>OU862877.1:13199900-13824429 GCA_917880725.1 Selenia dentaria | reverse complement strand
GATATTCGCTGGGCCATTGATAACAAACAACTTACTGTTCTGACTTTGCTGGATTTCAGCAGTGCATTCAATTCGGTCGACTATGACATACTCCTTGGTATCTTGTCCTCTCTAAATTTTTCTCCCTCAGTTATTTCTTGGTTCGACTCTTACTTGAGAGGACGTTCTCAATGCGTCCGCTATGACGGGAACCTCTCTGGTTGGTGTGACCTCTCAGCTGGCGTTCCTCAAGGGGGAGTCCTGTCCCCACTTCTCTTTTCAATTTTTATTAATACTGTAACATTTGCACTCTCCTCTCAGTTTCACCTTTACGCTGATGACTTACAATTGTATCGACATTTCAAGGCTGATGAGGTTCATGAAGCCATTGAAATGCTCAATTTGGACTTGGAAAAGATTAATAACTGGGCTAAATCATTTGGTCTACTAGTCAACCCTTCTAAATCACAAGTTTTGGTAATAGGTAGCACGTATATGCTTAATAAATTAGATCATTCAAATCTTCCGATAGTTATGTACGATAACGTCCCGATTCCGTACACTAAAACTGCCAAAAACTTGGGTGTAATGTTTGACAGCCAATTGTCGTGGGCTACTCACGTCAACGCCGTGAGTAAACGGGTTAACTTTTCTTTTCAATCCCTTAAACGTCTTCAGATATTTTTGCCTTTCAAAACTAAAGTAACATTAGCTCAAACCCTTCTCCTCCCTCTTCTGGACTATGCGGATGTATGTTTTTTAGACGCCACGGAAGAACTTTTGAACAAACTGGAGCGTCTTCAAAATTTATGTATACGATTCGTTTTTGGGTTGCGTAAGTACGACCATGTGTCAGAGTATAGATCTCAATTAAAATGGCTTCCGATCCGCAAGCGCAGAGACTTGCATATTCTTTCTTTTCTTTACACAATATTGTCTAGCCCTCGTGCTCCTTCTTACCTGCGTGAGCGCTTTGACTACCTTGTGCCACGCGATGTTGCATGCAGGAGTACAAAATCCCTTATTCTCAAAACACCCCCTCATACGACTGCTTTATATGGTGGCTCGTTTACTGTGACTTCTGTGAGGTTGTGGAATTCACTTCCTCAGAATATCCGTGCTAGCCGTTCTCTGGATGATTTTAAAGCGAGAGTAAAAGAGTATTACCTCTCCAACTAATTCTTAATTGGCGTATGTTTGTATTGCTTATATATTTATTATAGACTAATATGTATTTTATACTAATATGTATTTGAAACTCATATGTATTTTACACTAATATGTATTTTATAATGATTTGTATGTATATATTTTGGTTAGTATTATATTTTTATAGTAATATATTATGTTTGTATATAAAGGGTCTTGATATTATTTTGTAGTAGTAGTAGTATCATCATTATTTTATATCTTATTGATTTATGTACACAGAAACCTACTTACTTATACTTAGTTCTCTGTCCTTAAGGTTTGCTGGAAGAAAACTCTCTTTAGGGTTAAGCTCGCCTATGTACATGCTTTTATCTAATACCTCTACTGTATCTGTGTTTTGTGTACAATAAAGAATATGAGAATAAATTAGCCCAAGAAAATAATCGAATTTTGTAGCATTAACCACTCAAATTATGTAGGTAAGTAAAATAAATCCAGGTAACGTTTTTCCTAGGCATTATGATGACTTCAGAAATAGGGTTGTTGACTTTTCTTTTTATTGTACGTTAAATTAATCAGGACTAGACCGAAATACACACTTGGCATATTTTTAATTATTTTTTAAAGAACTCTAAACTAAAAAAAATATTTTTATATATCAACTTTTAAAATTGGAGCTTAAACATTATTTGATGGCGACCAATACGTAGTATGACGTAACTAAGGCAAAAACAAACAGTGTTGCGATTATAATTCGTTTTGCTCGTTTGAACATGCAGATGGCGAGAAAAAGCCAACAATGACTATTATAATTTATGTTCTTTTGTGTTGATTTTTAAGTGTTGACGTGTAATAGTGGCGGATTATTATAAGTTGATGTTCACAATGGTGCACTTGAGTTTCAGGTGGTAAGTGAAGTGTATAAATTCATAAAACATTATTATTGCTTTTTTTCGTCAATCGTTTTAGCAAGTTTTAGTAATACATCCACGTGACTCATACAAAACAGCAGTTAAATAACTAACTTATTTCTTAGAGCAGACTCTAACAATCTACTTGAAAAAAGTTTATATTTTTGAATCTAAAAGAATAAAACTACATTTTAGCCGCATAATTTGTTCTTTGTAGGGTTTGTCCACCTCAAAAGGACAAATCAACCCTTATCGGATCACTTTGTTGCCCGTCTGTTCGTCTGTATGTCTGCAAAGATTCTTTTTCATTCATAAAAAGAAAAAATCTTAATTCCATAAATGTGTAACAGTGATAAGAAGATTAACGAATTGACTATTAAATATTATTATAAACGTTGGTATATTTAATCAATATAAAAAATATAATTTACTTGATCGACAGTTTGTCCTTTGACCTAGTATGTATTTAGTTTTAAAGCAAAAATATTAGATGCTTGCTTCACTTGCATAATTCTCAATCTGTTGATAAGGGACTATCATATTACACATTAGTTTTTGCCCTTATGACATAATTTCCGCAGCTACTTCCGTTTTTGGTCACCTGACTTTTAGAAACTTTTGTACACATTTTATTTGTTCATAATAAACTTAATCCAATGTATGTTATTTTTTTAAATTAATTGAGTTGTTTGCTCTAACTACTATTAAGCTAACATTACATTACAATTTATTTTTGATTGTGTCAACTACCCTATTGGTTAGGTTTGTAGCATTTCTTTCTCTTGCGGATATACGCTAATGACAACTCTATTTGATACTTACTTTGAGACAGATGTGTACCACTGTAGCAACACAGAGGCACAGTAGATATATAGAGAACAGTACGGAAACTACCTTCAATCGTTCGAAACGGCCCACTGACATAAACATGCGCATCGACGAGTCAGTCCCCTAAGCGGTTCTCGCGTTGCCGTCAGTAGTGAGTGTTACAAACTATTTCTACATCTTAAACTTTTTATATAATCTAAAATATAAAATTTCACACTTGACTGACTGCTATGTGTTTTAAAATTGTAACAGTGTTGTATGATCGATCATAAATCATAATAAATTTGTTGAACATAACGCAGAATAGATGGCCGAGTAGGCCGAAAGGTTCTTGAGTGGAGACCACGGACCGGCAAGTGCAGCGTAGGTCGTCCACCGACACGGTGAACAGACGACCTGATGCAGATGCATCTGCAAAAAAAGGATTTTTGGAAAAAAAGCGATCTCACAGAAAGGCCTATTGTTCGAATCTCACAAGTGCTAACTTCATGTAAGTTAGCAAGATGTAATTAGACGGCAGCTGCACTGGACCTGCGGGTTGTGGGATGGCGAGCCTGCAAGGCCCGCGGTGCGGCAGTTAGGGTCAATTCGGCCACCCTGTCGGGCTCCTGGCGTCTCTGAATACTACGGTTTTGGTGCCCGCCTATGGGATACATGGTCGAAGGGAACCCGGCCGCTAAGGCATCACAACAAGGGGACCACACCCCTTAAAACAGGATATACACCATATCCCATCCTTCGGAAAGAGGCTGCCCCAACGTATCTGGGGGGGGGGGGGGGCAACATCCGCCTCGCGGGCTCAAGTACTAACGACCAAGGCAATTTCAAAATGGACTGTGATAATGCTACTGACTTGCACTTGGCCAGTTTGTGGCCCAGTGCAAGTCCGGGGTTGACCACAGTGATGAGTGTTATCGCTGCGGTCAATAGGCCAATGAGTGCTCTGCCGCTCCCCGTTGCACCCTCTGTGCTGCAGCGGGCAAGGCGGCGGACCACGTTTCCGGGGGCAAGGTTTGTGTTAGCGCCGCTAACAGAACGTAAATAATCAACGTAAGGAATCGGAGGTTCCCCGCGTGCCCGCGCCGCCATGTCGCCACTTCTAATCCAGACGCCGAGCTCACCGCAGGTACTTCACATTATTGTTTACTTTTATATTCTTTACTGTATACTTTACTGGTTATTAAACCACATGAAAAGAAATATAGTTTTTTCTTCCATTTCAACAACTTCGCCACGGCGGCGACATATTGGTGACCCCGACGTGATCTGATCGCTGTAACATGTCTATGAAGAGAATATCGAAGCACGAGTGAGCCGCCATTTTTCGCTACGGTGAGGCCCTTACAATGGGAAAGGACGGCGATGACCGCACGAAAATTTTCAAACCATGATGCCATAATGTGAAGAGCAGAAGTCCCCTTGCACATCGTAGCAGCAGCGAGGGTCAAATTAACAAAACAGCATCAAGTACGCAGAGGCCAAGAGAACAACACCCTACAAGACGTGAGATCGCCCGCCATTTTTTAAACGCTCGATGCAGGGAAGTGCAATTCAATTTGTGTTATCAATCTAGTCGCGCTATCACGAATTCGTAAATAACGTAGGTACCTACTAGGTAGTGCATACAACATGGACTGTCGCATACAAGGTCATAGTTCCTCTTCTGAGTTACAATACAGTAGGTAGTGATGTTGTTTCTATGTAAGTATTCCACCATTTTGTTAGGTGAGTCAAATTACAGTCGCTAATTAGATTGCAAATAAGTCGAATGATTGCTACCTAATATTTCATGCTAACTTATTTAGGCAAAATGCTTATTTGATTTTGCTGCATGAGTGCGGTGACGGTGGGGCGGTCGTGGCACAGCACCACCAGCCGCAAGTCCCGGTCGCCCTTCAGCAGCAGCCCCTTGGCCAGCAGCCCCACGCGCATCACGCCCTTAAGCGCGCGCACCCCCGCGCCCGCTCCGCCACCCGCACCTTCCGCCGGCCCCGAGCTCGCCGCTTCGCCCTCGCCTATGAACGAGAACCTGGGTCCAACGAACTCTCATAATATAGTTTCTCGATTTCACGTGTTGCTTGTGGGCTACGTGTGTATAATTAAGTCAGCGCCACAAAGCTGCCATTACACTCGTGTCAAATGTGTTTACGCGTCGATCGCTAAACAGTCGCTAACCTTTTTAATGTTTTTCGTTGCAAAATAAGTGCGGGATTTGAGTGCTGGTTGTTAGGTATTTATACTAACAGGCTCAAATCTGCCATTGCGCCTATCGAAGTAGTTTATGGGTTGTATCGGTAAACACTTGCTATTATTGTTTCGTTTTCGTTGCAAAATAAGTGCGGGATTTGAGTGCTGGTTGCTAGGTATATATACTAACAGGCTCAAATCTGCCATTGCGCTTATCGAAGTAGTTTATGCGTTGTATCGGTAAACACTTGCTATTATTGTTTCGTTTTCGTTGAAAAATAAGTGCGGGATTTGAGTGCTAGTTGCTAGGTATATATACTAACAGGCTCAAATTTGCCATTGCACTTATCGAAGTAGTTTATGCGTTGTATCGGTAAACACTTGTTATTTTTGTTTCGTTTTGTTGATAAATAAGTGCGGGTTTTGCGTGCCGGCAACTAGGTAGGTATATATACTACAGGCTCAAAACTGCCATTGCACTTATCGAAGTACTTTTACGCGTTGTATCGTTGAGTGCCTCAAGACAAGAGTCTTCGACCAATGTGTGTTACCAGTGATGACTTATGGCACTGAAACGTGGTCTCTTACTATGTGCCTCATAGATAAGCTCAAAGTCGCACAACGAGCTATGGAGAGGGCTATGCTCGGGGTTTCTCTACGTGATTGAATCAGAAATAAGGAGATCCGTAGAAGAACGAAAGTCACCGACATAGCTCAGAAGATTAGCCAGTTGTAGTGGCAGTAAGCAGGGTACATAGCACGCAGAACAGATGGCCGATGGGGCCAAAAGGTTCTGGAGTGGAGACCACGGACCGGCAAGCGAAGCGTAGGTCGTCCACCGACACGGTAGAAAGACGACCTGATGAAGGTCGCAGGACGACGTTGGATGCAGGCCGCTTCCAACCGGTCCTTTTGGAAAATCACGGCATATGTTCAGCAGTGGACGTCCTACAGCTGAGATGATGATGGTGATGATGATGATGACATGTTCGGGAGTTTTCGTTGGATCCCCTGCGAGATTCAACATCTGGTGACCGTGACAGGACACATGAAAACATCGAAATTCATTATGAAGAATCTCGGTTTGGTCGGAAGATTTACATAGAAGAAGCGATCTGCTTTTTACTCTACAAAACAATATCACGGGATTCAGAAGCACAATAATATCCACTGCAGCCATCGCCAGTCATCGATTAGCATTTAGCATCATACCGCAGCACCGGCCAATACAGATGCAGAATGAAATTCATAAATAGCTTATCAAGTTCTGGAAATTAGAAGAAGTTCCCCTAAAATCTAAATTAAGCGAGAGCGAGAAGGCTTGTGAATCACATTTTTTGTCTCACTCGTCCCGCCTTGATTCAGGGAGATTTTCTGTAGGCTTACCACTGAAAGATTCTTCCGATTGTCTAGGTGAATCGTGTACGATTCGGAGTTGCCAAAAAAAGATTACGTACCTTGGAATGTCGATTTAAAAAACAACCTGAAATTAAAACACAATACGTTGAAATTCTGCGTGAGTATGCTCAGCTTGGACACCTTTCGGAGCTTCCGGCAGCTAAACCAGAAAATTCGTATGTTCTGTGTCATCGCGCAGTCTACAAAGATACTAGCGAATCCACAAAAATCAGGCTCGTGTTTGATGATTCTGCGCCACTTCATCTGGACATTATGTTAATGACATCTTATTCGTTGGCCCTAATGTGCAAGTCTCACTTTTCTCTCAACTCACCCAAGTAGCTACGAAAGAAGCCGCTCTAGCGGCTTATCACGGATATTTTTCATCCTGTCTTAGGTATGGAGTCATTCTGTGGGGATTTTCGGTGGATGCAGAAAAAGTGTTGCTGGTTCAAAAAAAAATGTATACGTTCGATCTCCGGAGCAGGCTTTATAGACAGTTGACCACTTCTCAAGCATTTGAAAATTTTACCTTTTCCTTCGCTTTATATATTATTATATGAAATCTGTCTATTTGTCAAGAAACATCCAGCTCTGTTCAAAATACATAAAGATATAATAACGAGAAGTTGTAGAAATGTAAATAAATTATACGTTACCCCACAGAGACTTCGATTAAACAGTCAAAATGCCAACTGTATGGCAATACGAATATTTAATAAGTTACCTGACATTTATAAACAATTAAATGATAATAATTTAAAAAAAAAGTATTTAACTACCTTTTGGACAAAGCTTATTATTATTTGTATTACGAGTGGTGTCGCAGCTAAGCCCGCGATCGGACGTGTACAGTGCTGTAATTTGTAATTTCTAAAGCCAGTATGGCTTCAAACGTAATAAAATGTTCAACTTGTAACATAGTGATTTGTGAACTGTTGGCTTATGTTCAAAATAAAATAGACGTTATGGATGAGGAAACTCTAGTGAAATTGTGTTCGTCTGCATTTACTCCGGAGGAAATACAAAGTGCCAAAAACCTACTCTTCGATTCTATATCTACCCACTTGCGGAATATATCGAGGAAGAAATGTGGCAAATCTGAGAGAAACCTGTACGACATGATTTCTCTTTTTAAACAAACAGAACCTCAGTCAGTGCCCTTATTCGTTGCAAAAGACCTGGAGAAGCTCCCTAGCCTTGGGATAGACCATTTCGATATCTCAAGGATAACAAAGGATATTTCTCGTATGCAATATGAAATAAGAAACATAAAAGACAATTATGCCACTGTTGAACAGCTGTCAAAATTTAAAAAAGAGGTGTGTAAACAGAATCCTGAAAAGCAGCAATCTATGAACGACAACTTTGATACTAATGTCAACCAAAAGAGAGGCGGTGGTGGGCTAACGAATAGTTTTTGCTTCGATAGTGCGCCAACGGAAAGACCCAACAGCCTTGAAAAGTCAAATCATAACTGCAGTTCACCCTACTCTGACTCAGTTGATAACAACAAAACAGCTGTGGTAGTTATGACTCATTCGGCGTTATCGCATGTCCCGCAACCTTTGCAGGTACCGGCCTCAGCTAAACCGGTCTCCTCTCAAACTGGCTGCATCGCTAGTGCATCGACAGAGATAGCAAATTTTACTGCTCCATGCGAAAAAGAAATAGAGCTACTAGGTAACCGTGCGTGTGGCGGTTGGTCTAAGCGTAAAACGTTAGCGGAAAGTACTTTAGCGGAAATTGTAAATACCGATGGAGAGTGGAATAAAGAAGAACACTCAGAAAAATGGATTACAGTACAAAAAAGACGCTTAAGAAATAGACTTGTAGGCTCGAAAGGGAAGGCCATAATAAACCCTGAAATAAAATTTAAAGCTGCTGACATAAAAGTGCCGCTTTTCATAAACAACGTAGATAAAAGTACGAGTGCCAGCGATATTATAGATTACATTAAACAGAAGACACAGGTGACAGTATCAATTAAGAAAATTGATATGAAAAAACCTAAACGTTATGACTCGTACAAAATATTTGTACCAAACACCAATTTGGCATTATTTTTAGAAGATGACTTGTGGCCGGAGGGTATTCAGTTTCGGAAGTTTGTTTACTTCAATAGAAATACGTATAATACAAATAAAGCACTTTATGACGGGAATGTACAAATCAATGATAATGGATGCACAAACAAGTAATAACTGCAAAAGTACACATAAACAACGCACAAAATTTGTGAGTTTTAATTGTAAATCCATCTTTCGCTCCGTAAATTGCGTGAGAAGCCTATGTCATTCAGCGGACATAATAGCACTGCAAGAGTTATGGATTCAACCGCATGAGATATCATTCTTAGGTACTGTAGATCATAGTTTTGATTATACAGGTAAATCTGCGATAGATACAGGAGCAGGTTTGCTTCATGGAAGACCGTATGGAGGCGTTGCACTGCTGTGGAGGAAAGGCGTTTTTAATTCCGTCACTGTGGTTCAGTGTAAAAGTGTGCGTATTACTGCAATTAAGGTCACTTTGTCACAACAGACAATCCTAGTGTTTTCTGTTTACCTACCAACTGACTCTGAGGATAATTTAAGTGAGTTTACCGAGTGTTTGGGTGAAATAACAGCAATTGTAGAAGAAAGCAATATAAACTCAGTGTTTATATTAGGTGACTTTAATGCGCATCCCAGTGCTCGTTTCGGTAAAGAGCTTAAAAATTTTGTTGCAGAGCAACAATGGCGTTGCGCTGACATTGAGCTACTGGGTTTGTCACAGGACGTATACACTTTTGTGAGTGATGCACATGGTACTACAAGTTGGTTGGATCACTGTGTGGTTTCTGAGGCGGCCTGGAACACGGTAACTGACGCTGATATACTGTTTGGTAGTTACTGGTCTGATCATTTGCCCTTACAAATTACCTGTGACTTAAGTACACTAAGAAAAAAAATATCTATGTGTGATAAAATTCAACATAACACTGTCCGTTGGGGTATAAGGGATTCCCAACAAACCTCAATGTATACACAGTACTGTAATAGTAAGTTGAAAAATATAGATTTTCCAGTAGTTTTTCATGATTGTTGTCACAAAATTTGTAATGACGTAGAACACCAAAGAAGTATAGATATTATGTATGACAGTGTTATTGACATATTGAGAAGTGCGGCTACTTTTAGTTTTAAGAGTAAAGTTGTCAAAAAGAAGAAAATTGTTATAGGCTGGAATAAGTACGTGAGGGACGCACATGCGCGGGCTCGACTTGGGTTTCAAAATTGGGTCATACACGGTAAACCAAAATATGGGCCTATTTTCAATAATATGATATGTACTAGAAAAAAATTCAAACAAAATCTAAAATGGTGTCAAGATCACGAACAACAGATTAAAATGGACATTATAGCATATCACCATTCAAATAAAAAAATTTAGTAATTTCTGGAAGGAAACAAAGAAACTAAATCCCAGGTCGAGTCTACCAGTTAGTGTTGAGGGAGTAAGTGGTTCTGCCGAAATAGCTACACTTTTTAAAAACTATTTTGAGGTACAGCCAATGTTAGAATCTTCATGTGAGGTACCCCGGTTTAGAGAGCCCACGGAGGTGCTGCACATGTTCAAGGCTAAAGAGATAGCAGCAGTAGTGCGGACCATGACAAGAGGAAAATCCCCTGGCTATGACTCTCTTAGCATTGAACATCTGCAGCATGCCGGGACTCACCTACCTCGAGTGCTAACCTTACTTTTTAACCTCTGTATAAGTCATTCTTATTTACCAAAGAATATGACAAAGACGGTGGTGGTGCCCTTAGTTAAAAATAAGACCGGAGATACATCTGACATCAATAATTATAGGCCAATTTCACTGGCAACTATTGTGGCAAAAGTGTTGGACAGTATGCTTGACAAACAACTTGAGAAACATATCACACTTCACGATGCTCAGTTCGGCTTCAAATCTGGACTCTCTACTGAAGCAGCAATTCTCTGTCTCAAGCATACTGTCCGATACTACACTGATAGAAAAACACCAGTTTACGCGTGCTTTCTGGATTTATCGAAGGCTTTCGATTTAGTTTCGTACAAAGAACTCTGGAAAAAATTATATGAGGACACGGAACTGCCTGCGGAACTAATCGAATTGTTTAGATATTGGTATGGGCACCAGAGCAACGTGGTGAAGTGGGCCGACTCGCTATCGGATCCGTATGGGTTGAAGTGTGGGGTGAGGCAGGGGGGGTTAACCTCACCAAAGCTGTTTAACCTATATGTTGATCGCCTGATTGGTGAGCTCAGCAACGCCAGGGTGGGCTGCTCAGTAGGTGGTCAATTTATAAACAACATTAGCTACGCCGATGACATGGTGTTGCTGAGCCCCTCAATTAGTGGTCTTCGTAAATTGGTTGGCATTTGTGAGCGTTTTGCAGAGGCTCATGGCCTCAGGTATAACGCCATGAAAAGTGAATTAATGGAGTTTAAGGCGGGCGCAAAATACTATCCATGCGTTCCTGAGGTTAAGCTATCTAACGTCCCGCTTAAAATGGTTTCGCACTTTAAATACCTGGGGAACTGGGTCACTGATACCCTCAACGATGACTTGGACATAGAGAGGGAACGTAGGGCGCTTGCAGTTAGAAGTAATATGTTGATTCGCCGGTTCGCCAGGTGTTCAACAGAGGTAAAACTGACGCTTTTCAGAGCCTACTGTCAATCATTTTACACCTGCAGCCTGTGGATCAACTTTACTCAAAAAGCTTTGAACGCCCTACGTGTCCAATATAACAACTCTTTTAGGATGCTGTTGGGACTGCCGCGTTTCTGCAGCGCATCAGGTATGTTCGCTGAGGCACGCATCGATGATTTCGCAGCAATCATGCGTAAGAGAGTGGCCTCCCTGATGCGGCGGACGCGCGACAGTGGCAACAGCTATCTGCAAGAAGTGGCCGATAGGGTAGATGGTCCTCTTGTTAGACAGTTAACTAAGTTGCATGTGCTGCCTTTGCGTCGTTACGCAAAATAAATTAAAACAAACATATTATATTCTAATTATATTCTTATATTCTATATTCTAATGTAATTTTATATTTCTGTACTTTTTAATTTACTTTTTAAATTGCAATTTGTAATTTTAATAATTAGTACTAAGTAGTCATTTTATGTAGGTATGCCATAATATAACATGTATTTAACATAACTTTAATAGACATATACTTATACAGATAACATATATTTACATTTAATCTGTAACATTTTCCTGAATGATTTTTAATTTTAATTTAAGCACTAATTAATGATAGAATGTAATAATGTAGGTATTTATTTATGGATTGTAATTTATCTGAAATAAACTGATTGATTGATTGATTGATTGATTACTTTTATTTTTCCAAACGTATTTCGTTTCTCTCCTACGACGGAGGTCAAAATTGCACGGGCCGGGGCCAAGTGCTTTTATTCTAATAACAAGAATTTCCTTACCATCCTACACGTGTTTAGTATGGTTGCTTTTTGTAGCAGTTTGTAAGTTGTATCTAGAATGTTGAGTCTATACGTCAGCAATGCTGACGTCACACTTTTTAAAAACACTCCGGAGGTTCTTTCTCCGTCATCAGAAGTGGGATCAGAACAAGCTCTGGTCCCAACTACATCCTCATCGACTTCGGTTCAACCTGTCACGACTGGAACAGCGCAGGGCAGTACCAGGCTGATAGGCCCTGCCTCATTGAACACTTCAGGAGTACCAGCAAACAACTTTAATACCATGCAGCCCATCACAACGGGAATTACCACAGACATGACGTCCACACCAATCGCTGCGGGAGATGATCTCGATACACTGCAAAACAACGCTGCAATCGCCCCTGATTCAGTGTCATCCACATCTCAAGCTGGCCAGTCAGTCCGGATAACTCACAACGACGAACACGCATCAACGGATTAAAACCGGCGAGTATAAAATTCATTATGTTTCACGATATTTTCAACTAGAATCTACAAGAATATAATGTCTGGAGAGTTATACCTCTGAGCTAACCATGTGTTACCCTTGAGCTAACCACGGATCCTTGATGCATCCACAAGTGAACCATGAGATACCGTGGGGACGCCTTGTGGAACTATGGGTAGACACGTATACACCACAGATTCTAAATTAATAAGGCAGTGCACTTAAGATGTCTTAGTGTACTGTAGTAATCTACAAAAATGTCTGGAGAGTGATACCTCTTTTTTTTTTTTTTTTTTGAGGGGGGAAATGCTGTGCACTTCCCTTTCGCCACGGGGGTGACGGAAGGGGGCGTGTGGGGCTCAGACCCACTAAAACCCCCCCGTGAGCAGTCCTCCGCCAAGGTGGGGCGAGACAGGGTCGCGCTGGCAATCACCATCTCGCCCCAGCGGTAGGCCCGGATTGATCTTAACCGGGCCTCAGCGCCTGTGAAGGGATGACCTTGCTCACCAAGGTCACCCCCTAGACGTGTAGAGCCGTGCAAGCCGACGAAGAGTCCCCCGACTCTTCGCCAGTGACCCCACTACGGGGGAGGGAGGAGACGTGCGAACCGTCTCCTCCGTTCTCCCGGTCGTCTGCGCCGGAGTGGATCAGCTCGGACATCGTTCTCCCTGATCCGCTCCGCAGCCTCCTTCTGCGCCATCACCGCTTCGCAGAAGGTGGCCACCACCTGCCACGATCTCTCGCTGCCGAGCATGGAAATTACCACGCTCGGCAGGGAGAGATCTCCGCCTATTTCCGCTGAAAGCGTGTGCCGCTGCGGGCCCCATGCAGCACACACTTCCAGCGTGTGTTGCGCTGTATCTTCCGGCGCCCCACACTCGTGGCAGGCTGGGGTCGCCTCCCGTCTCGCGATTTGGTGCACGTACTTTCCGAAACATCCGTGTCCGGAAAGCACCTGCACCAATCGGAAGGTCAGCGAGCCGTATCGCCGCCTCACCCACCTCTGGAGGACTGGGCGGATGGCCTCCACCGTCCACTGCCCAGGGACTGGTGGAGCCAGGTCCTCCGTCCACCGCCGCAACAAGGCGTCTCGCGCCTGCCACCGCATACGTGTGACCTCCTCCCACGCTGGAGCGTCTCCACGGGATCTCCTCGCCGCCACGAAGTGATACACTTCGGCGAGGATCTCCGCTTGGAGCTCCCAGGGGGGATCACCGGCCAGCACGCACGCTGCCGTCCAGGACACCGTCCGGTACCCGCGTATCGCTCTCGTCGCGATGACCCGCTGCGGACGACGCAGCAGAGTCTTATTGTCACGACTGAGAGCGTCCACCCAGACCGGTGCCCCGTAAAGAGCCATACTCCGGACCACTCCGGAGTATAGCCGGCGGCAATTAGCACTCGGGCCACCCACGTTGGGCAGTAGCCTTCCCAAGGCAGCTGCGGCCCCCACGACTCTTGGGGCCAGTTGGGCGAAGTGGGCCCTAAAAGCCCACCTCCCGTCCAGGACAAGGCCCAGATATTTCATTTGGGCCCCAACCGGTATCTGGACATCACCCAGATTCACCTGCGTACCTGGACGGGCTCCCCCCCGAGGCCCATGAAACAGTAGGGCCTCGGTTTTGGAGAGGGCAACTTCCAGACCCAGAGTGCGAATGCGGTCAATAACCAGGGTTGTGCCCACCGTGGCCAACCGCACTGCCTCCCTAAGATCCCTACCCCTGGCTACGACTAGGGTATCATCCGCGTAGCACGCAACCCGTATGTTTGCAGGCAACGTTCCACGGAGCACCCAGTCGTAGCCTACGTTCCACAAAAGCGGTCCCAGTACCGACCCCTGTGGAACACCGCAGCAGACACGATGACGCCTTAGACCGTCGCGTCCTTCGACCAGGATCTCACGGTCTTGGAGATAGTCACGCAACAGCCTCCGCAGATACAAGGGCACTCCGTGATAGCGGAGCGCCTCTTGAATTGTTCCATGAGGGAGGCTGTTGAAGGCGTTGGCTATATCTAGCGAAACTGCCAGCGCCTTATCTCCTTTGCTGACCGCTTCCTGCGTCCACTCCTTGAGCCAGAGCAGGGCGTCTATTGTAGACCGCCCTGTTCTGAACCCGAACTGGGCCTCCGACAGCCCAGGCCCAGGATCTTTTAGGTGCCGGATGACACGTGAGGCTACCACCCTCTCTAACAGCTTTCCTGTGTTATCCAGCAGTACGATGGGCCTGTACCCGGATGGCAAATCAACGGCTCGGCCCTCCTTCCGTAAAAGGCACAATCTACCATCCTTCCACAGCTTCAGGAACCGCCCTGACGTGAGGCACGCGTCAAACAGGACTCGAAGCCGGTCTCCCATTTCCTTCAGGGCGATCCTGAGAATCCGACCTGGAATCCCATCTGGACCGGGTGCCGTCTTTTTTCCTCGTAGACGGCCGACTGCAAGCTCTATCTCTACCTCCGACACAAGTGGGATAGAGGCCGGGTCTAGAACTTCTTCGAGGGATATGGGGGCCATTGTCGGAGGGATGTAGGAAGGGTTCATGGCAGGAAAGAGTCCCTCTAACACCCTATCTAGAAGCAGTGGCTCTAGGCCTCCCGCTACTGGGGACGCCTGGCCTCGGAATTTATTCCGGGCGGCTCTGTACGGACGTCCCCAGGGATCCCTATCCAGATCCACCAGCACCTCGCCCCAGGCCCGTGATTTTGCCTGCTTGATGGCCAGCTGAAGCTTCCGCTTGGCGTCACGGTACAAGCTATACAGCTGGCTCTCGGTTGCCAGTTCCTCAGCTGACAGCTGGGCGTCGCCACGGCCCTTGCGTCGTCTTCTGCAGCGGCTGTACGGCCGACGCGCCCTGGAACAGGCAGTTCGGAGATCTGCAATCTTCGCATTCCACCAATACACCTCTCGGCGGTCGGGGCGGCGCTGGGACCTCGGCATGGCCGTATCACACACGGCCGTCAACGCCTCTCGGAAGTGGCCTGCTGCAGCGTCCACTTCCGCTTCAGCGTTCACTATGGGGCCAGCCAACCAAGATTGAACGATTGCCGCCTCTTCAGCAAGATTGGCGTCGAGGCGACTAATCGCCCAGCGAGGGAAATCAGCTCGCTCCACGCGCTGAAGCCCTCCATGGCTGTGGGAGGCAGAGATCTCGAGCCTTATATATTTATGGTCCGAGAGTGTCTCCACTTCAGACAACACCCTCCAGTCCAAGATACGTGCTGCGACACCTGGGGTGGCGAAAGATATATCCACCACGGACCCCCCATTGTGCCGCACGCACGTGTGGGCTGACCCTGTGTTCAGCAGGATCAATCCTGTGGCAACCGCCCACTCCCTGACAATCTCCCCGCGAGAGTCAGTGTAGGGGTTGCCCCATTCTCGCGCCTTGGCATTCAGGTCTCCCAGTAGGAAGACCTGACGAGGCGCCTGTCTCCTTGGCTGGCATTGGCGCTTGGGCTGCGGCCAAAAGGTCTACAAAGACCTCGAGCTCTGCAACGGGTCTGTTTGGGGAGAAGTATACACCAACGACCACATACTCTCCCCATTTGGCCACTACGTAACCCGAGCCCCTCTCTTCTACTGAGAAGGGGGGCCCGCCCCTCCGTCCCACAATAGCCACGGAGTCATCCAAGTCCCCAGCCCAGTAGGGATTAGGGGGAATATAGTATGGCTCCGCGGCAACCGCCACGTCTATTTTCCACTGCACCAAGCTCTGCATAAACAGATCTTGAGCCCCGGCACAGTGGTTCAAATTCGTCTGGAGAAGGTTGTGATGTCGGACCTGATCCATCAGTCAGACATTACAACCTCCTCGCACGCCGGATGGCATGGCATGGCGTCATGTGTGGCCTTATTTAAGGCTAAAGGGGAGGCTTGGGTCCTGTTGGCCGTCCCCTTCGTCTTCGGAGGGGCGCAGTTGCGTCCCCCCATTATATGGCCAGAAGGCCTACCCGACTCCGCGCATATTGCACAGCGCGGGTCAGACTTCTTGCAGCTGGCGGCCCAATGATCCGCGTCTCCGCATCGGAAACACAGATTCCCTCGGTCAGCCGATGCGGGACACTGGGGGCGCGTGTGCCCCAGCCCCATACACCTAAAGCAGCGCATGGGGCGCACCCCCAGTGACACCACTCGTACTGAGCTCCAACCTATCAAGAGTCTGCCCTTCTCCAGCAGCATCTTGGCTGCTTGAATTGGGCAGGAGACAATTATGGACCTGGTGCCGCCAAAAGCGGGACGTATCTCCCCGGCTTTTACGAGGCGCACGTCGCACCGACCCGCCTCGGCGACTGCCAGTGCCACCTTCTCTTTTGTGGCAGCATCATCTAGACCCGTTATCTTTACGTCGGTGGATTTTACGGGCCTGGTGACGCTAGCCACCTCAGATAGAACCCCACGGAGTTTCTCCGCGAGTCTGTCTGCCTTCTCGCTATTTTGTGAGCCAGGGATCTCCAACATTCTGGCTCCTGTGGCCGTCTGCCGAAAGCGGAGCTGGTTTATTCCCAGCTCCTGGAGATCCACCTTCTCCTGTGCCATCTTTACGATGTAACTGTAGGTTACCCCTTTCTCCACGGCTTCAGGCTGTAGTGAAAACACCACAGCCGCAGATTTTGGGGATATCAGAGCCGACACAATCTTACGGGCAGCGGTAGCCTGCGGTTTGGTTAGAGTGATACCTCTGAGCTAACCATGTGTTACCCTTGAGCTAGCCACGGATCCTTGATGCATCCACAAGTGAACCCTGAGATACCGTGGGGACGCCTTGTGGAACTATGGGTAGACACGTATACACCACAGATTCTAAATTAATAAGGCAGTGCACTTAAGATGTCTTAGTGTACTGTAGTAATCTACAAAAATGTCTGGAGAGTGATACCTCTGAGCTAACCATGTGTTACCCTTGAGCTAGCCACGGATCCTTGATGCATCCACAAGTGAACCCTGAGATACCGTGGGGACGCCTTGTGGAACTATGGGTAGACACGTATACACCACAGATTCTAAATCAATAAGGCAGTGCACGATGTCTTTGTGTACTGTTTACTAATCAAAAGACTCCTAAGGTTACATAACAGTTGTGTTAATGTAACAAACAAGATAAAGCAACGTAAGTTGTTTACAGACTCACTACTCAGAGAATATCTCATTCTTTGCAGGCCAGCCATAATTAACAGCAGTCTGCGAGAGTTAACGAGTCAACAAGGCTGGTGCAGAGCGCGCACCGCCTGTCAGTATGGCCGTATCGACGCGGATACAAAAATTAGCCAACAATAATTAGTCAACGTGTAAAACGACAACATGATGTTGCCTTTATGAGCATGAGAACCACGGAAACCGAGAGTCGGTACCACTCCTACGAGTTGGAGACACTGGCAGTGGTACGAGCCATAAAACACTTTCGCCAGTATCTATATGGGCGAAAATTCACCGTGATAACGGATTGCAACGCATTAAAAGCGTCAAAACACAAAAAGGACCTTCTGCCAAGGATTCATCGCTGTCGCAATCCAGTTGAGCTTGCAGTCAATGTTATGACAAGAGACTTGAACTGGCTCAAAATTGAACAGCGACGGGATGAAGAACTGCGTCCGATAATGGACAGTCTCAGTGACAATAACCCAGTGGAAGACTATGTGTTAGAGGACAACGTTTTAAAAAAGGAACGTCAATGATCCTGTCTTCGGTCAGCAGCTCAGTACCGTCGTTCCCAAATCATTTCAATGGAGCATTATAAACTCATTTCACACTGCACTAAAACACCCTGGCTGGGAAAAGACACTGCAGAAGATCAGAGAAACCTATTGGTTCAACAAAATGAGTTCCATTATCCGAAAGATTTGTGGATAACTGTGTTGTATGCCGAACATCTAAAGGAAGATCAGGGGCCATTCAAGCCCAGTTACACCCCATACAAAAACCAACGGTCGCCTTCCAAGTTATTCATATGGACATAACAGGGAAGCTGGGCACTCCAGATGATCAACAATACGTCATAGTCACCATTGACGCTTTCTCAAAGTACGTTTTACTGTACTTCAGTACCAACAAAAACCCACACAGCACATTGGCCGCTCTAGAACGCACTGTGCATCTATTTGGCGCGCCGGTTCAAATAATAGTGGATGGAGGAAGAGAGTTCCTTGGCGAGTTCAAGGACTACTGTGACGCCATCGGAATAAATATCCATGCTATCGCTCCAGGAGTCAGCCGAGCGAATGGCTAAGTTGAAAGAGTCGTTGCAACCTTCAAAAATGCTTTGGTAATGATTAAAAAATTACGAAGCAGAGCAGTGGCACACTGTACTCGAGGAACTTCAGCTGGCAATGAACTGTACAACCCACTGAGTCACCGGTGTTGCTCCACTGACACTTATTACACAACGAAAGCACTGTGTACCTCCTGAGCTTTTCAACCTGGTGGATATCGACAACGAAACCGTTGATATTAAAGCACTCACTCAACAGGTGCAACAGAAAATGATTCGTTGTAGCGAACAAGACAGACAACGCTTCAACCTACACAAGGCCAAAATCCATCATTTTCAAAGAGGAGACTACATATTGGTGAAAAATAATCCTCGAAACCAAACCTCGCTTGACCTTAAATACAGCGAACCATATGAAGTTTGTAGAATACTGGATAATGACCGATATCTGGTAAAGAAAGTTGTCGGTAGAGGACGACCTCGCAAGATTGCCCATGATCAGTTGACCGTATCGGCGGGAAACGAATCACCTATTCAACGAGATCCCACTGCAGAATCAAATGAGCCCATTCCGTCGACCTCACGAGAAGAGCTGCAAGTACAGCCAAACCACGACTCGAACCAAGATGACCCATCAGAATAAATGGTCTACGAGAATCCAAATAATCTACGAGAATCCATAACAATCTACGAGAACCAACGAGGCTGGTGCAGAGCGCGCACCGCCTGTCAGTATGGCCGTATCGGCGCAACTACAACAGTTCGTCGAGAATAATTAAGTTTAATCATTTGATTGCCCTAAAAATAGTTTATAAATCATCAGTTGATTATTTTTGAGTTGATTACGATGGAAAATTAATGTTATGATTGTAATGTCAATACTTTACCAACAAACTTGTAAACTCGTGCACGTGCGCCGAGTCCTATAAGTACGGCCGCACTGTAGGCGCTCGGCTCAGTCGCTCTCGAGCCGCCGTACAGTACGGACCTCTTTGTGACGTTGTTACGCTGCTCGTTGAATATACGAAGCTTATAAAAGTACTTGTGAAGTTTTACTTCGAGGACCCAAAAATGAGTGATCATCATGAAAACAACAATTGTGACGTCAGCAATGCTGACGTCACACTTTTTAAAAACACTCCGGAGGTTCTTTCTCCGTCAAATTTAATTTAAATTTAATCTTAATTTTTGATTGATGACATCAGAAATATTATTTCATGTAACTCTCCTCAGGCCTGGGAGCACTTGTTGACTTTCCCGTATAGAATTTTTCATGTTTCGAAAAACCCATCTGATCAAAATTCTCTTACTAGCAAAATAAAACAAAATTGTAAAGACAACTCAAAGCGCTGTCCTGTTTACTGCTTCGCCAAATTTAGCTCGACCCGTATATTCTTCTGCGTCCTAACGTCTCGTAGAAGACAAGATAAGTGAAGGAGACATCAGAGGTTCGGCTAGACTTTTATTTTCCAACGATACATTGGCACCAAACTCTCCGGAAACTTTGTTGGCTTTAATAGAAAAACATCCACCTTCCGCAGCTCAAGCTCTTCCTTTACCTGCTAAAGTTACTGGGGAGGATGTTCTTGTCGCCACTGTCGACGACCTAATGTATGCGTTAGCATCCTTCCCAAGTGGTTCAGCGGGGGGCCTCGACTCTTTTACGCCACAACACCTAAAAAACCTGACCAGTGCAAGCTGCGGTGAGATTGGGGACTCTCTGCTTAAAGAGCTCACTTCACTAGTAAATGTGATGTTAACAGGTAAAGTGAATGACGCAATAACAAATGTTTTATACTGAGCTAATTTATGCGCTCTTCTTAAAAAAGATCGTAGCATAAGGCCCATAGCTGTTGGAACAGTGTACCGTCGTCTAACTGCTAAAATTTGTGTTAAACACATCAAACAATCTCTCTGCAAGGAATTTCAACCCTTGCAGTTGGGATTTGGTTCACAGGGTGGCTGTGAGGCGGCGGTACATGCCCTAAGAACATTTTTAACAAATGAAGGATGTGAAGTGTTGCTGAAGGTTGATATTAAGAACGCCTTCAATTCTCTTGATAGAAACACTCTTTTGACACAAGTTAAAAATAAAATCCCTTTTATATATAATTTCATTTGGCAATGTTATGGTAAACCTTCAAAATTAATATACAAAAACAATTTGTTATCTTCAGAAGTAGGATGCCAACAAGGTGATCCACTTGGACCAGCTATTTTTAGCCTAGCAATCCACCCTATCATCAAAAAATTAGAATCGAAATTTAATGTCTGGTACCTGGATGATGGGTTGCTAGGAGGAGATGTTGACACTGTTCTTAAAGACCTACACAATTTAATATCAGAATTTAGTTCAATAGGTCTTGCTCTCAACTTTTCAAAATGCGAACTTTTCATTCCAAATTCTACAACACTACTAAGAAATAAGATAGTAAACATTTTTGAACCAATTGCTCCCAATATCAAAATATTAGATAATCGATCACTTCGCCTTTTAGGATCTCCAATCCTAGACGAGTCAATTGAAGATTTTGTTGATGACAAAATTCAAAACTTTAACTCAGTTTCGGACCGCCTACTAAAAATAAATTGTCACATGGCCTATTTTATTATTCGATATTGCCTTTTTGTCCCTAAATTTATGTATTCTCTTAGATGTTGTCAGTTTTGGAATCATCCTTTACTTCTACAAAAACTTGACAACATCCAGAGGGATACGCTCACTACCATACTTAACACACATTTTGACGATCGCACTTGGCGCCAGGCCTCACTACCTGTTAGGTGTGGAGGTCTCGGTATTCGCAAAATTTCTAGTGTAGCATTACCCGCATTCCTTTCATCAATTTTCAGTACTCAAAAGTTAGTAAAGGCAATTTTATCGCCTTCTATTCAGATTAGTTATATGACTGAGGCTTTAGGAAACTGGAAAATAGCTTGTCCAAGTCAGTCCCTGCCCAAAGCTCCTGCTTCTCAGAGGCAGTGGGACGGGCCGCTCTGTGAGTTAGAACTTGAAAACCTGATCAATTCAACTAGTTCTTCCGCAGAGCGTGCTCGCCTGTTAGCTGTTACTCGATGGGAGTCGGGGCTTTGGCTACATGCTTTGCCGTCTAAAAATTTTGGAAATCTTTTGGACAACAATACTTTCCGAATAGCCGTATCCCTACGAGTAGGTGCCCCTTGCCAGGTCCCTCACCGTTGTGTCAGCGGTGAAATGGTGGATCGGTTCGGCCACCACGCACACTCATGCGTAAAGAGCGCGGGGCGCATACCGCGGCACGCCAGCTTGAATGATATCATCCGTCGGGCATTTGTCAGTGCTGGAGTCCCGTCAGTTTTGGAACCGAACGGATTGATGCGGGATGACGGCAAGAGACCAGATGGGATGACTATCGTCCCGTGGAAGATGGGACAGCCCCTGGTTTGGGATGCTACATGTGTGGACACACTGGCGCCGTCTCATCTCCCTGGGACATGTTTATGCCGTTTGGGGTCGAAACTTTAGGCCCATGGGGGC
Organism: Selenia dentaria; assembly: GCA_917880725.1. Classification (NCBI taxonomy): domain Eukaryota; kingdom Metazoa; phylum Arthropoda; class Insecta; order Lepidoptera; family Geometridae; genus Selenia; species Selenia dentaria. The sequence goes on along the minus strand of OU862877.1, from coordinate 13,802,304 downwards.
CGTCCGCTCTCAACTTGTTTAGGGATCTGGCCAAACGTTTGTTTGAGGCGTCGGGTGCCGAAATGCTGGCGCCTATTTTGGGCAAAAACTTAGCATTGCCATCCAGCGTGGCAATGCCGCCAGCGTTTTGGCCACTTTTCCCCCCACCATGGGGCTTATAGATTAGAATGTGATTATTATTATTATTTTATTTAATTTTTAATTACTAATAAATATTTTCTGATTTATTAAAGTTAAAGATGATGTATCTTAATTATTATTATTATTATTATATTATTATTTTAATTCAACCAATTTCACGGGTTTCACCCGGTCCTTTACAAAGGCATAAGTGGGGCTGTAGCCAACACTTAGAGGCCTGTTTGATATAAAAATACAATGTAGTATAAAAACAGAAACATTTTGGATGGAAGGTTACAGGTTATCTATTACAAAAATGGGTAAAATGGCATGGTTATTGAAATGTACTTATTAGTGATACGGGAGATAGTGGGCTATGGTCGAGACTACGGCACCTGCCAATTTCAGTCTCATCTTAAAATATTTAGGCAGGTGGTGACTTGCCACTCACTAAACGGGCCCCCCATAAAAGCCACCATCAATGGTGACAAAAGGGGCAACGTTGGTGTGAATGGCTAAAGGGTGTCGAGAGGTGTGCTGCGGTTTCACTAGAGCGCTACTACCGGCGTTATGCCTTTTAACACTTCCACCCTTGGAGCTTTTTGTTACTTGCTCTTGCGTCTCCACCCCCAGACAGCCAATAAAGGCAAGCCGGGGGTCAGGGGTCTCATTTAGCCCCAGGGAGAATCAGGGTCCACGGTGTCGCCACTCACCGACGGCTCGCCACAAAACCGCCCCTGTGGTAATATTATTATTATCTGAACAGGACTACCTAGATTAGGAAAAATAATATTTTTTTCTTTCTTTTGACATTTTATTAATGATTTTACTATACACAATTATTATGAATGTTTAAGTTACCATTTTTTGTAAATACAATGGCAATGCAGCAAGCACATTGTTTTTAAAATAAAATAGAAATTTAATAACCTAAATTATAACAAGTATATGTACGCCTAATCGGGCAGAATTTTGTTGGAGCTTTACAATGCTGTTACATCTAAGCAATAATTTATTACCCAAAATTCTAACAAATAAAATTATTTCATTCATTCATTCATTTATTCTATTCTCGCTCGATCTCGAGCTCGACAATACAAATATATTCTCACCGGTGACATCGAGATGTATCGCCAGTGCCTTATTAATGAAAGGGATAGAGTTCTTCAACTCATTTTATGGAGAGAAGATGAGTCAATGCCTATTAAAACGTTGCAACTGAACACTTTTACTTACGAAATGGCAAGTTCTAGTTATTTAAGTACGCGCTGTCTCTGGCAGCTAGGTGAAGAATGCCCAGACCCAATGGTTAGAGATGTAATACAAAGAGACTTTTATATCGATGATCTCATTACAGGAGAAAACACTGAAGCTTCTTTGCGTCACTTATATCAAGGTGTGTCTGCAGAACATCAAAAAGGCTGTTTTTTAACCCTTAGAAAGTTTAAATCCAATCTGCCTTCCATATTAGAACCATCATCTTTAAAGTCTAAAGACAAATTAATTGTTAGCGAGTCATCTTTTAACGCTAGGTTGGGTTGGAATCCAACCACTGATGAGTTACATTTTCCTTTCAAGGTTCCATGCATAGTTTCTGAGGGTACTTTAACCAAAAGAATTGTTCTCTCATCCTTATTTAAGATATTCGATCCTTTGGGATTGCTGAGTCCCTGCATTATAAGAGCCAAAATTTTGTTGCAGCAAATATAGCTGCAAACATTATCGTGGGATGATCCAATTCCCCAAAATATTCAAAAGGATTGGTATTTCAAAGTCAAAGTCAAAATCATTTATTCAATATAGGCATCGAAGACGCACTTATGAACGTCAATTTTTCATTATAATGTACTTTAAAGCATATCGCCGCGTTCCAAAATACATAGAGCCAACCGAGAAGAAGCGGTAAGAAACTCGGGGCCATTATTTTTATATAGATGTTTTTACAATGTTTTTACTTAGGTACTACAAATATTAGCTCCAGTGTGTTGCCTTACAAAAGAGAACATAATAATGGTATCAGTAGGGCAAGACACGCTACACTTTAACATCTTAGTACACGAGTAGATAGATCCTTTTTTTTTTTTTTTTTGTCCCGGGGAAATCCTTTATGGATACCACCCACCACGGGGAGGGAGGTGGTTATGTGGGAGTCCGTATACCCACCAAAACCCCGGGGTGTTCCGTCACTGCCGCCCTCGGCGGGAACGCGGGACAGATTTTTCACACGACCGCGAACCCGCCGTGGCTGTCCGTTGCCGGACCCTTCTCTTCGCGGCACGCCAGAACACATGGCGCGCCGCAACTGCCTCGGAGACCAAACTCGCCAACAATGGGCGCCAGACTTCCCCGTGTCTGGTCGCCCGTGGTCTCCCTGCAGTGGGTCGGATACGTAGCCCCACCGCCTGCTACGTCAGCCACAAGGGATAGCCCCCCCGCGACCCCACCTCCTCGAGTCTGCGCCGAGCGCCCGGACCCCACCTCCTCGAGCCTGCGCCAAAGCGCCCGTGCCCGAGTAGATAGATCCTGGAGTGATCAGTCCCAAGCTGTTTTATCCTCCAAGTAATCCGAAATTTTGTAATAACCTTTTTGACAGAGTTTAGTTTTAATAGTAATTTTAAACTTATTAATAGGCAAATCTCGGATAACATTGGGAACTTTATTATAAAATCGTATACATTGTCCCATAAAAGAATGACTTATTCTGTGGAGACGCGTTACATGTACGGATAGCTTGTGCTTATTTCGCGTGTTGATGGAATGAGCATCACTCCTTTTATCAAAACTGCTAATGTTTTTCTTTACATACATTAGATTTTCATAGATAAACTGAGAGACAACAGTTAGGATGTTTATGTCTTTAAATTTCTGTCTAAGGGAAACTCTGGGAGCCAAACTGTAGATTGCTCGTATAGCCCTTTTTTGCAGTATAAAAATAGAATTAATATCTGCAGAACATCCCCATAGCAGTATGCCATAAGTCATAACGCTATGGAAATAACTAAAATAAACTATTCTAGCTGTGTCTACATCAGTTAATAGTCTAATTTTTTTAACAGCATAAGCTGCTGAACTGAGCCTACTAGACAATTTTTTAATGTGGGGACCCCATTGCAATTTAGCGTCTATAGTAATTCCTAAAAAGACTGTTGACTCCACAAGGTCCAACCCTGTTCCATTCAATTGTATATTGGATTCTTCTTGTCTCACATTTGGTGTCGAGAACTTTATACAATTAGTTTTCTTCTCATTGAGGAGAAGATTATTTGTATTGAACCAATTCACAACTTTAGCTAATGCATTGTTAACATCGTCATAGTTTAATAACTGCCTTTTAATTTTAAATAACAGTGAAGTGTCATCTGCAAACAATACAATCTCGTGATTCTTCTCTACATAATAAGGTAAGTCATTAATATTGATTAAAAACAAGAACGGCCCTAGTATTGTACCTTGTGGAACGCCCATTGAGATTATAGAGCCGGGCGATTTTTTACCATTTATGTCAACCCTTTGAATTCTACCATTTAAATATGAAGTCAAAAGGTTGAGAGCCATGTTCGTTGTAATTTCCTGACAAGTATATCATGTCGGACGCAGTCAAATGCCTTAGATAAGTCACAAAAAACACCTAAGGCATCTTGAGAGTTCTCCCAGGCATCAAACACATATACACATTTGTCAAGGCGTTACCTGCTCTGCTAAGTCTCAAAATTCCTAGATGGGTATTATATGTGATAAACTTAAATCCATAGAGCTTTATACATAGAGAGATACATCGCAAAATGCGCCAGGTGCGTGCGTTTACTTGCATTCTGTGGATTCTAATGGTGAAGTCACAGTAAGGTTACTTTGTTCTCAATCAAAGGTAGCACCAATAAAGACTACAACAATTCCCCGGCTCGAACTTTGTGCCGCTCTTTTGGGAGCAAAATTGTGTAAGGCAGTTAGAGACTCGTTAAAATACGACATACAAACGCAAGTACATTGGTGTGACTCTACTATTGTTTCTGCTTGGCTACGTAGCAGTTTCCTAAATTTGAAAACATTTGTCGCAAATAGGGTTGGAGAAATTTGCGAGTTGACAAACTCTGCGTCATTTTGGTTTGTACTTACCTACGCTAATCCAGCTGATTTAATCACAAGAACAGTCACTCCAGATCAAGTAAGTAAATCAACATGAAAGTACTACTTGGCCTATTTTAAATCAACAAATTGACCTCATTAATTTACCAAAAACTAAAGCCAATTCAACAATAACTAACTTAGCAACTAACCAAAAGCCTATTATACACTTCAAAAACTATTCTAGCCTAAATGAATTAAAACGAGCCTTTGCGTTTTTACTGCGCTTTATACACAACACTAAAATACCAAAAGAAGTTACCGGTCCTCTCTCTGTAGAGGGACTAAATAAATCCTTTATTCACTTGTGTAGATCATCACAACAAGAATCATTCGTGCCCGAGTACGACATGCTCTCTGAGAAAAAATCTTAAAAAAGTCCTAAATCACAAATGCTATCATTGTCACCATGCTTTAGGGATAATCGAGTAATTCGTGAAGGAGGCCGATTGGAGGCATCTGATTTTAGTTTTGATAAAAAGCATCCTGTTCTTCTGCATGCCCGTCATCACTTTACTAAAATTTTGTTCGAACACGAACACAAACTTAACTTACATGCTGGGCCACAAGCTTTAGAGATACTATTCGTGAGTTTGTGTGGCCCATCAATGGTAGAAATATGGCTCGACGTGTATTTCACAACTGCTTCAAATATAGACAATTACAAGCAAGAACTAAACTAACTCTTAAAATGGGTAACTTGCCATCGCAAAGCATCACACCCAAGCTGGGTGTGATGCTTTGCGATTTCAAATCCCATTTCAAATCGTAGGCTTAGACTTCGGGGGCCCATTTTTTATTGCAAATAAAAAGGGACGTGGAGTAAGGCATACCTTTGTCTATTTGTTTGCCTGAGGTACAAATGCACGCACCTCGAAGCTGTGAGTGATCTATCAAAAGACGCATTCATTATGACGTTTAGCCGCTTTGTGTCACGTCGCGGTAGGCCAATTGAATTATTTTGCGATAATGGACGTAACTTTGTAGCGAGTGCAAAGAAAATAAATTATTTTTTTAAAGTTAATGCAGATTCATTGTCTGGTGTTGCAAGTCAGGATGGAATCAAATTTTTATTCTCACCACCTTACCCTCCTAACTTTGGCGCTGTCTTCGAATCGTCAATTAAGTAAGCCAAATTTTACATCAAGCGCTATATGGCTAATTCTCACCTAACTTTAAAGGAATTGTCCACTCTTTTTGCACAAGTAGAAGCCATTTTAAATAGTCGCCCTTTGTGTCCTTTATCGTCTTCACCAGACGATCTTCTTTGTCTTACTCCTGGGAGCTTTCTCATTGGTCGGGCTCTCACCGTAATACCCGCTCCACGTCTAGAAGATTGCAAGCCAAATAACATGCAGCGGTACGCTCGTCTACAGCAAATACATCAATATTTTTGGAAGCGCTGGCAAAAGGAGTACATTGCTGAATTACAACATCGACGCAAATGAAAAATCAACTCCTCGAGCCCAAATGTAGGAGATTTGGTTCTAATACAAGAAAACAATGTCCCTCTTCTCTGCTGGAGACTTGACCGAATTTCAAGATTATTTTTCGGGCCACATGACAACATACCCAGAGTCGCTGATGTCACTACTTTGAGAGGATGCTTACGTCGCCCCTTGGTTCGACTGGCTGCCTTGCCTACTGCAGAAGACTTAGAGGGTTGAAAACCGAAGCTTTTCAACAGGGAGAGGATGTTGACGCCTGACCATTTACGAAGAGCTATCTAATGTTGTGAATCTTGACCGCAATATTTTTTATTCGGAGGGTCATCCGAGTATCATCCACTACCTACAACTTCTATTTTTCCATCATGTGGCGAACTATTGCTCTGCGTTAAATTGTATAACATGTAGTTAAAAACCAGTATATAAGTCCAAATACATGTTCGGGAGTTTTCATTGGATCCCCTGCGAGATTCAACACATGGTGATATAGGAGCGACGCGTGTTTTTGCTATTATTAGAAATGTTCTGATTTCTTTGGTGCAATCGTCTTTAAGACGGATGTACACGCAGGCAGCCATGGCTCACTGGCTAAAATCGCAGTAGCCATGAATTTGGATACTACACCCGGGATAAAAAACCTGACGCGGTATAGTAACTCGGGATAAAAGTGGCAACTCTTGAACTAACGTCTTAGGCGGACGATCGTCCCAATGTACACCCGAAATCCACAAAAATAGTTCCTTTCTTTGCGAACTATAAATTGCTGGACTTGCCCAGAAATGATAAATTCTTATCGTGTTAAAGGTATTTTATTCACAAACATGAATTGTAACTAAAATATTGTAATATTCAAATGTTTAATCACTGACTTGACAAATATGCATAGTAACATTTATACATTATGACACAAACACAATTTTTACATAGATAAAATGTGAACCTTTGTCGCTTTGTCACTGCAACATTTTAACCATTAAACTTTGTACATTTTTACACTTACACAGTTTAACCATTTAGACTTTCAGTCATTTCAGTCATGTGAACAGCCATGTCCCGGAACCAACAATTGCATTAAATGCTTCGCGAACACTGTAACTGGTGACAACCAACCCATTGGATCATAGATCTTAGCAATCTGTGAAGGAATGGACCTCTTAGTATTTTTTTCAACCGAGCACTGAACAGTGAACGTAAAGGGGTCTGTCTGAGGGTTCCACTGAAGTCCCAGGATCTTAGTTTGGTTATCATTTTCCATTAGAGCGAAGGATACCTCCTCCTGCCACTCACCCTGAACAGTCGAGGGTTGCACCGCAGCGAGTATCGCTGGCGAGTTACTATGCCACTTACGTAGTTCGAATCCAGCCGATTTAGAAATCCCTATGAACTCTTGTTGAAGCACGAGAGCTTTTATTTCGTCAATTTAACCCGTAACAATGTCATCGACAAATACTTGGTCGAGCAGGACCTTGGACGCCATGGGAAAATTTATAGCTTCGTCGTAAGTCAGCTGCTTGATCGTACGAAATGCAATATAGGGACTCGAATTTACATCCGAACTAACCGTCCGTAAACGGTACACACGAATAGGGTCCCTAGGAGATGTACGCCACAGAATACGTTGTAAATCCCTTTCGAATTCACGTACTAATATTCCTATACATTTGTTTTATGTCGGCTGTGAATGCGACTCGATGAACTCGAAACTTCAAAAGAACGTCCACAAAATCCTGATGAAGTTTAGGTCCTGCCAATAGAATGTCAGTAAGACTGTTTCCATTTGAAGAACGACACCCAGCATCGAAAAAAACTCTGATGCAGGTGGTTTCTGACGATTCCTTTACCACACAATAGAGCGGAATGTGGTAGGTATTATCTAACTTGGGAGTACGGTCCGAAACCAGCTCCATATGATTCAACTATATATAATAATTATAATATTCTCGCAAACAAGCACGATACTCAGATTGGAGACTCTGGTTACGTTCCAAGCAATGTTCCAACTTCTGGAACCGCGCTAGAGCAATATCTCTAGATTCCCCTAAGGGTTGCGCATCAGGCTTACGTAGTAAGGCTACCGTATATCGTCCGGTTACATCACGACAATGTGTGCTCTCAAAAATCGATTCGCATAAACGTTACTCGGGCGTAAGTGCCTTCACCTCAGGTGATGACTCTAATTCCCAGTAAACTTTTGCAAGTCGCCGTCATCAGAGTACGAGCTAAAACAAGCTTGAAGAGGGAATGGCGTCGGTGAATTGAACGCTATCTTCCCTAGCAACAAATAACCGAAAATGCTGTTCACAGCACTCGGCGAACCAGGTGGTCCCGTAATTACGTTACCTAATAGAATAATATGCGGTAGTATATCTGCATCTAACAACATATCTACCGGTTGTGGAGTGTCGAAAGTAGCATCCGCAATATTTTTTTTATATTATGTGGCCATCCTGTGTGTGGCAGGGGCACATTTGGCAATTGAGGTATAAGTTTCGACAACACTATCGCTTCAAATCAAAAAATCAATTCTTCGGAAATCGGTTGAAGAAAATATTAATACGAATATTAAATATTTTTGGACGTACTTAGCTAATTTTAAGTCAAGCAAATCTGGTATTCCTTCACATATGACTTATCTATATACTAAATCTTCACACCCTGAAACCATTTGTAAAATGTTTTCAGACTATTTTTAATCTGTGTTTGAACCTACTTCACCTACATTTGGTCAGTGGGAACCTCCTATAATATCTTCTAGCAATAATATTTCAATAACTGATCTCAACTGTGATGAGTCTCAAGTAGTCAAGGAACTTAAACTCTTAGATCAATCTAAAGGTTCTGGACCTGACGGAATACCTCCTATTTTTATTAAATACACTGCCGAATCTATCTGTGTCCCTCTGACTATCATCTACAATAAGTGCTCTAACCAAGGAATCTTTCCTGAAATATGGAAGCGAGAATACATTACTCCAGTACATAAAAGTGGTTCTAAGCATGACGTTGAGCAATATATACCTATCTCTATTTGTCTGCCTTATCGAAGCTTTATGAGCGGCTGGTACACAACGTGATATATCCTATACTCCACACTATTATAATTCCAGAACAATATGGGTTTGTCAAGCGAAGGTCAACTACATCCAACTTAACTATTTCTGGGAATCTTTTTAAATACTTTGATAGGAGTGTGCAAGTAGACGCTGTATACACTGACTTCAAAAAAGCCTTCGATAAGGTGGATCATGAAATCCTATTAAAAAAGATCGCGTACAATGGCATCCGTGGCAATCTTCTACGCTGGTTCCTATCTTACGTGACTAATAGAACGCAGAAAGTTGTCATCAGTGGCAATCAATCGAGTGGCGTTACAATCTCATCTGGAGTACCTCAAGGCTCAATACTGAGCCCGCTACTTTTCGTGTTATTTATTAATGACATTAATCAATGTTTTTTTTTTTGACCTTAAAGTTTTTAAGCTTATCAAATCTATTACTGCCTGTATAGTATTTCAAGAAGATTTAAATAGATTCACAATCTACTGTGTAAACAACAGACTACATTTGCCTAAATGTAATTACTTAAATTTTACAAAAAACATAAATGTTATATCTTTTACTTATAACCTAGGTGGTGTTCCACTCAATAAGATAACATAAGACCTTGGTGTTTTTCTGGATCACCTTAGTTTAGATACACATGTTGAGATTATTGTAAATAAAGCTTTTAAGATATTCGGATTCGTAATTAGATCATCTGTTAGTTTAAAAAAAGTTTCAACTTACCTTTATTTATATAAAAGTTTAGTCCGCTCACAGCTTGAATACGCAGTTCCAGTTTGGAACCCTTTCTATAAGAAATATAGTGTGGCCATCGAATAGGTTCAACGCAAGTACTTGCGCACTATGAATTACAGGTGTTTCCATAATTACCGTGCATATTCTGATTTGCTTGATCAATACAGACTTTTATCCTTAGAGTAAATATCTCGAGGCAGTTACTCTTTATAATATTATTCGAAATAACATCATTGTATAGAATTAGTTCGCGGATTATGTTATATTAGCCCGAGAAGAGCTACCTCGCGAGAGGTGCGCTCTTACAGACTTTTCACACTTAATACTTGTCGTACTAATTCGGGACTTCGTTCACCCATCCGTCGTATGGTCGAGTCTTACAATAAATCTTTTGATACAATCGATATATTTGCATGCTCCTTATATAATTTTAAAACATTGTTAACACTATCGCTTTCGTAAGAAAACCTTGTCAATACTGATTTATAGACGTTTTTATTTCAACTCTAATTGTATCGCCACACATTATTGTAACTTTATTCTGTCATGAATTTATTATAATATATCTTGAAATCTGTTTTGTAGTTCTGTTGTAATATATTAGATATAAATAAATAAATAAATATTCCACAACTATCACACAACGCCATCTAGTCCCAAGCTAAGCAGAGCTTGTGTTATGGGTACTAGACAACTGATAAACATACTTATATATTTCTAAATACATAAATATTACAGATAAATTACACCCAGACACAGAACAAATGATCGTGCTCATTACACAAACATTTGTCCTGGGTGGGAATCGAACCCACGACCTCCGGCATAGCAGTCAGGGTCACTAACCACTAGCCCAACAGGCCTGTCAAAGATATGAATATGTGAAAAACGCCGTTGGCTACATTATTATTTAAGACTGTATATATGTAACATCTTTATTAAACATGTATAACGTTGTACACGTAGCTGTTTGTTGTTCCGAAATAAATGAAATAAAAAAAAAGATGTTGGGTTTGACACATTTGTACAATGTGGGTACGCTTCACATTAATAAATCAGTCAGTTTCCAGACACGGCCTTTCATTGATGTTCCAGCGGTAAGTTAAAAGTTGCTATTTAAATCATTGCTGTTTAAATGAAACCTAGAAATTTGCATTCAGTGTTCGGCGTCAAGCAACTCATATCGCGATTTACTATGAAGCCTAATTAATGACTACAAAACATTTGTCGTCATAATAATTTAAGTGTATATATTGTTGGTGCATTCAGAATAGGACTGTTCAATGGGGATAAAATTATCTAAATAGTTAACAGAAATTAGACCGTATGATCGTAGCAATTTTAATACAGGTTTTAAAAGTTTCATTAAAAAACGGGGCGGTACAAAACAGCAGTACGTTAAATTGGTATATTTGTGATGAAGTGTGTCAAGATGAAGCGTGACCATTATGTATCAACATTATTAATATTCATCTGAAATTCGCCTTTTAAGTCTTACGTGGCCATATAGTAATAGTTATTTATAACTCCATAATCCTCAATTTCAATGTGCTAAATAAATAAAAAATTTAAAATGTTTGAGGTTCAAAATAAATCGGTTATCTCCGTTAGCTTGCAGTAGAGTAAATAGGTATCGGTGATAAAAAATGACCTTGACACGGCTTGCATGTCGTTATATATTTGGACTTTAAGTCTGTGATATAATGGTCGATTATTTTGTTGTCAGATACAAACTTAGCAAAGTTTTGGGGGTTTCCAAAACTATGCTGAACACGCGCCAAAAACCGGCTTTTGGACCTACGAACACACACGGATACAGGTGAGTCCTCCTTCCTTTATCTCTCATTTTAGCTACAATTATGGTGTTTCATCATTGAGATACCAGATGGTCTCTGCTAATATATATCAGCTGCTAAACCCCGTAGAAATATCCCGTATGACACACTTTGGAAATATGCAAAATATAGGTACTAACCGCGCCGTAGAAACGCCTGTTAATTCTCTTATTTTACGTACCGAATAAGCAGCGGAACCTTTCTTCTCCATCGGTTACCTGTTCTGCAAGCGATATGTATAACTTTCCGAACCCATTGGCTGGAACCATCAATGGGAATGAGATTGGAGTGATATTTCAACTCCCATCTACATTTTAAAATTATAAAGAGGAAAGATTTGTGTGTTTAAGCCAGATCAGCAAGCCAGAAAAGTTAGTGGAAAACTAGCTTGCTATCCTGGCTTTAAAAACTAATCTCGTGTAGCCCAGGCATACCGGGTTTACGTGTTAAGTATACAACTGTCCATAAAAGCTCTCAATCTATTTCAGAATCTAAGGCTTGGATGAAACGATACTGCCAATTTCGTTCTTCAGTTTTGTCATTTAGGATTGTTGAATGAACGAATCCTTTGCAAACACACGAGCCCTGGTTCCGTTCAATTGCGGCCGTGATACGCGCAGTATTAAAAGCACGCAAGTTGTGTCACATGGACTTTTAAATATGACATATCAACTGCACACCGTAGACTCAAATTGTTGCTTTCTGCCATTGAACCCATTGTTTGTTTTGAGAGTTTTTGAGCTTTCTTGCAGCATTTGTTCTCACGGAATACGGACCCCACCGCTCATACTACAGTTTTTACCAACCCGTTGTCCAATCTCCCAATTCGATGATCAAAAGCTTACACTGACATAAACCCACTTGCCCGGCGGGGGGATGGAATCTTGATAGCCGACAATTATATGTAAAACAATGTTACAAAAATCACACAAACCTGTAAAATATAAATTTATTTTGAATGAAATGTATTTACCAATTAGAAAAAAAAAGCTGTAAGGCATTTCTGCATTTATTCTTTTCCAATCAAGAATACTAGCAATGCTGTTCGACGGTAATTCTTCATAATCTGTACAAAAGAAAAAAAACGAATAGTTAATGCGTAATTAAATTTTAATGAAATTACGAATTTGATGACAGCAGCAAATGGTGAGGCGGCAATTGTGCAGAGGGCAGCAGCGGTAGCATGGTAATTTACGATCAATAGGATAACAAGGGCACCATTCTCTATTACAGCAGCGGTGGTGGTGGTGCGGTGGTACATGGGCATATTAAATGATAAGAACCAACTCTATATGACAGTAGCGGTAGTAGTGGCGTCGCAACGAACTATAGTCTGTTTTTATAACAAACGAGTACTCAGTTTGTCTCTTGCACATTTCCTATATTGACAGAGTGAGATAGGTTATTGGTCGGAGTGGGGACATCGCCTTTGTTCTTGTTTTGAAATTGTTAATACCCGTCCATATTGCATAGTTTTAAAATGTACTGACGAGAAAATTGTTGTTTTATGATTTAAACATGCATACTAAGTATATACGTGATAAAATTTTCTGTTTGTGTTTATGATATTTTCATGAATAAATAACAACGAAACAATAATATTGTATGATTATAAGATATAGATCACATTCTTTTCACCAGGTGGCGCTGTTAAGTAAACGTTTCTGTGACGAAATGTGTAAAAAAATATATAACTTAATATGCATAGTTACTAATTAAAATGTTTGTAATGCGTATATAAGTGAACAAATATTGTGTGTGCGTGTTATCTTAACCATCATGATTCCATTCGAAAAGTTCTCAAAGTCAATAACTCAAAGACACCAATGTTTTCTGGGTCCATATCTGTACAATAAGATTATCCACCATGTCAGTATCTACAGTTTAACAAGAATAAAATGTAAAAAGGCACTAACCACATTTACTTAAACAGTCGTATGACGAGACGGAAAAATTACTAAATATTCCTCAATAGATACATTTAATAAACAACTGATTCCCTCCTTCTCCAAACTCCAAACTCCTTATCCCTTTCTCATTCATACCTTCATGCAGACACATTTTGATTCACACACTTATCTAATTACTTCATATACTCCACGTAAATATTGTTTTAGATAATAAATATATAAATAATTCTTACATTCATTTCATGACTACGCGCACACAAACACACACACACACACACACACATGCATACACACAAATACACGCACAAACCACACACTCATCATTAAATTATTATCGATAAAAAGTTTTGTGAAGCATTTATGTTTACACACAATGTTACTAGTATGTACTGGATATGAAAGAGCTACTGGATATTGGCTGCGAAGAGCCTGGTCAAGGTCAAAATTTTCCCAAGAGCCAAGCAGACAATGCCCCCGAATAGAAATTAATGTACAAAGTAAGAGACGCCTACCCTATATTAACTTCTAAACTCATCCTGGCTACCTGCCTTTAAAGTTTCTGATTGACACAGGAGCAAATCAGTCATTCCTGAGTCCCGAAGCGGTAGATCAGTACTATGCAGATTAAATTAGATGATTAAATTATATGTTTACCGATTTCACGAGTACTTAGACGGCTTAATAAGGTGCGGCCTTTTACAGCAGTGGCTGGCAAAAATTGATCTAGAAACCAAAACACTTAAGACTAAATCAGCATCTATATCTATCTTTTTTTTTATATTTAATTTTTTTTTATGAAGGGGAAATCTTATTAGATACCCGGACACTATGGAGAGCGTCCGGGTTATGTGGGATTTTCCACTAAAACCCCCTCGGTGGCCTTCTTCGATGTCTTATTGATGACCCCAGGATCTCCATAGGAACGCACTGCGACCATCAAGACATATTACCCTTCGGCTCAACTCTGAGAGCATTTCGCATCTCCTTCTTCCGGTGTCAATTGCCACATCATGACGCCGTCTTCCTCGAGCTCGTTGATGAGATAGTTAGGGCCCCACCCCCAACTATACCCGAGCTCTTAGGGTCCCCTTTTAGTCAGCTGTTACGACAGGCAGAGGTTACCGTAACCCTATTCTTTAAAAACCCGGGATTACAGGGTCGACATGCTAGAGCGTTCCGCACCACCGCCCCGGCGTCGCCGTCTTCTTGCGGGATCAGCTCGTTCTCGATCTCGCTCTGCTGTTTCCTTTTGGACCATGACGGTCTCACAAAATTCGACAACAGCTTTCCATGCCGAGTTTTCTGCTAGCATGGCTATGACCACACTGGGCAGAGAAAGATCTTGACCTATTTTAGAGACCAAAGTCCGCCGCTCTGAGCTCCATGCTGAGCACTCCTCGAGCGTGTGCTGTAAGGAATATGGTCCAATCCCACAGTGATGACATTGTGGTATCTGCTCTCGGCCTATTCTGTTCAGGAATTCGCCAAAACACCCATGGCCTGTCAGCACCTGCGTGAGTCTATAAGTGACGGGCTCCTTTCTCTTCAACCAATACACGAAGTTAGGCAAGATTGCACTGACAGCACGTTGCCGCATGTTTTGCGGCTCTCTGAGTCGCTCACGCCATCTCTCAAGTGCATACCGTTGTTCTTGCTTTCTCACCTCAGATCCGCTAAGGTGTTTGTCACTCCTGTGAAGACGGATATACACCTGTGCATCCATATCCGCCAGTATGTCCAGTGGAGGAAATCTGGCTTAAAGCGTGGCCGCTTCAAAAGATATTGTTCTGTAACCTCGCGCAATCCTTATGGCTATTATACGCTGTAAACTGTTGAACATAGCTCTACATGCCCTAATCCCTGAGAGCCTTTTTGACCACACTGGAGCTCCGTATAGAGCCATAGATCTTACAACCCCCGCATAGAGGCGGCGAACCCCTTCTTTCGGCCCTCCGAGGTTAGGTAAAAGTATGTGCAGAGCACCCGCTACTTTCTTAACCCGTGGGACTAAACGGCTGAAATGTTCGTCAAAATACCATCTACTATCCAAGATGAGCCCTAGATATTTAAGGTACGCCCTACTTCTACCTCCACGAGATCAACCTGGATTGTAAAGCCGGCTGGTTCTCGGCCCTGTGGGACCTTATGGAACCAAATAGGTTCAGTTTTTTGCGGAGCTACATTCAGACCCAACTGACGTATCTTATTTACTACGCATGCTACTCTGCTTTGTGCAAGCTGCCTTGTTTCCTCAAAACTTTCACCATAAGCCAGAACCAAAGTATCATCTGCATAGCAGACAACACTTACTCCATTAGGTAGGTCAACTCTTAGGACAGCATCATATGCGAGGTTCCAGAGAAGTGGACCCAGTACAGACCCCTGAGGTACACCGCAGACCATTTCCCTCCTTTGAAGTGTACCGTTCTTATCCATGTATTGCACGCATCTGTTTTGAAAATACGAATTGATTATTCGTTGCAAGTAAGTTGGTATATTGTGGTACACCAAAACCTCTTTAATTGTTCGCCAAGGGAGAGAGTTAAAGGCATTAACTATGTCGAGACTTGCAGCTAATACCTTTCTACCATTAGATACGGCCTGGTCCGATAACGTACGAACGCGGAGGATTGCGTCTACTGTTGATCGGGCATGTCTGAATCCAAATTGGTGGTCTGAAAGATCTGGCCCCACGCATCTCAGGTGTCTAGCTAAGCGGTCGGCAATTACTCTCTCAAATAATTTGCCAGCTTCGTCTAGAAGACAAATGGGACGATACGCGGAAGGTGATTCTAGTGGCCTACCTTCCTTCTTTAAAAGAACCAGTTTCGCTTCCTTCCAGTATGTAGGGAACACGCCGTTGCGGAGACAGTTATTAAATAATAGCCTTAACTTTTCCCCCAAGGCAGCGTTTAGTGCTAGAACCCATGCACGGCCCGGGATGCCGTCAGGGCCAGGTGCGGTGTTACGAGCTTTCAGGCGTTGAATAGCTCGGCTTAGCTCCTGTTCAGATACCTCTAGTTCATCGGTCCAATCAATTAGTGCAGGCATTGGGTTAGACAGAGCATGATCACGCTGCAGTCTAAGAAAGAGCGTATTGACTATTCCTTCTACTAAATCAGGGTCCAGGGTTTCTGTTAGTGGCGGAACCCAGGGACGCAGTTTGCCAAGTACTGTTTTGTATGGTCGTCCCCACGGTTCTCTATCTAGGCCTTCAAGGAGTTCATTCCATGACCGTGACCTAGCATCACTGTGATCTGAAGTGTTTTCGTGGCGGTACGATATGCCACGTATAAGATATGCTTCGTTGTCCGTACATTTGATCCATTTTTTACATCTTAATTAATACAAGTACAATAAAAAAAAAATTAATCGACTTTCGATCAATTCAGTTATTGGAGTGTAACTCAAAAACTAACGAATTTGATGAAATTTAAATGGGAAGCACCAGATTCCAAAAAAATATTTGAAAATCGGTTTACCTAGTAAAAAGTTATGAGGTCACAAACATAAAAAATAAAGTCGAAATGAGTACCTCCTCCTTTGTGAAAGTCAGTAGAAAACCATCGATATCGATATTTACAAAAAAAATATTGCGGACCGCACTATATTATTTGAACTAAGTGGTTGGTATATGTAAAATGATTTTATGGCTATATTAGCTCTTATTATATGAATAGGGGTCGTTATTATGAACTAATATACTACTTACTATACTTTTTCCAGCGGATATCTGGCCATAAAACAACGTTTAGTACCATCTTATATATGTATATCTTATATACAATACAAGTATTATTCAATATCGATACACGACTTCATATTGGACCAGTGTTTCATTTTGTTGATTGTAGGTAACCCGACTATTTAAAAAAAATAATCTTTCCTTTCTGATATATAAAACCGCATATTTCACATTTTCTATACTACATATCTTCTCTAATTACACTTCCTTATAGTTTTTAGCTACCTAGTACCTAATAACATAAAACAACTTCACAATATACATAATATATTAGACTATATATTTGCACTAAATAATAAAAAGAACTCGTAAACAAAGATTTTCAATGACAATATTGACAATGAGAGAAAGAAAGCGATATATTGCGTGAGTGAAAGAGATATATCCGCTATTAAAGTTCTGCCCCGTTTCATACATCGTTTTCAAGCTATGTAGTTGCGACAAACTGCAGTGTGATGTCAAACAATGAGAGATTTTTGTGTTTTTTTCGGAAATAAATCATCTAAATTCAATTCGTTATCCTTAAATTATTATCCTCGCGTGGTGAAGAGTATTGGATGTCGTCACAATGGTGCAGTGTTGTGTTTTGGGTTGTCCGAACAGAACAGAACAAGGTTTATCTGATGTTACATTTCACAGGTTTGTAATGGTCTTTTTTATTTACAATATATCGTCTAAAATCATACAAAAGCAAAGAAGAACGTAACCTCAAACAGTGGGCAGAAACTACGTATCAAATAAATGTATGGTGATCGTTGCAATCTGAATACAACATAAAAAATTTATACCAATGTTCCCAGTCACAAAAAACTGGAAGATATTGTTGAATTCACGTACACATATTTAGTTTTGTCTTTATGCATTTTGCGGTTATGAAAAGTGTTACTCTGTTTTATTTTGTAACGGAATTGTATTAATATACAAAATTAACATATAATCACATAATTTAACCTTTAAACTACTTTAAACTACAAGTGTTAAGTAGTAGGAACTTATAAAACGGTTTGGCAACACTAAAAATGTCCGTCCCTGTTTGTTTGTTTTCCTTGTGCCGGTTTGGTGGTTTGGATTTCGTATCATCGATATAATGTTACTTTGTCCCAATTTTGTGTTTCAGCCGTTGAGTTGAGTGATTTCTCCTCTACCAAAAGCATTTGGAGACATTTACATTCTAGAGACAAAGATTCACATATGAACATTGTTTGTGGGTTATGATTGCAAAGACTTTTTATCAATTTACGTCGTATATTCCCGAGGCAGAGACTCAAATAGGTAATAACTTGTGCGTGGGTGTTGATTGTTAAGAAACCTTTTCATTCACGTTATTTAGTTCCGAGACAGACACTCGTAATATACTTTAAACGTGTACATAGTGTGTGCGTGGTGATTTAAAAAAAAACGCAAAATTTTGAAGCAATTAGGACTTCTAAAATGTCAAAGAGAACATCGCCTAACTTGCGAGATAATGTGGCATCAAAGAAACACATTTACAAAGCTCCCGCTTTCTTGCAAACTATCCACTGGAAGAGAACCGGTAAGTGTCAGAGCTTCTTCCTTTTTAAAAGCCAGGGTTGCTGTTGCATATTTGCTTCCAATGCATCTCAGATTTTATGCATGATCTATGCGAATAACCTTTTACAATAACTATACCTACATCACAGTATAAATAAAGAGAACAGTATGGAAACTACCTACAAACATTCGAACAGGCTCACTCACACAAACATGCGAATCGACGAGAGCCCTAACCGGTTGTCGCGGTGCTGTCAGTAGTAAGGCCATGTCAAGACGTGTAGTCACGTATAAGTTTATTTCCTCTTAACCAGGCCTAGTTTCCATACTGTTGCATCTTTATACTATGCCTACACTAGTCGATGTTGTTATTGACCGGCGTGATGAATCCTGAGAAACATGAACATGTACATAGAAATAATACCTGATGCCCAGAATCGCTGTAGCCAAATTTGGCCAACAACAGTTGTCACATAAGCATAATTAGTCTTTTTTGTATACCTGAAAATTAACGAGGTGCATAACTTTAATAATAATGATTAGGTAATATTTCTAGCTACATATACTTTAGAAAACGTAATATCTATCTACATTTTTGTTTCATTATCATCATCATCTCACCCGTAGGACGTCCACTGCTAAACATAAGCCTCCTCCACAAATTTCTAAAAGGACCAGTTGGAAGCCGCCTGCATCCAACTACATTTATTTGGTGTTGTTTAAAACTTGATTTTTTTTTTACAGCTGCAAAGAATGGGTGCGAGTTACAGGAAATGAAGATCTGGTGCATTTGCCAATTCAAAAATGTATGTGGTGAACATTTCAAAAAGACTCACATGAACAAAAAGCAAGATAAACTCAAAAAGCATGCCACTTAACTTAAATTGACACCTTACTTAAATTTAAAAGTCACTCCACTTACTGATGATCATACGTCAGGATTCCCATTTCATTTGTGGAAGAATCAAGGTATAATACCACAAATTTTCAAAATAATCTGTGGTTAACTTTTTTATGCAAGTATTACAAAATGAGCCAATCTTTGACTTAATGGTAAGCGTCACAGCAATGTAAATCAGAAATTTAAGCTTCAAAGTTATGCGCAACACTGTACTATGCTCATCAACTTGAGAAATAATGCGCCTCTGGAATAAGAGGTGCATCGATAGCATATGCCATAATAGAGAAAATTTTAAAATTAAATTTTCATGAGCTGTCTCTGAGATCGAAATAGATTCCATCTCATGTGGGCATCCATGGCAACGAGGAGGCTGAATAATTGGCCAGAGATTCAACAAAATCAGGATCTGACACATATTTAACTCCGGAATACAGAAAAGCACTGGCTAAATATAAAAATATGATCTTCATTAATTTGAAAAAGTATTTTGAAAACTCCTCTCAAAACAATCTTTTTTTTTTTTGTCCCGGGGAAATCCCTTATGGATACCACCCAGCACGGGGAGGTAGGTGGTTATGTGGGAGTCCGTATACCCACCAAAACCCCGGGGTGTTCCGTCATTGCCGCTTTTGGCGGGAACGCGGGACAGATCCTGCACACGACCGCGAACCTGCCGCGGCTGTCCGTTGCCGGACCCTTCTCTTCGCGGCACGCCAGAACACATGGCGTGCCGCAACTGCCTCGGAGACCAAACTCGCCAACAATGTGCGCCAGACTTCCCCGTGTCTGGACGCCCGTGGTCTCCCTGCGGTGGGTCGGATACGTAGCCCCACCGCCTGCTACGTCAGCCACAGGGGATAGCCCCCCGCGACCCCACCTCCTCGAGTCTGCGCCGAGCGCCCGGACCCCACCTCCTCGAGCCTGCACCAAAGTGCCCGGGCCCCCCTCCTCGAGCCTGCGCCAAAGCGCCCGGGCCCCACCTCCTCGAGCCTGCGCCAAAGTGCCCGGGCCCACCTCCTCGAGTCTGCGCCAAAGCGCCCGGACCCCGCCACTCCTATGTGGACTTGGCGGCCAAAGCCCATAGGAGCGGCCCGCCTGAGCCGGTCAGCGCACCCCAACGCCGGCACGGCCCCTGGGTTCCTCTTGGCTTCACCGTGGTGATCCAAGCCACGGTTACTGAGCCCCCCCCGCCACGTCAATGCGAGAACCCTTCGGGGGGGAAAACAAAGGTATCTGGTACATTTCAATACAAAATGAGCCCCCTTAAATGCCATGTTTCAATAAGACTAAGTTAAGCAGACTTATCATAGTAATGGCGTGTAGGCTTCGCTCCGGGCATGTTCCATTAAATAAGTTCAAACACAATATGATGAGGAAAGCTGATTTACCTAACTGTAATATTTGTGACATTGAAGAAGACATCCAACACTTTGTAATGGAATGTACCCGAACTGAACCAATCAGAATTAAGTTAGGAGATAAACTCAATTATTTGGATGTTGGTGTATTTCAGAGTGTTTTAGCAGAGTCTACATCCGACACTGCTAGAACACTATATAGGTTATGCCATAAGATTTTCAATTGTACTAAATAAGCAATGAATGTACTGATGGAGCTGGCATGACTGTGACCAATGCGGTAAAAGCTCCTATTACAGAATAAAAAAAATAAAACTTGAGAAATAGATGTTTAGTCTCATTTACCCATAATTATAATTTGCTACAGTGCCCTTTAGTTTATAACAGAAGTGTTTTCATACTATTGCTCCGAAAAAGAATCCCACTTAGCATAACTATTTCTAATAACGTTATTATTTCTGTATTGCAGGACTGTTTCTCCCACGGCCAGTTGTATGTGGCATGCTCACGTCTCATATGCGCTCTCCAACTAGCCTGGCTACTTAAGAGAATGTCTCCATATTAGTGAATTTTAAATAAATTGTATAAAAAAACACTGTAAAATACGCTATCTATTAACTTTTGTCAAACATCACGCGTAGTGGCGGCCAATAGCCATGAATATAGATCTATATTGTTACAATAACTCATATCCTAAAAAACTACACTACGCGGATGAAGTCGCGGGCAAAAGCTAGTCTATACATATAATAAAACTGTTTAGTTTAGTTTAACTTTGAATTTTTATTTCCAAATCCATTTAGGTACATTCAATATTACAATTTCAAATACGTTTATCGATATCGACGAACGGTTAGGTACAACACTAATATCGACAATCGATATCGATAATTTGTCTACTAATACTTTACGTTACTATGGTTATGTACCATTTTGACACATCCGGTTTGTTGGTTGCCCAAACATTGCAATTGTTAGCATTCAAGTCGACATTCCTAAGTTCCGCCCTTCTAGCGTAGCGTTATATTCTCTTTGACCTCAAAGATATAGAGTTAGGGCTGCCATAATGTCTTTGCGTGGAGTTACTCTCCTCCAGGGCAGGTCCCAGTGGACGTGGACTTATCAGCGGACGGGCTGTGCGAGGCCATGTCAGTCATATGCGATGCTGCGATGCCGCGCGCACGAGCCCGTCAGCCCAGACGTCAAGTCTACTGGTGGTCGGAGGAGATTGCCGAACTACGCCGACACTGCGTGATGAGGCGCCGCCGATACCAGCGGTATCGGAGGCGAAGGCGGCGGGAGAGTGAGGTGTCACAGTCTCTTTACGCCGCTTACCGCGAGGCTTCGAGGGCACTGAGCGTGGCAATCGATGAGGCCAAAAAGCAGGCTTGGGAACAACTGCTGGCGGGGCTTGAGCGTGACCCGTGGGGCCGCCCGTATAACTGGGCTAGGCAAAAGCTCCGCCCTTGGGCGCCACCCACCACTGCCACGCTCCAGCCAGTTGTACTCCAGAGGGTGGTTGAGGGCTTGTTCCCCGGTGCACCGGGGACCGAATTCACGCCTCTTACCGCGATACTGGCCTCGTCGAGCAATCCCAATGTGACTGAGGACGAGCTTACCCCCATCTCAGCCGGAGAGATGGGTGCTGCAATGCTCAGAATGAAGGCCAAGAACACGGCACCTGGGCCTGATGGCATACCAGGTCGTGCTTGGGCCCTCTCCTTTGAGCACCTGGGACCCCACCTGAAGGCCCTGTTTGACAGGTGCATAAGGGAGGGAAAGTTCCCCAAACGGTGGAAGAGGGGCAAGCTCGTCCTCTTAAGGAAGGAGAACCGTCCCGCGGATGAGCCCTCGGGCTACCGCCCGATTGTGCTGCTTGACGAGGCGGGCAAACTGTTGGAGCGTGTTGTCGCTGCCCGCCTCGTTAAGCACCTTGAGACGACAGGGCCCGACCTGGCTCCTACTCAGTTTGGGTTCCGGAGAGGCCGATCGACGCTGGACGCCATATCCTGCGTCCGCAGCTTCTCCGAGGAGGCGTGCTCCAGTGGTAGCGTGTTACTCGCTGTGTCGTTGGACATAGCCAACGCTTTTAACTCGCTGCCCTGGAGCACGATACTCGGAGGACTGGAACACCACCGAGTGCCCCGGTACCTCCAAAGCCTCGTCAGGGACTATCTCTCCAACAGAGAGGTAGTCTTCCCTACGATGAACGGAGAGGGACGAAGTCCCATGTCGTGCGGCGTTCCACAGGGGCCCGTTCTAGGCCCTCTTTTATGGAACATCTGATACGACTGGGTGCTTCGTGGCGCTAACCTCCGTTGCGTCGGCATCGTTTGTTATGCCGACGACACATTGGTTACTGCCCGGGGAAAGACGTATTCGGAGGCGTCGATTCTGGCCACTGCTGCTGTCGCGACAGTCGTGGCCAGAATCCGGAGGCTAGGTTTGGTGGTGGCGCTCCATAAGTCCGAGGCCATATATTTTTACGGCCCCCGACGGGCGCCACCGGCAAACTCTGCCATAGTGGTGGGAGGAACCTCCATTCCAGTCAGGACGACGCTGAAGTATCTCGGCGTCGTCCTTGACAGCAAGTGGAGGTTCGAGGCGCATATGCGGCAGCTGTCCCCCAAACTTTTGGGGACAGCTGGCGCATTGAGTCGCCTTCTTCCGAACACCAGAGGAGGAGGAAGTAGCTGCCGCCGCCTCTATACAGCGGTGGTTAGCTCCATGGCCCTCTATGGTGCTCCCATATGGGCGGGATCCCTGCGGCGCAATGGGATAGCCGTCCTGCTGGCGGCCCAGAGAGTTATGGCGGTGAGGGTATGTCGCGGATACCGAACACTCTCACATGAGGTGGCGTGTGTCCTCGCCGGACTGCTCCCATGGGACCTTGAGGCGGATGTCCTGGCTTCGGTCTATCAGCGCAGAGCGCAAGCGCGGGAGCAGGACGAGCGACCGGCACCGCGGGAGGTGGCGCATTGGCGTGATCGGGCCAGGGCGTCAGCTCTTGCCACATGGAGGGATAGGCTTCTTGCAGGGCCCACACAGAGGGGGGCCGGCGCTCAACGACTCCTTGAAGCGATCCGGCCTGTACTTGAAGAGTGGGTGCGAAGAAGGCATGGTGGCCTCTCTTTCCGGCTGACACAGGTTCTCTCAGGACATGGTTGTTTTGGGAGATACCTCTGCAACGTCGCACGGAGAGAGCCCACCCCGGCATGCCACCAGTGCGGCTGCGTCGAGGACACCGCCCAGCATGCGCTGGAGTCATGCCCAGGAGGAGCGGGACCGCAGCGATCCCTGATCGCGGTTGTAGGATCCGATCTCTCCTTGTCGGCCATTATTACGAAGATGGTCGGTGACGAGAGGTCGTGGGAAGCAGTGGCCTCATTCTGCGAAATTATTGTTTCGCAGAGGGAGGCGGAGGAGCGGGAGAGGGAGAGAAACCCTCTCTCTCATCCGCTCCGGAGGGCGCGGACACGGAGGCGAGTCAATCGAGCTCGCACTCCGTCTCCGCTCCGAGGACCTGGGGCATCGGCTGCGGGGACGGCCGGTGCCCCCCATCAGGGTTAGGTCCTCACGAGGTGTGGATGTACCCTGTGTTCCGGGGCATCTCACGAGGCGGAAATGGGGTGGGCTCTTTACACCCACCCCAGAGGCTGGGCCTGCGTAGGCGGGCAGGACGTCGGTGGGGGCTGTGGCTGAATGCACGAGCGGGCCCGCGCCCCCTGTCGACGACGGAGGAACACCGCAGAGGTTTGGTGGGTAGGTCGCCCTTCTGGCGGAGACTCCCACACGCGCACCAGCTCTCCCCAGAGCTGGTGACCAGGGTATAAAATCTTCCTCTGCGAAAAAAAAAAAAAAAAAAGGGCTGCCGTAATGTAGCTTTCAATTTATCCCTAGTTTTCGAAATGTTTTCCGACGATGTATTGAATTTGACAGATTTATTTTATGCGCTCAAATTAGATGCCATTACTGTATTATCGGTTTTGTATAGCAGCGTTTTTTTTAACGAAAAATGATTTTTTGTTTGTTAACTAATAGTAGAGTCGGAATCTATGTTATCTGTAATCACAGAATTTACACCATACACTTACATTTCGTTATATTTATTTACAGATTTCCATCGAATGCAGGACCGGTAGAGATTTGGATACAAGCATGTGGTAGATATGATTGGAGACCAATACGAAATTCCAGAATTTGTTCCAAACATTTTAAGAATGATTTATTTATGAAGCGTGGAGAAAAAACTTTCTGAAACCAGGTGCTCTGCCAACTAATGATATTCATGTGAGTAACCAGAACCACTAACTGATGACTGACCAGTAAAAAAAACAACTCATATAAGTTTTCCACCAACGAGAATTTATTTGGGTATTTCCTTACTCGTATCTTCTAATTTTAGTATTTTTGATACGCGAGTATGTATAACTTTTAATACTATGTGATTTTAATAATTTTCTGCCAGCAATATAACCAGCCAAATGCAAGGTGGACTCGCGTACTTAGGCTGAGATTCAGAGACAAGTCTAAGCGTGAACTAATGCTTTAATCTGTCAAAAGGTAGCGCTTAGCCTCATAATTGTATTCAGAGACATCTGATAGAGCGCTTAAACTTAGCGTGTGCTATGCTAAGCCAAGTAGTGGAAATCGACTACTTTAGCCTGTCTCAAAGCAGAAGTGGCGCCGCCAAGTGAGCAAAATTGAAGATTTTATTGACATTAAATTGAAATTGTTTGTATTTGACTTTGTATTTTATAACCTTAGAACTTTAATGCAAAAACAACAGCTGTTCTACGAAATTTTTAAAACCGATATCAAAATACCTACTGCTGTGGAAAGCGTTGAAGCAATATCGTCATTATTTAAAAATATTGATGAACTGGGGAATTACGACGCGATCTCTATAGAGCAAACATCGCTTGAACTCCCTCGACGTGGTAACATATATTTGCGAGATATCATTAAACCATTTTGAAATTTACAGTGAATATGAGTTTCGACAGAGATATCGATTCAATAAAAACACTGTAAAGAATAGAATTGTACCGATTTTACAAAATGGATTACAGCATCATTCGTTTCGAGGTTTACCAATAAGCGTCGAAAACCAGGTCTTGATAGCACTGCGATTTTACGCTACAGGATCTATACAGGTGACGAACTAACATATCACTATAAACTTCAAAAAGCAAATTTATTTCACAACTATCCAGTATACTACATACAGTATAGTAGTAGTAGTAGATGTTCATAACATTGCTATTTTTTTGCAGTATATGATAGATAGTCGATCGAGTGTAAAATTGCATTTATATAAATTATAGTAGTTTTCTTACATTCTGCATTAAACAAGGATATTGCAAAAACTTCCCACTAATTGCCTAGTAATATATATAATAATTATGTTATATACATATTTTACAGGTAGTTTGTGCTGATCTACACTACATTTCATAAACGACTGTAAGCCGTATTGTAAAAAATGTTTCAGCAAAACTGGCAGGTTTACTCTACTTGATTATGTCAACTTTCCTGATAACCTGCAATTGGTGTCAGAGGTATTTGAAACTCTACCCGGTGATAGATACCCTGGATTAAAACATATAATTGGGGCAATAGACTGCACCCATATTAAAATAAAACGGCCTGGAGGTATTCAACTTACTGAGGCGTATAGAAACCGCAAAGGTTATTTTTCCATCAATGTGCAGGTAAGCCTTGATAATCATACCTAACAACCCTGTGAAGTTCCTACCTACATTTTAACCATAATTAAATCCGATTCCAGGTAATTGCAGGACCCGATATGAAGATTTATGATATAGTAGTTAGATGGTCTGGTAGTTCCCATGACAGCCGTATTTTTCGGAACTCAAGAGTCCACGCTAAACTGGAAGCAGGAGAACTGCAAGGAGTCCTAGTGGGAGATAGTGGGTATCGGGCTGCTACTTACATGCTCACACCATACATTTCTACTAGCAGGCAAGCACAAGTAAGGTACAACTATGTTCAAATCAGAACCAAAAATATTGTTGAGTGCCTGTTCGGAGTTTGGAAGAAGCGTTTTGCCTGTCTTCAGGTTGGTCTTTCAACCAAGTTAACAACCACTACCAACATCATAGCAGCTTGTGCAGTACTTCACAACATTAGCATCAGTCAGAGTGACGTTGATGAAGACAGTAATGTGATGATTGTCACTAGTGATGTTGAAGCACTTGTGCGCAGTACACCATCAGGGCTAGCCTTTCGAAGTTATATTATGGATCAGCATTATAGTTATTAATTCAAACTAGGTGTGAATAAACAGTAATATCATATTTTAATAAACAAATATATCCTCTAGAATATGTTGTATTATTAGGTAATAAGTGTGTATAACTTATATCTTTCATACAATAATAACTAATAACTTATAACATTAATTCTAAAAGTCCTGTTTTACAATATTCACTCATAAAGTATTTTTTATAAACCAACCAGAGCTATTGAAATCACATTATTAAATATTGAAATTAAAATATGTCAATGAAATATTATTTGTACTGCACATATTTTCTTTTATCTAATTACTACAACCTACCTATTAAAGAAATCAGTTAGGGTCACTAACACATAAAATGATAAATTTACTATGATAACAATTAATTGTCAAGTCTAGTATTTACTTTTACAAATAATGGGATTGCACTTGACCTCTATCCCACACGCTAAAAGGTGATGATTTAGCTGTTGGTACGAGTATCCCATCTAAAATATCAGTTCGGTAATAATTATGTACACAAAATAGATTAGAATAAACAAACTATTGTTGTACAACTTGCAAAGTGTTCCCCCTAAATTAAATAGACAATAATAAAATTAGTTTTTAATAATTAAACAAACTGCTCAGAGTTGTACAGAATCATATTTGACTCTTTGCTCTCTAAGTAAGAAAAATAACTTAACACTATAGATTAACCGTGGGGGGTGCTGGATCTATAACGTTGCTGAGGAAGAGGCCCAACTCTGGGACTTGAGATCCAGGAAGTACAGTTGCGGGGTCTATAATGTCATCAATGATCCCCTTGTTCTTTTTTGTAGTTGACCTTTCTTTAACAATATGTGTCTTTTGTTTGTGGTCAATCTTTTTGCTTTGACTACCAAAATACTCACCGCTACTCGTATGATTTCTAAGCGACAAGTAATTATGACCCCCATTAAGGAACACCACGCATCCAGCACAGTAAGTGCGTGGTTGTACCGATTGCCTTGCAACCAATATATAGCAACATTTTTCAGTGGCTTTCCCCAATCTTACAAAATGTTACAAAATCAACAAAGTTTTATTGAATTCTTTAGTATATAACATAAAAGCTATTACTAGGAGTGTAATCCTATAGATCCTATCGGCTTGTTACCAGTAGTGGAACGAATAGGAATTCAATCTATTAATATTCAATTTCTTACTGCTGTACCATCTGACAATTCTGGTGGGGTAACAAGAATAATAAACAATTTTTTTTGATTAGGTTCCACTGACCATACAAAAGTATTTTGCTAATTGTAGTAGCAGTAAAACTCTTATGTGAAAGAATACGTCTGGGAAAGTACTGCCACCATACCTATTTCTACTGTGAAGCAGTAATGTTTGCAACTTAATGTGAGGAACACATTTTTGTTACGCGTCCGTGTATTTGAGTTTGGGTTAGACTGTCTACTCTGATTCTAGCATGAGAATGCGGTAATAAATTATAGCAATTGAATTATTTGCTGAAAGTATCAAATGTAATATTTAGAATCAAATGATAATTCGTAATGATAAATAATACTATTAAGAAGAGATAAATAAGATTATAATCGCTTATAGACGCAAACTCTACATTTGGAAAACTACCAAACGGACTTAGTAAGGCCTTACTAATTTTGGGGTAAATAGAAGAGGTTCTTGGCATGATGGAGAACATTTGTGTCACAGTAAAGAGCAGCTCTTAATCCAGCATTCAAGTTGTAAGCCTTGAACATGCCAAGAATCCTACTTCCTAAATCATAATAAATCTAGAATTCTACGGCAAATCTAAAAAATCAAACTAATTACTTACAATATGAAAATTAATAAAATATATTATATCTTTAAATTGTAGAGATATCTATCAATAATTTACTCGGCAAAGTAAAGCTAACTATTATAATAATCATCATAATAAATATATGGCTGCTAGTATTGAGCTAACCAATACAACAAAGATTCTGCTAATACTTAAGTATTTAAAATAATTGCTTTTCCTACAATGGTTCAATAGATGGCATGTCATGTAAAACGCTAGTAATCTAAGTATAGCAATCTCGTATAAAAAGGAGATTTATGTATGTGGTAAATCTTATCAAACTTGGTCAAGCAATGCAGCACCTTGAGAATTCTTGTAAACCACAAACAAGGGTCTAGAGATTTCTCTAAGTCACTGATATTATTTCCCATATATTGCTTCAGTAAACAAGTAAATGATTAAACTTGAACAATTGAACTATTCAGGGAATAGTGGCTGATAATATTTATCTAAAGGAATTGGATAACCAGCGTAGTAGCTACTGATCACAAAAGATTTCTAAAGCGCATATAAAGCGAGGTTTTACTTTACTTTTGTTATTTATTTCCTAGCAGTTTTCATAAACGAAACAAATAGTATATATTATAGAGACATTTAGTCTGTAAGAGATTATATCAATCTTATCAACAGCTAAATGTTCATAGCAACAAACATAAATCTATAAAGAAAGTTAGTTATATAATTAACAGGTTTATAACTGTTATTAATAATAACGAATATCATGCAAATATCTGATATTATTTAATGGAGTTGTTTATATATTATTTCACTAATCAAAACTGATTTATCAGATATAACAGGTAGTTTTGCAAGCTAATAATTATATAGAAAACTTGCAAATAACCTACTATTTCTATGTTCTATGGTCAAATAACATAGACCTTAAATTCAGAAACTTATATTGATGATTAATATCTTCCACGACTAGAAGTCAAATCAAGTACATAAGCTAGAAATCTAGGATCAGCTCAGTCAGTCAGTCTGTAAGAACTAAGTATTTGCAATCTAGTATGTTCATCGCAATTTTTCGTTATCAGCTAGCAGTTCAGTAATGTAGTAGTAGGTTATCCATCGTAATATCAGAATACCTAGGCGTTGCTTTTGGTTTCTCTAGGCATCTATACTCGTAGTTCTGAATAGTTTTCTCTGTTTCAATTCTTTCCGAAAAGAGCAAGGTTACAGCAGCGGTACACAGTGTTAGGGTCCTCCTAGACTAGACGATCATTGGCCAAAACGAATTAGAATAAAAAAATTTTGGGGGGGTTGTTACAAACTGAGAACGAAATCTCTGTTGTCTTACGAAGACGCAGAGTTTTTGAATTCAATCGACACAGTTAATCGCGACTTTCTAAGACGGTTCCTTGGTGTTGAACATAAAAACACTCGTTATTCACCGTCATTACGAAAATTTGCTTTATGCTTACATTTTTTAAGTCCACGAGCTTATTCCTACGTACGTGAACAATTTAACACTTGTTTGCCTCATCCACAAACCTTAACTAATTGGTACCGTTCAGTTGACGGAAGTCCAGGATTCACAAAATAATCTTTGGCGGCGATCAAATTAAAATCTAAAGGAACAGATAAGAAAATCTATGTTTCCGTCAGTTTCAATGAAATGGCAATTAGAAAAAGTGTGACGTTTTCAGAAGGTGATTTTTTTGGTACAGTTATTATTGGATCAAGTTCAGGTAGTGACTGTTCGCGCTAAAGCGCGAAAAGAGAAAGAGAGAGAGAAAAGAGAAAGAGGAAAAAAAAAACTAAAGAGCCCCCCGCGCGCATCCCGCCGCCCCCGCGCGATAAAACGACCGCCGGCCGGGCAAGCGGTAAACGTCAAGCGAGGCGTCTCTCGTCCGCCACCGCTCACCCGAAGGAAGCAAGCGCGCGCGCACGCCGAAATTGGTACCCGTAAAATACCTCCGCGTTAACTCGACACCCCTGTGTACGTGAGTGCGCGATAAGACTATACACGGACAATAACTACAAGTGAACAGTTCTTCAGCACGACGTCCACAGCAGGACGCCTAACCCGTGGACTCAGGTCATCAGCACAAATCAGATCCAGAGTCACCCCGACATACGTAAGTACCTACTCGACATCCTTAACTGTTCCCTACCGAGGTATGGTGTAAATACACCAGTGACGATGTTCGATTGGCCAAACAATCTTTAGTGTTCATGGCCACTGCCATTAACGATTCGTGGAAAATTCCTGTCGGATATTTTTTAATTGACAATCTGTCTGGTGAACAAAAAGCTGAATTGATAAAGAGCTGTGTTCAATTACTAACGCAGTCTGGCGTTGAGGTTGTATCAGTCACTTGCGATGGATGCCCATCTAACTTTGCAATGGCTAGAATTTTAGGGTGTAAAGTTGACTCTAATAATCTAGAAGATATAAAAACTGATTTCAAAATCGATGTAGATGGAAATCAAACAACAATTGTTTTCTATCCAGATCCTCCGCATATGCTAAAACTTATTCGCAATATTTTGGGGGACAAAGGTGTGATTTTGAATGACGAGGGAGAAATTAAATGGGAATGTATCAAAAATTTGCAAAATCTACAAGATACAGAAGGATTGCACTTAAGTAATAAACTGAGTAAAGCACACATTGATTTTTCGAAACAAATAATGAAGGTCAAGCTTGCGGCGCAAACCTTCAGTAGCTCTGTAGCTGACGCAATTGATTTTTGTAGATGTGAGCTTAAATTACCGGAATTTGAGAATTCTGCTTGTACAACAGATTTTGTTCGAAAAATTAATAACCTGTATGTTATATAATTTTAATATTAAAATTATATAATTATTATAACCACAAAGCAATGAACGAACCCTATCTCGCTGCTTATTTTGAATTAGGCGATCGACTATTTGCTTATTTTGTTGTCTAGTTACTCTTGATTTGGGCGCGTATAATTATGTTTTTAAAAACTAATTATTAATAAAATTAAAATTATAAAATAAAAATACGTGTTGCCGATTTGGAGGCTAATATTTTATGATCTAAAGTACATGGACAGTTCACACCTGCCGAGACACAGGCAGCTGCGTCTGCATAATGACAATCTTATGTACTAAGAGTTTCTATGCTGAGTAAGCACAATAAAGCTTACTCAGCAGCTTAATCTAGTACGGAGGGGCCAGGTGCATCCATAACTCCTCCCTCCTTAAATTTAAAATCATCGGAAGAATCCATTTTACGGTTATTCCGATAATTTTGCGTAAATGACTAAATTTTCGTTATTCTTTTTCGATAAACATAGACAATAGAAATGAGAATACTTAAAATTAATAAGCTTAAAGTTACGAATCCTAAGCCTGCACTAAAGTTCTGTTTTTCATCAAAAACGCTTTCTATCACTTTGTTCACTTCACTTTGTTTGAGCGAGTACGACATAAACTTCAACTCGTCGAGGGCGATCCCATGCATGTTAAGTGCATGTGCACTTAGTAGGCTCACGTTCATAGGTAGCTGTGGTAATGTTATGACTGGAAAGGGCTCTACTACACTAGTTTCCATAAAGATATGATGGCGAATCCAGATTCCGTTGATCTCTAGGTCACAAGGTTCATCTATCGTAACGAGGTAAGTCCCGAAAACAGGTTGTTTACTGACCTCGTAGTTACATTGCTTAGTTAGGTTTGTCTGCAAACGTGCAAATAGTATTCAACTGTCAGTGTTTACTCTTTGGATCTTGATTTCTTCGAGTTCGATTTCATGCTGTCTACAGTATTTTAGATCGTTGTCAAATCTCATCAGCTGTTCAATGCAACTGAACCCTTGATGCAGAGGTATATTATCTTCTGTGCATAGGAAGTTGTCGCCAGCGGAAAGTGAGCGGCACGGCTTATCTATTGGTATGTACTTCGTTCCTTTCGCCAAAAGGTAAGGATATTCTGGGATAATAGACGTGGTTATGTTATGGAATGGTGGAAAATTGGTAAGGAGTAAATCTTATAATAATTATAGGTACAATTATCAGTTTTTTGAACAGCAGAAATATTAATGCATATGGCTTGAAAAAGCCATTAAACAAGAAAAAATTTGATGAAATAAGTTCAGTTTTAAATTATATGCTAAATTATTTAAATAATTTGAAATTCATCGGCGGTCAAAAAATCAACAAATCAAATAGAAAGACTTCGATAATAGGTTTCAACTGCAATATTCGCAGTCTTTTATGTCTATATGAACGATTAGTTGAAACAGGTAATTTAATATTTTTGCTTTCATACAACTTGTGTCAAGATCATCTTGAATCTTTTTTTAGCGCCATTCGAGCAAAAGGAGGGTTCAATAACAACCCTTCTCCCGTGCAGTTTAAAGCAGCATACAAAAGTCTGGTAAATCATGGTGAGCTTAAGCATGTTGCTACTGGAAACTTCACTATATTAGAAAATATAGATATTTTAACATACACACACACCCAAGATATGAAAAAAAAATCAGCTCGAGTCTTTCCGTGCTAAGAGATCCTATTGCAATGGAAGAATGTGAGAGCCATGAATTAAATAATGTATCTTATGATCATGATTACCTTCCAGATCCTGGCAATCTCACAGAATACTCTGAAGAAGTAATTGCTTACATAGCAGGGTTTGTAATCACAAAAATTTCGAAAATTATAAAATGTGGCAATTGCCTGCAGAACACGATTGACGCCTCTTAATCAATAGGGCGATTAATCAGTCAAAAAAAAGGAGGTCTTTGCTTTCATAGTAAAAATGTTGTCGATATATGCTTGTTAACTGAAAAGGTTCTTAAGAGAAATATGTCAAATTTAATCACACGAAAGAATGCGAGACAATATTTACTACATGAAAGTTTTAAAATATGTAGCTGTAAACACTTCTTTAAATGTCATGGCGATATATTTGATTGTTCACCTTTAGATAATCACGAGCTTCTGCTCACAAAAGCGATCATATGGGAGTACTTAAAAGTGAGACTACATTATATAGCTAAGCGAGTATCAGAACCTAATGAAAAAATTAGTAATATATATAGTAAACTAATTTTGTTTAAAAATCAATAAAACATTAAAATATAACCTGAAGTTTTACTGTTTATTGTAATAAAACCCGCCCTAAATTCCCTATCTTCTATGGAGCCATAATAAAGTGGCAACGCTCTTAGAAAATATCGCTATCTCTTAACCGGTTACAGCGTACTTGTGTCCATTGGTTCCTCCGTCTACGCGTGGATCATATTAGCAATGCAGTCAAAAGTTTCGGTATTCATTTATTTAAAAAAACAGACTATAGACCTCTCCGGACCGCGTAGCCGGTGTTGCCGCGCATAGATGCATTTGATGGTATCTAGTTGACGCTTTAAACCATGACGCCTCAGACCTTGATTTATTTATTTTTATTTTATTTAATTATAAATAAATGAAGGCAGTCTTAGGAAGGTAGGTGATAAAGTAAGATATCAGAATTTCATACATTTTCCATTACTGTAATTTAATATATTCGGTGTCGATGGTAGCAAAAACATCAAAAATGCCACAAGCATGGCAATTGCAGAATTTTTAATACTGAAACAAACAAAAACACCGAAATTGCACACAATAATATGTTTATAACGGAATTTTAACTTTATATTATGTATATCTTTATTCAGTGCTGTACTTACAATCCAGCATTATCTATTCTGTAAAAGTTTCTAATGGCATCACTCCAGCCTTGGAATAAATCCGGTGAAAGACAAAAAAACAACACCATGGCACCACCAAATAGAATAATGA
Organism: Selenia dentaria; assembly: GCA_917880725.1. NCBI lineage: Eukaryota > Metazoa > Arthropoda > Insecta > Lepidoptera > Geometridae > Selenia > Selenia dentaria. The sequence continues at coordinate 13,767,716 of OU862877.1, read as the reverse complement.
CCATCTGGAAAAAATAAACTTGGTTATATAAGGTTATAATATATATATATATATATTATATAGGTTATTTTAAATTAGCTGTCCTGCCCGCGGCTTCGCTGGCATGACCTCGCGGGATACGGCGGCCATAAATTAAAAGTAGCCATTATCACTCGTTATAATATATACTTATAAGCTATCTGCCAGTGATAGTGCCGTCAAAATCACTCCCGCCTTTGTGGACATTATCCAAGTGGTTCAAACACCGCTTTAACATCTCGAGGGTTTGGCTCCGATCCCGGGTCGGACAGTTGTTGGTTTTGCTTACAAATAAATTCTCAATAGCATTTTAGTATTCTGCAACAGTGATTAAAGAAAAAGATTAAAGAAAAAGGTTTATGGACATTTATTTCTTACAAAGATTACATGGAATCACATACGTGAGAACTTAATTAATAAACTATTTTAAACATTCGTCATCACCACAAAACTAAATAGCTAATTATTTATAACATTGCAAACAAACATGTCACCAACGCATTCATAGCAGTGACTTATCCGCTAATACGTACCGGTGAAGTCTACTTTCGAATGCGGTAAACGGGCTTACGTTTTTCAAATCATGGTAGCTTGTTAGAACTCTGCGCGCCTGCGAAAGTTATCATCGTTTTGCTGTAGTTCGTGCGACACTTCGGTAAAACGAGATAGCTCGCGCGGCTGGCAACTAAAGTTTGTATGAATTATGCTGTCGGGTGTTTTGCGTACTAACATACATAATATTGTATTTATATAACTTTTTAGTGTCGGTATCTAGCCAGTAAACCAAACATGTCAATATTTCAATTATTAATATGAAATAAATAGAACCATGTCAAATTGAAATAGGTTAATACGTACAATAAATCATAGTTATTTAATTTTCATAATAACTTCTAAAGTTTAGAACACTAGCTGACCCGCCAGCGACTTCGCTCGCGTGGCCTCGCGGGATACATTAATTACAGATTTTTAATTATCCCATGGGAAAACTTTAATTTACCGGAATCAAAAGTCTCCTATATGTTGATCAGGGATATAAGCTACCACCATAAGAAATTTCATTTAAATCGGTCCAGTCGTTTTGGAGATTAGCCAGTACAAACATACAGACAAACATGCAGTGAAACAAACAATTTGAACTTATTTTTAACTTCTTACATCCCCCTGACTTGGTTTTTAGCACATTTGTCATTGTACAGAAATTTGACCTCTACTGTTTATAATATGTGGCAGTTTTTACATCCCTCGTTTTACCCCCTTAAGTCATCCCTGACAAAAATATTGAAAGCATCACTATTTATTTTAAATTACCTATCCAGTTATCAATTTTCATCACTGTAGCATCAAACCAAAGAACTTTGAAAAAAAAATTATCCCCCGTTTCACCCCCTTAAGTCATTCCTGCCAATAATAGTTGAAATCATCACTTTAAACTGTCCAAATTGTAACTGTCCAAATCTCTTGTACCCAGTATACTTTTTGTAAAGCGTACCGTTTACGATTTATGGCTCATTTAATGAACCGATGTTTCTATTGCAGCCAATAACTCTTGAAATATTAGATTAATCAATAAAATGCTTCAATCCATTCATAAAGATCAGTTTATTCTCTTCATCTTTTGGTTCAAACTTTTTTTTCTAATGGGCATACTTTTTGTCGGTTAGTTTTCTTAGGATGGTAGTCGTGCTCTGCCGCCGGTGCGTGGCGAGGCGCCGCCGCTGTTAGCGGTACCGGAAAAGAAGACACCTGGAACCAGCCGAATCAGATACCCTCTACGCAGCCTAGAGAGGCATCCAAGGCTTTCCGTGTAGCCTTCCGCAAGGCCATGAGAGAAGCCTGGCGTCAGCTGTTGGAGTCCTTGGCAAGACTCCCATGGGGCCGCCCGTATAGGTGGGTGACACAGAAGCTCTGCCCTTGGGCTCCCCCAATCACCAGCACGCTTCAACCCTTAGTCCTCCGGCGAGTGATCGATGGATTTTTTCCTGGTGTATCAGAAGCGGAGTTCAACCCTTCTACCATGATGGAGTTTGGACGGCTAGAATAAAACCTTTGGAAGCTGGGTGCGGCTGTCCTAAAAATAAGGGCGCAAAACACGCCACCGGGACCTGACGGCATTCCTGGCCGTGGAGCACAATCATTGGAGCAATGGGAGCAATGGGACAACACGGCATGCCACAGTACCCCCGCCTACTGTCGCCCCTCACACAGAGAGAAACGGTGCGTGACTTTAAAAAAGACGGGTTAAGAAAATTAAGAACGAATAAAATTGACGGTTTAACCAAACCGACGAATTAGGAAAATGGCAAATAAGAAAACTGTCGAATAAGGATACTGACGAATCAGGGATACTGACGAATAAGTAAACTGACCAGTGATATGCGAAACCAGATACACATAGCTTTGTCCAGGTCAGTCACTTGATTCTTAAGCTTTGCCTTGGCTTTTACTTTTATTTATTTTATTACTTAACAAACGTTTTGAACAGATCAAGATCATGCCGAGATACTACGTCATTGAAACAACGGCTTCCTCTTATCAAATAACTGTTTACCCTAAAGTTAGAGTTTACCGTTGTGAATACCCTTTACGGTCTCCTGGTTGGATCAGATGACACCCACTGTTTAGACATCTATTTGCATTGTTAAATCACACCACTATTACATGTTATCAGACTTAATTGTAAGCGATCGTAGTTTTGAATTGCACCCAGAGATGGCGCCACTAGACCAGCGGACGCTTTTCTGCATCGTGGTGACGAGATTCTCCGGGCAATAAACGACGGTCCCTGAGTGTATCGTTCGGGCATGCTCGCTACATGGATACACACATAGTATTTATATATGCTAATATAGCAACTGTTAAGAAAATCTAGTGGAGTGTATTATTTTTGGAACCATATTTGACATGGTCCTTCTGATGCTGGATAAAAGGCCAGCCTAGCGGATTGTGACGTCAGTGAACAACGGACGCGCTGACAAGGAGACCGAGCAGGTGCCGCACTGGATCGTAAGCTGCTTCACTGCACCCGGATTGGATCGGAGTATCAACTAATCGTATGCGGAATTTGAGATTAATGGGAAGAAACGCTGTGAGTACTTTGAACCGTATTAACTAGTGCACATTCAGTTAGAAAATTTAAAGATTCTTGGACTTGTAGAATTTTAAAGTAATGCATGAATAACTTTGGGACTTAGAATAATTTAAGAAAAAACGACGGAACGGGGAATCTATGCCCGATTTATAAAGTTATTAAGTTTCAAACACTTGGAAAATTTTTGCGAAAAAGTCAAGACACTTAGAAAAAATGCAGTCCAAATTTAAAATTCAGGAAGACATTTATGAACGCATTACGAAAGCGAGAACTAACTTTAAGAAGTCTCCGAAAGATAGACTTTCGTCAGAAGCTTACTTAAATATAAGACTTAATACGTTGGAAGATTTATGGACACAATTTGCCGAAAATCATAACACAATAGTGAGCGATACAGACAGCGACATTTATCAAGCAAGCAGCTACGCAAAGACAGACTTGTATGACATTACACAAGAGCTGGTCAATCGTGACCATCACCATAATTTCGCACTGTACCATATCGGTACAAGTGCGAAATTATGGATGCTCTGGACAAATTCAAGACAAAACCGAGTAATACGGGAGAATCTTTAGGAATGACTACAACAACAAAAGATCAAAGTCTCAAGCTGCCAAAGATATCTATACCGACCTTTTCCGGAAATTATATGGAATGGACAAGCTTCAAAGATCTGTTTGTGTCACTAGTTCACAAGAACCAGAGCCTGGAGGATGTACAAAATTGCATTATCTGAAAACTCAGTTACGCGACGAAGCAGAGCACTTACTGAGACATATTCCTAACTCAAGATAATTATAAGTTGTGCTGGAAACTACTTGAAGATCGCTACGACAACAAAAGATATCTCTCCAATTGTATCTCAAAGAAATTTATTGGTCAAAGGAATTTCATCGGAGTCTGCGAGTGCGTTACGTGAACTACTGGACTGTACAAACGAATGTCTTAGGGCTCTTAATAATCTCGGTATCGATGTTAGTTCTTGGGATACTTTTGTCATTTACATTCTGAGCTTGAAGTTAGATAGTGAAACTCGAAAGCAATGGGAACTGAAAATTTGTAAAAAATCTAACGAATTACCAACACTTAGTCAGTTTAATTAGTTTATTGAAATAAAGTCACGTGCTTTAGAATTTATTGATCCCAAATTGCTAAAATGTAAATCTCACACCAATGTTACTTAGGTACATCACACAACTAGTGAAACTACATTCTCTTACAGTTATTGTCACGATAATCATCCTTTATGTAATTGTAAAAAGTTTGCAAACGATGATATTTATACTCGCCGTAAGTACCTCCAATCCAGTAATTTATGCTTCAACTGTTAAGAACCCGGTTACTTGGTTTACACGTGTCGTCACATCTCTAGGTGCCGCATTTGTAAAAAAAAACACACACTTTTGCATGCCAAAAATACTACCACTCCAACCGACGCTCAACGGTCAACTGAGCAAGGTGCTGCTCATGCAACGTCTACCACAGGAAGTACTTCTTGCAACTTGACAGCTTATTTTCTAGCTCTTGCAACCAAGTGCTACTGGCTACCACTTTACTTAATGCCCAATCAAGGTCAGGTTCCATTGTAACACTAAGATATTTATTAGATCAAGGCTCACAAGCCTCCTTTGTGACCGAATCGACGGTCCAGCTACTTGGTCTTTAAAAGATTCCGCACAAAAGCACTATCATGGGAATCCGCAGTGATTCGAATTTTTCTCTTGCCTCAAAATCGAGGGTTTCAATTCAAATTCGAGCATTCCATAACCCAGATGTTACTGTATGTGTCTCTGCTTTTGTGCTTCAGAAGCTTACATCTACTTGTATGTTACCTGCGACACGAACTGTGATTGAATTACGGTCACAACTTTCAGGCCTTACTCTCGCAGATCCATCCTTTGGTACACCGAATAAAGAGGACATGCTTCTGGGAGCGGATGTCTATGGTCAGATTTTGCTCGAAAGAATAATAAAGGGTCAACCTGGCACACCAGTAGCGCAAAACACCCAACTGGGTTGGATTCTTTCTGGACCTATAGACAATTTGGAATCAGAACACACTAAGTCATGCAAAACAGTCATGTCTTACTTTCTTAAGCATGAAGATAACGACTATTTAAAGACATTTTGAGAACAAGAGTCAGATTGTGTTAGCCCAACTTTTCCGAAGAGGAACAAAAGTGTGAACAGATTTTCGCTACTACAACCAAAAGGGATAGCAGTGGTAGATATACAGTACGGCTGCCCTTTCGAGATCAAGATTCATCCTCGCAGGATGGAAACTTCAAGGAAATTGCAACTAAACGTTTTTTTCAACAGGAAAGAAGACTGGACAAGGATCCAAACTTAAAGCATCAATACACCAACGTCATGGCAGAGTACCTTACATTTTCGATATAACCCAAAAGCCGTGTACTTACCACATTACGCCGTGGTAAAAGAGGATAAAGAAACCACCAAGGTTCGTGTGGTTTTTAATGCTTCTGCCTGGTACGAACGGCGTATCCTTGAACGACGACTTACTGGTTGGTCTGACATTGCAAGATGATTTGCGACATATTATCATGCGATGGCGAACGTTTCTCATATGTATAGTATCAGACATAGTCAAGATGTATAAACAAATCAAAATCCATGAAAAGAATGTTGATTATCAACGCCTTCTGTGGCGTGACAACCCTAACGAAGATTTACAACACTTACGTTTATTACGCGTCACGTTCGGAACAGCATGTGCACTTTACCTGGCTGTACGTTGTCTGCAACAATTGGCGCATGATGAAGGTCAAGCATATCCTTTAGCATCTGAGAAAGTTTTAAAGGATTATTATATGGATGATCTCATGACAGGAAGCGAATCGGTAGAAGAAGGAAATTAAAAAAAGAAAAAGAAAAAGATAAAGAAAAAGAACGAATTTATCAAGAAATGACAGAACAACTTAAGAAAGGTTTCGAAATGCAAAAATTGAGCAGCAATAACAAAGCATTGTTGAAAGCAATCGACAACGATAAGGAAGATACAGACATAAACTTGAAAGTAAAATTCGATACTTACATGAAAATCCTTGGTCTTACCTAGGAAACCGGAAAGTGGACAGTTTTAAATATGCAGTGCAGCTCCCACCGGTGACAGAACCTGTAACAAAAAGAAGTGGCCTGCAACCATCGTCGTCCTGCGACCTTTATCAGGTCTTCTGTCCACCGTGTCGGTGGACGACCTACTCTACGCATGCCGGTCCGTGGTCTCCATTTCAGAACCATTCGACTCCATCGGCCATCTGTTCTGCGTGCTATGTGCCCTACCCACTGCCACTTCAACTGGGCTGTCGGTGACTTTCGTTCTTCCACGGATCTTCTCATTTCTGATTCGATAACGTAGAAAAACCCCGAGCATAGCCCTCTTCATAGCTCGTTGTGCGATTTGAAGCTTATCTATGAGGCCCATAGTAAGAGACCACGTTTCAGTTCCATAAGTCATTACTGATAACACACATTGAACGAAGACTCATATCTTGAGGCACTGAGGTATTTTAGACGAGAAGACTTCACGAAGTTTCCGGAACACTGCCCAGCCGAGTTGGATTCGACGATTGACCTCTTTCTCGAAGTTGGATCTGACCAGTTTGATTGTCTGTCCCAGGTAGATGTACTCGTCTTCAACTTAGAGAACTAAGTTCCCAACTGATATTGGAGTAGGTACAACATGGGCATTAGGCATAATTTTCGTCTTGTCCACGTTCTTCTTAAGGCCTACCCCTTTGAAAAACTTGATGGAGGTCTTCGAGCATTGTACTGAGGTCTTCCATGAATTCTGCCATGACTACAATATCGTCGGCAAATCGAAGGTAAGTGATGTATTCGCCGTTAATATTGATGCCAAGTCCTTGCCATTCCAGAAGCTTGAAGGCGTCTTCCAATGTAGTGGTGAACAGTTTCGGAGATATAACGTCTCCCTGTCTTACGCCTCTTTGCAATGGACTTGCCTTTGAACTCTGCTCCTGTACTCGGACTGACATGTAAGCGTTTTTGTACAAACACTTCAGCACTTCAATATTCAAATTCATTTATTTCGAGCTACTGAGGCTCATATAAAACAACTCACACAATATAGGTACAAAATAACAGACATCGGACGATAATAGACTAAATAACAAAATTTAAAATAATCATATCAAATTGGGATAGTAATTCATGATTAAAGTATATAAAATTAAATGCAAATCCGAAAATATAAATATAATAATAATATTATAATCAATGTATAATATAGGTAAGGTCAGATTACTAATTAATAAAAAAATATACCCAAATGAAATATATAATTCATTATCTGTAATGGCATGAGGGAGTATGCCTATCACAACAATGTCTAATAAAAGGGCAATCTACTCTTGCTGCATTCATATCTAGGACAATGTCGTTGCTGGCCCACACCCTGCGCACCAGAGATGCAGCACGTTTGCGCATGGTCGCGTGGAAGCAGTCCACACAAGCGTGCGCAAACATGTCTGAGGCGCTGCAGTAGCGGGGCAGCCGCCCTTAACGCAACATTAAATTGGACTCGAAGTGCATTATACGACAAGCGCGTATACCTCGCCCACAGGCTGCACGTGTAGAGGGAGGTGCAGAACGCTCAAAAGAGCGTTCAGAGAGATTTAACCTTCACCTCCCCCGAGCAACGTGCAAACTTGCGAGCCAGCATGTTCGCTCGCACGGACAATGCCCTTCGTTCACGTTCGATATCTGCATTGTCTTTGAGGTCGGCAGTAATGATGTGTCCCAAATACTTGAATTGTTCTACTCTTTCTAGTGGAACACCATTTAAAAATACGGGTGGTACATTTTAAGGACGTTTTGTGCCAGCCTCAAAGACCATACACACACTTTTTCTGACATTGTACTTTAGCCCATGAGTCTCAGCATACCCCTCACAGATTCGCAACAATTCTCGTAGTCCGATAGTCAATACGGCACCGCTGGAGAGACTCAAGCACTGCCCACGATCGAATCAAAGGCCTCCTCATAGTCCACAAACGCTAAACATAGAGGCAAGTTATACTCTTCGGTTTTCTGTATAACTTGCCGTAGCGTGTGGATGTGGTCTATGAAACTATAGCCTTTTCGGAAACCGGCTTGTTCCGGAAGCTGGAATTCATCAAACCAGCAACTAAGACGGGTCTTAATGACCTTCGAAAACAGCTTATTAACATGGCTCAAAAGCGAGATGGGTCTATAATTTTTAAGTAAAGTGTTGTCACCTTTCTTGAAGAACAGCACCACCACACTTTTGTTCCTTGCTTCTAGCGTTGAACCTTCGAGTAAGACGGTATTAAAGAGCTTCTGATGGACTTTAAATACCGGTGTTCCACCCGCATCAGGCGCCTTGTAGTTCTTAAGCTTTTTTTTTTTGAGGGAGGAAATGCTGTGCACTTCCCTTCCGCCACGGGGGTGACGGAAGGGGGCGTGTGGATGTCTAAGCCCCCGTGTGGGGCTCAGACCCACTAAAACCCCCCCGTGAGCAGTCCTCCGCCAAGGTGGAACGAGACAGAGTCGCGCTGTCAGTCACCATCTCGTCCCAGCGGTAGGCCCGGATTGATCTTAACCTAGCCTCAGCGCCTGTGAAGGGATGACCTTGCTCACCAAGGTCACCACCTAGACGTGTAGGGCCGTGCAAACCGGCGAAGAGTCCCCCGACTATTCGCCAGTGACCCCACTACGGAGGAGGGAGGAGACGAGCAAACCGTCTCCTCCGTTCCCCCGGTCGTCTGCGCCGGAGCAGGTCAGCTCGGACATCGTTCTCCCTGATCCGCTCCGCGGCCTCCTTCTGCGTCATCACCGCTTCGCAGAAGGTGGCCACAGCCTGCCACGCTCTCTCGCTGCTGAGCATGGAGATCACCACGCTCAGTAGGGAGAGATCTCCGCCTATTTCCGCCAAAAGCGTGTGCCGCTGCGGGCCCCATGCAGCACACACTTCCAGCGTATGTTGCGCCGTATCCTCCGGCGCCCCACACTCGTGGCAGGCTGGGGTCGCCTCCCGTCTCGCGATTTGGTGCACGTACTTTCCGAAACATCCATGTCCGTTAAGCACCTGCACCAATCGGAAGGTCAGCGAATCGAATCGCCACCTCACCCATCTCTGGAGGACTGGGCGGATGGCCTCCACCGTCCACTGCCCAGGGACGTTGGAGCCAGGTCCTCCGTCCACCGCCGCACCAAGGCAGCCCGCGCCTGCAACCGCATACGTGTTACCTCCTCCCACACTGGAGTGTCTTCACGGGATCTCCTCGCCGCCACAAAGTGATATACTTCAGCGAGGATCTCCGCTTGGAGCTCCCAGGGGGATCACCGGCCAGCACGCACGCCGCCGTCCTGGACACCGTCCGGTACTCACGTATCGTCCTCGTCGCGATGACCCGTTGCGGACGTCGCAGAAGAGTCTTGTTGTCGCGACTGAGGGCGTCCACCCAGACTGGTGCTCTGTAAAGAGCCATACTCCGGATCACTCCGGAGTATAGCCGACGACAGTTGGCATTCGGGCCACCCACATTGAGCAGCAGCCTACCCAAAGCAGCTGCAGCTCCTACAACTCTTGGGGCCAGTTGTGAAAAATGGCTCCTAAAAGCCCACCGTCCGTCCAGGTTGAGGCCCAGATATTTTATCTGGGCTTCAACCGGGACCAGCAGGGCTATTATGTATCTCAGTTGCTAACAAATGTTGATTAAAATCTTGAAAAATGGCGGCTCTATGTCAGTTTTGGCAACTCCAGTATGCAAAAATGTTAGTAAGTTGATCACTGAAGCTGACAAAAGTGACATAGAGCGGCCATTTTTTCAGATTTCAATCCACATTTGTTAGCAACTGAGATACATAATAGCCCAACAGGACCCCATCAAAAATAACCCGCGTTCCCGGAGGGGCTCCTCCTCGAGGCCCGTGGAACAACAGGGCCTCGGTTTTGGAGAGGGCAACCTCCAGCCCCAGGGTGCGAATGCGATCAATTACGAGGGTTGTACCCACCGTGGCCAACCGCACCGCCTCTCTTAGGTCCCTCCCCCTGACTACGACTAGAGCATCGTCGGCGTAGCACGCGACCCGCATGCTTGCAGGTAGCGTACCACGCAGCACCCAGTCGTAGCCTACGTTCCACAGGAGTGGTCCCAGCACTGACCCCTGTGGAACCCCGCAGGAGACACGACGGCGCCGCAAACCGTCGCGACCTTCCACCAGGACCTCGCGGTCCTAGAGGTAGTCGGCCAACAGCCTCCGCAGATACAAGGGCACTCCATGATAGCGGAGCGCCTCATGTATTGCTCCATGCGGTAGGCTGTTGAACGCGTTGGCTATATCTAGCGAGACAGCCAGCGCCTTTTCCCCCGCACTGTTGTTGTTCTTAAGCTGTTTCAAGGCATTCTAATCTCGTACAGGCTGATGTCCGGGATATCTTCGGTATATTATATTACCGTAAATTAAATAGAATTTTATGACATAACTAACGGCTTAAAAAATAAGTGTTTAGTAGGAATTGATAACAAATATCGGGGAAAATTATTTAACCATACGTAACCTCCCCAGCGTATTCGAGGCAGTGCTAATAAAGCCCATCCATAAAGACGGAGATAGGTACTGTGTCAACAACTTTCAGCCAATTTCAATACATCTAACTCTTTCTAAAGTACTAGAACGACTCATGAATAATCGCTTAATATTTTTTTTAGAGTATAATAACCTTTTTTTCTCCTCTCAATATGGTTTTCGTTCAGGTATGTCTACCGATAGAGCAGTTCATGATCTAATAAATAAAAAGTATTAATCTATCAGTTAATACTATCATGAATGGCTTAAATAACAAAAATAAATGTATTGTTATATTTCTTGACCTAGCCAAGGCTTTTGACACAATCTCTATCCCTCACCTAATAATTAAGCTAGAAGGACTAGGGATTAGGGCTTCCTCTTAAAATTCTTGAAGCCTATAATTTGACCAACCGGAAACAACGTGTGAAAATTGACAAATGTCTGAGCGAGGAACAGACGCTGAGTTATGGAGTACCTCAGGGTAGTATAATACGTTCTACCCTATTTTTGGCGTATATTAACAGTCTCTGTAACCTAAAAATAGAAAATGGATTTTTTTAGCATATACCAATACTGCGCTTTACTTTAGCGGAGATAGATGGTGCGATGTTCTTTCTATTGCCCAACGAGGGTTTGATAAAGTGAGTAAGTGGCTTTAAAACAACGTTTTAACACTAAATATCGCTAAAACTAAGTACGTAGCGTTTGCCCTCAGATCAAACCTCCTCCCAACTCCTAGCTTGCTCACACTTGTGGAACTAATTTCATTAACTGACGATGTCTCTCTTTGCAAAGGACTGATAACATAAAATATCTAGGTATTATAACAGACCAGACCCTCACTTTTATGCCACATATTGATGTTCTTGTTACTCGCGTTCGTATATTGATTTATATATTTAATACACTGAAGCAAGTGGCTGACATTAAGACGATTGAAATGGTTTATTACTCTCTGCCAATCAATTATAGAGTATTGTATCACATCCTGGGGTGGCTCAGCCAAAACACACCTCATTGGTTTGGAGAGAGCACAACGAGCCGTCCTAAAAGTTGATGCGGGTCTTCCCTATCGCTTCCCTACAACGAACTTTATAAAAGATGGAATATTCTTACAATTCGAAAAAACTATCCTACATATCGTGCTAAAACAACACTCAATTGGATTACGATCCAAACCTGTTGAAGGATAAACGCAGGAAAGATAAGGTCTGCAATTTATGTACCTTTAATACCATCCACTCTCACAACTTTTCCGTCTTTCTTGGTCCTTACTTATACAATTACTTATACATATTCATCTTGGCCTTAAACTCTAGATTATAAAGAGACAGAGAAATTTCTTATCCCACAGACAAGATCTGACTAAACTAGTTGCTATCCTTAACTTTGACCTATTAATAGTTCTCGTTCTTTCTGTTCTATGCAGGATTCACAAACCACATGCACACAATACAGATTTCCACAACATTATATATCACCATACCTGACTTACACCTACCACATCGTACACACACCTCCACATATAATTAATATCTTCATACACACAACCTTGGCACTCATATTGATTTATCTGTGATACTTAACGGTAATGATCCGCTAAGTTCAAGTTAAATGTAAATATGTATCTGTTGCCTAACGTGAAACATTTATAAACACTTTCATTGATATGTCAACACCCTAAACTGCCAAAGAAAGCTTAATTCGTAGAATGAGACCCTGGTGACTTGTAATACAGGTTTTCACAAACCTACTTCAGGCACCAGTCTCTCACAAAGCAGGTTTAACTAAGTTAAAATATTAGGATTAACTTAATAAATACGAAACTTTGTAGAGAGAAAATAAACAGATTTTATTATTATTATTATTATTATGTTGGGTCAGCTTGGCTCTTGGGTCTTTGAACGAGAACCTAAAAGGTTTAGCGACCGAGGTGTATAACTGTCCGTAGAAACTCTCTACCTCTCCTAACACTTCTGCTTTGGTCGACGCTACACTGCCGTCTTCTCTCTTTAGCTTCGTTAACTGGCTTTGCCAAATAGACATGTCTCTTGCAAACACTTTGGACCCTTTTTTCTGCTCTATCGTCTCTTTAACCCGGCGAGGATGTGGTAGGGTCAATTTGACCCCACTCCTCTCATTTTGTGTACAGTTGTTTAGGCCGCAGTCGTGCGCAGTCGAACGTCTCACTAGCTGGAGTTATTGAACTCCGCTCCCCGCTGCACGCCACTTGTCAGTCGTCCGTATATACGTATATACGTAATAAGTACATTTACCAAGAACACATTGTTCCATTTTGTCAACTATGTGCTACGACTAGAGCGGATTAGTGCCTTACAAGATTGATTATTAATTATTTTATGATAGAAGATGATTGATCTCATTACTGATTACCAGAAAATAATAATTGATATAATGATTATAAGAAAAAAAAAATTTTGTTACATGTTAACGCAAGTTGCGCTTTAAGTTAATTATTTTTTAGACTTTTCAAATAGCTCTAATAATTAAACATTTATATGCCTACTGGTGTTTTTTTTAATTTAAATTATTTAATTACTAACTATTACTTAGGTTTCTTGATAAATCTTTTTTTAATTACCTCTTAGTAGATATAAAAACTACAAATTAAATACAGGGTCATGAGGACCCTCCACATTCCCGACGTAACTTTTTGTACCACATTCTCACCGGGTTAATACGGTTTGTATTAAAGATCCCGATGTCGTGTCGCAAGGACTTCCATATTCGTCTATATGCTTCAGCATCATCCGAAGACTGCAGTTTTAATGAGCGTCGTTCAACCATGAGGTTGAGGGTATCGTTGGAGAGTTTCTATGGCCTGTCTGTACGGTGGGGTTTAAAGTATTTGGAACCCACTGATTGGACAGTTTCTACTAACCTGTTATTGATCTCGTCCACTGAAGCGATGTTCTTAAGGCAATCGAAGCGATTGGATAGCTCAAGTTGTAAGCTCTCGGGTTCTTAAATATGGACACGTCTAGGTCTTCATTAGATGAGACCACGAATCAAGTTTGACATTAATATTCACCGGTGATCACTACCGGTTTTACCCTGTTGATCACGGAAACATCAGTGAAAATTTGCCTTTTGGTGGTATAATAATACAACATTAATAATACAACAATATAATAAAAATAATATAATATAATAAATAATAATAAACAATAATATAATAATACAACAAAGTCAATCTCATTTCTCGTGGAACAATCGGGACTCAGCCAGGCCCCTATCCTGTGAGGTGGCTTCTAAAAGAAAGAGTTCATCATAAAGAGTCCCTTTTTCTTTAGAAAGTTGGCCAACCTCTGTCCCCTACGGTTCCGTTGTCTATAGCCAAATTGCCCCACTTTCAACTCATCCTCTTTTCTCTTACCCAACCTCGCGTTAAAGTCTCCCATAACAACTAGAAAATGCGTTTCAGAGGTATGTATGGACCGACTAATGTCCTCATACATATCCTCCACCTCATCATCCGGGTGCGACTTCGTCGGTGCGTATACCTGAATGATCTTCAGCGAATATCGTTTGGATACTCTGAGTATTAGGTATACGACCCTATTGGAAACGCTATCGATCGTAATTATGTTGTTCGTAAGGGGTTTGTGGACGTCAAACCCGACACTACCTTAGGACTGTTGGTTGCCCTCCCGGTAGTAGAGAAGGTGACCTGATTTTAGGGTTATCGTGTCCTCACCCGCTCTACGGACTTCAAATAACCCCACAATGTCCTTTTCCAATGTCCAATGTTTTTTTTTTTTTTTTTTGTCCCGGGGAAATCCTTTATGGATACCACCCACCACGGGGAGGGAGGTGGTTATGTGGGAGTCCGTATACCCACCAAAACCCCGGGGTGTTCCGTCACTGCCGCCCTCGGCGGGAACGCGGGACAGATTTTCCACACGACCGCGAACCCGCCGTGGCTGTCCGTTGCCGGACCCTTCTCTTCGCGGCACGCCAGAACACATGGCGCGCCGCAACTGCCTCGGAGACCAAACTCGCCAACAATTGGCGCCAGACTTCCCCGTGTCTGGTCGCCCGTGGTCTCCCTGCGGTGGGTCAGATACGTAGCCCCACCGCCTGCTACGTCAGCCACAAGGGATAGCCCCCCCGCGACCCCACCTCCTCGAGTCTGCGCCGAGCGCCCGGACCCCGCCTCCTCGAGCCTGCACCAAAGCGCCCGGGCCCAACCTTCTCGAGCCTAAGCCAAAGCGCCCGGGCCCCACCTCCTCGAGTCTGCGCCAAAGCGCCCGGACCCCGCCACTCCTATGTGGACTTGGCGGCCAAAGCCCAAAGGAGTGGCCCGCCTGAGCCGGCCAGCGCACCCCAACGCCGGCGCGGCCCCTGGGTTCCTCTTGGCTTCACCGTGGTGTACCTAGCCACGGTTACTGAGCCCCCCCGCCACTTCAATGCGAGAACCCTTCGGGGGGGAACCCCACAATGTCCTAGTGTAACTTACTCATTTCTTCTTCTAGCTCATATATCTTTTCGTCTGTTCTCATCGCGCGTATGTTGTGTGTTACTAGGGCCAGTTGTCGTCGTTGGGGGTGGAAGCCGGGCGTCTGCCGGGGATTCTTAGCATCCCCTGCCCACCGTTACCGTGGCCGCTACCGTAGCCAGGAATAATAATATGGCTGCCGGAGATTGGGGACCTGGTTCCTGTTGTGTCCGTCAATTTGAGGTTATGCCAATACTCGTCACGCTTGCCAGGCGGGTTGGTGAGTGCCGTTTTGGGGTTTTAGTACTGGGAAGGTGTTGCTGTCCACCTTTGTTATTGTTATCCCTTACGGCCGGTCCCAATAATCTATCTATCGCCGGTTTACCTTACTAAAGTTAGATATTTGACACTATTTGTATGGAAGTTATGTCAAATTTCTATCAGTAGTAAGGAAAACCGTGGATAGATAGATGATTGGGATCCTCCATTAGCCGACTTCTACCGCACCCACGGGTAGAGGTGGGGGGTTACTATTCTAAGCCAGTAACCTACGGCATAAATGCGTTTAGTACGTGTACTGTAAATATCGTACATAGGGTTCCAGATTTGTGAAGCGTGATTTGATTTGCGCGTTGTGATTCTAAATAGCTACGTAGGTACATAGGCACAATAGAGGATTTTGATATAAATAAACCAAATCAACAATTATGTACACCATATTAAATATAACCGTCCATCTGTTATTTGATATTCTTCTGCGAATGGTTTGTCTGGAAGAGATCGCTCTAGGCGATAAGACCGCCTATTGTTGCACCTAGTTTTTAGCATTGTTTTTTTATTTTATTTTCAAATATTAGGTATAAATATGGTGTCTCGATAAAGAGTTATCTATCTATTTATCTATATGTTATAAATAATATAATTACATATTAATAATATAAATATAAACCATCTATACAAATTCCCTTGAATTTCTACGGATTGGATTTTCTGAAGTAGTACTGTGTGTTCAATATGATGTATGTACTAAATCTACTTCTAGTTACCTATAAATTCAGAGTGTATTAATTGTTCTGATAGGATAAATCGGACTTTTATTTGATCAAATTGTGTCATTTGTTCTGGCCCCATTTGGCGACCTTGCCATTGTAGCTGCGAAGCGCATACCGATATTCAACTATGAAAAGACAAGTTTGCTCGAGCTCGTTAATAAAGATGAAAAGTGACCCCTACTATTTGTTTAAATTTAGTTTAGTCGCGGATTTTTTATATATATTCTCTACGGCTGGTTCTATATTGAAATAAACACGAAAATGGAAACCTATTCACCGGAAAAGAAGAAGACATAATAGCACGAAATGCCGTTTTTGGAAATAATGACGCGAAAATTGACCAGTTAATTTAGCATATGAGTACATCGACAATTCTTTTTGGAGTTATTTGCGTAATATTGATAATTGGAGCAATGTGCCTACTGGCTCGGTACTACCGATTACTTTACCCACGCCACAAAACTGCAAGGATTTTGAGGTCGCAACAATTATTGCAAGTAAGTTTCACGGGCGTTTTTTTTTTGTTTTTTTTTTTTTTTAAAGTCATTTCAATGTTTAACTATAGAGTTTAATTCTTTAGCGTAATATATTTTCTTTCTATGGCAACACTACACACGGACATGTTATAACTGTGAACTTTAAAAAATATATATATTATCAACATTTATATTTTCATCTGTGTTTGGCGGTGAAGTTATGTTTTGTGCTATAGTTTTTAGTGAATTAATAGGGTTAAACTCATGATTTTGATACAAATTATACATTAATATGATCGTGAATGTGTAAGGAATACTGTAAATATGTGATTTAAGTTCCGACATCAAAATTTACACGAAAAAAATTTGTCACGAATCGACAACTCTCGTTAAGCTATTTCTCATTGTTATGATTGGTTATAATTTGCTTTATTTTGAATACACTTTTCATTGTAAAATATCACAGAAATAAGTTCGTTGTGGTAATTACACCCATTTAGAATATGATAAATACGCCGTATCATGTCAGAATCGATAAAAAATTGACAAGTCACCTGACAGTTAAGTTCGCTAGTACTAAAAATTCAAAATTTGTATTTTTCTTTTAATATTTCTGATTTATAATTATTCTTTGAAACCTAGTTTGGTTTGTATAATCTCTAATAAGAATTCCAATAAAAAAAATCCAATAAGAAAATTTCTATTTATATTACATATAAAAAACATATTTCAAAATCACCATGTCTAATTCTAGAAAATGGGCTTAATCTGTTGCTTCTGAAGTTTTGCCTTGTTAGTGTTGGAGCACAGTTGGTACCAGGCTGGGGCGGCATAGGTCAGTCTTGACCGTATGTACGACTTATATATTCCCAGTCTGGTACGAAGTTGAAAGTTGGATGCAAGCACGGGTCGGAGCAAAGCTCTGGCTGTTCTTGCCGAACGAACCACTTGCTGCACTTGGTCTTTCATAGTTAACCTCTTGTCGATATTCACTCCAAGGTACCGACATGAACTCTTCCATTCGATATCATGATCCTGGAGTTTTAGTTGAGGCAGATTGATGGTGTTCTTGCTGACAAGTAGAGTGGCAGTCTTCCCTACGTTGACCGCTATTCTCCTCTTGTCTAACCACTCAGGAAGTATATTTAGGACTTTTTGCATCTTTGAGGAAGCTCCTTTTTCGCTAATTGATGATGCCATATACGCGCTGTCATCGGCAAATAGTGCAAGCGTAACGTGCCTTTCCCCTACACGGATACGGTCGGCCAGCGTAGGGATGTCATCAGTGTAAAACGCGTACAGGTTCGTTGATAGGCAGCTGCCTTGCAGGACCCCTGCTTCAGAATCAGAATCGTTTATTAACCTTATAACATTGTTTGTTACATTGGGCAAGTCAACAAATACATTTTGAACTTAAGCATAAAGCACTGTTAAGAAATAATAATAATTAAATTACAGCTATTTTTACATTAAACATTCAAGTAATTGTATTATAATTAAAATATATTTCCTGTATTTATAAGACTTAATAAAACCATTGAATATTCAAACCAAAATATATTCCAAGAAATTGCAAAAATTAAAAATAATGCCATTTGAAAGATACATATTAAGTATACATTTTGAAACCATCAATTTAGCGTGAGCAGTCAAATAGCCTATATCTATGTAGTTACTTAGCCTACCTACCTACTTAAATTTTTCTACAAAAATGAATTTTTAGTCAGACGCATGTCCATGAACTCCTTTAGGGAATATAATGGATGACATTCAAAGATTTTTTTTACCTTCCTTTTAAAATTTATTCTATTTACCTTTGCGACTGTTATAGGTAGGTGATTACACATTAAAATTTTGATGTGGACACCTTGTTTTTTCACTTTTGTCAGTCTTATTCTGGGCTTAAATATTTTTTCCTTATTTTGTAGATTGTAATCATGCACATCTTTGTTTTTGGTAAATGTCTCAATTTCATTGTGTATCTCCAAAAGACTGTTGTAGATATATAAAGAAATGACAGTCATTATATGGTTTTTCTTAAAATATTCTCGGACAGAAGTGCGTTTTTGAAGTCCGAATTAAATTCTTATGGCCCTTTATATATGGCTCTTTTGACTTTTCAGAACTTTGTTTATATTTACCCTGATTCCCCATACAGTAATTGCATAATTTGCTATTGAATAAACATAGGCATAGTATATGGACATGAGAGTCGTTCGATTCATTGATGGTTTTAATTTTAGCAGTGCGTAGTTTGCAGTTGCCATTTTTTGCATACATTTTCTATATGTGTGGAATGATTAATGCTATAATCTACAGTGTATCCTAAAAACTTGTTTCAGTTTAACCAGTATGAGTTTTGTCTTTTCGCGTTTTGTATAACATGATCACACTCTTCTCTGGATTAAGAAATTACATTCGCGCTGAACCATTCTTTCAGTAGTCATATTTTTTTTTTTTTTAATATTTTAATATCTTAGGGAAACTTACAGCTAGTTACAAAGTTATTAATGTATGTAGGTGCTGATGGCCATTTAAAAATTTTCACAAATAGCAAGCTATATATCTCATAATGATATATAAATTATACGTAACTGGAAATATCAGCCAAATACGCTAGAAATAGAAAATAAGTATATTTGAAAAAAAAATACTAAAGTGACATTTATATAACACACACAAATATAATAATCATCAAAAAAAAACTGCCTATTTAAAAAAAATACTGGCCAGGAGCCGCTTAAGCTGACTAGTAGAAGTATTAAATAAATCAACTTCATGGTCTTTCGCTAAGTTGTTGAAACTCCTGGCTGCTCTTAGGAGATAAGAATTTCTTCTATAACAGGTTTTCGCACATGGAACATCTATCACGCAAGGCCTACGACATGAGGCATATGGCACACGCATACCAATTTGCTCTAACAATTCAGGACAATCAACCAAGCCATTTGCTATCTTAAGGAGGTAAGCAAGATCTGCAATATGCCTTCTTTTGTACAATGGGAGAATATGAAACTTTTGACAGCGTTTCTCATAGTTTGTTACATATTTACGGGTCTTAAATTGAAGAAATCGAAGAAAACGTTTTTGGATTCGCTCGATACGAGTTATATAAATATCAAATGCGGGGTTCCATACTTGTGATGCGTATTCTAAATGACTACGTACGAATGCACAGTAAAGAATCTTATACGTTTTAAGGCTAGTGAAATCTACTGAAATGCGTAATATAAAACCAAGTGCTTTAGACGCTTTGTTTACAATGTAGTCTATATGTTTATCAAAAAGTAGTTTACTATCAAATATAATTCCTAAGTCACGAATAAAATTGACTCTAATGATGTCAGAGTTTTTTAATTTGTAGTCATAAATTATAGGATTAAGTTAACGAGTGAAAGAGCAAATATAACATTTTGAGACAATTAAATCTAAGCGGTTTGCAAAACAAAATTCTTCAAATCGAGTGAGATCTTCCTGTAAATTTTTTGCGCTTTCTAGTGACTTTATTGGACAAAGAATCTTCATGTCATCAGCATATAAAATGATCTTAGAATTAATAAAACACGAAGAGATATCGTTGACGATATTAATAAACAATAGAGGCCCCAGTATCGATCCTTGAGGAACACCTGAAGGGATTACCATTGTAGAAGAAGTATACCCATTTAGCGCAACAGTCTGACATCTGTTTTCCACATAAGAGGTAAACCACCTATACAAGTCGCCGCGAATGCCCACAGACTGAAGTTTCCGCAATAATATGAAATGATCAATTCGGTCAAAACATTTGCTATAATCTGTGTACACCACGTCAACCTGTGAGGGTTCCGACATATGCATCGAGAGGTAGTCGCTACACAAAATGAGATTTGATGTAGTTGATCTACCCTTTAAAAAACTGTGTTGCTGTAAACTGAGGCTGTGTTTTAATGAAGCATGTAATTGTTTATATACCACTCTCTCCAAGACTTTTGCAAATAGACATAATTTAGAGATGGGCCTATAATTTTCAATTTTATCCCTGGGTCCATTTTTATGGACTGGAGTTATGTATGCTGATTTCCAAATTGTCGGAAAAATTCCTTCTGATAAGGAACGTCTATATAGAAAAGTTAGTGGAACTGAAAGGGCTTTTAGCACACCTGACAATAAACACAGCTGGTATGTTATCAGGCCCAGCTGATTTGTTGAGGTCCAGAGACTTTAATAACTCAAACACTTCCAGGGTTGTAACTTTTATATGACTTATATCGGTTATTGACAAGCCAGGTTCCATTTTGTCTAGCGAATAATTGTCATGAATGTTGCTTAAGAAAGTCGAATGAAAGTATTCGCTTAACATGTTGCAAATATCTTCCCCGCTATCCGAAGCACGCTGACCAAAACGCAACAAAGCCGGGTAAGATTTATTTTGATTATTAATTTTGACGCTTGCTTTAGGGTGTTTTGTTATATTAGATTCGACGCTGGCAATGTAGTCTATAAACATTTCATTTTGTAATATTTTTGCCCGATCTCTTAATGTAATAAAGGATTGAAGATCCGATTGATTATCATATACCTTATATTTGTTGTGAAATTTATATTTTTCTTTTAAAATTTTAATAAGTGGTTTCTTAAACCATGGGGGGTATTTCTGCTAATGTGTTACTGTCTTTGTAGGTATGTAGGATTCACGAAGGTCATTTAATACATTAAAAAATAAGTAACGGCTGATTCAAATGGTCTGATGGACAGTTCATTTTGCCAATCTAGGAGTTTAATTTTTGATATAATCGAGTCGTAGTCAGCACTTTGATATAGATATTTAACGTACGGGCGGCTTTTGAGGGTATGAAGCTGGACAAAATCAGCAGAAATTAAAAGAGTTGGGTGGTATAAATCCTCGCGAGTATGAATATTATGGCAGCGAGTAACTGAAATATCACTGTTTGAAAAAACTAAATCCAAAATCCTTCCATCAACATTATGAATAAAGTTATATTGTGTTAAGTTACATAAGTTCAAGGTATCATCAGACAGCGAGTTACCGATGTTTTGTTTACAAATATAAACGACACATAGATGTAATTTATATGAACTCTTAGGCTTACGGCACTGCAGCGTCAAAGTAACCCATAAATCTTCAGCATTTGAGTACCAGTCCGTGCGAATCTCCGAAGTAAGCTCGCGACGAACTGCTATCAATACTCCACCCCCATATATTTGGTAATTTCTTAAGTAATCACGATCCCTTCTCCACACAACGTACCTCTCATCGAACAATTCACTATCACTCAATCCATCAACCAACCATGTCTCTGTTAAACAGACTAAATCGTAGTTATTAATGCAAATATTTCTATAAAAATCTGACGTTTTAGTTCGTAAGCCACGAACGTTCTGGTAATAAATGTTAACCATCATTTTTAAAACCATAATATAGCATCTTAATTATATACAGCATAAAAAATAACAAACTAATGACATTGTCAGCAAGTAACAAAGCCCCTATTATTGTGTAAGTAATGTGAATGAGTATAGGTATTGAAGCGAATTCTGAGTAATTAGCAAGAACGAAAGATAGTAAAAAAAGGTAAACATAGCAAATGGCTGGCTGCGCAAGAACGAGACGGAGCGATAATAGAATCATTAGGAAGGTGCGCACGCCCGAGTCGGCTGAGTAACAATGAGTATATTTGAACAGGCAAGCGTTTCTCAAACTTAGCGTGCAGATTAAACTCGAGTACAGTGGTATTGAATACATGTTGAAAACTATTATTAATAGATAGTTAATTATTATTACTATGTGATCTTTTTTAGGTCCGACTCGGTTTTTATACTCAGTACATGAGAAGTGGGTTTTTTTCGAGCAAATTTTTGAAACTTTTTACCCATACATAGGCAAACCCCCGTTCCTTGGCCAGTGTCTTCGCTTTATTCAGCAGCTGCTTATTTTCCAAGGTCAAATGGTCGTTGACATATACCCTGGCGACACCTTGGAAACTCAGGTCTGCCGGAAAAATTGCACGCTTCTTCGCAGCTGCCACGAAATCTTCCTTTAGGTAACGGTTATGTACTGATACTCACAATTTATACCCATTTAATGGACGAATAGTAAGCATGTCATTCATAAACCAACACTGATTAAATTTCTCGCAAAGCAACTTTATCGAGTCATTTAATTTTTTTTCTTTAATATGTCCATTTTTAAAAATTTTCATAACTAAAATATGTTATGTTATGTTAAACTATTTAAAAAATCACATAGATCTGTACCTATTTTAGGGGCATTAGTATCATGCTCGCCTACACACAAAATAACTCGATCATCGGAAGAGATATCAAACATCTTAGAGCTATTTAGTATTTCCTCCGTTGAGGCGTTCGGTTTTACTACTGATATGAATTGATATTTTTCATAGCGGTTCTGTAGTCTTGATTTAATCAGCCGACTGGCCAATCCGACGCATTGGCTACCTCCAAAAATGTAGGCTTTTTTGCTGGATGGGTAGTGTACTGTCGATTTCTTTGTCACGTATGTGTCTTGTAGTATCTGTGTATGTTGTAACTTAGGTACATATTCTGTTTGTGAATTAGTTAGAACCTTGGAGTTTGAATTAGTTTGCGACTCTGCAGCTTGCGGGATATGTTTAAACGGTAAAGGATTTGGCCGTGACGTTGAATTATACTCGTATTCTGGCTTAGCATGATTTATTACGATTTGACGATATTTTTTTGGATCTTGTGAGGTCGAGATGAGAGGGCTTTCACGAAAGCTATCAGTTAAACGCCGCCTAGCTTTTTATTTTTACCTTTTCAGTCGACATATCTTTCCTGAAAGAAGTAAGTGGACTGGTACAAATTTGTTTTAGTAAGCTTAATTCTTAGTGTTCTTCACACACAAAAGAGTCCTATTTCAGATGTAGAAACGTTTTTTCGAGCCTCAGTTGTTTAGAGTTCTTCATCAAAATGTTGCTGGGTTGTTAAGCAAAGCCCATATTATGGAAATACAACTGGCCGAACTGTCTGGTCGTAAGATACATCCCGAGGTAATTTGTTTGTCGGAGACATTTATAGAGAAAGACTGTGAAAGTCTGATACATATTTTTGGGTACACTTTGGCAGCTTCTTACTGTAGATCTAAAAAACAATAACGTGGTGGGGTGTGTATTTTAATAAAAAGTGGCATTACGTTTAAAGAAGTTAAATTTTTGAAAGATCATTCTATTGACAATGTCTTTGAATGTTGCGGTGTTGAAATTCCTAACCAAAATTTGTTTATATTGTGTGTATATAGGACTCCAACCTCAAACTGTGCATTGTTTTTTGAGATTCTGGAAACAGTATTACAAAAATTCAGGCACAAATTAAAAAAAAAGAAGTTGGTTATAGCCGGAGATTTAAATATTAACACAATAAAATTAAATAATAAAACTGTCGAACTATTCGACATCACAAAAAATTATAACTTAACTCTACATATAGACGAACCGACGCGACTTAATTCTTGCATTGATCATCTAATCAGTAATGTAAAGTCTGCCAGCGGGGAACTTCTGCACCTAGGTATCTCTGATCACAATACGGCGCAGTTATTAAATATACCGGTCAAAACCAAAGAGGAACCTTTGCTTAGATACGAAATTTGCAAAAGAGATTACAATAAAGGTAATATCCTTAAATTTAAGGAATCTATGAGCCAGCTCTCATTTTTTGAAATATATAACGAACCAGATTTAAATTCAGATTTTAACAAATTTCACGAACTGGTTTTATTGTTTTATGGATTGTGCTTTCCTATAGTAACGGTCAAAGTTTCAAATAGACTAAGTAAGCCAAAATGGTTATCTAGAGGACTTAAAATTAGTTGCAAAACAAAGAGAGCACTCCGTTTTAAATATTACTCCTGTAGAACTGTCCAAAATAAGATTAAGTACAAAGCATATTCTAAACTTCTTCGAAAGTGTATACATGGATCCATTAAAAGATCCACCCACAAATTTATTAGTGAATCTAAAAATAAATGTAAAGCTGCGTGGCAAGTAATAAAAACAGATTCATGTGCCACTAGAAGTAAGCAACTCATAGACACAATTAAAAAAAAAAAAAATAATTATAAGTAGTCCAAATGAAATAGCAGACGAATTTAATGATTATTGGATCCATCTTACCAACAAACCAAACAATCAAGTAAAAAACACTTTAAAGAAAACAGTCTGCAACAGCATGTATCTGACACCTTACGGTTATGATGAGGTACACATAATAATAATATCATTAAATAATACTAACAGTGAAGGCTATGATGAACTTGCAACAAAAATCATAAAAAGCTGTTCAGTAGAATTTACGCCGATCCTTACGTACCTTATAAATTTGTCATTTCATGTGGCTGTTTCCCTGACCTACTGAAGCTGTCAATTGTGAAACCACTGTATAAAAAGGGTGATAAGACTCTCGTAGATAATTATAGACCGATAACCATCATACCAATTTTTTCAAAAGTTTTGGAGACTGCCATGCATAAACGTATGGTTGGCTTTATAAACAAACAGGCCATTCTAAGAAATGAGCAACATGGTTTTCAGAAGGGAAAGTCAACTACACTTGCATGTTTTGACCTCACTAGCAAAGTTATCGACAATGTAGATGATGGTAACTTAACAACAGTCATATTTTTTGATATGTCCAAGGCATTCGATTTTGTTTGCCATAAGCTGCTTTTGAATAAGTTGGAAAAATATGGGATGGGCCCTGCGCAAAACTGGTTAAAAACCTATCTTGAAAATATAATGCAATGTGTTGAAATTACTAAACTGACAAATTGTGGAAAACTAAAGTCATATAAGTCTAGCTTTAAGGTAAATAGTCGTTCGACGTCACTCGTCCCGTTCGCGCGTGCTCGTAAGATCATCTTGCGAAAATGTCGAGTTCTAAAACTGTTAAATGTACGACGTGTAATATCGTTATTAATGAACTTTTAGCTTTTGTTCAAAATAAAATAGATGTCATGGACAATGAGAGCCTCATTAGAATATGTGCAAGTGGTTTTTCTTTGGAAGATATTGACGAAGCAAAATCGTTACTTTTCGAATCATTGTCGATGGGCAATCGCAAAATATCAAGACGAAAGGAGAAAAAGCATAAGAATTTAGAGGATATCATTACTTTGTTTAAGAATACAGACAGCGAGCTTGTCCCATTGTTTGTTGCGAAAGATTTGGCAAAATTACCCCCAATAAATTTTGATCATATCAATGTCACAGGATTGCTCAAGAAATTGGTAGTCTTACAAGAAGATGTGAAAAATATTAAATCGACATATGCAACTGTTCAAGAGGTGGAGGCAATAAAATCGGAGCTACACCATTGCAAGTACGGGTCTGTAGTTAACTTATCAGATAATAACGTAAACAAACGCAGGCGAGGTGCGTTTTGTTTGGATAGCGGGCCGGTAGGCATATCCCCCGTCTTCGAACGGAACACTGAGTCGACACAGAGACCGCGCGATAAGAGTACACCGAATGCGTTGTCTCTTTCATTCGAGCGTGCGGCTGAGGCCTCTGTGAGCGAGAGCGGTATAAAGTTAAGGCACGGATTGGATATCGATGGAAAACAGAATGTCTTGTCAAGTAATATTTCACGATCAGCTGAGATAGAGGTGAATGAAATTTTGTCGGTATCTAAAGCGGACAATGCGCTGGGAAAACGGCAAACTATGGCAGAAATTTTACAGCAAGGTGGAGAATTCAAGGACAAAGTTGACGAAAAGTGGATTCTGGTACAGAAAAAACGTCTACGAAATCGTTTTGTTGGAGAACTGGGCAAGGCAGAACCTTTGAGTAACTTTAAGGCAGCTGACACAAGTGCCTCTGTTTATATCGAATGTGCATAAGGATACAGCAGAGTCTGACATAATTGAGTATATACATCAGAAAACTCAAGAAAAAGTGATCCTCTTTAAGATAAAAATGAAACGCGATAAAGGATATAATTCCTTCAAATTGTTTGTGTCAAAGTGTAGACTTCATCTTTATCTTGATAATAAAATTTGGCCCGATGGAATTTCATTCCGTCGTTTCGTGGACATGAGAAGTGGGTTGGATATACAAAGATTTAATGGATCACGACCAAAGTAGTACATTGATTTAACTGCAAAAATATTAAAAGGAGTGTGGAATGTGTGAGAGCGCTGTGCAGGAGCGCGGACCTTGTGGCGCTCCAAGAAACATGGCTTGTGCCGCAGGACCTGCCGTTCCTAGGCTCTATTGATTCTGAGTTCAGTTTCACCGGCAAGTCTGCGATGGACCTATCGTCTGGGGTCAGGAAGGGTAGACCTTTCGGAGGTGTAGCTATTTTATGGCGTAAAAGTGCTTTTACAAATGTGTCAATTGTGAAGTGTGAAAGTGATAGAATTGCAGCGATAAGAGCGGTTACTAGTAACAAACGGGAAATGATTTTTATTTGTGTGTATATGCCTACAGATCAGTCGGAAAATCTACCGATATTCACCGATTGTCTCGGGGAAGTAAGTGCTATAGTACAACAAAACAATATTGAATCAATGTTTATACTTGGAGATTTTAATGCTCATCCCTCGACTCCATTTTGTGAAGAATTGCGTAATTTCTGTGTGGATAATAACTGGCTATGCGCTGATATGCTTAAACTTGGTGAATTGTCTGATACCTATACATTTCTTAGTGAAGCTCATGGCTGTAAGCGCTGGCTAGATCACTGCGTGGTTACACAATCCGCTTGGAAAACAATAAATAGTATTAGTATAGACTATGGAGTGTATTGGTCGGACCATTTGCCAATAATAATTAAATGCAATCTTGACATTATTAAAACTAAATGTATTGTTGATAATTTGACATATAATAATATTATTTGGGGTAACAGAGAGGCAGTAGAAGTAGATATTTATCTTGACATGTGTAATAATAAGCTAAAAACTATACACTTTCCAAGTGAACTTCATGATTGCGCTGACAACATGTGTAATAACTTAAAACATAGACATATTATTGAAAAATTATATAGTGACATTGTAAACATATTATGTGAGGCATCTAAGCAAAGTAAGAGACCTAGAAAAGTAAAAAAGGGTAAGACTGTGTTGGGATGGAACAAGTATGTAAGAGGAGCTCATGACCAGGCTAGGATAGCATATCAAATGTACCTTTTGCATGGGAAGCCTGAAAATGGACCCATTTATGACACAATGTACACTAGTCGTAAAATTTTCAAATCTTGGCTCAAGTTTTGTCAAAATCACCAAGATCAGATAAAAATGAACATATTAGCATGTAATGTAAAGGGTAAACATTTTCGAGCTTTCTGGAAAGGGACTAAGAAACTGAACTGTAAGCTCAGCCTGCCAGTTAGTGTAAATAGGGTTTCAGAGCCTAAAGAAATAGCTAATCATTTTAAAGACTATTTTAATGTTCACACTTCATCCGCTACCAATCTTTCGGCGGCTGGTGTTGAGATCAGCGATACTATTGGAAAAC
The DNA here is from genome assembly GCA_917880725.1 of Selenia dentaria. Classification (NCBI taxonomy): domain Eukaryota; kingdom Metazoa; phylum Arthropoda; class Insecta; order Lepidoptera; family Geometridae; genus Selenia; species Selenia dentaria. The sequence continues at coordinate 13,739,546 of OU862877.1, read as the reverse complement.
CAATGGGTTTCACTGGTAAGGATGTCGAAAGAGTTATTAAAAATATAAAAAAAGAGGTAAATCACCAGGAAGTGACGGTCTCAGCATCGAGCATCTGCAGAACGGGAGTAATCATGTATATAGAGTTCTAGCCATGCTATTTACATTTTGTATGCGCCACTCATACTTACCGCCCAAGATGATAGAAACTATTGTTGTGCCTATAGCAAAAAATGCTACTGGGGATGTGACGGACTTACATAATTATAGACCTATCTCCTTGGCTACTGTTATTGCGAGAGTTGTCGATGGTCTGCTTGATGCAAATCTTGCAAAGCATGTTGTACTGCATGATGCGCAGTTTGGCTTCCGAGAGGCTCTTTCAACTGAAAGTGCTATTTTGACACTTAAGAACACTGTGTCATAATAATGTAAATAGAAAAACACCTATATACGCTTGCTTTTTAGACTTTTCGAAAGCTTTCGACTTAGTAAATTACAATAAGCTCTGGGCCAAGCTTGAAGAGGCTGGCGTTCCTCTGGAACTCATACAATTTTTTTCATTTTGGTATACAAACCAGATAAATTATGTAAAATGGGGACATGCATACTCAGAAGAATATGTATTAGAGTGTGGAGTAAGACAGGGGGGGATATCCTCTCCAAGATTGTTTAACATGTATGTAAACCAACTGATCGATGAGCTCAGTAACTGCCATATCGGGTGTCATATTGATGATATCGGCGTTAATAACATCAGCTACGCGGACGATATGGTGTTGCTGAGCCCGTCGGTTGGCGGTTTAAGGAAACTTCTCGGAATCTGTGAGTCCTACGCTGTAGCTCATGGCTTAAGGTACAACGCAAAGAAAAGTGAGTATATGGTAATCAGAGGTAAAAATAAGGAGCCTGAGCATATACCACCTGTTTATCTGAGCGGTGTATCTTTGGCTCGTGTCACGCAATTTAGGTACCTAGGGCACATAGTGACAGAGACTTTGAGTGACGATGCAGATATCGAGAGGGAACGGAGAGCATTGTCAGTGCGTGCAAACATGTTGGTACATAGGTTTGCGCGGTGTTGAGTAGATGTTCAAGTTATACTGTTTAAAGCCTACTGTCAGATTTTTTATACCAGCGCACTATGGACTCTCCGCATACAGTATAATAATGCCTTTAGGATTCTGGTGAGGCTGCCTCGATTTTGCAGCGCCTCGGGTATGTTTGCCGATGCGAGGATAGATGACTTTTATGCCATTATGCGCAAAAAGTCAGGCTCATTATTACGAATTCGAGGCAGCACCAACAGAATCGTAGAGATGATTACCGAGCGACCAGAGTCTGCAGTGCTAGGCAGATTTAGAAGTTTGCATGTCACAGGGTACTCGTAGTTATTCTAACTAGCTGCGGCTCGCGGTTTTACCCTCGTGGTGATGAATGATCATTAAAAGTATTATATTAAGTGTTACTCCCATCTATCTATCTACCAAATTTCATTCAAATCCGTTAAGCTGTTATGCTGATTAAAAAATAACAAACACCTTCCAAACTTTTACATTTATATGTTATTGTTATTAGTTAATCTTTTATTAATTGAATTTATAATTATCGTTTGTAATGGTATTTATGTGAATAATTTAATAATTTCTATCTTAACTAAATTAAAAATACTGATTATTTTAACTAACTTAGATGTAAGACTATGTGTATGTACCTTTACTAATAATATGGACAGATATTAGTCTGAAATAAATAAATTCTATTCTATAGCTGGAATCCGCCCTTGGGAATCATGTAAACCATTATTTAGGGAATACAAAATATTTACATTGCCTTGTATATATTTTTTCGAATGCGCTTAATTTGTTAAGGAGCACCCTGAGTTATTTACAACCGCTCAGCAAATGTACCCGAAAAACACAAGACGTCCTGATAGATTGGTTTTACCAAAAATACCTAAGACCGCAATGTATCATAAAAACTGCCACGTGATGTGTATTCGTATTTATAACGCTTTGCCCAATGACCTTAAAGAATTACCGAGAAGAAAATTTTTGTTGAAACTTAAGTTGTGGTTAACTAATAAAAAAAATTATTCTGTAAGTGACGTATTTTGTAAGCAAAACTTATAATAGTGATAATTTAAAATTATTGACTAATAATCTTGACTATTTAAATACTACAATTATTCTATATTTCAATTCAATTTGCATGTCACTATTCTGATTAAGTATTATGGACATTGTTTATATTATATATAAGATCTAAATTGTACCAATACTTATAGCAAATAAATCATTCATTCATTCATTCATTCATTAATTCATTCATTCATTCATTCATCCAACTTGGAATTGCATTAATAATGTCGTTAACATAAATCAAAAACAACACTGGTCCGAGGATAGAACCCTGAGGTACACCTACGACTATATTTCCTATTTCAGAGTTAACATTATTGACAGTTACAATTTGACTTCTGTTATTTAATAATAATAATAATAATAATAATATTTTTGATTTTTATTTTTTATTTTTATATTTATATTTAGATTCTCCCTGGGGCTAAATGAGACCCCTGACCCCCGGCTTGCCTTAATTGGCCGTCTGGGGGTGGAGACGCAAGAGCAAGTAACAAAAAGCTCCAAGGGTGGAAGTGTTAAAGGGCATAACGCCGGTAGTAGCGTTTCAGTGAAACCGCAGCACACCTCTCGACACCCTTTAGTCAGCCACACCAACGTTGCCCTTTATGTCACCATTCATGGTGGCCTTTATGGGGGGCCCGTTTAGTGGGTGGCAAGTCACCACCTGCCCAAAAATTTTAAAATGAGACTGAATTTGGCAGGTGCCGTAGTCTCTTCCATAGCCCACTTTCTTTTTATCACTAATAAAATCATTTCAATAGCCTTGTCATTTTACCCATTTTTATAATAGATATACCATGTCACCATCCATCCAAAAGTTTCTGGTTTTTTTATACTACTTTGTATTTCTTATACCAAACAGGCCTCTAAGTGTTGGCTACAGCCCCACTTATGCCTTTGTAAAGGACCGGATGAAATCCGTGATTTATTTTGAATAAAAGGAATAATAATAATACCGCAGGGGCGGCTTTGTGGCGAGCCGTCGGTGAGTGGCAACACCGTGGACCCTGATTCTCCCTGGGGCTAAATGAGACCCCTGACCCCCGGCTTGCCTTTATTGGCTGTCTGGGGGTGGAGACGCAAGAGCAAGTAACAAAAAGCTCCAAGGGTGGAAGTGTTAAAGGGCATAACGCCGGTAGTAGCGCTCTAGTGAAACCGCAGCACACCTCTCGACACCCTTTAGCCATTCACACCAACGTTGCCCCTTTTGTCACCATTTATGGTGGCTTTTATGGGGGGCCCGTTTAGTGAGTGGCAAGTCACCACCTGCCTAAATATTTTAAGATGAGACTGAAATTGGCAGGTGCCGTAGTCTCGACCATAGCCCACTATCTCCCGTATCACTAATAAGTACATTTCAATAACCATGCCATTTTACCCATTTTTGTAATAGATAACCTGTAACCTTCCATCCAAAATGTTTCTGTTTTTATACTACATTGTATTTTTATATCAAACAGGCCTCTAAGTGTTGGCTACAGCCCCACTTATGCCTTTGTAAAGGACCGGGTGAAACCCGTGAAATTGGTTGAATAAAAATAATAATAATAAGATTTAAAAAAAAAAAGATTAAAAAAAGATTAAAAACAAAGATTTAACTGATACTCACTCGATCCTCTATTGTGGGGCAATCACGGTATGTCGCGTTGCTCGTGTTAAATTCCCGGACACTGACCGAGCACCGCGAAATGCTTCGGGTGTACCCGAGTGGCAAACGCGGATCGAGAGACGTATCAGTACGTACAGGACTCTCATTGCAAAGCGAATCTGCTTCAGCAGGGGCAACAAACGCCCTCGAGTCATACGCTTCGTGAACCAAGCTTTTGCTGGGACTGGCATCAGACCCCAGGAGTATATGACTTGTGTCACGGAGCGTATAGACTTTTTGAAACAGAAAATCTATGCGTGGGCAAACCGCATTCGCCGTTACAGAGAACGTGTGAATAGATACCAACAAAATCGCCTTTTCCAAAGTGATCAAAGAAAGGTATATAGAAAATGGGAAGGAACTGACCAACGAGTGAATGATGGACGGCTACCGGATGCCGACACCATGACAAACTTTTGGCGTGGCATCTGGTCGCTGCCCATTGAACACACGGAGGGCGATTGGATGAATATTGTCGAGAGCTCATGTGAATCCATCGAACCCATGGAGGCTGTGAACATCAGCCCCATAGACGTTAGTTGTGCTATTCGTAAGACCCCGAACTGGAAAAGCCCTGGACAAGACGGATTGCACAATTTTTGGCTAAAATGGATTCGATGCTCACACGAGTGCTTGGCAATACAATTCCAAGAAGCCATTGAACGTGGTTCCCTTCCCAATTTCTTGACAACTGGTGTCACCTTCCTGCTCTATAAGTCCGGTAGTACCACGGAAGCGAAGAATTACAGACCCATCACGTGCTTGCCTACGCTATACAAGCTCCTTACATCTATTCTGCGAACAAAAATTTATTTGCATATTGTTGTGAATAACATTTTGGCTCCTGCTCAGAATGGATGTCGGGTTGGGTCCCTTGGTACTAAAGAGCTCCTCCTCACAGACATGACCATTTGTCAACAAGTCCGGCGAATCAGGGGGTTCTATCCACTGCCTGGATTGACTATAAGAAGGCTTATGATTCAGTGCCTCATTCGTGGCTAGAGAGGATATTAGAGTTATATAAAATCAATATAACTCTGAGATCATTCTTAAGCACATGCGTGAGACATTGGACCACAGTTCTTCGTCAACCAGGAGATCGTGAGAGCGTCTCTGGGTCACAGGACTTCATAAGGATCAAACGAGGTATATTCCAGGGTGACAGTCTCAGTCCTTTGTGGTTTTGTCTAGCGTTGAATCCTCTCAGCACTTTGTTGATTGATTCAAAACTAGGCTACCGACTTCGAAGAGAGGGTGAGATAATTTCTCATCTATTGTATATGGATGATCTCAAACTGTTTGCAACGAATCGCCAAGACTTGATGGATCTTTTGAAAATTACTGAATCTTTCAGTGATTCTATCAGGATGGAGTTTGGTGTAGATAAGTGTGCGGTCATGCATGTACAACGGGGAAAGGTTGTGAATTCTTCAAATTTACAACTTTCCGAGACAATTACTCTCACATGTCTTTCTGAAGTTGAAACCTATAAGTATCTTGGTATGTCACAGTCATTGGGTATCATGGATAGGGACATTAAGCAGACAGTGAAGGAGCGTTTCTTCTACCGCTTAACAAAAGTTCTTAACAGTCTTTTGTCGGGCGGCAACAAGACGCGCGCCTTCAATGGTTGGGTGATGCCCCTACTCATATACTCCTTTGGCATACTAAGATGGACTCAGACTGAACTTGACGCCCTGGATAGGCGGGTCCGTCAATTGCTTACAACACATCGCATGCTACATCCACGCTCGTCTGTTATGAGGCTATACATCCCACGGAAGTGGGGGGGTCGTGGCTTCCTAAATGCCAAGAACCTCCACAACTGTGAGGTGTCCAGTCTCCGGGAGTATTTCCGTAACACCGAGTGTGGGATACATCGCGATGTCATAGCAGTTGATAGGAGCCTCACACCTCTCTCCTTGGCAAACGAGAACTGGCGTAAACCAGTGGTGCTAAGCATCGAAGACCGTAGAGACGTATGGAAGGGCAAAGAGCTACACGGACGGTTCTACAAGGCCCTAACAAGGCCTGACGTGGACCCGCTCGCCTCAGTGAACTGGCTGCGTTTCGGTGATCTCTTTGGTGAAACTGAGGGTTTTGTTTGTGCTATTGCTGACGAAGTTATCAAGACGAATAACTACCGGAAATATATTCTGAAAGACGGTACGGTCGACATTTGTCGAGCATGCCGCCGTCCCGGAGAGTCACTCAGACATATTATTTCCGGTTGTTCTCATCTTGCTAATGGAGAGTACTTGCACAGACATAACCAAGTAGCCAGGATTATTCACCAGCAACTTGCCCTTCAATATGACCTTATTGAGTCTGAGGTGCCGTACTATAAGTACGCACCTACGCCTGTTCTTGAAAACGGTCGTGCTACGCTCTATTGGGATCGATCTATAATCACAGACAGGACTATTGTTGCCAATAGGCCTGACATCGTGGTGATCGATCGATCTCAGCGCCGGGTAATGCTTGTTGACGTCACCATTCCTCATGATGAGAACCTCGTGAAGGCTGAGAAGGACAAGCTTAGCAAGTACCTTGACTTAGCTCATGAGGTGACCACCATGTGGGATGTTGATTCGACAATAATTGTTCCGATAGTAGTTTCAGCAAACGGCCTTATAGCAAAAAGCCTCGACCGACATCTTAAGAGGCTTTCGCTAGACGGTTGGATCAAGGGACAGATACAGAAGGCAGTACTTCTTGACACGGCACGTATTGTCAGGAGTAGTTTGGGTCATGCCCCGCTGCCGATGGCAATCTAGGATTAGGTTTTTTACAATGTTTTTTATTTATTATTTTTTATTGTATATAGAAATATTGTAAAAAATGTAATTTTAAGAAAAGGAAATAAATAATGTGAATAATAATAATAATAATAAACCCGCAGGGGCGGCCTTGTGGCGAGCCGTCGGTGAGTGGCGACACCGTGGACCCTGATTCTCCCTGGGGCTAAATGAGACCCCTGACCCCCGGCTTGCCTTAATTGGCCGTCCGGGGGTGGAGACGCAAGAGCAAGTAACAAAAAGCTCCAAGCCATAACGCCGGTAGTAGCGCTTCAGTGAAACCGCAGCACACCTCTCGACACCCTTTAGCCAGCCACACCAACGTTGCCCTTTCTGTCACCATTCATGGTGGCCTTTATGGGGGGCCCGTTTAGTGGATGGCAAGTCACCACCTGCCTAAATATTTTAACATGAGACTAAAATTGGCAGGTGCCGTAGTCTCGACCATAGCCCACTATCTCCCGTATCACTAATAAGTACATTTCAATAACCATGCCATTTTACCCATTTTTGTAATAGATAACCTGTAACCTTCCATCCAAAATGTTTCTGTTTTTATACTACATTGTATTTTTATATCAAACAGGCCTCTAAGTGTTGGCTACAGCCCCACTTATGCCTTTGTAAAGGACCGGATGAAATCCGTGATTTATTTTGAATAATAATAATAATCATAATACCGCAGGGGCGGCTTTGTGGCGAGCCGTCGGTGAGTGGCGACACCGCGGACCCTGATTCTCCCTGGGGCTAAATGAGACCCCTGACCCCCGGCTTGCCTTAATTGGCCGTCTGGGGGTGGAGACGCAAGAGCAAGAAACAAAAAGCTCCAAGGGTGGAAGTGTTAAAGGGCATAACGCCGGTAGTAGCGCTCTAGTAAAACCGCAGCACACCTCTCGACACTCTTTAGCCATTCACACCAACGTTGCCCCTTTTGTCACCATTGATGGTGGCTCTTATGGGGGGGCCCGTTTAGTGGGTGGCAAGTCACCACCTGTCTAAATATTTTAAGATGAGACTAAAATTGACAGGTGCCGTAGTCTCGACCATAGCCCACTATCTCCCGTATCACTAATAAGTACATATCAATAACCATGCAATTTTACCCATTTTACTAATAGATATACCCTGTAACCATCCATCCAAAATGTTTTTGTTTTTATAATACATTGTATTTTATACCAAACAGGCCTCTAAGTGTTGGCTACAGCCCCACTTATGCCTTTGTAAAGGACCGGGTGATACCCGTGAAATTGGTTGAATAAAAATAATAATAATAATAAATAAATATTTTAACATGAGACTAAAATTGGCAGGTGCCGTAGTCTCTTCCATAGCCCACTATCTTCCTTATCACTAATAAGTTCATATCAATAGCCTGGCCATTTTACCCATTTTTGTAATAGTTATAAGTACCATGTAACCCCTCATCCAACATTCTTACTGTTTTTGATACTCTGCATTTTTATACCAAACAGGCCTCTAAGTGTTGGCTACAGCCCCACTTATGCCTTTGTAAAGGACCGGATGAAATCCGTGAAACTTTTTGAATAAAAGGAATAATAATAATAATAATAATCATTTATTTTCAGACACATAGATCCATAGTATTAGTAAATTATTTAATTAAATGTGAATGTCAAATAAATAATTAATTAATAAATATATATGTTACAATATCTAATAAAAATAATAATAATAATTATAATAATCACACTAACTCGTCAATATTTTAATATGGTGCTGTAGAATTGGACAGTCATATTTATATACAACAATGGACAGGATGCCATTGGAACTAGCACGTACTCTGCTTAATAGAGATGCGACCTTTTTCCGCATTATTGCTGCAAATGCATCAGTGCGCGCTTCCATGAACATGGAAGACGGGCTGCAAAAACGTGGAAGCACCAACAGCATCCTAAAAGCATTGTTGTATTGGACGCGCAGCGAGTTAAGAGTTTTTTGCGTATATGTCGTCCATAAGCTGCTACCATAAAAGGATTGGCAATATGACTTGAAGAGCGTTATCTTGACTTCATCTGAGCAAGCGTAGAATCTCCTGGACAACATATTCGCCCTCACCGTCAAAGCCCTGAGCTCTCGCTCCATGTCTAGGTCATCTTTAAGTTCTTCACTCAATATGTGACCCAGATATTTAAACTGGTGCACCCTATTGAGACAGACGTCGTTAAGCACTATAGGGGGCACACTCACAGGTCCTGCCCCGCGCCTGCAGAATACCATATACTCAGATTTCTGCACATTGTACCGTAATCCATGGCTAATAGCATATGATTCACAATAAAGAAGTAGCTTTCTGAGAGCGCTGACAGAGGGCGCAAGCAGCACCATATCATCAGCGTAACTTAAATTATTGATACTAACGCCGTCAATAGAGCATCCGATTGGCATACTGCTGAGGCCCTCTATCAGCTCATTGATATATAGGTTAAAGAGTTTGGGAGAAGTTACACCACCTTGCCTTACCCCACACTCCAACCCATAAGCATCAGAAAGCTCTCCACCCCACTTAACGTGGTTTACCTGGTTGTTGTACCAATACTCAAAAACAGAACAGAGTTCTGTCGGCAAACTGGTAGTACTAAGTTTCTTCCACAACACATCGTAAGATACCATGTCGAAAGCTTTTGACAAATCAAGAAAACAAGCATAAACTGGAGTCTTTCTATCGACATAGTACCTCACAGTATGCTTCAGGGTTAAAATTGCACTTTCCGTGGAAAGTCCCGATCTAAAACCAAACTGGCCATCATGAAGTATTAGATGTTTTGTAAGATAGTCGTCCATTAAACGATCTAATATTTTCGAAATGATTGTAGTTAAAGATATTAGACGATAGTTAGACTTATCCGCGATATCTCCAGTTCTGTCTTTGAGGATTGGTACAACAATCGTCTTCACTAGATCTGAAGGCAGATAACAATGCGAGATACAGAGTGAGTAGAACATAGCCAGGACGCGCGGTAGATGTACCCCTGCATTCTGCAGGTGTTCAACACTAAGACCATCGTGGCCTGGCGACTTACCTCTAATCATGTTCTCAATTACTTTTATCACTTGCTTGGCAGAAAAGTTGACATTGCACACCGTGCCACAACCCGTCTTAGTACCGAAAACCTGTGAGGTCAACCTACTTAACGACGATTCTACTCTAAAATGATTTTTAAAAATATTACATATTACTTTACATTCCGAATTTCCCTCAATGCTCACTGGGAGACTTGGCTTTAGGTTAAGCTTATTAGTGCATTTCCAGAAATTCGAAAAATTTTTTGAAGATCTGTGACTAGCTATTAAGTCCATTTTAATTTATACATATATAAATGATTTTGATTTTTTTTGACACCATTTTAGCTTTGCCTTAAACTTCTTGCTTTCTATCATATCATTGTTAACAACACCACGGTCAGGTTTACCGTGCCATAACCACAGATTTAACTTAAACCTAGCCTCCCGGTGAGCAGAGCTCACTTTCTTATTCCAGCCTATTACACAAGAATGGTTTTTATGTTGACTTTGTTTATTTTGATAAGTCACTTCTGCTGATTCCTTAAGAGTACTAACAATATCACAGTACAAAGTGTCGATTATATGTCTATGCGTGATATCACAACAACTTTTTCCCGCACACATAATTAGGTCCTGAGGCAAATCAATATGCTTAAGCTTACTGTTACAGTGCTCAGAGTATTCTTTAATTTGTAATTTTGTACGTTCACCCCAAGTAACCTTACCATAAGAGTGATATATTAAAGTAGATTTAGGGCGAACAATATTTAAATCACAACTCATTATTACAGGTAAGTGGTCAGACCACATGACATCGTACCACACCTTAATGTCCTTAACAGTGTCCCATGCCGATTACGTCACAACACAATGGTCTAGCCATCGTCGGGAGCCATTCGCGTCACTTATAAACGTATACGCACCCGAGTTGATACCTAGCTTATGTATATCAGCGCACAGCCACTTCTGATCCAGACAGAAATACAACAGCTCATTCGCGAATAACTCAGTCGGATGTGCATTATAATCACCGAGAACAAACACAGATTCTACTTCCGTACTTTTAATTACAGCACTTATTTCACTCAAGCACTCTGTGAACTTTGCTAGACTATCTAAACTTTGCGTAGACATGTAGACGGAAAAAAACCAAAAATGATCGATCATTTACTTTAAACTTCACAGCTGATAGACGCACACTATATACACGTAAGTATAGATACTGTTTGGAACAGGTTCCTACGCCACAGCAGTGCCACTCCGCCTTAGGGCCTACCGCGTAATATTTCTTTTGATGTATCAACTGCAGACTTCCCAGTGTAATCGAAATCATCATGTATATACCCGAGGAAAGGAATGTCGTTTGGAAGAAGCCATGTCTCCTGCAATGCAATTATATCTGCAGTACTGCATAATTGTCTTATATTTCCATACGACCGCTTCACAGACTTACAATTAAATGTTACTAAGTTGCACAATAGTTTGTTATCCATCATTAAAAATGTTTAGGTAAATCCATTGCTCGCAGGTGCAACTTTAGAGTCCCGTCTTAAGTTCACGAAACTTCTAAAAGATATACCATCCGGCCATAATGTAACATCCATAAAAACAGATAATTTTGTCATAGGTACCAAAACTTTATATGAGTCATAACTCCTCGGGGTCTTAGTATTTATTTTTTCTAGTAATACCTCAATTTGTGTCTTGTTCATAATATATGTAGCTATATCTTTAGACGAAGTGCCTTTGTCAGCATTATTTATAAACAGAGCGGCTTTCGTGTCTGCGGCTTTGAACTTGCCGGTAGGTTCTATCACCGCTTGTCCCTTTGAGCTTATAAACCTATTTCGTAGTCTTTTTCTTTGGATAGTTATCCAGTTGTCATCCTTTTTGTCAATAAACTCGCCCTTTTCGGTTGCCACTTTAGCAAACGACTTTTCTAATAGCGGCCGGGGCACTGTATCTAAACGTATATTAGTATTATCGTTATTTGCCGGGCATGTAGGTACTTTAACATCACTAGGTTGTTTTTCCGTATCTAGTATAAACGTTACTGAACCATGCATATCGTTAGACTTTCGAGGGTTCGCTATCGTTGTGTCCACTCTCGATACATTTTTTAAGCAAGTTTCTACTTGATATGACTCATCAATTGGTGATTCTTGCGCTGGCAGATGCACCAGTCCTATCGGTCCACTGTCAAAGTTGTTAACAGTACATAAGTTTGAACTACCTCTTATTTTATTCACATTAGACATATCAAAATTATTAACTATTGAAGCCATTTTAAGGTTATTTAGCTCATTTTTAATAGAATTGAGCTCTTCCGTTGTAACGTAGGTTTCCTTCACAGTTGCAACGTCCTTCTGTAAGATCATTATTTCCTTTAATATTCTACTGCAATCTAGGTGGTCCCATAAAATTGGTGGCAAAACACTAAAATTTCTAGCGCAAAATTGTGGCAACTCTAACGGATCCGTCTCTTTAAGAATCCTGATAATATTTTCTAAGTCTTTCTGTGCCTTTCCGTCTTTTTTTTCTTAGAATTTTACGCTTCGAAGACGGCACACACTCGAACAACAAGTTTTTCGCCTCGGTAATTTGTTCCGTTGTAAAAGAACTCGAACAAATACGTATCATGCTAATTTCATCCATGACTTTTATCTTGTTTTGAATAAAAGTCAAAACTTCACTAATTACTACATTGCAACTCGTACACTTAGCGCATGAAGCCATTATTAATTAATTCACAAATACAGCACTGCAATCCAAGGACGCGTGTGCCTGCAAGGTCGCGCGTACGACGACTGATTTAAATAGGAACGTATCATACTTAGTTCAACCCCATCAAATCCGTAGTATTTAAGTTTCGAAATCAGCACGTCATGACGCAGACAATCAAATGCTTTTGACAGGTCACAGTATATGCTTGCACATTTCTGTGACCTTTCCAAGGAGTCAAGAATATAGTATACTACTTTACTTATGGCCATTTCGGTCGATTGTCCTTTACGAAATCCGAATTGAGAGGTGGCAAAAAGACTATATCTTTCAAAATAATAAACAATTCTTGTCTTTAAAACAATTTCAAGAATTTTTGAAATAATTGGCAAGATGCAAATAGGGTGATAATTTTCTATTGATGAGTGATTTCCTTTTTAATGTAAAGGTATATTACGACCAGTTTTCAGACAATCTGGAAATATTCCTTTAACTAAACAATAATTAATAACAATATACAAATAATTCAATAGATATTATTTTTTTATAATTAAACCTTTTAATGTCCTTGAATTCATATCATAAATATCACAGGAAGTTTTAGGTTTCATGTTTTGAACAAACGTCTTTAATTCTTTGTGAGTCACTGCATCAAATTTAATTAATGTTGGTGGTTTTACCTTAGAATCTAGGTATTTCAAGCATTTTTCTGTTCAAATTCATTTTTGTGTGTCAATTTGTAGGCAATATTTTTGAAATAAGAATTGAATGAATCAGCAATGGTTTTACAGTCAATTATTTTTTTACCATACTCGTATGTAATTGCCAGTATGGGTTTTTTGCTTTCCTGAATTTTACCTCAATTTACCTCATTTTCGATTTTCCAGGTTTCTTTAATCTTATTCTGTGATTTTTTAATTCTTTGAATGTACTTCATTTTCTTGACAGTTAAAAATATTTTTCTCAACTTTTTTGTATTAGATTTGATTTTGCATTTTCTTTGATCGGTAGGTTCAATTTCTTGTAAGAGTTCTATTTGTTCTAAGGCTTTTTTTAGAAATTTCTATACCATGAGAAGACATTTTTTTTCTATATTTGTATATCATATGCCTTTTTTTCGGAAAAATTATATTGTAATAATATGTCACTGCATCTTGCAAAATATTCATTTTTGTATTTGAATCTTTACACTTAATTATTTGAGTCTCTCAATTTACAAGATCTTTTTATAATAGAAAATGAAAATAACTACAGTTGTTAGGCGACACAACTCTCTTATAATACACTCGAGAGCAATGAATCCGGGTCACTTAAAGAATGTTAAAAATCTCGGAAACTAAAAATGATAGGTTAATGCAATAAATTGTATTTAATAGACAATGTAATACTCCTTAAATGAAAGTAAAAAAAATATGAGTCACAATACATTTTATTAACACAAAATTACATAAAGAAAAAACTGCTGATCTCTCCTTAAAACAAAAATAGGAAACATGAAATTTTTGAACTTTATTACGATTTTCTTGAATTTTAATACTTCGTATTGCCTCCTCGTGCTTCCATTACTGCGTTTACGCGGTTTGGCATGCTGTACACCAAGTTCCTTATACGATTTTGGGGAATATTCTCCCATTCCTCTGTGAGAGCAATTTTGAGCTCACGAAGCGTGATTGGGGGAGGGTTTCGTTGTTTTACGCATCTGCCTAGCTCGTCCCAAGCATGCTCGATCGGGTTGATATCCGGGCTGCGCGCTGGCCACTCCATACGAGTAATGTTCATCTCTTGAAGGTAGTCATTCACAATCCTACCTGTATGAGGTCGGGCATTGTCATGCATAAATATAGCATCCTCACCTAAATTGACCATAAATGGACCAACGTGATCATTGAGGATTTCTTCCACATATCTTTCGCTAGTCAAAGAGCCGTTTTCTATGATCACCAGCTCTGTGCGACTTTCAGAAGAAATTCCGGCCCACACAAGTACAGACCCACCACCGTAGGCTACTTTTTCTTCGATGCATGCTTGCTTGAATCTTTCCCCTGGTCTTCGATACACTCTGTGTCTTCCATCGTGCTTGTAGAGCATAAATTTTGATTCGTCGGAGAACATAACTTTTGACCAATCTTCAATACTCCAATTTACATGGCTCTGGGCATATCTTAGTCTTGAAATACGATGCCCACGCTCCAGTTTAGGGCCGTTTGCAGGCCTAAGGCGTTTTAAGTTAGATTCAGCAAGCCGACGTCTTACTGTCCATGCACTTGGGTTACTTCCTCCGAGGCGTCGAAACTGATTTGTGAGTTCAGTTCCTGTGAGAAAGCGATTTCGAAGCATGGTGTTCACCAAGTATCGGTCTTCTCGTGCTGTGGTACACCTGGTTCTGCCCGTTCCTGGTCTGCGTAAGTTAGAATCAGTTTCTTCGTAACGTCGGAGAACTCTTTGTACTGTTGACAGCGACACACCGACAGTCCTGGCTGTATCGCGCTGACTCCGGCCGGTTTCCAGCATTGTAAGTATTCTGGTGCATTCTTCAGGCGTAAGCGACATAATTTCAGCTTGAATAATGAATATAGAGCACTATCAACATGGTTTATGTGCATTTCCGCGCGGCGATGTCGCGTATGCTTTTTGAAACATAATACTTTAATGCACGACTCATGCACTTCGGTTACTAAGTCTAATGTGCCGACTAAGAATGTTATTGTGAAACCGACTGAAAATGTACCTAACAACAGCACACACGTGTCACAGAGTGGAAAAACAGAAGTGTTATTAGCAACAGCAATGATAAAGATTACTGCAGCAGATGGTACATGTAAAACATTTAGAGCGTTGATCGATTTAGGAAGCCAAATATCACTCATTTCGGAAAATGCAGCTCAGCAATTAGGAGTGAAGCGCAAATATTGCAAGGGTGTTGTTTATGGTCTAGGAGAAAGAGAAAACAATTGTAAGGGCATGATCAACTTAACATGTATGTCCTTATATAATGATTTTCGAATGAACATAGACGCGTATATAATGAAGCAGTTAGTAAAGAACTTACCTAGCAGTTCATTTGAAAATCCGATGTGGGAGCATCTGCATAATATAGAGTTGGCGGACCCTGAATTTTATGTCAGTAGACCAATTGACTTATTACTGGGGTCTGATGTGTATGCTGCAATAAAAATGTCAGGAATGTGCAGAGGCGAAGATAATTCTCAACCACTAGCAGAGCAAACGCAGTTTGGGTGGATTCTGTTTGGGAAAATGGAAACGTATCAATGCAACGTGGTTTTGAATGATATAGAAAAGATACAAAAGTACTGGGAAATTGAGGATATTACTGATCAATGTACCGTATCAGCCGAAGAACAAATATGTATAGATCAGTATGAAGCAACTACTAAGAGACAAGCGGATGGCAAATACGTGGTAAGATTACCGTTAAAGCCTGATATTGACGAAAAATTGGGAGCATCAAAAAATAAAGCCGTAGCACAATTCATAAATTTGGAGAAGAAACTTGAGAGGCAGAGTCAATTAGCAGAAAAATATAGATCATTTATGAATGAGTACCTAGCCTTAGATCACATGAAGCAATCACAGAAAAATAGCAAGGAATCTCTGGCATGTTACCTACCTCATCACGCAGTACAACGTGATGACTCTGCCACCTCAAAGTTAAGGGTCGTATTTAATGGTTCGGCTCGAACCGAAAGTGGCTACAGCCTTAATGATCTTATGTATAAAGGGCCAAATTTACAGCAAGATCTACAAGCTTTAATCATAAAATGGCGCTTTTATCGTTACGCTTACACCTCAGATATTGAAAAAATGTACAGACAGATACTAGTGCATGAAGCAGATCAGAAGTTGCAACAAATAGTATGGCGAGAGTCACCTGAACAACTCCTAAAATGTTTTCAGTTAGCCACAGTTACTTATGGAACTAAAAGCGCCCCGTTCCTAGCGCTAATGACTCTGAAACGTCTAGCAGTTGATGAACAAAGCAACTTTCCCGAAGCATCCAAGGTCTTAAATGAGACGTTTTATATGGACGATCATTTGCATGGAAGCCACTCTATAGAGGACGGAATGCAGGCAATAGCAGACATTAGCAATTTACTACTGTCAGGAGGATTCAATTTGAGAAAATGGACCTCAAATGAACCAAAACTCCTTCAAAACGTTCAAAATAACGAAAGCAAAGAGCATTTTGTATTCAACTTTAAATCAGAGACATCATCAAAAACATTAGGTCTGCTATGGAATCCCGTAGAAGATAATTTCAGCTTTCAGTGCAATATGTCTAAATCTGATATCAAACCAACAAAACGTGCAATTTTGTCGGAAATCTCAAAGATATATGATCCTTTAGGATGGTTATCCCCTCTGAGTACCAAACTAAAACTATTGTTTCGGCAAATATGGAACGCTAATATACAATGGGATGAAATAATACCTGAAACTATCAACACGGAATGGAAAGCAATACGAGCCGATATCGAAAACATCACTAGTATAAAAATACCTCGTTGGATTGGATTTAAAGGGTGCGAAAAGATCGAATTACACGGGACGTGCGATTCATCCATTAAATCTTACGCAGCTGTAGTACACGCGAGAATAATGCGTCAAGGTGAAGTATCGGTAGTACTGGTAGCAGCTAAAACCCGACTTGTACCAATAAACAAAACTGTATCGTTACCGAGGTTAGAGTTATGTGGAGCGTTATTGCTGTCTAAATTGATGGAAAAAATTTTACAATGCGCTGGCGAAAACAACGTTGATATATATGGGTGGACGGACTCTAAGGTAGTTTTGAGTTGGTTACAGGGAGATCCGGGACGCTGGAAACCGTTTGTATCTAATAGAGTCCAAAACATAATCAAAATAATAAAACCAAGCAACTGGCATTACGTAAAGTCAGAATCAAATGTTGCCGACTGTGCCAGTCGTGGTATCACTGCATCACAATTAAAGAAACACGAAATGTGGTAGAATGGTCCCGAGTGGATGAAGGCGAAAGAATTACCGCTACCCGAAAAGCAAGTCATCTATAACACAGAAGAAGAAGTGAAGGGAAAACGCGTGCATGCTGTGCAGAAAAGCTGCGAAGAAAACATCATTACGCAATTATTAGAAAATCATAGCTCCTTTAAAAAGGTTGCAAAAATCGTAGCATGGATGTTACGAGCTATAAAAACAATTAAGTTTAAAGATAGCACAATGAAATGTAAACAATGGCCTGGCTATATCACGTTACCGGAACTCAAGGCGGCAAAGTTGATTGTTATAAAACATGTACAGCGTAGTGAATTTAGCATGGATATTGACTATCTGCGAAAATATAACAAGCCAAAGAGCAACAGTTGTTTAATAAAATTGTACCCCTTTTTGGATACAACCGGAGTTTTACGTGTCTCTGGTCGCCTGCAAAACGCAAATATCAGTAAGGACATGAAACATCCTATTATAATACCAAAAGAGCACAGACTAACAAATTTATTGATTGAAGAGGCCCATCAGTTGACCTTACACGGAGGACCTAATTTAACACTAGCTTACCTGAGACAGAAGTATTGGTTAGTTACTGGATTAAGAGCAGTTAAAAAACAACTACGCAAATGTGTGACGTGCAGAAAACTCAACCCTACAAAGCATTACCAACTTATGGGAAACTTACCTGATTCGAGATGTAACTCGACACCCAATTTTTATCGGGTCGGGGTCGATTATACAGGTTATGTTGAGATAAAAACAAAAAATGGCATTATCAAGAGAACGATCGTCAAATTATCAGTTTTGCCTTTAGCGTACACAGACATCGCTGCAAAACAAACAGAAGTAACTGCCGATGCAGACAATACTTCGAAAACCCAAACTAAGGCTAAAACAACTCGTCCAAAATTATTATCACTAGCCCTATCATTTATCATGTTCATGACGCTCATCTGCGGATCTCAAGGCAGCTACAATATAACGCAAATGAGTGCAGATAACGGATTGTACTTCGACAAAATTGGAAACATGCAACTGGTGAGAGATGAATGGAAACTGGTCACCTATTATGACTTGAACCCATTTTGGAAAGGCATAACAACCTTGACTAAAAATCTACAATATTTGGACGACCTCTGCAAAATGATAAAAATAACATCTCATTGTGAAATTATTAACATACAAATGCGTCACGGGTTCTCAGAAATAGAGTACTCGAACCGCATCCTTCTAAGTCAGCATTTAAACGTGCGTACCCGACGAAAGCGCTCATTGATAAACGGTATTGGTTACGCGATGAACAGTCTCTTTGGTGTTTTAGACGAGAGATTTGCAGAACAATATCAAAAGGGCATAACACACATACGACACAACGAAAAACATTTAGCTTTATTGTGGAGAAACCAAACATCAATCCTTGAAGCCCAAAATAATTTACTAAGCAGAATACAAGACGTAATACAAAAACAAAATAAAGCTGTCAATGCGCATTTGAGCAACCTCGATAAGACTACCAACATTTTAAAAGCAGAAATGCGATCGATAGAGTTGGAGAATGAGTTTACACTATCTTCTCTGATTTGCAACAATTTGTTAACAAGTCTAAGGAGTGTGCAGGACACCCTTATAGATATGATCACCGACATTCATCACGGAAAATTTAATGTTCATTTATTATCACCTAATCAACTCATGAATGAACTAAATATTATTTCAGGACTATTACCCAAAGAATTATTATTGCCGATTGAAAATATACAATTTAATATGCCTTTAATATATCGAGTATTAAACGTGAAAAGCCGAATGACATCCGAATATTTAATCTTTGAAATCAAGATACCTCTTATCAGTAGAGATGTATACGAATTATACAATCTCATAGCAGTTCCACATCAAATAAGAAATTCAACAATCAGCATAACTCCTATATCTGATTATGTATCGATTAACTTGCATAAAGATACCTTTATTCCAATGGATAAAGCCGAAATACAGCAATGTACCGAATTAAATGCACATAACTATCTGTGTCATATACATACTACTACATACAGCTTGCAAAATAATCAAAGCCTGTGTATCATTGACCCATTAACTGAAAAATGCAAAGTAAGCACTGATACGTGTCGTAACAAGTGGATGCCATTGAATAAGGTCAACACCTACATCTATTATTGCTGCCGCATTTGTGTCCTACGGTTTATGTGCAAGGATCGGGTTTCTGTCGAACAGCTGAGTGCAGTGGGAATCGTCGATCTAGGTTACAAATGTGTTGTCAAGGGAAACAAATACACAAGTTATGCACGGAATGAACCTTCAAATATAGTCAAAGTAAACCAAAACAGCTATGCCCCACAGATAGCACCAATAAACAATATAATTAACATACCCCTGGTCCACTACAACGTTAATGAAACAGAGGTCCCATTGTTCAACGAAACGTTAAACAAAATACGTAGTCAGATAAACGAATTAAAGGCAGCTCAGGTTCCCGAGGAGGAGGACTCTTTCATGTCCAGTCATGACATCCATCAGTACAGTATTTCGTACCTACTGGTGGCGGTCGCATCATCAACGGCAGGAGTGTTCCTGTGGCGGAGGTGGCGGTGCCGGCGGGGGCGTCTGGCGGCCGCGGCGAGGGCGTCCCGCGGAGCCGAGGTGGCTCGCGAGCCCTCGCCCATCACGGCCCGTACTAGTGCTAGTGTTCAGTGTATCAGTGCCAGTGTTTTAGCCCCGTCTCACTCTCGTAAAGTCAATAAAGCATCCTCCCCCATACCAATGAAAGTGTTAAAAATAAAAGACTTGGAATAACCATCATAATTTAAGAATATTAGTATGATAAGAGTATTTTATAACATTCTCTAATTAATTGATTGACCTTTTTAATTATATTAATACTTTTTTTACCTTAGCATATCATTTATATTGTATCAGCAGTTTAGTGTACGGTCTAGGCATAAATTGTTTTCATCGATTCAGTAATTATATTTTGTATTTTTTCTTTCTCTTGCCCGAGAAGATGTTCGGGCCACCGAACACAGAATAGGAATTAGTTTATATTAAGTCACGATTTACGTGAAATTGAGTTAGTTCGCAATACTCCGCGGCTGCTTCGTGTCGCGCGCGGCTCACTAGCATTACTTCAGCATTTAACATAATACAATAAAGTAACAGTAAATATAAAACATCTTTTATTTGTACACCTCGTACACCACATAAATGACAGATTACAAACAAAAGCAAAACCAAATGCTGTAATTTCGTAGTTCCATCTTCGAAAGTGGCCCTTTTTCAAATTTGATTTTTTTATGATATAACTTTACAATAACTAAGAAGTTTTAATACCTTCATTTAAGGAGTATTACATTGTCTATTAAATACAATTTATTGCATTAACCTAGCATTTTTAGTTTCCGAGATTTTTAGGATTCTTTAAGTGACCCGGATTTATTGCTCTCGAGTGTAGTAGGATTTCGTTTCAGCTATGAAACTAACATTTTCATAGAAATATAGTTTAATAACTTTGTGATCTGAGAATTTTCGATTTAGTACATGGCCTTCATAATTGTTAAAGTTTACTACAAAGTTGTCAATACATGTTGCGGTTGTGCCCTGCACTCTAGTTGGTTGATCAAGTACCCATTTACAATTGTAATTATTGAGTATGGATCGAAATTTTAACAAGTCTTTATTTGGTTTATAAACATTTAAATTAAAGTCACCAGCAATCACAATTTGTTTACCTTTTTGACAAAGTTTGCGTAGTTATTTTGTTAGTATAACAAAAAATAGATAAATGTCTTTATCCCTTCTATAAATTGAAATTATTACAACTTTGTTACACCTTAACTCGATGGCCGTCAACTCAAAATGCATTTCAAAAGATAACTTATTTATGTCATTTCTAATCTTAAAATCTAAATTATTTCGAACAAAAATGGCTGTCCCTCCATGTTCAAATAATTTCCTATTAAAATAAGATAATAATTCAAAATGTTCCATATTCATTGATTGCACTTGGTGACCTTTTCCCCACTTCTCCGATAAACATAATACGTCACACATACAGTCATTAAGTAAATTTTCAATTTCATCATATTTGTTATGGATACTTTGCACATTAGAGTGTAATATTATCCATTCTCTTCGTGTTGTTCGTGTCATCTTGATCTTTTTTGAAAATTCGTATCAGGCTGAGATGATTCTTGATTGCCATGACATTTGATAAACTGAAGAGAAGATGAACCTTGAAATTGTTGCTTAGTAGCTGCTTCTATTGCCTGGGTCATGAGTTGTTTAATATCATAAAAGTTTCTGGCCCTGCCGTTGCAATGAATGTTAGGATCTACATATTTTACGTTTTTCATTGTGTTTGCCATATGCACTATGGTTCCATTAATATGATATATTTCGTTGTCGTGAGTACTGTTATAGTGGATGTCGCTTATAATTACATTAAAACATATGTTTGTATTATTTATAATTTCATTTAATAGCTTGATATAAGACCTTTTTGTGTTATATTTGTAAGATTCGTCGTATTTGCTAAGAAATATAGCTCCGGTATCGTATTTGGTTAGTGTCTTAGTTTTTTTCTTGAAATGTATCAAATATATTCTCAAAGTTCGGCTTACAATAATTAATAATTTTTGTATTTTTGTCAATTTTATTTAAAATTTTAATGGCCAGTCCCTGTCCTAGGCGGTCAGAGAATATAACCACTCAACCTTTATAACGCCCTTCACACCCTGGTATGCTACCACGTCTAGTACATCCGGGTGGCGATTGGGGTCTGTTGGTATGTGCGTGGGTTCGTCAGGCCCCACCACTTCGAAGTCTAGGTCTTCTGCAGCTCTATACAGCCCTTTACCCGCTTCGTTTATTAAACCAGACCCCCAATCTGTATGCTTCGCGTTCATATCACCAATGAGAACGGTCGGGATAAGGCCATTAAATATCCCGCTGTAATCTGACGCTAGTAAGTGAGGCGACGGTGGTCGATATGCGCCGTAGATATTGATTTCGCCTTGAATGGTTTTAATTATAATCCCGTTCGCTATAAGCTCTTGTAGTTGAGGATGCGCCAATTCATCGTGGACCATATCTCTCCTGACCAGTGCAGCTGTGCCCCTGTACGCCTGGCCTCTAGGTAAGATGCAGTCTCTTCTGTAGACGAAGTAAAAAGCGATCTTAAGGTCCTCTTTCAGTATTCACTTCGTCTCGCCCAGGAGGATAATGTGGATATCCTGCGACTGAGCGAGAGCACGTAGTTCCCTGGTTTTCCCCGATATCTCTCCCGGGTATAGTCCCGGTATAGAATGCGAAGGTTAACATCCATACTGAAACCGGGACAGGAATGATAGGCGTCTCCTAGCCGCTTCTTGTAGTTCTCCTCTTGCGGCCATGGAGACGAGCAGTTCCGTCAGGACCCCCAATATTAGAAACAAGGGGTTCCCGCTGCTGCCCGCTGGTAGGTATGCTTGGGGAGGAGGCATCTGTCCTTCTTGGTTATAGAAGCGGGGTTGATAGTTCCCAACTCTTTGATGTTGGTATTGGTGGGCTCTGGGATCTTGCCTTTGCTCCTGTTGATGTTGCTGTTGTTGGTAAAATTGCTGATGGTATTGGTGTTGGGCAGCTTGCCTCGCTTGCTCATCGGTCTGTTGTTGTGTCGTTTCTACAGGCATTCTGCCTGCCCTTAACGGTTCAGGGTGCACCGGGGCAGTAGTGCCTGTAGGTGCACCACTTCGTTCCACCTAGATGGGTCTGAACGCGGGCATGGGGCGCCTGCAATCTGCGTCTGTCTGGTGTGGCGGTGCTGCTGATGTAGTGGTTGGCAAGGGCGTGGATGCTGCAGTTGGGGGGCATTCAGTCCTCTTAGTCGACTGGGTTCGGGCGCACGGTTTTCTGCGTCTTCTTCTCCTCTTTTGCGGTAGTGATTAGCCTCTGTTAGTGGGTACATTTGCTTCTGGGGCCAGTGTCGTAGGTTGTAACGGTGGGGGCGGCCACAACACACTTTGTGGCATGCGGAAGTGTGGCTCGATTTCCGGTGCGGGTGGGGCACACTCTTAGCGGGATCTAGTCTGGGTCCCCAACCAGACTAACGGCCTTTGTTGTTACTGTTGAAATTGTTGTTGCTGTTGTTGTCGTTATTGCTGGTTTTCATACTGTGGGCGAGGCCTTGTTTGGCGGCCTTTGCCTGGCCTGTAGAGCTTGTTGGCCAAAGTTTGTATGTATCTGGTTGTGTGGGCCAGCTCTTGGGAAGGGTGTACCCTAATTCCCCTTCTCCTTGCCTCCCTCAGGTAGTGGGGGCACTTTCTACTGCTGGCCACATGCTTCCCTTTACAATTTGCGCATTTCGGTGGGGCATTAGAGTCTTTATTGCAGTCTGCTGCGAAGTGCTCTTCTGCACACTTAGCGCAGCGAGGTGGGCGATGGCAGCCTCCAGATGCGTGACCAAACATCTGGCATCGGTGGCACTGAGGTACCGTGCCGGCTCTTGGTGCCCATCCCTCTATGCGCACATTTGGAATGTTGAGGAGCTCGTTAATGGAATAGAGCTCCTTTTTCTCTACATCGTTCAGTATGTCTGGAAGGACATAGTAGGTCGGCCCACCTTTACTACCCCTTCTTGGAAAAATTTATTTAATATACTTGGACTTAAAGCCCTTTGATTCAAGCTCCAGTTTTATGTCGGCTGGATTGATGCCGTATGTCAGCCCTTTTACTGCTACCTTCAGCGGCGGCTCTTCAGCTAGGGCATACCAGTGCCATGACACTCTGCGGTCCTTCTCCGCGGCTTCGGTTAGGGCACGTTGGACTGCTCTAAATTCGTCCACCGATCTGCATGCCGTTGCCAATGGGTTTAACGCTTAGTGCATGTCCAAGCTTGTTCTTAAGCTGGGCGAATATTGAAGCCCAGTCCGGCAGCGGCTCAACCATGATGGGTGGAAAGCTTTTCTGGGCTGGTGTTGTTGTCGAAGGTTGGCCGGCTGTCGTAGCGGCTTGGCTAGGTGCCGCAAATTGACTCGCCTGGGCAGGAGTGTTGGTCCTTGTGGTTGGTGGTGACGCTAGCGTAGCTGTGTAAGAGCATGCTGCTTCTGGTTTTGGTGATGAAGGTGACGGCATAGGAGCCGCGTCCATAGGCACCGACTCTAACGTCGCGTATAAAGTCGAGTTAGTGTTGTGCTGACAGTTCTTGCTTGCCGTGTCAGAATCTGAGTCGGCAGTGATGTTTGCTGGCTTATCATCAGATGATGATTGCGCAGCTTTGGCGTTGCGGCTGAGCTCGAAGAAGTACTTCGGCTACTTCTTTGTATTCCCCTCGCAAGGCCAGAAGTGGACGGCTGCGGTTCTGTTATTGACTTTTCGGGAGTGACGGACACCTTCTGCCTCAACCTCGTCTCGTCCCCCCTTAGGTCCTCATCAGAGGAGTTGCGCCTCTTCTTTTGGGCACTATTTTTTATTATATAGTGTGCGAGGGAGACGGCATATGCGGGAAAGGGATAGGATATACATACATTTTATTTGCGTAGGTAGATTACGCCAGTCGATACAATAAATGCCTACAGCTATACATTAGTATCTTAGGTTAATTGAAACAATATACAGTTTATAATACATTTAACACTTTAAACGGTGGCTAGTTACTCGTAGAGTAAGATTTTACAAAGGTTAAAAACAAACTAGTACAGTTCTGAATCCCTCTCTGAAACTAGCTGAGCTATACGATTTTATTTGAGATCTTTATTTCTATTGTATTTCACAATTTAAACTATACGTTTATTAATGCGAAGACTGCGATGTAACAGTTGAAATCGTCGACAGTCTCCTCCTCGTGCGAAGATGAGTACCTCGAGCACCTTATTAGTTTATAAAGACGATTTAGGTAATTTTAATAATGCGCGACGCCTGATTTCTCCAGCAATGGTTCTTACTATCACAACGCGCACTTTGCCTTTGGGGCCCGGGAAAGTTTTCAGTATTTCCCCTCGAGGCCAGGTCCCTCTAGGTAGTGAGGAATCTATGATTAGCATCAGTATCACCGATTTTTAATGTGCTCTCAAATTGCATGTGATCGTTTGGTCTCGGTGCTATAGTAGGAAGATAATCTTTGAGCCAGCGGTTCCAGAACATTACGGCGAGTCGTTGTACCGTAAACGACCCGGGTAGTATCGTCGAATTTTCCTATATGTTGTTACCACACGACCTGCCTATTAAAAATGGTTAGGCGTCAGGCTTTCTTCGTCGTCTGGATCCAGTGATACCTCTGTTAGCAGACGTGAGTTAATTAAATGTTCCGCCTCGAGTAGTAAGGTATGTAAGATTTCTTCACGCGGCTGTCGGCTGTTTAAAGTGGATGAGGGGCTTGCTTTGTAGATCCTACCAGTTGTTTCCAGCTGCCACCGGCGCTAGGATTTCCTGCTGCTATTCGTTTCCAGGTTATGCCTCTAGGCTCGACGTCATTTGACCAGTTTTGAAATTCCGCTTTCAGCGCTTTTTCAGCGCCTACAAAGTTCGTGCCGTTGTCGCTATATATCGACAACGATCGACACGGTTGGGGTTCCTCGTCGCGCTATCATTCTTCTTAGCGGCAAGATCATGCTATCAGTGGTCAGTGATGGTACCAATTCTAAATGTACTGCGCGTGTCGTTAAACAGGTGTACAGCGCTACTCATCGCTTTTTCTTGTTTTCTGCTCACTGTGATAATTAGGGGACCCATGTAGTCACAATCGACGCATGTAAACGGTGGTTGATACTGTTGCAGGCGTTCCGATGGTAGGTCTCCGACCGGGATCGATATCGGTTTGGCTTTGCGAATTTTACACATTCACGTGCGATCGAAGTGGGAAGTAGGTAGGGGAAGTGGTAAGCGTGGCGTCGCTGATAAGAAAAACAGCAGGCGCAGCAGGTGCGTGATGTAGGTGACACCTATGATGGAAGTACCGATAAGGTGCGACCATCAACTCCGCCATTGACGCCGTCACCGCAACCGATGTCGTCAATACCGTCGCGGCCGACGCCTGGGTCACCGCCACCATCGCCCGCAGTTCCAGAGTTACATACACCGTCGTCGACGACGATTGCTGCGCAGCGCAGCCGACGCACCGCCGCGTAGTCAGTTATAAAGATAGCTAGCCTAGCTTAAGAAAAAGTGTAAAATGGGGAGGAATGTTGTATACGGGCTGCGTCCCGCAGCAGTACCTACTAATATTGTCATTTACGCATTAAACGTCAGTGCGCAAAGAGCCGTGATTTAGTTAACACGCATTACCCTCTAACGATATACCTAACACTAAGTAATGTACTTACAATTTCCCAACAGGTTAAAAATCCCAAAGATTTCGAAGTTTCACTTAAGGCGGCATTCATGGCTTTCTTTCCTTCTTCAGATATAGCTGTAGTGATGGCAACTTTACTTTTTGGTCTGTAATTTTAACAATTTTAACCATAATTACTTCTTAGGGTTTTGCAAATATTAAACATAAAGTGAATTAAGTTTAATGGATTAACTTGCGCATACTGGCAAGTTGTCATCTGCCACCCATAAAATGTAATAGTAGTAGTACCTAAGTAGAAACATTGTAAAAATCTTATATAAAAAGAATAGAATTTTCTTGCCGCTTCTTCTCGGTAGACTCTATATATTTTGAGGTGCAGCGGTTGAGTGTTTAAAGTACGTTAAAATTAAAAATTGACGTTCACAAGTGCGTCTTTGATGCCAAAATTGAATAAATGATTTTGACTTTAACATAATTTTAAATTATTTCAATCTCAACGTTTTGAACACATTTCGGTAGTCATGGTCATGGGTAGTCTGTTATTATAGAGAGCCTGGTTAGATATATTATTATTTAAGATAACAAACTATTATGTATTATTTTAATGGCCAAAACCTGCACTAGGCACAAATAATGAATATTTTATAATTTATACAAAATTATTACTAAAACAATTACCTGAACAACCCAAAATATAAGATCGCTATATAAAGGTAGACGAAAGTTTCTAAGAAAATCATATTTGGTACTCGAAATGCGCTGAACTTCGAAAATGTTACGTAATCTTCATAGTAAGGGTACAATCTGAAATGCAATTTTTTAGATTTAACTGTACAGGTCTCTTAAACAAGCCATCATAATCATCATTATCACCTCAGCCGTAGGACGTCCAATGCTAAACATATAAATAATTAATAAAAAAATAAAAAAATTGCCACTAAAGAAAAACATTTCACACTATCAAATTAACTTATAAGTTATGATGAATATATAAACTAAATTTAACATACTTACTAATATTATTTAAATAATTAATATCTAAGGGCAATAGGGGTAATTTCAGCATTATGTTATGTTCACACTGTGATGTGAGCATAACGCTGTTTTTCAGTCATATGCCTTCCCTATAATTTTCCAAAAGGACCGGTTGGAAGCGGCCTATTTCCAACGTCGTCCTGCGACCTTTATCAGGTCGTCTACCTACGCTGCGCTTGCCGGTTCGTGGTCTCCATTGCAGAACCTTCCGGCCCATCGGCCATCTGTTCTGCGTGCTATGTCTGCCCACTGCCACTTTAACTGGTTAATCTTCTAGGCTATGTCGGTGACTTTCGTTCTTCTTGTCTTCTGAGGATCTCCTCATTCCTGATTCGATCACGTAGAGACATCCCGAGCATAGCCCTCTGCATAGCTTGTTGTGCGACTTTGGGGGCATGCATGTACAACGGGAAAAGGTTGAGAATTCTTCAAATTAACAACTTTCCGAGACAATTACTCTCACATGTCTTTCTGAAATTGAAACCTATAAGTATCTTGGTATGTCACAGTCATTGGGTATCATAGATAGGGACATTAAGCAGACAGTGTAGGAGCATTTCTTCTACCGCTTAATAAAAGTTCTTAACAGTCTTTTGTCGGGCGGCAACAAGACGCGCGCCTTCAATGGTTGGGTGATGCCCTTACTCATATACTCCTTTGGCATACTAAGATGGACTCAGACTGAACTTGACGCCCTGGATAGGCGGGTCCGTCAATTGCTTATAACACATCGCATGCTACATCCACGCTCGTCTGTTATGAGGCTAGACATCCCACGGAAAGGGGGGGTCGTGGCTTCCTAAATGCCAAGAACCTCCACAACTGTGAGGTGTCCAGTCTCCGGGAGTATTTCCGTAACACCGAGTGTGGGATACATCGCGATGTCATAGCAGTTGATAGGAGCCTCACACCTCTCTCCTTGGCAAACGAGAACTGGCGTAAACCAGTGGTGCTAATCGAATAATACATTAAAAAAATAAAAAGCATCGAAGACCGTAGAATTGTATGGAAGGGCAAAGAGCTACACGGACGGTTCTACAAGGCCCTAACAAGGCCTGACGTGAACCTGCTCGCGTCAGTGAACTGGTTGCGTTTCGGTGATCTCTTTGGTGAAACTGAGGGTTTTGTTTGTGCTATTGCTGACAAAGTTATCAAGACGAATAACTACCGGAAATATATTCTGAAAGACGGTACGGTCGACATTTGTCGAGCATGCCGCCGTCCCGGAGAGTCACTCAGACATATTATTTCCGGTTGTTCTCATCTTGTTAATGGAGAGTACTTGCACAGACATAACCAAGTAGCCAGGATTATTCACCAGCAACTTGCCCTTCAATATGACCTTATTGAGTCTGAGGTGCCGTACTATAAGTACGCACCTACGCCTGTTCTTGAAAACGGTCGTGCTACACTCTATTGGGATCGATCTATAATCACGGACTATTGTTGCCAATAAGCCTGACATCGTGGTGATCGATCGATCTCAGCGCCGGGTAATGCTTGTAGATGTCTCCATTCCTCATGATAAGAATCTCGTGAAGGCCGAGAAGGACAAGCTCAGGAAGAAATTTGACTTAGCTCACGAGGTGACAGCTATGTGGGATGTTGACGGGACGATCATTGTTCCGATAGTGGTTTCAGCAAACGGCCTTATAGCAAAAAGCCTCGACCAACATCTTAAGAGGCTCTCTCAAGACGGTTGGATCAAGGGCCAGATACAAAAGGCAGTACTCCTTGATACGGCACGTATTGTCAGGAGGTTCCTCAGTCTGCAGCCCGAACCACCGGTAGTTTGGGCCATGCCCCACTGCCGATGGCAATCTAGGATTAGGTTTTTTTACAATGTTTTTTATTAATTAATTTTTATTGTATATAGAAATATTGTAAAAAATGTAATTTTAAGAAAAGCAAATAAATAATTTGAATAATAATATATTATATATATATATATAATAATAATATATAATATAACATATTTGTAATAATTATAAGTACCATGTTACCCTTCATCCAACATTTTTTCTGTTTTTTATACTACTTTGTATTTGCTATACCAAACAGGCCTCTAAGTGTTGGCTACAGCCTCACTTATGCCTTTGTAAAGGGCCGGATTAATTCCGTGAATTTGTTTTAATAAAATGAATAGTAATAATAATATATATTAATAATAATATTAAACAAAAAAAAATCGCTGACAACATAGACGTCTTGTGATTTTCTATATTTTATAAATACAGTTTTTTCTCAATTTTAACTATTTTGTACACTTTTATCTCTGGATTTTACAAAAAGACCGCCTCGGATTACAATAACCATAAAAAAATCATCAGAAATAGACAAAAATCTATGAACAACAGAATGCATTATTTCCAACCAAATGACAAAGTCAAAAATAGCTCAAGCAATATTTACATATAATAATTAATGATTACAAGAAGTAAAGCTGGGACAAATTGCGCACGACCACCATCACTGCTTGTCCCGTCAACACCGTGCTTGCCGTCAGATGAGGAGTATGGAACTCCCCGTGGGCACGAGTGCATCGAGCGACGAGGGCGGACCTCAGTCACCATCGCCGCCACCACCAACTGCGCGACGAGGGCGACCACCACTGCCGGCACGCTTGGGGCCTGCGGGACAACCTGTTCTGTGCCCGGCCCCCGCTACCGGTGGTATAGTGCGCCGCATGCGATGGACGTCAATAAATGAGAACTGCATGCGCGCCTACTATGGGGATACAGATGGGGGAAGAAACCTGACTGCGTATCGTGATCGTATGCTGTCTCTGTTTCAGACCCTTGGCTGTATCTGCATAATGACTATCGGATCAGGTACGGGCTATTCATCGGTGTAAACTGTTGGACCAGCCTGTGCTTGATCGGCTATGCCTGGAGACGCTACCTATTCATGCAAGTTCATCCTCGATACGGGACCCGTCTGTCACGGTGTCGATATCGGTTCCGGTATCGACGACTATACGAGCGGATACTGTAGTCGGCGAGGAAGATTGCCTGAATATGACTGTAAGTACCCAGGCGAATGAGCAACTGAGAAGGGCTTTGGATGACGCGATTTTTAGATATAGATTCACACTTAGCTCTAGGCCGCGCCTGCTTCGTCTACCTATCTACGAATAGACGTAACCTAGCGTTAATGCCTTAAATGCTTTGCTAGCGCCGTATTTACGCGATAACAAAGATTTAACTGATACTCACTCGATTCTGTATAGTGGGGCAATTGCAGCATGTCGCATTGCTTCGTGTCAAATTTCCGGACACTGACCGAACACCGCGAACTGCTTCAAGTGTTCCTGCGTGGCAAATACGGATCGAGAGACGTATCACTACATTTAGGACTCTCATTGCAAAGCTAATCTGCTTCAGCAGGGGCAACCATCGCTCTCGAATCATGCGCTTCGTGAACCAAGCTTTTGCGCGGACTAGTATTAGAGCCCAGGATATATGTCTTGTGACACGGAGCGCATAGATTTTTTGAAACAGAAAATCTATGCGTGGGCAAACCGCATTCGCCGCTACAGAGAACGTGTGGATAGATACCTACAAAATCGCCTTTTCCAAAAGCGACCAAAGAAAGGTATACAGAAAATGGGAAAGAAAAGATCAATGTGTGAGTGATGTACGGCTTCCGTAAGCTGACACCATGACAAACTTCTGGCGTGGCATCTGGTCACTACCCCTTGAACACACGGAGGACGTTTGGATGACTGTTGTCGAACGCTCATGTGAATCCATCGAACCCATGGAGGCTGTGAACATCAGCCTCGTAAGTTGTGCTATTTGTAAGGCCGCGAACTCGAAAAGCCCTGGACCAGGCGGATTGCATAACTTTTGGATAAAATGGATTCAAACTTTAAGATAGAATGGACTTGGCAATACAGCACCAAGAAGCTCTTCAACATGGTTCTCTTCCCAGTTTCTTTACAACTGGTGTCACCTTTCTGCTCTATAAGTCCGGTAGTACCGCGGAAGCGAAGAACTACAGACCCATCAAGTGCTTGCCTGCACTATACAAGCTCTTTTAATCTATTCTGCGAACAAAAATTAATTCGCACATTGTTGCGAACAACATTTTGGCTCCTGCTCAGAATGGATGTCGGGTTGGGTCCCGTGGTACTAAAGAGCTCCTTCTCACTGACATGACCATTTGTCAACAAGTCCGGCGAAACAGGGGGTTCTATCCACTGCCTGGATTGACTATAAGAAGGCCGATGATTCAGTGTCTCATTCATGGCTAGAGAGGGTATTAGAGTTGTATAAAATCAATGCAACTCTGAGATCATTCTTAAGCACATGCATGAGACATTCCTTTGTCAACCGGGAGGTTGAGGGAGCGTCCCTAGTTCACAGGACTACATAAGGATTGAACGAGGCATATTCCAGGGCAACAGTCTCAGTCCATTATGGTTTTGCTTAGCGTTGAATCCTCTCAGCACTTTGTTGATGGATTCAAAATTAGGCCACCGACTTCGTAAAGATGGTGAGACAATTTCTCATCTGCTGTATGGGGATAATCTCAAGCTATTTGCATCGAAGCACGAAGACCTGATGAACTTTCTGAAAATTACTGAAACTTTCAGTAGTGCCATCAGCATGGAGTTCGGGGTACATAAGTGTGCGGTCATGCATGTACAACGACGGGGGAAGGTTGTAAATTCTTTAAATTTACAACTTTCCGAGACAATTACTCTTAAATGTCTTTCTGAAGTTGAAACCTATAAGTATCTTGATATGTCACAGTCATTGGGTATCATGGATAGAGGCATTAAGCAGACAGTGAAGGAGCATTTCTTCTACCGCTTAACAAAAGTTCTTAGTAGTCTTTTGTAGGGCGGCAACAAGACGCGCGCCTTCAATGGTTGGGTGATGCCCCTACTCATATACTCCTTTGACATACTTAAATGGACTCAGACCGAACTTGACGCCCTGGATAGGAGGATCCGTCAAATGCTTACAAAATATCGCATGCTACATCCACGCTCGTCTGTTATGAGACTGTAAATCCTACGGAAAGGGGGAGGTCGAGGCTTCCTCAATGCCAAGAACCTCCATAACTGTGAGGTGTCCAGTCTCAGAAAGTATTTTCGGTAACCCCGAGTGTGGGATACATCGCGATGTCATAGCAGTTGATAGGAGCCTCACGCCTCTCTCCTTGGCAAACGAGAACTGGCGTAAACCAGTGGTGCTAAGCATCGAAGACCGAAGAGACGTATGGAAAGGCAAAGAGCTGCACGGACGATTCTACAAGGCCCTAACAGGACCTGATGTAGACCAGCTCGCGTCAGTGAACTGGCTACGTTTCGGTGATCTATTTGGTGAAACCGAGGGTTTTGTGTGTGCAATTGCTGACGAAGTTATCAAGACGAATAATTACCGGAAATATATTCTGAAAGACGGTACGGTCCACATTTGTCGGGCATGCCGCCGTCCTAGAGAGTCACTCAGACATATTAGTTCCGGTTGTTCTTATCTTGCTGATGAAGAGTACTTGCACAGACATAACCAAGTAGCTAGGATTATTCACCAGCAACTTGCACTTAAATACGGCCTTATTGAGTCTGAGGTGCCGTACTATAAGTACGCACCTACGCCTGTAAAGTTCTATCCTAAAAAGTACTCTGGTTGCTGGGGACCTTGGTTTGCCGGGAGCCAGCCGTATATTTGTTAATGACCATCTCACGCAGGAGGAAATACTTCTCAGCAAAACTAAGTCCTTAGCAAAAGCCCGGGGTTTTGCTTTTACGTAGGTCAGAGGAGGCCAGATCTTCATGCGAAACTACAGGTTCTGCGGTGATCACCATAAAAACAGAATTAGATCTAAAAAAGTTATAAAATATCAATACTTGTATTCATGTGCGCTTTGATGATTATTTATATAATGTCTAGTGAACGTGGAAATATCTGCCACCAAATGTTGTTAATCGCTGCCCTGCATACCGGTTCGTAAATATTATTCAGTACTTACCTACATGTATTATTCTTGTACATTTAGCTACAATAATTTATACAAACAAAGTGAAACTGTCTAAAGCAATACGATTGATAATTCCAGTTTTTATTTCGATAATGAAAACGTCAATACACAAAATAGTCAGTTTATCTAATATGTACAACAACAATTACTAAGTTATTGTTGTAACTTCAAACTTTTGGTGTTTTAAAAATAAGTGTTTTGGTTCCGTCGATATTATATTTGTTTAATTTTCGATTGTGGTTGTTTGGAACACTTAAGGCTAGGGTTCCATGAAGAAATAGATTGTGCAATTGTTTCCGTCGATTATTAATATTATTTAATTTTCGTTCATTCTTGATTTGCACATTCAAACTAGAGTTCAATCAACAAATAAGGTGGTGCTTTGGTTCCGTCGATAAATAATATTATTAAATTTTCGTTC
The DNA here is from genome assembly GCA_917880725.1 of Selenia dentaria. Taxonomy (NCBI): domain Eukaryota; kingdom Metazoa; phylum Arthropoda; class Insecta; order Lepidoptera; family Geometridae; genus Selenia; species Selenia dentaria. The sequence goes on along the minus strand of OU862877.1, from coordinate 13,705,507 downwards.
ACTCTTGATTTGCACATTCAAACTAGAGTTCCATCAACAAATAGGATTGTGCTTTGGTTCGGTCGATAGTTTTTTTTATTTTGTTTCGATTATTCTTATTTCGGAAAGTTTTAACGTTAGATGTCTTACGTACCCAAACGCGCTCTTCTTTCAAAGAAGAAGAAATCATTAGAGACTTGTGAGCTGACTAATAGTGACTTACCCGTATTACGACGTAAACGTACACTTAACCGACCACGAAAAACTTTGGAAGTGGCTCATTTAGCAGTATCGGATTCGTCTCGCATGGATGAATTCATGGCATTTTATTCTGTAGTGAAGAAGAATGCTGATAATTTCAAGGAAGCGCATAGCGACATTCTGAGCATTGTTGACGATGCGGAGGCAGAAGAAGAAGACATTATTCGTAGCGAGTTCGATGATTTTTATTTCCAAGTGCTCGCGACTCATCGTAAACTAGTTCCTCCTTCTGCCTCTGGAGAGTCGCCTACACAACATTGTTTACCTACGTCCGCTATTAGGCAAGATCGATCTTCCACGGTTTTATGGTAACATCAAAGAGTGGCCTATGTTTTACGATGCGTTCAATTCGCTCATTCGTTCGCATGAATCACTGACAGACTCGGATCGTATGCAGTACCTCCGAGCTAGTTTATTCGGGGACGCATTGGGACTTATTCGTACCTTTCCGTTACAAGGCACTTACTATGCTGAAGCTTACAAAACACTAACTCGATATCGTGACAAGCGTGAACTCGCTTTTACTTTTTAGCGAGAAATGCAAAACATTAACTTGAAGGTAAGCTCACCTACCGAATTAAGACGCGTGTTGGACCTTTTTAATGAAAATTTGATTATTATAAAAAGTCTTAGCTTGCCGACGGAACATTGGGACTTTGTTTTATCTTATCATTTGTTATCGAAGTTGGATTCAAAGACGCGCTGCGCTTTTGAACAAGCGCATCCCTCGTCGGAACTACCACCCTACAGTGCTCTAAAAGATTTTCTCGAATCGCAATGCAACGCGCTCGTGTGAGATACCCACTTTTTGGGTAATCGTGAGAGTCAACAGTCTACGAGTAACAAGACATATGTCAAGTCAACAAATACCAATAGTTACCAGAAAATGACATCGTCATTACTGTCAAATTCAGAGAAGACAACCATTCAACCAGAAAAGAAGCAATCTAGCCCCACTTCAACTGCTGTGTCAGGGGTGACTTCTAAGTGATGTTTCTGTTCAGAACATCATTCCATCTTACATTGTAAGTCATTCGCGGCTGTGTCGGTTCCTGAACGGCATGACTTTGCTATGAAACACCGTTGGTGTTTTAACTGCTTAAAATCATCACACATCATTCGCGATTGCAAATCACCTTTCACGTGCCAGAAATGCCGTCAGAGGCATCATACGCCCCTACATCAGGATAATTCGACACTACTTTCTGAACAGAAACCTCCAACTTGTGAATCCGTTCGTGTACTGACTAACGTTGGTGACGGTTTGTTGTTGTTCTTATATCCACTGCCGTTATAAATATTCGTGACTCCTCGGGCAACTATCAATCCTTTCGCGCTGTCATCGACAGTGGTAGTCAATGCCATTTCATTTCAGAACGAGCAGTGAAAATTTTAGGACTTGATAAACGTATGACCTTACGCCAAGTTCGTAGGTCAATCGTCAGCATCCATATCCAGAGCTATTCAACTTCAGATAGGTATAAACGGTCGGGTGAATTTTAACGTTGAGGCGCTGACAATACCTAATATTTGTGGAAATGTGCCAAGTGTCAGGCTTGATAAACCATCTTGTCTTCATATTCGTGGTCTCAATTTGGTTGATCCAGATTTTGACAAACCTGGTCCAATCGATATTCTTCTTGATGCAGAGATCTTCCCCTCTCTAATTCTACCCGGAATCGTGAGTGGAGGCCAAAGCAACCATCTGCGTTGAATTCTGTGTTCGGCTATCAAGGTAGTCTCCCTACCGAGACTTGAGCTTTGTGATGCTGTATTGTTAGCAGACTTACTCAAATTCATTTGCGAGGTATATCGACCTCATCTCCCGATTTCAGCCATGTACGCGTGGTCAGATTCAACTGTCACGCTTTCATGGATAAGATCGGACTCCATCCGGTGGAAGACGTTCGTGGCTAATCGTATGAACCATATCCAGGACGCGCTTCCCGATGCACAGTGGCGCCACGTCTAATCCTCGGACAATTCTGCAGATGTTACGACACGCATTCAAATGCGAGCGGAACTTGTTAACAACGCGTTATGGTGGGCGGGACCTAGTTGGCTTTCTCAGGACGTTCAGTCTTGGCCTCGATCAAATTCAGATCCTCTTGAGTAGGAATTGCGTACTGAAGAAAAGGTACAAAGCTTCCTTATGAACGATAGTGCGTCCCATCCGATTGACGTCTTACTGACTCGTTATTCATCAATTCGTAAAATACAACAAATCGTCGGTTTGTTGCTCCGTTATATGAATAATTTACGTTGCAAAACCACTCGCCGTTCTGATTTTTATCTAAATCGTGCAGAACTTCATTATTCGTTATTGATGATTGTCCAACGTACTCAACTACTTCATTTTCATGAAGACATTAAACGGTTGAAAGAAGGAAAGCTTCTTTCAAAACAAATGCAAAGGTTATTTTGCATTTGTTTTGAAAGAAAATATGTCCTTTCATCGACAGCCTGGGGATGTTTAGGGGGGGCGGTAGATTATCCCAATCGGGACTCGAGTTTAGTCTCAAGCACCCTGCCATGCTCCCCCGACAGGCTCCACTTACTTACATGATTATCGACGCTTTCCATCGTGAAAATTGGAACCCAGGAATTAACACGTTACACTATTCAGTAAGTCTGCAGTTCTACCTACTCTAAGCCAAACGGACTAATAGATTTGTTATTTTCTTCCTAGGTTAAGATAAAACGTTCTATATAATTTAATTCGATCAATTTCATAGTAATAATGTTGTTCATTATACTTATATTGTTCATACCTAAGGTTCATCTTTGTATCAAGCAGATTTAGCGTGCTTCGGCATATTGTTATTAAGCCTTCAGTATCATGTTGGAAGCCCTTTCGTATCATGATCTTCCTTCTTTTAATATCATCATTTGTGTGTCTTAATTTTCAGTATTTTATTTGAAAATACATCTATCGTGTATTTCGGTGGGCGCCAATGTATCGTCATCAATTAAAACTTAGTTAGTTAAACCATACGATTTCATTGCGTTTGCGAAGCACTTTGTATGTTAAGACATGTAAAGACAAACAAGCGCGACGAAAAGCGCAAGCAGGCTTCCTGGGGCGGCTTAGAAGAAAGAAGCCTTCGGAATGTCAAGAGCACCAGCCGATCGGTACTCGGCTATGCTCGGCGACGACGTCAGTCATTCGGGTGCACGCGTCATTGTGTTACGTGCGCCCGCGCAGCTAAAGTAAAACAACCAAATTGCAAATAGCGGATGTGCTACTATTCTAAAACGGAAAATGAATGCAATAAGTATTGGGGTGAAGGGTTATGTTGGAATAAAGCGTCAGCTGTCTGATGAGAGCCGTGGGTACGTCTTTTAGGTATATTTATTTTACACTATATTAAAAACAGATGCTCTGCAATCGCTTTGGAGTTCGTAAAATTCCATCCCCATATGTTGTGATTATATGATAAAGTAACACCTACCCTTTAAAAAACCGTGTTGATGAATTGAGATACTATGCTTGAGTGCGGAATAAAGTTGTGTATGATCAATTTTTTCTAGTACCTTAGCAAACAAGCATAGTTTCGAAATGGGTTAAGGATGGGAGTAATAAAAGCTGTCGTCCAAATACGTGGAACGACGATCTCGGTAAGGGGCCGGTGGTTTCCTTTGCAAATTTCTTCCAATTGCATATTTTATGATTCTCTGAATAAAACGAACAGGATACAAAAGTAGTAGCAACGTGAGTACAATTTGTTTAAGAATTCTATCGCCCTTAATCTATTTTCTAAAAATTCCTCAAACATACCTAGTGTAGGCAATTCCAAAGCTGTCTCAGTTACCTTTTGTTCCCACAGCTTGCGGGACTCAGCATCAAGTTTTTGGCTATTCAAGAAAACTATCATTATGTCCCATGTACTAATTTTGAAATAAAAATTCTTCAAAGCGCTTAGGCATTCTCTGGTAGTGTCTAACAATTGTTTTATTGCGCTAGAAGATTCAGACATTAGTATCCTTTGAGATGTTAACTTTTTCAAAATGCAATAATAATTAACAAAAAAATTAAAAAAGTACGAGTATTTCTTATTATTATATCTGCTTTCTAACTGAGTCCAGCACACCTGGTAATTACTTTAGGTAACTGGGATATGTCGCAATAATTGTTCAGCTTCCCTTGATACAGAACTTTTTAAATAATACAGCTTTTGCACATTATCAATACTACCGTTATTGTGGATCAAGGAAATAAACAAGTCGCGGAAACTAGCCCATTCGGAGTATTTACCCAAGAATTTTAGAATTTCTTTTAAGGCAATTTCACACTAAGCTGTCGAGTTCCCTGATTTACAACAGGGTTAGTAGAAAAAGGTTCTGGTCTGAGTTTCAAAATAACATCTCTCAACATAGATTTGTACTCTATATACACCTCTTCAGTTGTATCATACAAATCGTTTGAAATACAAGAAGACTTCTGCAAACATCAGTTATAATTTTACGATGGTTATTCTGAAACTCTTGCCAATGTTGCTCTAATGTTTCTAACCGTGTGCCAACATATAATAGGGTTATTCTTTCCTTTGATGATTTTTAAAATTAGCTTTAGACTTATTTATTTGTGCCGCAATGTTTTCTTGGAGCCTTAAAGAACTGGCTGCCATCGTGAACAAATGAAAAAATGATGACTAACAAAGCCACTAAAACATTAATAAAGTGTCACAACACAACACAAACACTTTGAGTAATATTTATATTATTTCACCACCAATAAATAACTCACGCTTGATCATACACTTGTATTGCCGTCACAACTCCAATGACGTCATGTCACCGGGCAGGAACTGTAGTAGGGGCTCGCTGTCAGTGGTAATCCGCCTCACTCCGCTGAAGGGCAGAGTATGCCGAACACGAATGCTGATGATGAGTGATGATAATCTCCTTCACTGGCCGCACCCACCATGGGAGCACTCAGGGCTGGAGGTACTCTTCACTTCTCCGCAGTGATACGTACTCCCCACACAGCAGTTATGCTGCTGGTTAGGAAGAACAAAACTGCTACCAACTTCAAGCAGTACCAGGTAGCGATCCACTACCTTGTTTGATGCCGCAACGGACAACGTCACAGTTACCAAGTATCGCCGTTTTTTCGGCAATACGTAGGACCACGTACAAAGCCCAAAAAGCCCGCGAGCAGTTTAAGTAAAACTATGCAAGTCGGAACCAACTGTATATTTTCGATATGTTAAATGCAAATTTCCCACCTTATCTAAAAGCACATGAACATAACGCTTGCATGTTATAAAGCAGTACATCGCCATCTAGTAGAATCATGTGAACTAAAATAACAGTCACACTTTATTATCTTAGATGGCGTGGAGTTACAGATTTAAATAAAATATAATAATATACAAATTTATAAAAACACAACATTATAAAATAAAAATAAAGTAAAATGTCTGTGTATTTGTTATTCCTTCACGCTAGAGGGATTTGCACATTTTGAACAACATTTGCCGATACTTTGAAGATATGGGCGTTCGCAGTGATGAATACAGATACTATAGATTAACACTTATATTCCTTTTTTCATCATCATTATAATTACCACTTATTACACAATCGCGGGCTATATAGTATTCTTTTAAAACCACTTTATCTTATCTGTACTAGCTGCGCCACGCATTTACACCCGCATAGTGATGCACGATGATGATGATGATGAGGAAAAGTATCCTATGTGCTTATATATATCCAGTGCCTCATCTACCTCTATATCAAATTTCATGCGGAGTACCACAAGGTTCAATCTTAGTCCTGTTTTGTACTCGTATTTGACTTGATCCTGTCAACTCATTGATAAACTGAGTGGATAAAAGTTGGTTTTACAATCATCTGTAAACACACTTTTATCCCAGTATTTGTCTCGTAACCCAGTCAAAAGTCTAATAAAATCCAATTTGGAGTATCCAAGTCGAAGTCAAATCATTTTACTTCGCGAAATAACTAACTGCAAACGTACTTACTATCTTTGTTATGATAATTAAATGGTATATGTATAGTTATGTATATATTTTGTAGTATATATGTATAGTATAATTATATAAGTATAGTTTGCATATCTTATAAGTAATTTTTCTAGCTATATTCTTGAGTTTTGCTATATATAGTGTTTATTAAACTTGTTTTATAAACTAACCGCCTAACTAAAGATCGCTCTGAACGATAAGACCGCCCATTGTGACACTTTAAATTTTAAGTATTTTTGAATTTATTATTAATTTATTCTTATTTCATAATTTGTTACATACATTGTATTGTAGTGTTACAATAAAGAGTTATTCTATCTATCTTATTCGAAAAAATATCTGTTTATTGTGTCTACGTTAAAATAGTATTAGTTATTAGTTAAAATAGTACTAGTCGTACCAAATAATAGATAAGCCAAAATTCATATATAAAGACGGCAATCTTGGATATTAATAAAGTACAATAAAATGTCTCTAAGAGTTACCAATCTACATTATATCTTGTTCTTAAAAAAATGTTTGTTTTTTCTAATCTAATACAGCATAGCAAAAGTATTTTATATGTTAAAATAAAATTGTTGATATGTACCAAAGTGTACCTTTAACTGGATCTTTTGGAAACCTAAATGACACCCAATCGGGAAAATAAACAAGTAGAGTGGTAACACTAATTGAATTTTGCATAATATTAGAAAAATCTCTTGTTAAACACTTAAAAAGAGGTGTTGTAGAATACTTTTGCGTGAAGGGCGACCGTGGTCTCCTTTATTTTACATATACTCTAACTTTTACGCAATCTAATCGCACAAAATGGTATTTTTTATTTTTCATTATACATATCCACAGCGAGTGACACTTGTCGACTGATTTTGAATTTGAAAGTGAAAACCAAGTAACCCTGCTAGGGTTACATTTTTTTGCTTTATGAATTTTAACGTATTAGGCACCTGGAGACTATATAGTCTCCTATCCTCCTCCTCCTAGACTATATAGTATCTATGAATTGAACTTCAAATCAACGTTATCGTGCGTATCGGTTTTTCAAGGCATGTGCCTTAAAATTCCCTTCAAAGGGATCAAAATAGGCAAATAAGAAGGCAAACCGTCAATTGTCTTGTTATATGTCTGATAAATGGGGATGGTCGTATTTGCCTATATTTGCATGTTTGCATGAACGTCGTGTATTTAGCCAAATACAACAATCACCCAATAGCAAACTGAAATAGCCATGTGAAGTGCCACCATTAAACATAGATCTTGAGGACGTTTTTCTCGGAGCGCCGTTGACGTTTATGGTTTCACATTCACACTTGTTGTTTGTTGAATTATTGTTATCGCAACCCCCACACAACAACGCCACTACCCCACTCTGTCACTCACTTCACTGTGATAGCAAAGAGAATTTAATGTGGTGTGCGACTTTGTGAATTAGTTGACATATTATGCGAGCCAAAATTCGAAGCAAGCATGTCGACCACCTTCTACTTTACATATAAAATATAGCCAACATTTTGATACAAAGTTATTGTAATATTCGTTACCTTTTGATATAACCCAACAACTGTATATCACAATAATACCTAAAGTATCTGTCCACGCTAGACCGAAATGTCCATACATTTGGTCAATACCCTTAGGTTTAGGTTTAACGATTTATTACTCATAAACACGTAATTTGTATAATTACCAAAAAAAAAACAGCACTATATGCTGCTGGTACTTAATACATACATGGGAAGAATATTTAAAACTACTTTAAAAAAATAAACCCACATAATCATCAATATTTGGTCAAACGTCTAGATTGATTCACACCTACAAATTTTATTCTAGGCATTTCCACTATTCATTAAGATATACTACATGCGCGCGGTTTATGCATTAAACTTAACACCCCTACATAAAAATGTATCATTCATAATCATAACATTCGGTAAACTCGCGTCCTAACTCGTTAGTACATATTATTATTAATTCTGTGCGCTCGGGCATTCTCGCAAGACCTGGCCACCGGACCAACCCCGCAACCTCCGCCCTGCCACCGCACGGCCTTTGTTTCTTCCGAAAACGAACGAACGAAAGCTGAAAGGCGACAATCTCTTTCACACCGAACACTCGGGTGGCTCGGGAACGGGGGGTGTATGAAAGAGTAAGAGAGATATTTTTTCACTGACGCGAATCATGTGTTTTCATTAATAAGTTGTACATAGGCATGTAGTATTTTTGTTAAGATGGTGTCCATACTTTTAGATGGCTATAAAATACTATATAAAATTAAAGTACTATACTAATTTTCGAAAACGTTAACAATTAGTAATTATTTCTCTGTGAAGTAATAAAAAAATTTGACTACATATCTACAATGTATTAACACTTTTGTACCGCCCATTTTTTTTTTTTTTGGTAATTATACAAATTACGTGAAGAACGTAGTTCACTTACAATAAGATTAAAATTCTAAATAAAACTAATAACTAATTAAGAACTAGTTAATATTAAAACATATAAAATATCCAGTTTTCTAGCGGTATGGACTTAGAAAACATGTTCATGTATCTACTTTTTTAGTTTAGTTTTAAACATATGTATATTTTTACAGTTTTTAAAATCGTTAGGTAACTTATTAAATAATTTTGCACCCTCAAACAAAATGTTTCTTTTACCGTAGTTAGTTCTTGGAGTATTTACTTTTATTTTATTTGTATTTATATGACTTTTTTGTAAATGTGATTTTTGTGTGTATTTTTTCTGATAGTATTTTGAAACACATGTGTTGTGTATGTATATAGCTGGTTTCCTTGTAAATAATGCGTGTATTAGTTAGGTAGTGATAGTTGAAAATTGTTTTTATTAGATTATTTTGCGAGATTTGTAGGTTTTTCAAGTTAGTTTGTGCAGCACAGCACCATATCTCAATGAGATATTCGAGATATGGTTTTACGAGGGTGTTATATATTGTCATTTGGACTTTGCGAGGTAAGCATCCCACGGCTCTCCTTTTTTCAAAATTGGCGTATTAGTTGCCCTACCTATATCGCAAATTTTTCGTATTTCCGCTTTTTTGTATAAACCCAGTGGCTTACTAACTAGCTATTAGATAGTTATTTGTACAGTGTTGAAGAATATTTGGAATATTAAGGGATTTGTAATATTCATTGATAAATAATGTTAATTAACTCGTTAGTTACGCAATCTCTATCCCAATATTTGCTTATCTACTTGCAGAATGAATACAGATGCGATACATTTGCACAACCAACCACCGGTAAGGTTATTAACTCTTTGGTGCAATCAAGGCCAAATCTTTCGTGCAAAATCATTATATCTGAAATTAACAAGCGGTATTTAAGAGAGAAAAATATTGTCATAAGCGGTGTAAGTGAAATAGCCTCCAAAAATTCTGACGAAAGAGTAAAGCATGATATATTATACAAGAGGTCAAGAAAATTATAAAATTCCCAATTTATAAAAAGCCAATCCCACATGCAGTGAACCTACTAAGATATATCGTCTGGGCAAATATAGTAGCGAGAAGTCCCGCCCCATAAAGGTATGTCTAGATACTTCCCATGCTGCCAAAGCAATACTTCGCAATTGTGGAAAGATATACACTGAAATAGCGAATGTCAAAATGTTATTCGAACCAAACAATGTCTCAAAAGAAACTTTTGACAGACTTACGCGATGAGCTGAAGCGTAGAACTGAAGACAGAGAAAAGGATCTTACAAATAAATATGTAAAGGGCATACCCAAAATCATGCAAACTCATCCAAAAAACTAAATCCGATCGAAACTCATAAGCACCCGTCTTCAAATAGCAAAATTACATACCAGCTAACAAACTTTCACACGAATGTAGTGTGTAAATCAAAATCTTTAAAACGTTTATATGCCAATGTACGAAGCATTGTAAAGGAAGATAAATTAGATGAATTGAAATGTATAATGCACTCCACTCCAACCACGATGCATGCAATAATACTGTCTGAGACTTGGATAAAGTCTGATGAGGAAGCTATTAGATTGACACTAGCCAACTATACTCATTATTAAAAATTTTGTAATGATACAAGGGGTAAAGGGGTATCAACAAGGATATTATCTCTGCCATAGAAAAGAAAAATCATCAGTTGAGCATATGTATGAAAAGAACAAACAATAACGAAGAGTTAAGAACAGAAGACATGGAACAAGAATTAACTTAATTAAGAAAAGAAGCACGTGATAAAATTCAAGACGCTAAAAACAGATACTATCAAAAGGTCTTTAAATTCTGCAATACAAAACCACATTAAATGTGGCAATTAATAAACTCATTAAGTAGCAATAAAATCAAAACCAACAACGCACCTTCTAAAATAGAAACACAATTGGGATGTTTTTCTAAAGTAACAGACATAATGCAACTATTTTGCTAGCATAGGTTGCATTTTAGCAAATAAAATTCCTAATATTTACCATGATAATGACGAATATGACAAAATTTACAGTTAAGACCCGGATTTAGAACAAGTAAAACTACTTGAATTAATTCCTGCTTCAATAGACAAGATCTGTAAGATAATCGATAATCTGAATGCAAACACAAGTACCGGTATTGATGGTATCTCGTGTTAAACCTTATAATGCGTCAAGCGTCTTATATTAGAAAGGTTAACAACCTTAATTAATAACTGTCTTGAGATAGGATATTTTCCTGAGACACTCAAGTTGGCAAAAGTAAGTCCAATATTTAAATCAGGTATGAAAACAGATAAATATAAGAGGAAACTATCGTCCTATTTCGGTTCTTCCTGTTTTTTCAAAAGTATTTGAGAAAGTTATTTTCAATCGCTTAAATACATACTTCAAATCAAGTAATTCCTTGAACGATAAGCAATATGGGTTTCGACCTCAATCTAACACACTGTCAGCCTGTATAGACCTAGTGACAAATTTGAAAATCAAAATAGATAATAAGCAAGTAGCACTCGGAATTTTTATCGATCTCAGGAAAGCGTAGCATGTCATGACACTATTAGTCATAAACTTCTTATACGAAAGTTATATGCTGCAGGTGTGTAAGAGAAACTGCCCCAAAAATGATAGTCGTATATCGCAATAGACGTCAGATTGTAAAAATCGGCGATACTGAAAGCAATAGCTTGCAAATCACATACGGAATCCCACAAGGATCAATCCTTCGGTCTTTGTTATTTTTGACCTACATTTACAGTATTAAAGACCTCGGTTTAACTGCAGACTTAACATTATACGCAGATGACACTTGCCTATTTTACTATGGTAATAATTAGATATTATATATTAACAGTTGTGAATCAGGCTCAAGCTGACCTCAATATTTTGAATACTTGGTTTCAATTCAATTTTTTAACCATAAATGTTGCAAAAACAAATTACATGATATGTAAACCGAAAAACAAACCAATTCCAAAAGATTATATACCACCCCATATTAATAATGAACCCCTCACTAAGGTTGAATCCGAGAAGTATCTCGGTTTAATACTTGATAGAAGTCTCAAGCCTGGAAGGCACACATAAACAAAGTAAACTCAAAACTGTCATCATTACTGGGTATCCTCCGAGGTAATGTTCGTTGCTTTCCAAGTACTATTCGACATGTCATATACAATTCCCTTATTAAATCTCGACTTGCTTACCTAATAGAAGTGTGGGGTTTAGGTGCCAAAACAAATTTAAAAAGTTACAATTCACGCAACACAAACTCATCAAATTACTATATTACCTTCATTATTTAAAACCAACATCTATAGTGTTTGACAAAACTAAACTAATTACAATTGACCAGATGTTTAAATATACTTGTATATTATTCAGAAAAATTATAAAAAAAGATATACATACGCAAATCACTTTCACAAAAAAATCGCAATTACAAACGAGGCTAATGAGAAATGCATATAACATCTGCTAACTCAAGCCACGAACAAAGTGAAAATATATGGTCATAGAAATATCAAATATGAAGGTGCTCAAATATATAATAAGCTTCCCCGAACCATTAAAGAACTAAAATCTTTTCCTCTGTTTAAAAGGCAATTAAAATATTTATTTGTGAAAAAAAACAAAAATTAACTTGCGTCTAAAGAATATAAGTGCACATATTTAAATATATATCTCTTAATGTATCTTTTAAAATATTTATCAAACACTCTTGTATTTATAAAAGATATATTAGTAATCTAAATTAATTAATTTACTAACTAAACATTATTAAATATCTGTCGGCTATAAATAGGTAATATAATAATAATTAATAAATATGTACATAACTTATTCCACATATATAGTAGGTATATAAGAAACGGTTTTCTTAATTACTAACTTAATAATTATTAATTAATAGATAACTATCAACTCTTTCAACATGTACACCAAAACAAATATTATTCGTATCATGTTTCACCTCGATAGCAATTGCAAAGCTAATACGTAATTCATGCGACCAGGGTGGCTATTCTCTTAGCTACTGAGCAATTCGGTATGCTAAAAAAAATTAACCTATGCCAATTCCGAAACCATTTCGAGATTTTATGTTAGAAACCCTTATTTTTCTACTCTGACCTTTTAAAACGATAAGATGCCATTTATTTTAACAAAAAACGATGAAATAATTCGACTTTCATTGACCTCTAAATGACGTCACTTTTTTGCACTTTTGTTTTGATTGAATAGAGACTTACGAATTAGTAGGTGTCACTGTCAAGTGTCAAAGTAAATTCTAGTTTCTTTTTCTTTGGCTAATCTTCTGGGCTATTTCGGTGACTTTAGTTCGTCTACGGATCATTTCTGATTCGATCACGTAGAGAAACCCCGAGTATAGCCCACTCCATAGTACGTTGTTCAAGGTGTCAGAGTCAAGTCACAGTTACACAAATTATTCCTTCGTCAAGTCACTGTCGTCCTGTTACGTTCTAGTAACGAAGTTGTTCAATTACCAAGACCAATTACCATCGTCTCATGATTCTAGTCACTTTGCGTACATTCGTGCACCATTACGAACATTAAACGGTTAATAATCCATCAATAGTTCTTACCCTTGTCAATATCTACAGTTATTCAATAGTTTCAAATTGAACAGAATCATAAAAGATCAGTGGAATAGGCCTACCGGGGAAACCACATTAAAAAAAACGCACTAAGTACACTACCTCAAAGGTGGCGTGGAAACGTGTGCATATTATGACGATTACAACTCTTTCAACTTTTTGAATCGCTATATCTCAAAAACGGTGGCTCTTAGGAAAAAAGTATTAAGTCATTTTTTATAGATAATTATCTGATCTACAGTTTTTGTCTGTGCTAATTTTATGATAAACCTTACTATTTTGCTGAAAATTGCGAAAACCCCGTTTTTGTGACCTTTGACCCCGAGTAATTTTTTTTGCACGTGCCGGATCGATGAGGACTTTTCACATTTCCTTTATAATAGTGTATTGAACAATCCTACCAATATTCAGCCAAGTGGGAATTTTTGTAACCTCACCCTATTTTTTAGTCTAATTTGACCGTATTGTTAGTTTTTCGCCTACCTTCATTTTGATAAATCAATATGCATGATGTAGTAGGTTTAATTCTAAGTAATTCGTGTATAAAACTAACATGTGTATTGTGTACGTATTTGAAATGACCAAATAAGCATATCAACTGTAGTGTGAAACTAACCGCAAATAATGGCCGTTCAGTACCTAATAATAATAATAATAATAACCCGCAGAGGCGGCCTTGTGGCAAGCCGTCGGTGAGTGGCGACACCGTGGACCCTGATTCTCCCTGGGGCTAAATGAGACCACTGACCCCCGGCTTGCCTTAATTGGCCGTCCGGGGGTGGAGACGCAAGAGCAAGTAACAAAAAGCTCCAAGGGTGGAAGTGTTAAAGGGCATAACGCCGGTAGTAGCGCTCTAGTGAAACCGCAGCACACCTCTCGACACTCTTTAGCCATCCACACCAACGTTGCCCCTTTTGTCACCACTCATGGTGGCCTTTATGGGGGCCCGTTTAGTGGATGGCAAGTCACCACCTGCCTAAATATTTTAACATGAGACTAAAATTGGCAGGTGCCGTAGTCTCTTCCATAGCCCACTATCTTCCTTATCACTAATAAGTTCATATCAATAGCCTGGCCATTTTACCCATATTTGTAATAGTTATAAGTACCATGTTACCCTTCATCCAACATTTTTTCTTTTTTTTATACTCCTTTGTATTTTTATACCAAACAGGCCTCTAAGTGTTGGCTACAGCCCCTTTTATGCCTTTGTAAAGGACCGGATGAAATCCGTGATTTATTTTGAATAAAAGGAATAATAATAATAATAAGCTTTATTCATTATAAACTTAACTAACTTAAATTAACAAACACATAACTTATGATATTTTGTTATATAAGTTATAAATCCTTGAAAGTCATTGGCTAGAATTACTATAGAATTAAATACTAGAATTACTCTGTGATATGGCATGCCAACGTCTTCCTCCTAGACAGAATACTTACTTAAAATGTTATATAATTACAGATTATGCGAGTTAAATTATTTTGCAATACTAAAGAAACATACATTAAGTTTGAAATTCAAAATCAAAGGTTGCAAATAAAAAATAAATTAAAAAGTAAACAAATCTACCTACATTCTAAAAAGTAAAATTACCGAGAGGCCTTGCATGTTTGTGTGTGTGTTGTGTGTGTACGCTGTGGCGAGTTCTTACTATGTAAGAGTGCTCCGATGTATGTTCGCAGGGAAACCTGTATTGTCTGTGTGAGTGAATGCGCGTGTTGATTGTTGAGTTAGCGTGTGGCCCAAGTGCATGAGCGAGTAAAAAATATTTAACTTAATAATTAATTAATATAATTTTATTTAAGTACAAGAATAAAGTTTTCGGTTTGTGTGTAGTCTAGGGTAAGCAGGAATTTTTCAAACAAAGTTTTTGCATTGGAATTTAGTTTTAGGGTAAATATCACAAGTTTTATTAATTTTGTTGTATAAATAGGGGCCGAGAAAAATTTGTTGTCGATGAGAGAAAGCAGTATTGTATTTTTTACGTTCCGTAACGTTAGTAACAGTCCTTTGTTGACCCAAGATAAAGGGATCACCCTCTATCTTGAGTCAAAAATTTATATTGTGTGATCGAGTGCTGAAAGAGAGTTATACGACTAATAAAGAGTTGACGAACAGTTAGAAATTTACAGTGTTCAAAAAGGGCTTTAGTAGGGTGCCTGAAATGAAAGTTGTACATTACTTTTAAAATGGACCTTTGAGCTCTCTCCAACTTTATGACAGTAGATTTACAAGTGCCTCCCCAGACAGGTATGCAGTATCCTATAATCGATTGACATAGTGCATAATATGTGGTTTTAAGCAACTCTGGTGACGCAATGTCTTTCAGTTTTTTAAATATCTAGGTTAGCTTTCTAAGACGGCT
Source organism: Selenia dentaria (assembly GCA_917880725.1). Lineage (NCBI taxonomy): Eukaryota > Metazoa > Arthropoda > Insecta > Lepidoptera > Geometridae > Selenia > Selenia dentaria. Next base: position 13,689,828 of record OU862877.1, on the reverse strand, counting down.
GGAGAGTGCTTCTATATGAGGCATCCAGGTAAGTCGGTTGTACAATGTGATGCCCAAGTATTTTATAGTATCAACTTTTTCCAAAACAGGACAGGTACAAGTATGTCTATACATTTTCATTTTAGGGTCACATGCATGTAACTTCAGATTTAGTGACGCAGGTTGAGAAGCATTAGTTATAGAAAATGTAATGTACTTGGGTTTACATATATTAAGAGTAAGCTGATTACGATGTAGCCAAGTCGAAACGTTTAAAAGTCCTGATTCAGCTTCAGACCGAGCCTCATCCCAAGTCTCTCCCTGATATATAAGTGCTGTATCATCGGCGTATGATAATATTTTACCATTAGTTGGGGTGAATAAGCAAAGTTCGTTAATATAAATCAAGAAAATACTTGGACCCAGTATACTGCCTTGGGGCACCCCAAACGTGGTGTTTTGAGGTGAACTGATGTATTCATTAATTTTTACACTTTGTGATCTATTGGTTAAATAGTCTTGGAAAAGTTTAAGTGGCAAATCACGGATTCCAATGTTTTCCATTTTAGTCAACAAGAGCGGGATCGAGACGGTGTCAAAGGCTTTTGCTAAGTCGAGAAATATACCAATGCACTTTTTCTTTTTATCTAGATTAGTAGCTATAAAGTCAGCTAGGGCTGCGACGGCATGTTCAGTGGATTTACCACGTCTAAAACCATATTGGGAATTTGCTATTAAATTTTGTTTTTCCAGAAAGTTCGTTAGTCTATTATTAATTAATTTCTCTAGCATTTTGGACAGGGCAGGAAGAACCGAGATTGGTCTATAATTATTGACACTGTCTCGAGACCCGCTCTTATGAATAGGATGGACTAATGAGTGTTTTAATGCCAAGGGGAAAACACCAGATTCGAAACATCTATTAAATATGTACGTGAGAGAAGGAACTATACTCTTTCTAGTCAATTTTAGAATATGAGATGAGATTCCATCAGAACCCACAGCACAGTTATTTTTTAGACTAAGTATTATAGACTCAACTTCAGCACTATCCGTGTCAATGAGAGCAAATGAATTATCATGTATTTGGATTGGGATGACGGATTGTTGTTCCGCTGAACGAGATTCAAGAGTATTTTCAGCTAATTTCCGACCTATATTAATAAAAAAATCATTAACGTCCTCAATAGATTCCTTAGGACCAGAGGGGTTACAGTTAAGTAGTTCAATCACTTTGTTCCGTTGAGGCGTAGTAGAAGTGATTTTTCTTATTACTTTCCAAGTTTGTTTAGGATTTGAAGAGACTTTGTTTAGTTCAGACTTTTCATATCTGTCTTTAAGTTTTTTTAACAGGTTATTGCAGTAATTGCGATATCTTTTATATGAGGTAAGTAAAATGTTATTATTGTATTTTTTTAGATTTGATATGTAAGCGGTCTCAGTGGCGTATACATCTTAGAACACCGGGAGTGATCCAAGGCTTTAAAGTTGTACGATTTCTGGGGATAGATAAGATTCTGGAGTATAATAGTATGGACTGTGATAAAATATTAATGAGACATTCCATGGCATAATTAGGATCAGAGATTGATTTAATAAAATCAAAATCAATATTATTGACCGAGTTTACCACTCCAACGTGATCGATCTTAGAAATTATCGTATGGGGCTTTATGAAATTAGTAGTTTGGTAGCACAATAGCACAGGGACATGGTCAGTAATCGCAGAATTGATTACAAATATAGAAGAGACACCAGGTTTTTGTACAAAGACATGATCGAGGCAATTTCCATCTGTTGTTGGAATAGTGTGAGCGGGAAGCAACCCTTTTTCAGCCATGAAATTAAGATACTCAGAACTACGAGCATCAATAGTTTGCTGTTTGATGTCGATATTGATGTCGCCCATTAATATTACATGGTAAGTTTAAGGTATATCGTTTAGTACAGATTCTAAAGATTTTATAAAATTGTCTATATTACGAAAGGAACGTGATCTGTATATGCCTAGTATAGCTGTAGATTTACCAATTTTTATCAAAAGACAGGTTCCTTCAGAGAAACTGGGTTCTTCAACCACGTATTCAATATACTGTTTTAAATAAACAATAACACCATCATTTTTATTATTATGGCGTTGAGAAGTAAAAAAGTTATAGCTATATATAGAAAAGGGGGAGGCTTAAAACTGTTTATCCAACATTCTGTGAGAATAATAACGTCACATTTGATATTTATTCTAGTCAGTAGAGTTTCTAACGAAGAGAAGTTTTTATGAACGCTCCTAATATTTTGAGTAATGATTTTAAGATTTGAATGTCCATTTTTTGTCTTCCAGTAAACATCTTCGGGAGTTACAATCTCAGAAGAGGCAACTGAGAAAGAGTCTATATCGTCAATTATATTTGTGAGATTATCCATAATCAAAGGCAAGGGACCACGTCAATGAGTACAGGCACGTAAAGAAGTTATTATCAGTGAGCGTTAATAGTTAAATAAAGCAGGGGTAAGACATCCAGTATAACTTTATTTCAAAATTTGTCACGTGTTTATCTTTAATTTTTGAGCAAATCTTGTGAGTTGTAATCGGTGGTTTTTTTTTTTGGCATTTAATGCAGCTTGGAACGGTGTGAGGTGAATAGGTGTATGGTGTATGAGTGTGCGAGTAAGGATGACAGTGTAATGAGTAATACAAGATAACGCCTTCACAATCAAGTTGGTCTAGAGAAAATCTATAAAATGAACTAATCAGAGCCATGCAAGTAAAAGAAATAAGAAATAGTCATGTCACTGTTTTTAGGAACGCGATTTGTTCTTCGGATTTAATGAGAATAACAGTGGATTCTGTTGTTTGTCTATCAAATACCTTGCCATTGGAGGTCCAGCAAAACTTGTATTTGCCACTCTTCATCAGATCTCTGGCCAAGAAATACAGCCGGTTAGCCTTACTGGTTAGATGTTCCGTTATAAAAACTGGTACTGGAACACTTTTGCCCTTTATGCCAAGATGGGTGGCGTTGAGCTTATTGGTCTTGTTCACTGAGTTGTGCGTCTTCAAGGCTTTAAGGACCTTAATTTTAGTCATGGTGTTGCAGAATTCCGCTATTATAGGTTTGTTAGCCTCAGGTTTACCTGGAATTCTGAAAATGTCTTTGACATCTGGCTTTGGAATTTTGATTTTTAGAGATGACAAGTTTTGAATTAGGTTGAGAAGATCTTTATTAGTCTCATTAGCTTTAGCCGGGACGTTTCTAATTTCGACTGATGTTATTCTGAGCGAACGTTAGAGATCTTCTACATTATTCTGAAGACCAGTGATGACTTCATCCTTTTCCAGACATTTCTTTTCCACCTCTTCAATCCTTAGTCTCATGTCTTCGCAATTAGATGACAAGAAGTCCAGGCTTTTCTCAAAGCCAACATGCAAGTCCTTGAGTTCTTGGAGGCCATTCTCAATTTTTGTAAATCTTCTGTCTTGTTCCTTTTTCATATTTTTCAGGAAAGTTACAACTTCACTATTTTCATCCCGAGTTGGTGAGGGATCTGATGTTTTCCTGCGCTTATTTTTAGAAGCCATATTATGTTCACTTGCAGTGATTTCCTTACGCTGCAGCTTATGGGTCGCCATATTATGTGCAGTCGATACTTTTTTATGTATATAGGATTCTGATCCTGCTTTCTCGGGTGAGCGTAGGAGAGGCATTCGATAAGAGCAGTAATAAAATCAGGCAATAATTACGTAAGTGATTCGAACTGTAATTAAACTTGGACCATACGCTAAATCACGCTGTCTCCCTTGCTCTGTTCGTTTCTTTGTCTTGCGCTGGTAGCTCGCTGCTCTTCTAGTCTTATGAGAGCCTGGTACTACTGTGTATTATTTTTGTTTAATTTTATGTAAATTTCATGTATTTTTTGATTTTAGAAAATAAAAGCGAAACGGTAACACACGTCTAATTGCTGTCGCTGTCCAGGGGTAGAGGAGTACCTACTTATTAGCTAATACTTTTTTGGTAAGACTTACAGTTAATTAAGTATGCTGTTTTTCTCTATGTAAGTGAATGTCATTCTTTTTTGAGAATAAATGTCTATAACCGTCTTAAAAGTATTTTTTGATAAAAGTGATGCAACCTTAGTGGAGTCTCGAACGTTTATTTTATGGTCCTAATTTTAATAAATCGCATTAACTAAAACACTTAGGTACTAACTCATTACGAAATCTGATAAGTACCATACATACACTTAGAAATGTTAGTTTGGTTTTTTAAGGCCATATTATATACCTGCCTCACAAAAAAAATCAGCCCGTCGCTAATCCACTGTTGTCTCTGTTGAACATAGATCTTAAAATCAGCATATGAAGCTTCAACTGTTTATTTGTTTTACAATACTGCTTATAGACCGAGTGCAGGACTGGAGTGAGAGCGGAAATTTTATCGAACCCTGTGGTAGTTTTTTAGTTATGCGTGAACATACATACATACATAGAGACAGACATAAAGAATAATTTTTTGAATTTGAAAGGCAGACAAAAACGTCATATTTTTGTTTAGTAGGTAATTTAACGTCATCAGATCCACATTTTTTTTTTATTATTCTTCCAAGTACAGACATCTACTCCGTTATTATTATGTATAGTTATAGCTAAAGGGATTTACAAAAAACATATTTCGAGTAAGTACCTATTTGTCTACTGCATACTTTCTATGTGCAAAGTAATACATGCAAGAGCCGCGAACTAAAACGCGCGACGTGGCGGCAACAAGCACCAAGAAACTCAAAGCCATACTAACTGCTATATCATCTATGACCGCGCGTACATAGCTCGCGATGATGCGCAATCTTTGTTTTTGCGGTTTCTTATGACAGAAGTTACGCCCAATAAACGATGTTTTCTTTGTGACATACGCCCTTAACTTTATCAGTATAGTAAAAAGTTGTTAAATATGTAGTAAACGTTTAGCAAATAATATTTTAAATTTTTGCAATACTGTATGGTACAATCGCGCCTTTTTTCCTTTTTTTTTCTGTATGCTGTCTCCGTACTAAGAGTGTTCCTACAACTAACGTTCCAAATCCAAATCACTTTACACTTAATGGAGTTTCATACAACATTACATCCCCGGAGATGTTATGCCTTGCTTAACGTTGATATTGCGTGATATGTAATTGGACATTTTCGAGCAGGTGGTATGAAAATATATTCACACCTCTAGTACTTGCTTATTAAGGTTATTAGAGAATCTTATACTTGCGTATCCTCCACACACCAGTTCGTTCTATAATATTAATTCACTGTTGAAGCCGTCAGGTTTTGGAATGCACTGCCACTTGAGGTAAAGCGTGCCCCGTCACTAGACATGTATTGTGTGAAGAATGTGCTAAAGCTATTTATCTCTCTCGCTAGAACGTTTTTAATTTGTTGTTACAACATATTTTATAAGTTCTTACATATAAACATCTTAACAATTACGTAGGTATATATTAAAAAAACTGTTTATATATATGTACATATTTAAAAAAAAGTATCAGTATCTCAGTAAGTATAATTAGTATAATAAAGAATTTTTTTTAACTATTATTTTATTTTTTCCTCCATATTTTATACTATTTGTGCACCAATATAACTTTTTTTGCTGTTATTCCTCTCCATTCAATGGTTGTCTGAAAGAGATTGGTTTGAGCAATAAGACCGCCTACTACCTACTACTAAGTACCTACTACTACCTACTATATTATATAGTGTTATAATTTGAAGTGTGAATTTTAAAACTATTATAATGTATAAACACACAACACAACATAATACACTCACCTTACGAACATAATGCCATGTTTCTTGTTACTCTGTTTTAAATTCACTAAAACCTTCCGCAGCAAACTTTATCTAACTTTTGTTTCTTATCTTACATAACTTTCGGGTGTTCACTTGCGGCCATCAGTGGTCGTCATCATGGTCGCCACGGTCGCCAGGCCAGGGCCAGTTGGCCGATAGGTCCACATCCAAACAACATAGCTCGATTTATTTGAAAGTTTTAGGACTTTTATCAAAAAGTGCACATTGATTATAATTATGATTATTTGAAATATCCTAGCTAAACTAGTTAACCTTCGATTGCACTCAGATAAAAGATGATGCAAAGTGCACTTAGCGTGCCGTAGTTTTTATGATTATATCTATGATGTCCAGCAACAACTATATGTATAATTATTTAAATAAAGAAGAAAAAACAAAAAATAAGACTATGATTTGCAAGTTCGTAATTACACGAGAAAAAATTGCTTGAACCGCCTATTGCCTTGCGTGCTGAAAATTGTGCTGATCCCCCCTGAAACATTTTCAATATAATTACACACTTCACATGGGTAGGTATTTGATAACTTTATGTTTTAAATTTAAAATTTATAAATCGTTTGTAACCGTGAATATATTATTACATTTATTAGGACATAACATCAAAATCAGGTCATGATACTCGTAATTAAAGCAGTTTTGATTTCATTCAGTATACATCAGTATTAGATACAACTTAACAAGTTACAACAGTTTTCAAAAGTGCTGAAAGTACGAGGTCTACAAGTGATGGTGCCCGTCATTCAAGCTCCGTATTGAGACTACAGACTGACAGAAGTCAAATTTTAGTAAGCATATTAATGTAGTGTTGTTACAGGAATGCAAACTAGAAATAGTGTGTGAACCCACAAAATACGAAAAAGTGAGTTGTCATAACAGCGTCATAAACAAACGATCAACGCAGGTTTACAATAACAATTTAAGTTATATAGCCTGTCTTTCTTGTGTTGAGTTGAAAACTTTTATTGTTGTATATCAACGCACAATATACTGCATACAATTAAATGTTAAATCCCATGTTAGTAACTAATACTATCTCTGGCCAGTTATGATTAGAAATTAAAAATAATTAAGGAATAAACCATATTTTTTTAAATGATTCATAGAATGTAGTTGATTTTATGTCTTTTATACAAGTATGTTATAACATTTTATTGTTTTGAAGCAGTTGTACAAAATTACGCAATAATATTGTTCTAAATTTACTAATGTGTTAACGATGTTATTCAGTATCTATGTCTGTCCATTTATCTAATTATCGTTATAATTAAATAAATGTACAGTTTTTCCATAAACAACCTATGCAACATTCGTACATTTATAATTTGCTCTAAATGGCAGCCACGTGGGTTGACAACGTTTTGAACCCTAGGCTCTACTGCAAGGCTTTATACAAGTTGAGCCGTTTGGACTTTTTTCCCGTAGTCGCAACAAGTTGTATAGATTAAAAAACAAACCTCGCAGGCTCCGACCCTAGGTTTAACTATGAAACGAAACTAGTTGAGCGGGTAAGTAATATATTATGTTCGATTATTAAAATATATATTATATTGTCATAAAAAATAACAACTTATGATATACCATTCAATTCGTATACCATACATATATTATAATAAACATTTGATCGACATGCCAAAACAAATAACTTTAAATGAAAACCATTCATAAACTATACATCTTAGCAAATGAAATAACTGTTATAAAAAATATAATCACTATTATACTCGTACTTACGTTTTAGTCGAATTTTATGAAACATATATAAAGAAACGTCGAACCCTATTACGAGTGATATATTTCAAAAGTAAACAAAAATGCCTGGTTAAGACAAAAGAGCAATACTCTCATACACGAATTGCAATATGCTGATCAGTATTTTGTCGTTCTTACTATTGAAGGTAGGGACTATTATTTAATATGGTACAAAGGCAGTTAGCATAAACAAATCTTGAGATTTTATTTATGAATACTAACCTAAATCAGTTTAACTTATCTGCAATCCTCGCTTCGCTAGTTGTCTCACATATAGAAGACTTCACATATAGAAGTCAAAATTCAGGGGTACACCTAGGTGTACCCCTGAATTTTAATGAAATTATGAAAGCGCTTTAAAGCAACAAGATGAGTATCACCTAAGGGCTTATGATTGACCTTGAAAGGTAATGAAACTGCAAAGCGACCACCACTGTCACGGGTATAAGTTTCTGAGAAATGTTTTTCAGCTTGAATATCTTTTGGATCTTGAATGGGTGATTTAGGGGGTTCTTCAACCTTCCAAAACCTGGAGAGAGTACGATCGAGATCCATAGTGCAGGCCATTGATGCAGCAGGGTGTGCATACATAGATGCTGCGGGTGCTCTACCCATAATGATATATCCAAATATGGATGAGTAGGCATTGGGCATGTTGTCACCTAAACTGAACTTCCTCCCATCAAAAATCTGATCGTAAAATTCAATACCTAAAAGCAGGTCAATTGGTCCAGGAATGGTGAAGTTATTATCAGCTAAAATTAAATTACTGCAAAGAGCTAAGACACTAGGATCAGCAGGAATGGAGGGCATATGACCCGTTATTCGCTTCAGAATAATAAAATCAGTTGATAAAATGTATGAATCATCCCGTACTGGCTTGACACTGCAATGAAGCCTCGAGTTTCTCGAACAGACGTGGCACCTAGTCCACACAAACCACCTGACCTAGTGCGAGGTAGCTTTAAACGTTGAGCCATGTTCTCACTCAAAATGCAAACTTGAGATCCAGAGTCAATTAAGGCACGAGCGGAATGAAACTGACCATCAACATCCTGCACGCGAACATATGCAGTACCTAAAATCATGGTGGAGGATGTATCAACACCATGTAATGTTTGAAGCTGGACTGTGGAGCTATGAGTCTACACAGCAGGCTCAAAAGACTTTGGTGCAGATGTTGAGTGTGATTGTTGATTTTCAACTAGTTGATTACCCATTGAATATTTATTTTCCATTGCATTGTTTGAAATGTGAAGTTTGGTATGGTGCCGTCCACGACATACCTGACATACACTAGATGATGTTAGCTTGAACGAAAAATTATATACGGATGAGAATTATACTTATCCGCGAATGCTTAGGTAGGTACTTATCCGGCTCGAAGGACCAAGGAAATGGTGGAACTTCAGAGAGGAAATTTGAAGAGGTGGAAAATGTGACTGAATCACCCGTGATTCTTCGATAGCCTTTAGGTATGGCGCTGGTCCGAGTGATTCGGTCTTCCTTCGCCTGAGGGTCCACTATTCCTAGATGAGTTTCCGTTGAATGGGCACTGATATGCCGCTGAACGCGGTCGCGATCTCGAGCCCGTATCTTGCAGCTGCACTGATGGCGAGTTAGGCGGCGACGCGCGGTTTACTTCCTTGTTAGACAAGATGTTGATGCGAGCAAAGTTCGCGGCGATACAATGGCACGACCGATAGATTGGCGCGGCTATGTAGATCGGCTTACTTTGGCTGCTGCTGTGCAAAATGGCGGATAATGCACACGGAACAAATACGACTTGTATCGTTGAAGTCTCGAAAGGTTCTCGTCAGTTACTTGACGTTTGGAAAGGTAGGGAGGTGTTTAGAAGTTACCAAAGTACCCACATTTTATGATTTTTGGCGTTATGGGTGCGTTCAATATTAACCAGACAAAAAGCTTGAGGAATCGGATCTCCCCAACATCTTAGCAGACCCCGATTGTAGACCACAGTTTCTGTCTTTCACTAAAAGATCTTTCCGCATTGCGGCGAAAAGAAAATCTAATATCCCCCCCACCCCCAAACATGAACACACAAATGCAGACACATGCACAAACAAACACAACGTCTCCCACCATTGACGCCGCACACGACAAAATTCCCCAGCACCAGCACACAACCTCTAAGAACGTAGAGGCCGAACACTTACTCCGCGGTGTGGGTCTCTTTATGGAAGGGGACAGGGAAAATTCTGGATGAGCTTTTGCTTAGCCCTGGACAAAAACGAGCTCGTTTTTCCCCCAGCCTAGCATTTCTGCTCAATGGAATCACTTCCAAAGTCACAATGAAGCGGAAAGCATACGATGCGATGCCTGTGCTAGAGGTCCTAGGCCATAGATGTCGATTAGTGCGATTTAAAAACAAAAAGAACAGATGTTCGAATGGTCGGCTCAGACACCTTCCACGCAGGTAAGCTCGCTGCTTACAAAGTTGAGTGACAAAGCGGACGGCAACCCCCGGCTGATAAGCGTAGACGCGATGGTGATCGAATATACAATGTGCGAAACCGTAGACCGGTTCGGTTGCATAAAAGCCTCTGAACATCATGAGGTGGTCGTGTACGAAAACAGAGGAGAAAACCTAAGTTATCTTAGCCCACACACGACCGAACAAATACAACCGACAGTTGGGGGAATCTCGTCCCTAGTTCAAGCACCATCAGTGGCTTGGAGAGAGTCCAGCGTAAAGCAGCAGTCGAAAAAGCCACGGCACGTCAGAAATGAGTTCGTGAGAAAAGCCAAGGCTCTATCTCCACCTTTATGACGGCGTTTAACACCATGGCGCGAAGTGTGTTACGGATCCCGCCTCGAAAGGAGCTCTTCCCACAAAAGTCGCTCTATAGGACACAACAGCTGCCACATCAGATTGCTCGGACGAGAGCCGATATGGGACAGGTTAGTCCACCTCGTTATATCCTGGCCCTGGGGCCGCGAGACCACGTTAGAAACGTACTTCTCGAATTTCTTGCCATCACGAGAATGACTAAAGTAGTCAATCTCAGGAACTGCGACCGTTTTAAACTATTACGGTTGTTCACTCAAGTTATATGATTATTAACGGGATATTTACCGTGGTAAGGTTAACTAAGTAAAGTTACAGTTAAGCATGTAAATGCGCCGAAATATCGGGAGCTCATTCCACAACCTTACCACGGTAAATATCCCGTTAATAATCATATATCTTTAATTTCGACACCTCCCTGGTCATCGAGGGAACGATAAAATGTCGGTATATGGCAGCATACAGTTCTGAGCGTGCTTTGTGTGCCTTTTTTTTTGTTTTTTTTTGTCCCGGGGAAATCCTTTATGGATACCACCCACCACGGGGAGGGAGGTGGTTATGTGGGAGTCCGTATACCCACCAAAACCCCGGGGTGTTCCGTCACTGCCACCCTCGGCGGGAACGCGGGACAGATTTTCCACACGACCGCGAACCCGCCGTGGCTGTCCGTTGCCGGACCCTTCTCTTCGCGGCACGCCAGAAAACATGGCGCGCCGCAACTGCCTCGGAGACCAAACACGCCAACAATGGGCGCCAGACTTCCCCGTGTCTGGTCGCCCGTGGTCTCCCTGCGGTGGGTCGGATACGTAGCCCCACCGCCTGCTACGTCAGCCACAAGGGATGGCCCCCCGCGACCCCACCTCCTCGAGTCTGCGCCGAGCGCCCGGACCCCACCTCCTCGAGCCTGCACCAAAGTGCCCGGGCCCCCCTCCTCGAGCCTGCGCCAAAGCGCCCGGGCCCCACCTCCTCGAGCCTGCGCCAAAGCGCCCGGGCCCCACCTCCTCGAGCCTGCGCCAAAGCGCCCGGGCCCCACCTCCTCGAGTCTGCGCCAAAGCGCCCGGACCCCACCTCCTCGAGCCTGCACCAAAGTGCCCGGGCCCCCCTCCTCGAGCCTGCGCCAAAGCGCCCGGGCCCCACCTCCTCGAGCCTGCGCCAAAGCGCCCGGGCCCCACCTCCTCGAGCCTGCGCCAAAGCGCCCGGGCCCCACCTCCTCGAGTCTGCGCCAAAGCGCCCGGACCCCGCCACTCCTATGTGGACTTGGCGGCCAAAGCCCATAGGAGCGGCCCGCCTGAGCCGGCCAGCGCACCCCAACGCCGGCGCGGCCCCTGGGTTCCTCTTGGCTTCACCGTGGTGAACCTAGCCACGGTTACTGAGCCCCCTCGCCACGTCAATGCGAGAACCCTTCGAGGGGTGCTTTGTGTGCCTAAACGAAGGTGAGACGGAGCGGTTCGAAAAGCTTAAGTACGAAACACCACCGAACGACCCCATCGTGGTTATCGCCCGCTGTACCAGGATAATGCTAGACGGGGTGCTTGGTCAGGTTACCTCCTCGTGTGCTCGAAGGTCCCTTTTGGATACAGTTTATCTGGAGGGAAAAGCAGCATTTCGGGACGGTGCACCTTGGGCAACGGTCAACGACTTCGTTGCATGGGATCTGGTTGACCTTTGGCAAAAAACCTGGCGAGATGGGGTCCCTCCGCGTGTCCCTATGAAGTTAGCATAAGGCACAGTGGATGGGGCAAGATGGCGTTGTTGGTGAGGGGCGTCATGGGACGGGCCTAGGCATTAAGCCTGGATGGCGTAAAGAGGACCTCTGTGAAAGTGCTCTTGGAGTGCAGTAAGAGTCCGACATTATGTCTGGACGGCGAGAAGGAAGCATCCAATTAGAGCTTTTATCCTAGTGGAGGCTTTCGTCTCGCATAGTCTTATCTTGTTTATTTTGTTTTGTGTTGTGTTTTATGTCTTGTGTTTGTCGTATTTGTGTTGTGTGTCCTCAAGTTTCGGTGGTCGACGATGGGGTTGTTGGAGGCTACGAGTCCGGGGGTGTGTTGTCGCTTTGCGCCATACCTCCGGGCTCGTGGAATCCATCATGGTCGTCTCGGCCGATAGACCACCTAACATAGGGGACCAGACCACCTCCAAAAAAGGAAAAAAAACATGAAAATGACGCATAACGAAAAAAGTCCCCGGAAAGGTCCCGGCCTCAGCGAGGCTGGGGAAGCTCTTGGTGCTTCGGCAACTCTTATTTTTTTGACGCTGGGAAAAAATGCATTACGCATCCCCCCATTGGGGGATAGGGGGGGGGTATGTGGGACTCCCCGGTACGACCGGTATACCCACTAAAGTAGCCCAGCGGTACTCCGGCATCGTATATGTGGAGAAGGTCTGGGGAGTTGGCCAAGCCTTTACGTCCAAACCTCCACCGACGACCCCCCGCTTTTACAGCGGGGCCTGCACGCCTATCCCGCCAGGAGGGGCCCGGGAATGACCAAGAGTACTCAGCCATTCCCGCCCGACGGAGGTGGTGAATAGGTGCAATGCGAGAGAAGGCGCCCCCGCACCTATCTCTCGCTATTATCATCACCGAGAGGGAGAAAGCGACTATCATTCAGTCGCCTTCTTCCACCCCTTCTTCGTCTACGCAGTGGCGCCGCAAGGGGGTCTTCCTCCCTTGCTCGCTCTGCCGCCTCCTTTTGGGACATCACGTCTTCGCAAAAGGAGGCGACCGCTGCCCAGTTCTCCTCGGATTCCAGCATGGCGCTGACAACATTGGGGAGCGAGAGGTCCGGTCCGACTACGGCAACCAAGCTGTGGCGTAGCTCGGACCACGACGGACACACTTCGAGTGTGTGCTGCGCCGTGTCTTCCGCCGTGCCACATTCATGGCATGCCGGTGTTTCCTCCCGCCCGATCTGGTGCAGGTATGATCCGAAGCATCCCCGGATAACACCTGCACCAGACGGAATGAGAGGAAACCGTGAGACCACTCTAGCCAGTCTTGTAGGACTGGGCCAAGAGCGTCCAACGTACGGCGGCCAAAAGTGTCGGTGGCGAGGTCCTCCGTCCAATGATGGACGACTGCGTCCCTAGCCTCACGCCGGACGGCCACCCGCTCCTCCAAGGTGGGGCGCTCCCCGAGCGCCTTACGCCTCGCCGTCCACTCGTACACTTTGGCAAGCACCTCTGCCTGGAGCTCCCAAGAAGGGGTGCCAGCCAATGCGCACGCCGCCGCAAAGCCCACCGACCGGTAGGCCCTCGCCACCCGCAGTGCAATGGCCCTTTGACCTTTGGCCCTTTGGTCACGGACCTGCAGAGTGTAGTGGCGTTCTCCCTCTTTTGAAGGGAGTCAGCCCAGATATGGGCCCCGTAAAGGGCCATACTCTTCAAGATACCGGCATACAAGAGCCGGCACCGCGCTTTAGCCTCCCCCAAGTTCGGAAGGAGCCAAGAGAGGGCACCCGCGACCTTTAGCAGGCGCGTCGACAGCACGCTGAAGTGCGGGCCGAAGCGCCACCTGCTGCCGAGCACTAGGCCCAGATATTTCATCTGGGCTTTTTTTTTCTATTGCTGACCACGTCAGGGCCCAGTGCGCGTTAGATATTGACTGCAGCGATGAGTGTCATCGCTGCGGGAAAAATGGCTATAAGGCCTGCGACTGCTCTGCTGCCCCGCACTGCACTTTATGTGCAGCTGCTGGTAAACAAGCGGAACACCTCTCAGGGGGCAAGGCATGCGCCAAGCCACCTGCTAAGATACGGGCGAGTATGAGAAAAGCTGCAACTGAGGCCAGGGTCAAGTTGCAGCCACCTCGCACCGCTTCGGTGTAGACGGATCGTATGGAGAAAAATTTGTATGGCCCTATTTTTTCTCCAGGCGAACATTGACCACTGAACCGGGGCTCAGGACATCCTGCTCCAGAGCCTGGCAGAGCGGTTTATTAGTGTAGCGGTAGTCGCTGAACTTTATCGGGTTCCTCCCAGAGTAGATTGGGTGGGGGATTTAGACGGCTTGGTGGCGATCACTACCCAGTCACCCTCACAATCCCCTCCACTCGAAGGACTAGTGAATGAATGAATGAATGAATGATTTATTTGCTATAAGTATTGGTACAATTTAGATCCATAATACTTAATCAGAATAGTGACATGCAAATCATATTTTTTCCTTAATTTAAAAAATTACGCTTATATGTATGGAAGCATATTAAGTAAGTAAATATTAAATTAGATTATAATTATACATTTTAATTGAAATATAGAATAATTTTAGTATTTAAATAGTCAAGATTAACAGTCAATATTTTTAAATTATCACTAAAAAGTTTTGTTAGTTAACCACAACTTAAGTTTCAATAAAAATTTCCTTCTCGGTAAATCTTTATGGTCATTGGGCAAAGCGTTATAAATACGAATACACATGAGAGGTAGGGGCTACGTGGCAGCTCGGGTTGGCAAACTGGTGGTTGTGGGGGTGTACCATTCCCCTAATAAGCCCCTTCACGACCTTAAAGTCCTCCTCGGCGAGGTGGGAACACTGATTGGCCAAAGCCGACCACGACCGATCATCGTTCTCGGAGACCTCAACGTTAAATCCACGGCATGGGGTTCTCCGAGAACCAGTGCAAGGGGAGAGGCAGTCGAAGATTCAAATTCAAATTCAAATTCAAAATTATTTATTTGCATGAACATGGGTATAAATATAAGATGTTACATAAAAATAGCGCTCCACATTCATAATGACATGCAAAAATTAGGTTGACTTTTAATATGCATCGACATATGGATTACTATTAGATTATATACGAATAAGTACAATTATTATACCTAGATTAAGAATTACTGGATTAGGAGAACAAAATAATTCAATTCATTAGTAATCAATTTACAATCACTGTTTGACGCCTCTGTCAGACAGTCAACTGTGTGTGTTAAAACGTCTTAATTGTAATTTAAAATAAATAGTCAAACAGTAATTAGATTGTAAAAATATTTTGCGCAGTTTATATTCTTCAATCAAGTTATGTTTTTAACAAAGGGTTGATCCTAAACAAAGCTTAAATTAAACAGAAATAGTGAAAGTTATTGGGACGAAATCTTTTCCGAATAATAAATCGGTAAGTTGAGGGTAACGTGTTGCCACTGGAGTGCAGCCCATTCTCACGGTTACGCTCACTACCTAACCGCGAAAGTCGCCTGCACCTTAAGCGGATCGAGTGTAGCGTGTCACCGCATCATACTTGTCAAAGACTAATACAACAAAACAGACACTATAGCTCTTAAACTTTAAGTTCACCGTTTTTACTTCGCTGAGGCAAACAGTCGTATAAAAATTAAATTGGTTTAATTATCAACATGAAGTGTGCTGGTTGTGTAAAGTCAACAAAAGATTTAAACACCGTTAGGTATACGTCTGCGACATGCGAGAAAAGTTTCTGTACTTTATGCGTTAACGTATCTACTCTCAATACCGAAAGAAAAAAAGTCTGGAAGTGCTCTGATTGCAATGCTGTGCAAAAAAAAGGTAGCCCTACCCTCCGAGCAGATAGCGATAAAGCCACCACCCGTAAGAAGAAGAACAGACTCCACGGGATCTGAGATTGATCAGCTCACTGACCAACTACGTCGTTATTAACGCTTGAGTTTTCCTCCGTCAAAAATAAATTGGAAGATACGACCAGGTTATTGGCTTTCAATAGCGAGAAAATAGAAGAACTTATGTTAAAACTTGCCTCAACCGACGAAAGGGTTAAGTACTTGGAAAAGCGCGACAAAGAAATTTAATCCTTGCAAGTTACCGTGACTCAACTACAAAATGAGCTGAAGTCTCAGAATCAGCTTAATTTAAGAAATGAAATTGAAATCATCGGCATACCTGAAAATAATTCCGAAAATCTTTATCATACAGTGCTTGTAGCTGCTAGAAAGATTGGAGTAGAATTGGAGGATAGAGACATAGATTGGATTACACGCGTAGGACCGCGCAGACCACCGGTGACAACAACCTTGCCAGAAGATGGAGCCAGAATGCCACGTCCAGTTGTGTTACGACTTCTCCGTCGGTCCAAACGCGATCAATTTATGAAAGCTAAAAATCACGGAAGCACATTAACAGTTTGAACCTCGAGGTATCTGGTATAAGTCGTAAAATATTTTTTAACGAAAGACTTAAAAAAGAGAATAGAGTTATTTCGTGATACCAAATCAAGAGCCAAACAACACGGATACACTTTCTGCTGGTGTACTCATGGCACTACATACGTCAGACAGCGGGAAGGAAAGGCGGCTGTGCCCATATCGTCACATAAGGAGTTGGATCGTCAACTTCCTCTTTCTGGAACTTCAGATGCCTCGTAGGTCTGAATTAACTGAAACTGATAGGTATGGTAACTTAAATGGTTTGCGTAACCAGCCACTAACTCAACTTAATTACCTTCTGCAATATTTCTATTGTGTAGTTGTTTATAATCTAAACATGATATATTATTCTCTTAACATTTCTTTATCTTTTAACCTTTTGGAATGATTCCTATCTCATTCCTTATTATTAACATTATAACGTAGATTTTTTGTCTTAAGTAAATTTAAAGTGAATACTCAAGCGGTTGATACTGTCTATACTTATAAGCTACTTATGAAATGTAATCAAATATACTATATTATATACTACTTACTAGGTTCTTGTTCTTTTATGAACAAACTGTATATATCAATCTGCCAATACTTACTGTTTAAGTCATTTAAACGATGTCTTCATTTTACCAATACAATGGTTGAGAATATGGTGTGGTCACTGTGGTTTTTGGATAAATATGCTAAACAAAATGGTGTTCGCTGATGAAATAGGGTCAGAATTAGACACAATAAAAATACACTGTTAGATTGTAAGTAATGCTGAACATTGCAAATATATTTTTACACCGGAACATAATTTTAAAATACTAGCACTAAATATTAGAAGTATACAGAAAAACTTCGATAAATTGCCAGTTGCCCTTAAACGGCTAGATGTATCACTCGATATCCTAATTTTATCCGAGTGTTGGCTATCAGACTCATTGATCATTCCACAAATACCAGGGTATAGAGCTTTTAATACCCATAGACATATTAATCAAAACAGTGGAGTTGTTGCGTATGTAAGAGAGCTCTGGAGCGCCACAGTTTCAGAACCTCTTCTAGATGATTGTGACTGCTTGTCTATATATATTTCTAAAATCATTCACATTCTTGGAGTTTATCGCTCTCCATCTTTTGAAGACTTGGCTCAATTTCTTTCTTCTTTAGAAGACTACATAAACAAAACAAACGGGTTATCGTTAGCGATTGCTGGTGATGTAAATGTAAATAGTTTAGACACTGTCAGTAAACGTGATGAACAAAAAAGCCTTGAATATCAATGTTTCATGGCGGAAAATGGATTTCTTCCCGTTATTTCGAAACCTACTAGGAAAAAATCGTGTTTAGATCATATCTACGTTAAAAATATAGATAAACACGCAGTAGTTGGCATTGTATCCCAGATAGATGTCACAGACCATTGTCCAGTTATGGCGGGAATGAGTCTACTGAAATTCAAACCTATCCGCCTAAGTCGCTTCGTCATGAAACGAGATTATAATGCTATTAAACAAGAACTAACCTGCGCGACTGGAGTATTATAACAAGCACGAGCAACAAAAATAGAGCTTATGAAGTTTTTACAAAACGGTTATCAGATATTGTTGCCAAACACTCAAAAGAGGTAAAAATAAGTAGGTTAAAATATAACCTAAAACCTTGAATAACTCCAGGTTTAATGAGATGTATGCGACATTGTGACAGATTGCATTTACAAGTACGAAATGAGCCTAAAAATAAAATTCTTAGAATTACATACACACGTTACCATATTTTTTTTACTGATTTACTGCGAAAGGTAAAATTTAGTTATGAAGATAGAGAGCTCAAAGCGCACAAAAATAATCCTAAAAAGCTTTGGTGGTCAATTAAAACCATTTGTAATTTAGCTTCTTATAATAAATAACCCGCGGAACTCCTTGTATTACCAAATTGTCTGAACGCCCAACAATCTATTGATCATGGGAATACACACTTCTCTTCTATAGGCCAAACGTTAGCAAATAAAATTCTATCTAAACTGAATAAAACTGAAATAAATCACTCAGAATCTGAGAGTTAACAAATCTCCAGCGAATTCCTTTTTCATGAGCCCAACAGACACAGCAGAAGTTGGAAAAATTATAACAAACCTGCAAAATGAATTGACGGTTTTCCTAACTCTAAAATAAAAAATAAAATAAAATATATTAAGCACAAAAAAATACATAAATATAATATAATAATATATTTATACATATAATATAATATAATAATAACAACATAAATAGTAAAATTTATTAAGCACATTAAAAATGAAATTGCGTTACCTGTTACATTTATTTTCAATTTAAGTCTTTCAAGCGGAATTTTCCCACAAGATTGGAAAACTGCATTGGTTACGCCGATCTATAAAAATGACTCTTAACCTGTCCTACTCAGCGCGCGCGCAGAGAACGTTTTGGCGGCAAAATCAGCGGGGACTCGGCGTGTGTGTGTGTGTGGCCGCGCGCCAAGTACTTGAGTAACATTTATGGCTCTAGCAACCATAAACTTACGAATTGAATCGTTCTGTTTACATTTTTTGTTTGCTCTTGAACTGTGCTTTGACATTGTATTCGAATGATTTGTTTTATTTCTTTGTTTTAGTTGATACGGCCCGTTGAGAAAAAGGGATAGTAAAATAGTTGTTTACATTTGAAATAAATGACCTTTTTGTGTTATGAAGTGTATTTTTTTTATTCATCATTTACTATTCTAAATTCTGCATAATATTTCCTTTTCCAAATGATATAACACGACATATACGTTCATAGTATTATTTCTACATTTCGGCCTCCGAAGATTGGCCCTGAATTGGCGGCATGTTTTTCCCGCGCAAATGTGAACCGCGGTTTGTAAGTTTATTTATAAATCGCGTAAAGCCATTTTGTTCTATTATTTTACGATGTCGTTGAGGTATAACATTCTAAATTCTATTTGTGACCTAATAAACCTATTATCTAAACAACGTTTCTCCAAAAGTTCAAATATAGCAACAGTCATAAAATTCACAGTAGAAAAGAAGACGTTTTGTTTCGATCGGTTTATACACCTACCTATAATCTTTATAGTAACAATAATATTATTTACGTGCAGACGATGAAATCTGGTTTTCAAAAATATGCAACACTCATAACCTATCAGTACAAAAAACCATCACATAACAGATATGAAATCGGTAAAACTGCTCGAATATATCAAGCGGATCGGATCGTGCCATAGTAACTATTACGTAATATAGGCCAGCACGTGTAAGCGGTCATTGACACCACCCGATATCGTACGATCGTCAACTAGGTAACTTTTATAGTAATAAACGGCACAAAACACACAGAATAAGGTAATAGTGCCTGCACCACCCGCCGCGTTGTTAGGTACCTACAAAAATCTGGTTTTGAAAAACAAAATAGAAAAATAACACTCTTTTTGTTGTGTATATCGGTCGTAAAAACAATAAATAATGAATATTACATAGATTCGTACCGATGTAGTCGCAAATCACTTCACAATTATTTTTTGTACGCAACCACTCAACAACAAAAACACGCCCCGCGCGCCCGCTTCTTTGTTAAGTGGTTAAAAATATATTTTCATTGGAAATAGTCGATATTATGAGTCTAAATAATAGTATGGTTTAAAAGGTAATAACTAAAAAAATAGCTTTACGAAAATACACCATAGTTCAGTAGATATAACGATAAATGTCCGACCGATGACAGCTGCCTCGATCGAGGCGCGCTGATCCTGACGGAAACGCGCGTTTTGACTCGATCGAGTCGCGCCGAGTATAACAGGTTAATATTCTGTAGGCAATTATAGGCCGATTTCACTATTAGGAACTTTCTCAAAAATATTAGAAAGAATAGTTAACCAACGCCTTGTGAATTTCATAGAATCTCATAATTTAATATCTCCTAAACAATTTGGTTTCCGCGAGGGAAAAAACACTGAAGATGCAGTTAACTTACTTACAAAAACTGTATCCTCCCATTTGGATAGTAAAAAATGTTGTATTGGTGTCTTTTTAGGCTTGGCGAAAGCCTTTGACACTGTCTCCCCTAAGATACTTATGAAGAAACTAGAGGGAATGGGAATCCGAGGTAACCCCTTACAGTGGTTTAAAAGTTACCTCACAGATCGACGACAGTGTGTAAGGGTTAGTGAGACTATAAGTAGCCTTAGAACTGTTCATTTTGGTGTACCACAAGGAAGTATCCTAGGACCTACATTGTTCCTTATATATATTAATGACATTCACGACCTTTCAAAGAAAAATGCTGACACTTTGTGTTACGCTGATGATACTTCAATAATTTTTCATGGCCCATCATGGCCTGCAGTACTTTCCGTTGCTGAACAAGGTATGACCGTAATCAACAGATGGTTGCAGCAAAATCTTCTTACTCTAAACACTACGAAGACAACATACCTATGTTTTCATAAAACTTCTGCTTCAGCACCTGATTTGACAACTAAAATCCAACTACACTATGAATCGTGCAATAAATCCTGATTGTCAATGTAAAACTTTAACATGCGCAGCATTTTTGAAGTATCTTGGAGTGCAAATCGACGGTAATCTTACATTCAAGATGCACATTGAAGTTCTATCTGGTCGAATAAGAAAAGTTATAAATGTAATGCAAAATCTTCGGTATGTGGCTTGCATTGAAACGCTTAGTTTAGTTTACTACGCGCTTTGTTTGTGATTCATATTATTTCTCGTAAACAATACCACTTCATAAATATATAAAAAGGGAAATGTCAATATATTTAGCTGTCTAAAATACGGCTTACATGAATCAGTGGATTGCAAATGGCAGACAGATCTAATACACTTCTTTTGGGCTTTGAATATCACTTCCCTGTCTGAACAGTTTCCCCAAAATATTATTCCATACCGAATAGTAGACGTTACGTTGGCGTGATACGACGCAAGTACTGCTGGTCGACCTACAACCTTTGACAACATGTATAGTGCATATGAATAACTACTAAGTTTGGTGCATACTGACTGTGCATGCATTTTCCATTTGAGGTTAGAGTCGATATTAATTCCTAAAAATTTTGTCAATGATACATTCTCAATGTCTTTATTCATAAAATTAATGTTTAATGTCAAATTTGTATTCATACTTATAGTAAATGTCATTATATTGGTCTTATCTAAATTTAATATAAGTTTATTGGATTTTAACCAGACAGCAATATTATTCAAAGCTGACGTAATGACTTCTTCGAATCTTGTCTGTGTCTTACCGACGAACATAATAGTGCTATCATCAGCGAAAAGAACCATTGGGTGGTCCACAACACTAGGCAGGTCATTAATATACAAGATAAAGAGAAGTGGGCCAAGAACACTTACTTGTGGAACACCAAATTTTACAATATTAGGATCTGATGAGTGAATCTCTTCTGTTTTAGTTTTGTATTCAGCCTAGTAACTTGGGTAATCTGGTACCTATTTTCTAGATACGATTGTATTAGGTTTAAAATATTTCCTCGAACTCCATACCTCTCCAACTTATCAAGCAGCAGTTTGTGATCAACATAATCAAATGCTTTTTTAAGGTCCATGTACATAGCACATACCGGACCTTTTTTATTACAGTGCGTCATTATAATTTTAAGGAAATTGTATATAGCTAAATTTATTGACTTGTTTTTACGAAAACCTATTTGTTCAATTACTAATATTTCATATTTTTCACAGTATGAGTAAAGACTGGCATGAATATACCTTTCAAAAATCTTTGAGAATACTGAAACTAAAGCTACTGGTCTATAGTTGTTCATGTTATCTCTGTCCTGTTTTTTAAACAACGGTTTTATTATAGTTAACTTTAGCTTCTCAGGAAATACCCCACAGTCTATTGCCATATTAATAATATTACTAATTACCGGAGATATAATAACAGCTTTATATTTTATAACTTTTGTGTTTATATTGTCATATCCGGTGCTGTTAGTATTTTTGAGACCTCTTATAATATTAAGTATGTCGGATGGAGTTGACGGGCTCATAAATAATAATCTAGGCGAGTTCAATTTAATTTTGTTGGTTGTACCACATTCAGTTGTATTTGATAGATAGAAGATATATCAATGAGTCAACAATTTCATAATAACAGCTGTGATCGACTGCCGCCTAGCAATGTTGAAGCGTCATGCGATTGGAATTTTACCAAAATGGATATAATTCTCTTTCAATCTCTGCTTGCCGAAGTTTCTTGGGAACCTGTCCTCGAGTCATGTGATGTTTCGGTTGCTACGGATGCTTTTTATGAGATTGTTTATCGGTTATTTGACATGACAGTCCCCAAAAAGAAAAGGCATGCAACTAAATGTAATAGGTATTCGGTATGGTTCGACATCAGCATTATTAAGGATATTAGGCGGAAAGCTCAACTGCATAAGGCCTGGCTGTCTTCAAACTGTGTTACAGCATATAATGTTTTTTCGGATCTGCGGGCCAGTTTAATCAATCAAGCGTACAAATCACATTTGGCTTGCATTGAAGAAAGTTTGCAGGTGCGACCTCGGCATTTTTGGAGCCATGTGCATAGACTTAGATCCAAGGGTGGTTTTGAACCCTGTGTCTCATTCAAAGGAAAATCTTGTACAGGTGTCGAGGCTGCCGAGGCATTTGCTAGCTATTTCTCAAGTGTCTTTCTAGATGAAGTGCCATTTCTTAACGCTAATGCATGTTGTGATCAGGTTTTGCAAGGTGGTTATGTTACTTTGCCTACCTTGGTACCACAAGATATTGAATGCGGTGTTAACAAATTAAAGGTAGGCTGCTCTTTAGGACCTGTCAATGTGCCTGCTTTTGTTCTTAAAGTATGTAAGAGACAGATGATTCTATCGCTTCGCCATATCTTTAATCTATTTTAAAGAAATGGCAAGTACCCCACTCAGTGGAAGTTGTCAAGGGTGACACCGATCCCTAAGAGTAGCAATAAGACTATGGTAGATGAATACCGGCCCATAGCAATCTTGTGTGCACCCTGCTACGGTTTTTGAATATATTATCCACAAGGAAATATATAGACAGGTAAGACAGCTAATAGGTGACGAACAACATGGTTTTAGACCGGGGCGTTCGGTGAATACAAACCTGTTATGCTTGGTTGACTATATATCC
Organism: Selenia dentaria; assembly: GCA_917880725.1. Lineage (NCBI taxonomy): Eukaryota > Metazoa > Arthropoda > Insecta > Lepidoptera > Geometridae > Selenia > Selenia dentaria. Next base: position 13,666,153 of record OU862877.1, on the reverse strand, counting down.
AATGCCATCGATCGCGGGTTGCAAGTTGACGTGATATATTTCAAATTTCAAAAAGCATTTGATAAACTTGACAATGATTTGTTGCTTCATAAGCTTTCAGCTATCGGTTTCACTCCCAGACTCCTTGACTTTTTCTCAGATTATATGACAGGTCGCCGCCAATATGTGAGGCATGGTACATATGTATCTGGAACATATCACACTCGATCCGGCGTGAGCCAGGGGTCGGTCTTTGGCCCTCTCCTTTTTCTGATTATGATCCATGATTTACCGAAAGTCTTGACCGCTGCTAAATGTCTACTGTATGCAGATGACCTAAAACTTTTCTATGAAATAAAATCTCCTAGTGACTGCCTCAGCCTACAAACTGACATTAACCAGATTTTTGCGTGGAGTTTAAAAAATAAATTGCTATTTAATTACAATAAATGTAATGTTATGACCTTTGACCGCAAAAGAAATCCAATTAATTTCAATTATTATATGAGCACTATATGCATTAATAGAGTAAATTGTATAACAGACCTGGGAGTAACATTTGATCGCACCTTGACTTTCCATGATCATATAGCTAGTCTCGCCAAGGAATCCTACCGACGGTTAGGCTTTGTCTTACGAAATGCCAAAGATTTTCAAAATCCTCAAGTTATTACAGCCTTGTATAAGGCCTTATTCAGAAGTAAGCTTGAAACGGGTTCATGTCTCTAGAATCCTCATCATGTTACCTATACACGGATGCTGGAGAAGGTCCAAAAGGCCTTCTTAAGATGCCTTTACAAAAAAATCTATGGTTATTATCCATTCCGGTACCCGACCAAGTTTTTGCTCGGGCACTTAGGTTTTTACTCCTTAGAAGTGAGAAGGATGGTCGACCAGCTCACCATCTGCCTCAAAGTGTTGAGGGGATCGGTTGACTGTTTACTCTTGCACAATCTATTGTGTGTACTATTCGTCCCAGATGAACTCGAGATCCCAGTAAGTAGGCGTGGTCATGTCAGGCAATATAAGATTTTTCATATTGATGGGGGTCATACACGAGCGATAGCTATGATATATAGATAGTTAATATTAGAATAGATTAATATATAGATAGATACACGACGATACGATAGCGCGATTAATTTCTCCTCTAGTCCGACCTCTGCGCCACATCAATGCACTCCGTAATGCCAACACTGATTTTGACATTTCTTTTGACAACTGGTCTACCATTGTACCTACAGTGATCAAATATTGTGAAAGCTTAACAGACCAGTGGTGTAATACGGGTAATCTCGATAGTAGTTTAAGTGATTGAATGAATATTATTACTATTTTGATTATTTATTGTTATTGTTATTTTTATTATGGTTTTGTATTTCTTTTTTTTTGTGTAATTTACCTCACTGACTAATGATATTATATATATTTTATTTTACTTTGCCATTGTATTCTGTCTAATAAGTGATTCCAATTAAATGCATCTAGAAGTAGGTTAAACTGTATGTGATAATTGTAACTGGTTGTAAATCGTTTTTATCACAAAAAATAATAAATAAATAAATTGATTGATAAACAAAAAAAATTTTAAATGCTTGTGCAATGTCATTTGGATCAGTCAATATATTATTATTAAATTTTATTCGATTTATGTCAACTTTTGTCTTAGTTTTTAAATTATTAATTATACTCCATGTCACTTTCGATTTGTTAGTCGCCATTTTTATTGTATTATTGTTTTTTAATTTTTTGGTTAAGTTTATAATATTTTTGAGTATAATTAAAATGCGTTATAATCGTTAATATTTGGATTTTTTCTATATTTCCACAGCATATATCTTTTACGTTTCATTCCTTTACTTAACCATCTCGTTTTTTTATATACATAATTTTTTATCCGTAACCATCTCGTTTTTTTATATACATAATTTTTTAACCGTATAACAGGGAAGCAGAGATCATACAGTAATTTAAAAATATCAAAGAAGTTATTAAACGCCTCATTTGTATTGGAACTTTTCGTCACGTCACTAAAAGTTAGTCTTATTAGATTATTTTTAAAATTTTCCATATTATATATGCAGTAATCGCGTCTATATATATATATATATATAAATATAGTGTACCAATAATTTTAAATTAAAAATTTACCGGACACTTAAAATATTGAGCTGTATGTTAAATTCATCTGAATATTTATTCGATTTCAAAATGTCAATATTAAAATCTCCACATATAACTTTTTTTTTTATTTAAACAGTAGGAATGCAAGATTTTTTGAAAATTCGTAAATAATGAGGGACCGCACAAAATTAAACCACTGTATTTTCACACAACTTGATATATTCACTTTACTTCAGTAATACTGCTCACAGTTTCAAAATTCCCGCTTAATGCTCACTTGTTCTACGAATGAAACGCTTGCGTGATCTTATTTTTCTAGTGGCGCGATCTGTTATTGTGTTACTGAACTAATGTCTTGAAGCTCTCTAACATAACCGCCCACCAAGGACATTTTGTCCTTCATAAACTGATGTTACATTAAAGAGCTTCCTAGTAGCAAATGACACTTACACGTACAAGTACTGGTGTACAAAGGTCCAGTTGAACGTAGAACGAACTCACTTAACTAACATAGCTTTAACAATTAAATTGCAAATATGTTATTTTTTTTCCTTACAATCCTTAAGAAATATTACAAACCGCCCACCATGACGAAACTGTTACACCGGTTTTAAAAGTCTTAACATAATTATTGGGTGAGCACACAAAATCCATTCTTGGTTTTAATAGTTCTCTAATAACTCTCGTTAAGTTATCTTGACCAGAATGCTTATGAATAATTTTACCTAATAACCATTTCGCCGGTGGTATGTTCTCTTCTTGAATTACAACAATGTCGTTAATGTTAGGCTCGTTAAGTTTTTGATTCCATTTATATCTCTAAATCAAATTAACTAGATATTCTTTTGACCATCTTTTCCAAAAGCTGTTTACCATTTTTTGACAGATTCTCCATCTATCTAAACTTATTATTTTATAATTACTAAAATCTTCGTCCGTGACGTTGATTAACGGTTCGCCTACCAAGAAATGGCTCGGTGTAAGGGGGAGAGGGTCACACGGATTATCACTTAATACAGATATTGGCTGCGAATTTAAACGCGCTTCAATTTGTGTCAGCACTGTAGTGAGCTTTTCAAACGTTAAAGTACTGTCACCGATTGGTTTTTTTAAGTGGTTCTTTACTCCCCGCACTCCAATCTCCCACAACCCTCCAAAATTTGGTGAATGAGGAGGGGATAAAGTGCCAAGTAGTAGTTTCAAGTGTTAAAAGTTGTATAATATCGTTGGGCCACGTTACTTTAGCGTTGTTAGACATTTCCAGAAGTTGTCTATTAGACCCAACGAAATTAGTAGCATTATCGCTGAACAAATCCTTATAATGTCCTCGCCTTGAAGTAAAACGTCTAAAAGCAGAAATAAATCCCTTGGCCGTAAGATCACAAACTGCTTTCAAATGGATAGCTCGCGTAACCGTGCATACAAAAAGGCATATGTACCCTTTGTATGACTTAGAACCTCGGCCTGGTGAGAATCTGATGTTAATTGGGCCCGGATTGTTAATGACTTACTCGGCCTTAACCTCGCTTCCGGGATCTGTCCAATAAGTTGCATCCTGCTAGGAGAAAAATACCTGCGACATGTAACACAGCTCCTATAATTTTTCTTTACTTGATTTCTAGCCCTGATTATAAAATATTTGCTTCTTATATGATTCATCATAATTTGCGGTCCACCGTGTAGGGTCTTGAGATGAGCATCCGAAATCACTAGCTTAGTAAGATGATTCTTATCAGGCAGGCTTTCAATTGTTATACAGTAACTCCTGAGAATCCTAGTGAGGCCAGTTCTTCGGGAATATTAGGTTGGATACATTTCGGTAAGCCTTTTATAACCGCTTTAGGTAGGTAGCTTTTTCGTGTAAAGGTATGAAAGGCCACTTTCTCTTTCATTAGGCCTTCTTTAACTTGTTGGTGGCCCTTTGCGGTATAGCATTGGACCCGCACTGTCTAGTTACCCCTGTACTGCATATGGAAACCCTCCTTATTTAAGTGATTATTTATGGTATCTCTTATCTTTTCTAAGGTGCAGTTTCCGTGAAGCTCAATCACGATTGGAGGAGTATTATATGTCATCTTCTTCTTCGTTGCGCTTTGGTAGGGTTTCTTGGCAACTTCATCAACTGGGAGACCACAAAACCGGTTATATTTAGGCGCTCCTTTCTCCTTCTCAACTTCTTTGGGGTTGGAGATAAATTTCTTTGGATGCCTCCACTGGTCTAGTGACGTAGGATTCTCCCTCGGTCTCTTGCTGACCAAGCTGAGGTTGGACGCCGAACGTGTAAGAAATTTTTCCATGTTGGACTACGGTGATCTACCGACAAGTTATCGATAGCACTTTACCCCATCACTAGTTGTGTTCGGCTAGTGGTGAATACGGAGTAGTTGACGTATGCGTGCGTCGTAGCGACAACTGAACGCTAACGAGTATAATTAATAATTTAAAAACTAAGACAAAAGTTGACATAAATCGAATAAAATTTAATAATAATTTATATTGACTGATCCAAATGACATTGCCCAAGCATTTAACATTTTTTTTGTTTATCAATCAATTTATTTATTTATTATTTTTTGTGATAAAAACGATTTACAACCAGTTACAATTATCACATACAGTTTAACCTACTTCTAGATGCATTTAATTGGAATCACATATTAGACAGAATATAATGGCAAAGTAAAATAAAATTTATATAAAATCATTAGTCAGTGAGGTAAATTACACAAAAAAAAAAGAAATACAAAAACATAATAAAAATAACTAACAATAAATAATCATAATAGTAATAATATTCATTCAATCACTTAGACTACTATCGAGATTACCCGTATTACACCAATGGTCTGTTAAGCTTTCACAATATTTGATCACTGCAGGTACAATGGTAGACCAGTTGTCAAAAGAAATGTCAAAATCAGTGTTGGCATTACGGAGTGCATTGAGGTGGCGCAGAGGTCGGACTAGAGGAGACATTGATCGCGCTACTGTATGACCCCATCAACATGAAAAATCTTATGTTGCCTGACATGACCACGCCTACTTACTGGGATCTCGAGTTCATCTGGGACGAATAGTACACACAATAGATTGTGCAAGAGTAAACAGTCAACCGATCCCCTCAACACTTTGAGGCAGATGGTGAGCTGGTCGACCATCCTTCTCACTTCTAAGGAGTAAAAACCTAAGTGCCCGAGCAAAAACTTGGTCGGGTACCGGAATGGATTACCATAGATTTTTTTGTAAAGGCATCTTAAGAAGGCCTTTTGGACCTTCTCCAGTATCCGTGTATAGGTAACATGATGAGGATTCTAGAGACATGCACCCGTTTCAAGCTTACTTCTGACTAAGGCCTTATACAAGGCTGTAATAACTTGTGGATTTTGAAAATCTTTGGCATTTCGTAAGATAAAGCCTAACCGTCGGTAGGATTCCTTGGCGAGACTAGCTATATGATCATGGAAAGTCAAGGTGCGATCAAATGTTACTCCCAGGTCTGTTATACAATTTACTCTATTAATGCATATAGTGCTCATATAATAATTGGATTTCTTTTGCGGTCAAAGGTCATAACATTCTCCGTATTTCTCGATGGCCTCACTCCAGATGTGTGTTGCATACGCTAGAAGATCCCCAGTGGACCGGTTTCGGCGGAATCCGTATTGCCGGTCACTGAGGAGATCTTAAGCTTCTAGATACGCCAGGAGCCTGTTGTTGAGGACACGTTCCATAGTCTTGCAGAGTATGGACGTGACCGAGATTGGCCTGTAGTTGGCAGGGTCGGCACGACTACCTTTTTTGGGTACAGGTTGCACGATTGCAAGCTTCCATGACTTCGGCACTTGACCAGTCTCAAGCAAGAGACGAAAGAGGCGAGTCAGTATAGGAGACAACTCAGGCGCACATGTCTTCAGAACTATGGCTGGAATACCATCCGGGCCACTGGCCGATTGCGTCGCGTCGAGATTGCGAAGCGTTTTTCGGACCTCCATTTGGCGAATGCGAAATTCAGACATACATGTCGTACTGCTAGAACAGGCTGGAGATATCGCACTATCAGTATCAAGACGCAAAGACTCCGCCAAACTGAGAAGCAAATAAGTTTGCCTTCTCATCCGTGGTGTGAGCCAGTGTCCCATCAGGTTTCAGCAGTGGAGGTATTGAGGGGCGGCAGAAGTTCGCTTCGACTGATTTAGCTAGGGACCAAAACGCTTTACTACCTGCAGGGTGGAAGCCAGTTTGTTCCCTATTCTACTAAACAAAGGTCAAAGCAAGCCCTGTGTAAAACCTTTTTACAGGACTTGGCAGCCTTGTTAAACACTTTCTTCATCTGACATAGATCCTTCGCTTTACGGTGTCATGCATCGGACCAGGCGAGGTATGCCTCATGTTTACGAGCTTCCGCGCGACTACATTAAGGTTCAAACCATAAGCAAGCTTTGCCGGACAGAGGCAAGTCAGAGAAAGGGATATAGTACTCCATGGCCTGACGTAACACATCCGTCACAGCACCCGCGCAGGTCGAAGGATTATCAGAAGAAAAGCACACTGACTGCCAAGGATAAGATGCAAAGAAAGACAGCATCTCATCCCAATCCGCTGACTTGTACCGCCACATCCGCCGAGTGCCTTTAGGGCTAAGATCAGGCAGGGAGTAGACAGATACAGATTTCACCAGACAATGGTCAGAGTTACCCAGGGGTGAACAAACACTGAGTAGCGGTCTGGATCGGTTGTCAGCAGAAGGTCCAAGCAATAAGGCGTGTGTGTTTCAACGTCTGGTACCCGTGTAGCACCTTGGACCAGCTGAGTGAGATCTGTAGCAGGCATACCAAGCGACCGGCACCGCGCGCCACAGCGCACCTACTGACTGAGGCGCACACGCGTGCGAGATATTTATGTAGCGGAAATTGAGCGGGCGAACCCAAGAGCGACGTGGTGCTACTTTGAACATCGGATCACAACTGACGAGCGTGGCGCCTACACGTGATATTCCTGTCTCATGTGTGGTTGTATCTTACTTATTTCACATACGCCACAATGTAGTAGCGAAGTGGAATGTATGTTAATATAATTAAGCAAGGCAATAAATTGAGATTTTATGAGTTCTACAAATCAGTAATTGTTTCTCTTCTCTCCTGAACACTACAAACCACGATCCTCCACATTGGTGACCCCAAACCGGAGCACAAACCAACTGTAATAAAAGGAGTATCTCATCATGCAAGAGAAAGAAAACCCAAAGGCTGGAGGCCAAAGCCCTTACCAGCAAGAGATCGCCGGAATCGCGCTGTCTATGCGCATCCCACCATTTTGGCGAGACAAACCGCGCCTATGGTTTATAAGCTTCGAAGCCGCCACCAACGACCTGAAAAAAAGTCAAGCTCAGCTCGCACAGATGGTTATCGCGCAACTTGACAAGCTCGATATCGAGCAAATAAGCGACCTGCTGTACAATCCTCCGGACGATGACCAGTATAACGCATTAAAGCAACAACTCATCACCGTCTACGAAGAATCAGACAATCGTCAGTTCCAGAAGCTACTTTCAGATATTGAGCTCGGTGACCAGAGACCGTCCCAACTATTGAGGCGAATGCAAAGCCTAGCACTTGAAAAGGTTCCAGACTCAACACTACGACTTATGTGGACCAACCATTTACCGGCTCACGTCTGATCAGTCTTCGCCATCAGCGAGACATTCAAGACCCAGACTGCACTCGACGAACTGGCACTACTTGCTGATAAAATGATGGAAACTACGAGCTCAACCACACATATCGCAACAGTATCAACAGGGACTACAAATGTACCACATACTCAATCAGAAACGCAATTCCTCGTCAAAGAAGTAAGGAGACTGTCATAAGAAGTCGCCGCTCTCAGAACCGCACACCAGTACAACCAGCCGCAGTATTATGAACGACAAAGCCGACCATTCTTTCGTCGGGATCGCTCTGCAAGTCGGAATAGCGCCTACAAAAATTCTCGTAGTAAATCTCCGTCACCGTATTGCTATTACCACAGACGTTTTGGCAAAGACGCCAGATACTGTACAACGCCGTGTTCATTCAAGACTGAAAATTCGGAAAACTAGAAAACACGCTGGCTGAGGCGGGTTCCGGCGTGACAGAACATTCATACCGTCTATTTGTAACCGACAAGAAAACTCGACTGACGTTCTTAGTAGACACCGGCGCAATCATCTCTTGCGTCCCGAGGAAGAAAGGCGCAACTCCAAAGCCACTGAACTTTCAACTGTATGCCGCAAATAACACCGTGATACCAACATATGGAGAACAAACATTAGAACTCGACTTGAATCTCCGCCATCCGTTCAAGTGGACGTTCATCGTAGCAGAAGTCAGTAAACCAATAATCGGTGCCGACTTTCTCAAGCATCACCAACTCATCGTAGACATAAAAAACAGAAGATTAATCGATGGGAAGACAAGTCTAACTGCAAGTTCATTTGTCCGCGCAACTAATATACCAACAATAAGAAGCATCGACGTTCATCAATCGTACCATGACATCCTGGCGGAATTCCCTGGAACTACAAGACTAACTTCAATGAATACAACACCGTAACACAAAGTCGAACATTTCATTGAGACTACGGGACCGCCGATACATTGCCGTACTAGACCAATCGCACCTCATCGCTACGAACAAGTCAAGAAAGAGATCGAGAAAATGATCGAGCAGGGACTTTGCCGTCCAAGCAAAAGTCCATGGTCATCCCCTCTACACATTTTACCAAAAAATAATGGAGACCTACGTGTTGTTGGAGATTATAGAAGACTAAACGCCGTCACAATACCAGACTGCTACCCCATTCTGAGAATCAAGGACTTCACGTTCCAGCTAGCTAACAAAAAAGTATTCAGCGTCATTGACCTCAACCGCGCTTACCATCAGTTGAACATCCGTGAAGAGGATATAAAGAAAACTGCACTGGTGTCGCCGCTCGGATTATACGAATTCCCAAAAATGATCCCTGGATTAAGGAATGCGGGGCAGACCTTCCAAAGGTTCATCCATCAAGTGCTGCACGGACTAGACTTCGTCAATTTATTTATTGACAACCTCCTTCTCTCAAGTTCTGATGAATCAAGCCATAAAGACCACCTCCGAGTTGTACTAAGGAGGCTAGAAGACAATGGCATCACCATCAACCCCTCCAAATGCATTTTCGACCAGCCAAAAGTGAAGTTTCTTGGATTCACCGTAAACAAAGATGGAATCAAACCGCCTGCCGAAAAGGTCGTGGCAATCTGTGAATACCCCAGGCCAAACACTGTAGCAGAGCTAAGGCGTTTTCTCGGCATGACTAATTTCTACAGAGAACATGTACCAAACGCCGCTTCAATACAAGCGCCGCTGGACGCTTACCTGCACAATGTGAAGAAAAAGACAAAACAAAAATAGAATGGAACAAAGAGTCAACAGAAGCATTCGAAGCATGCAAGACCGCAATAAAAAATGCTGCATAACTCGCTCATCCAGCCCACGACGCAACTCTAGCCATATTCTGCGACGCATCCGACCAAGCAGCAGGGGCTGTACTTCAACAACACATCGAAGGCAAATGGCAGCCAATAGGCTACTTCTCGAAGAGATTTTCAAGTACGCAACAAAACTACAGCACATTTGACCGAGAACTACTCGCAATATACACGGCAGTCAAGCACTTTAGAAAAATGTTCGAAGGGCGCAGCCTTATCATATTAACCGACCACAAACCACTAACATACGTACTACAGAAACCACCGTCTGCAACTGAAACGCCGCGCCGAGCAAGACAACTCATATTCATCAGTGAATTCATGACTGATGTGAGATTCATATCGGGATCTCAAAACCAAGTCGCAGATCGCTTGAGCAGAATACCAGTGGAAAGCATAACTTGTCCAAACACAATCGACTATAAGAAAATCGCCAAAGCGCAAGCCAAAGATAGGGACGTAATAAGGCAGCTTGAGGGGCAAAGTAACATAACCTTCAAACAAGTCGCTATGCCTTATTCAACAACGCCGATATACTGCGAAACTTCAACGTCATATATTCGACCATATCTACCAGAAGCATTTCGACGGGACGCATTCAACGCAGTACACAATATTAGCCACCCTGGAATCCAAAATACTCGAAAATTGATGTCGCAAAAATACTTTTGGCCCTCAATGAATATTGACGTGAGAAACTGGGCAAAACAGTGCATTCGTTGTCAACAGTGCAAGATTCATCGACATACTACGAGCAAACTCGTATCATTCCCACCCGCAGAGAGGTTTTCACATCTTCACGTCGATCTGGTGGGACCACTGAGTACATCACCTCAAGGACACCGATACATTGTGACTATGATCGACCGTGTAACAAGACCGGAAGCTATACCTTTCGAAGACATATCAGCCAAATCAGTCACGAAGATAGTGTACGAGCACTGGATTACTCGCTTCGGTTGCCCTACCACACTCACCAGCGACCAAGGAAGGCAGTTTGAGAGTCAACTTTTCAACAAACTATTAAACGTCATGGGAATCAAGAAGACGCGCACATCACCGTACCATCCTCAATCAATCGGCATTTTAGAGCGCTTCCACCGATGTCTGAAGACTGCTCTGAAGACTCGTCTATTTGAACAGTCAACGTGGATCGACGAGCTTCCTACAGTTCTCATGGGACTACGTGCCGCAGCTCGCACTGACACAGGAATCAGCGCCGCAGAACTCACCTACGGGTACAACTTACGCCTGCCTAGCGATTTTTTCACTACAACATCGTCATCATCAAGTTTTCCTGACATGAACTATGACTTCGTCAATCAACTACGGGCCACTATCAACTCCATCAAGCCTAGCCAAACAACAACGTCGCATGGAAATAATCGCCCTATATTCGTACACAAAGACCTACAAACGTGCGATCATGTATTTATACGGACTGACGCAGTAAAGAAACCACTTCAAGCGCCTTATGAAGGACCCTACAAAATATTAGAAAGAGACGGAAAAATATTCAAGCTACAATTACCAGAACGAAGATCGGCTACGATTTCTATCGACAGACTCAAACCCGCTTATACAGTAAGCAAGAACGTAACGTCGTTACCGACGGAGCATGTAACCACGCCTAACCACACGGTTCACTTACTGAGTAACATCGACTTACCGCTTCAAGGATCTGGAACAGTTACCTCACCGAAGCCGATATTGAGAACATCTCGAAATGGTCACGCTATCAAACCTCCGGTACGCTTTCGCTAAGGGGGGAGTCATATAGCAGACATACCAAGCGACCGGCACCGCGCGCCGGAGCGCACCTACTGACTGAGGCGCACACGCGTGCGAGATATTTATGTAGCGGAAAGTGAGCGGGCGAACCCAAGAGCGACGTGGTGCTACTTTGTACATCGGATCACAACTGACGAGCGCGGCGCCTACACGTGATATTTCTGTCTCATGTGTGGTTGTATCTTATTTATTTCACATACGCCATAATGTAGTAGCGAAGTGGAATGTATGTTAATATACTTAAGCAAGGCAATAAATTGAGATTTTATGAGTTCTACGAATCAGTAATTGTTTCTCTTCTCTCCTGAACACTACAAACCAACGCCAAACAACCATCAAAAAGGAGTGACGTCACGGACGTGATCAGTACGACAGTAGCTCACAGTTTTTATTATTGTTTATGTTACAAATACACCTCTATTAACTGTTAAAGTGTTTGAAACGTATTAATAAGCTTGTAATTGTGGTGTATGAACGTTTGTGAAAGTGAACTCGAACTAGAAATCTGTGTTTACGAGCCTTGAAACCCAGGATTGGCATTATTGTCCATAACTTTTTTGCTTGACTGAGCGGGTAGTTGTGGGTAGTGAAACAAAATTTGTTTGTAGAACCGTACTTACTGTACCTACCTTATTAGCGCCATCTCGTGTTGAGTAGCGGCAAAATATTTGCAAAAATACAATTTGTTTCTTTCTTGTTACTAATTACTGTGCACTATGTTGAAGTGTGCTGCCTGCGGGAGATTTATCGCTCCCAATCTGGCTGCGAATTGCGGCGAGTGCACGCTTGTGTACCATAAGGAATGTGTATCCCTTACTGAGAAAACTCCGGTGAACAAAGACTGGGCGTGCCCAGAGTGCACACAGAGGGTACGCAAGAATGATAATACTCCTGTTAGGGGAATTGGGGGTGGCCACTCGCAGGAGGCCGGTGGCGCCGGCGCTGGGTCGCGACGCATGACCCATCGCGCTGTCGTGGCATCGAGCGGCGGCCCGTGAACAAGGGTGTCGTTGAGCTGGAGCACACCGTGGCACAGCTCAAGATTGAGTTAAACGACCGAGACCAGGAGGCGCTCCTGTCAGACCTCGAGATTGGCCACCTGCCGGAAGAGAGAGGGGAGAGCGTGCTGCACGCCGTCACCGTGCTCGCCGCCAAGCTAGGCGTGGCTCTGGAAGAGCGCGATGTTGTATTCGCGGAGCGCGTGGGCGCATCTAAGGGTATGGAAAATGCGCCACGCGAACGACGCGTGGTCGTGCGACTAGCGCGTCGGGATCTGCGCGACAAACTGCTGCAGAGCGCTCGTGTCCGCCGTACTCTAACTGCGACCGACGCTGGCCGTCTCGCTGGCGGTCCCCGTATTTTTATCAATGAGAGACTAACGCGTGCTAACCGACAATTGTTTCATCGTGTCCGCGAGGAGTGCCGCAGACTACAGTGGCGGTACTCTTGGACAAAACGAGGTCGCGTCTATGCGAGGCAGGGCGAAGGCAAGCCGGCATATCCTATCCGGTCGGAAGCAGACGTTATGCGTGTTTTTGGGGTTTGCTCGGTTTAACCGGTCTTCCCTTAATGTGACGATTAGTTCCAGTAAACGCTCATTACTGTGTAGTGTACAGTATTACCAATGTATCTTACGTCTCTTCCGTTTCTTTCTTATTTTAATAATTTCATTATTTGTTTATATTGTGAGAGATATATTTTTATATAGACATAATTTAGTTTACGGTTCTCGAACTATCAGAGCATTTAAATCATATCAGGTAATGTGTGTAATTATGTACGAAGTTTCAAGTCTTCTAAATCCTTTGTTTGGCTATGTTGTAAATATAGGACAAAAAAAATATTGTATCCTTATGTATATATTTATTTATAGGCATATTAAGCACCCTACGTTTGAATTTCTTACAGTATTGGCCAAAATCTGTCATATTACTAATTATGACAGTACTCGTATTAACATGAATACAAAGCTTTCTGTGTTATTATTACTATTATTATTACTTATGTTATTTATGAATTATTATTATTATGTAGTACAATACTCTTTTACAAAATCTACACAACTTGATACGACTCCTTATTTAGATTTTTTTGACAAACCTCTATATACTGTTTATATAATGTATAGAATATATAAACAATATGCATCATGCTCCCATTAAGACATCTTAAAGTCGGACTTTTTAATGCGGGTTCACTGAATACTGGCCAAGACGAGTTTACTGTAGCCGTTGAAGAGTTAAACCCAGACATTATGGCTATAAATGAGACCTGGGTTAAGCCGGGAGAGGAAGATAAGGTGCCGAAGTTGTCAGGGTATCGCGTGTTGCTCTTGCCAAGACCCGACACTATGAAGGGAGGGCGTGGCGGTGGAGTTGCGTTCTATGTACGGAAAGGTATACGTGCATGTATCTGTCCTCACCCTATAGTGCCCGCAGTCGAACAGCTGTGGTTGCGCTTGAGAGTGGTAGGCAAGGTAATAACAATAGGCACTGCATATCGGGCTCCCTGGCAGAATGTGCTAACTTTTCTTGATGCAATTACTGATTCAATCGCCTCCTTCTCTAAATGTGATAATCTTGTCTTGGTGGGCGATTTTAATATAGATATGCTTGACCCAAACAACAATAAGTTGCCGGTCCTTCAACAGTTTTTGCAGTGTATGAACCATAATCAAGTAGTTTCTGAGCCCACACACTATACCGATCATAGCCAGACTTTGATTGATTTAGTTTGTACCGATGCTCAAGTTAGAAGGATTGCAATCAAAAACACTCCAGCACTAGGTCATCATGCCATGACTTTGGTTGAATTTAACATTAAAAAAGAAAAGATATACCCGCGACTTGTTACTTATAGGCCTTTAAAAAGCATTATCACTCAACTTTTTACAACAGATTTGAACGCAATAAATTGGGACTATTTTCAGTCATCTCAACATATTGACGAATTAGTATCAGCACTGACAAGTGCAATAATAACCTTGTTTGATCTGCATGCGCCACTTAAGTCTATTAAATTTAAAGGTCCCCCACACCCGTGGATCACTGACACTGTTAAAACAATGATAAAAATCAGGGACAACTACCATGCCAGGTACAAGATGTTCAAGACTGATGTTCACAAAAACTTTTACAAGAGTATGAAACATAATTATAGTCATTGCAGCAATTGAGAGTGAAAAATCGGCCTTTTTACACTCAAAATTAATAACAATATAAAAAACTCAAAACAACTATGGAAAAACTTAAAGATTAATATAATACTTAATAAGAAGCAGGCAGCTGAACTTCCACCTCATTTTGACAATCCTGATCTTATAAACTCGCATTTCCTTAATGTTCCCGCTAATGACCTTGTTAGAATCTCGCATCTTACATACTATGAATATCACAGGTTCAGCTCAAACACCTTCACTTTTCACCCTGTGAGTGACGCAACAGTACTCAAAATCATTCAGAATTTTAAATCTAATGCTCAGGGTATCGACGGTATCTCACTGGATATGGTGCTTATGATCATACCCCAATCCTTGCCGGCAATCACTACAATAATAAATCAGTCATTGATCAGTGGTATTTTCCCAGAAGCATGGAAAATAGCAGTTGTGAAACCGATACCAAAAAATAATCAGCCTTGTTCCTTGGCTGACTTAAGACCTATTAGTTTGCTTCCCTGTGTATCTAAAGTATTAGAGAAGGTAGTCTGCCTACAGTTAGTTAAATACCTTGAGGAACATCATATCTTTCCTCAATTACAGTCAGGATTTCGTAAAAGCCACAGTACTTCAACAGCACTTTTAAACGTAGTCGATGATTTGCTGGCAGCTCAGGATCAAAGAATGAGCAGCATTCTAGTACTACTGGACTTCTCACGTGCTTTCGATTCAATTAGTATTCCACTGTTACTGTCAAAGCTTGCTTTTTATGGTTTTGATACTAAAACAATAAACTGGTTTTCTAGTTACCTTAATAATAGGCAGCAATGTGTAGAATTGAAGATGCCGAATGGAAACTTGCTGAGATCTTCTCTCTGTCCTGTCCATAAAGGAGTTCCTCAGGGATCGATACTGGGACCTATCTTATTTATATTATACAGTGCAGACATAGTCAAAAACATCACTTTCTGTCAATTCCATCTATACGCAGACGACTTGCAACTTTATCACTCTTTCTTGCCTACTAACTGCATTGGAGCTGTAAACAATATAAATATAGATTTGGCGCAGATATATCAATGGTAAAAAGTAATTCTTTGGTTCTGAATCCTAAGAAGTCAAAATATATGCTTATAGGAACGAGGGTCGGTCTGCAAAAGCTTGCTGATGTTCAAATTGATATCTTGGTGGATGGACAAAGTGTTGAGTGTGTTGATGAGGCCAAAAGTCTTGGATTGACAATAGAAAATCACCTCCATTTTGAAAACCATGTAGCTGAAAGTGTGCGTAACTGTTTTTATCGGCTAAAATTATTATATAAAATACGTTCATATCTGAGCGAGGATGTCCGAATCGCCTTATGTGAATCTTTAATCTTATCCAGGTTAAATTACTGCGATGTTGTGTATGGATCATGCCTGCTAAGTCGGACTGAAAGGCTTATACAGCGCGTTCAAAATGCTTGCGCTCGATTCTGTTTCTATATTCCGCCTCGCACACACGTTACTCCCTTTCTTAATTCAACAAACTTATTAAAAATGAAAGCGCGCAGAAACCTTCACCTAGCGACCCTTCTTTTTGGAATAATTTGTAACAAAACACCTCCTTATCTTTTTAATAAACTTAAGTGGGCGCCAGAAAATTCCCACTATCCTAGAAGAATATGTACTCACGTGTTTGTTACGCCGAGACACAAATCTATTGCATTCCGTGGTTCTTTTAGATTTGCAGCAACTCGGTGCTGGAACGATTTACCCCCACCAATTCGTAATCATTGAACGCCTTTAGTTTAGCCCTTAAAAGGGTACTTTTATCAAAACAAAAGTGCTCAAGATAATTGTTTCACCATATAGCACTGGATTATCACTACGCGCAAATTAGAAATGCCGCTGTAGTTTATGTCGCCCTGGTTTGTCATCAAGGTCAACCTGCTCCGTGTTTCCCAAACCTTTTTCAAGAACTCTAATAATAGCCATAAAAAGGAAAAGTGACTATAATAGAAGTCTATGTATGATGATATAGCCGGCACTCTAGCTCTCACCTACACAACCGTTTTATAGATACATACAAAATTTTAGATATTAAATATGTTTCACTACATACTTATTTATTTATTTTATTATTATTATTTTATGTATGTTTATATTACTTGTTTTTCCTTCCGTTATTTATATTGTCGGGGATCCGCCCGTGAAGTCACCCTGTCCTTGGCTCTGTCTGAAAACCAGCGCTGTCTCATGTTTACAAATGTGGGGCAGCATTATGCTGAGACAGGGCCGGTTTGACATCACAATATACTCTTATGAGTCTGTTATGAGTTTAAGTTGTATTATTCACTCTAGTCTTACTAATTACTGTTCTTGTCTCTATTTGTGTGTGTGTGTGTGTCAAATAAATGCATTTCATTTCATTTCATTTATAAACCACGATCCTCCACAGATCTAACGTTAGGGCAAGCTCTCGCGTTTTTCTGCCAGCATGGTCAGTGTCCCGGTACGGGAATAGCCACTCCTGGTGGTGGCCGTTAAAATCCCCCAGTAACTATTGGGCTGTAGGGTACTTTAGCTGAGCCGCACTCAGATATTCTGTGAGCCTATTTGTCTCCTCATCTCCGCTGTGTGACCGGTTAACACAGGCATAGAGAACGTTCTTTAACTCTTCCATCTTTGTATATCCTAGAAAATATAATGTACGTTCGTAAAAATATAAAGAAGTTTAGAATAAATAGTGATATGCATAATATTAATACTAGAAATAAGGATAGGATAGCTGTATCTAAATTTAGACTCACGAAAACTAAAAATAAGTCCTTCTTAGGAAATTGTGTACGTTTCTATAATAAAATCCCGAAAGACATTACAGAGCTCACTGAAGGGAAATTCAAGTTACGTGTCAAAAATATACTAATGAAAAAAGCCTATTATAAATTGAGTCACTACTTAGAAGACAAAGATGCCTGGAAGCTTTCCACTTCTGCCTAATAGCCAACTATTGAATAAATTTGTTATTTTAATACTACTCATATGTAACCTCAATGTACAAAGACTTGAAAAAATAATGGCCCACGAGTTTCTTGCTGCTTCTTCTCGGCGGTGGTTCTTTTCCGAAGACAGCGGTAGAATCATTTAAAAATTTTGACGTTCATAAGAGTGTCTATGATGAAACTAATAAACTAAACTGATTAAATAATTTTTGAATTTTGAATTTGAATTTTGTTCTCTATTCCTGTGTCCACCAGGAACCAGAGCACAGACAATCTGGGGTCTTCAAATTGACGGAGACGCTGACAGCAGAAGTCATCTCGGGCGTATAAGCACACTCCAGCTCGAGGCTTAAAGTTGTGCTCTAAGGAGTATCCCGGGTACGATAAATACGCCACGTCAGACGGACATCCGATCTGCGTCTCCGTAGGGAACAAAAGGGCTGGCTTTTCAGTCTCTAGGTGATGGTGGACTGGTACGAGATTGGAGTGCAGACCTCTGATATAAGTGAGGTGCACTTTTAATGAAAGGGAGTGCAGCCGCTGTTTAACGTTATTCCTTTTAGTTTTTTCTGCATGGTATTTTTAATGATTCGTTGGGAAAACGGCAATGGAATGAGACTCCACGCTGCTGACCAGTAGACAAACAACGCGGAGCCACACAAATAGGGAACTAGTCTGGAGACTGCGGGGACGCCCGAGCCCCCCTGGGGATGTCCAACGGGCCCTTTCCTCCGGTCGCCGACCGGCACGAAGGCGCATACCGGGATTTTTCGCGATTTAGCGGGGCAGCCTTTCATGAGTGGCTAGCTCACTACTTGGGCCCCCTACTGACTGCGGTCGGCCAGCGGTGCATCGTGCCTTGGATCCCGCTACCCTCCATGACTAGTTACCCTGTGCAGCCCAGCAGTGAATGACAGAACGGTCTTGCAGCAGTGTAGCAACTATTCCGACCCATTTTGCCTAACGGCGTCACCGGAAAACATGCCGGAACACGGCTAGGCCATTTAGCGGCATGACTTTATCCGGTGGGTGGTCACTAGCCACGGCTGTATGCTTACCACACGTGACCACGTGTGGGAGGCGTTTCAACAAGGGTGCTCTCCCACGGATGAGGGTGACTCAGCCCCCACAAGATGGCGGGACAGCAAAGATGGCGGGACAAAGCCCAATAATTATGGTTATCGTTTATTTTGTTTAATTTTTCTAATTTATTGTTTTTGTGGTATTGGCTTGTACTGGTGATGGATTATTAACCGTTAAATGTTCGTAATGGTGCACGAATGTAGGCAAAGTGACTAGAGACTAAACTATGAGACGATTGTAATTGGTCTTGGTAATGGAACCATTTCGTTACTAGAACGTAACTTGAAGAGGACAGTGACTTGGACGAAGGACTTATTTGTGTAACTGTCACTTGACCCTGACAACTTAAACAACGAACTATGGAGTGGGCTATGCTCGGGGCTTCTCTTCGTGATCGAATCAGAAATGAGGAGATCCGTAGACGAACTAAGGTCACCGACATAGCCCAGAAGATTAGCCAGTTAAAGTGGCAGCGGTCAGGCTACATAGCACGCAGAACAGATGGCCGATGAGGCTGGAAGGTTCTGAAGTGGAGACCACTGACAGGCAAGCGCAGCGTAGGTCGTCCACTGACAAGGTGGACTGACTACCTGACAAAGACGTTGGATGCAGCCGCTTCCAACCAGTCCTTTTGGAAATTTCTGGGGGAGACCTATGTTCAGCAATGGACGTCCTATGGCTGAGATGATGATGATGACTTGAATAATTATGTCACTTGATGCAACATTATGTATTACATAACTATTTAACTTGACGAATGGCAAATGTACAAACACGTGAGTTAAATTATAAAGTAAACAAAGAAGTATTAAAAACTCAGTTTTAGTGATATTTTGACAGTGTTTTGATAGCAAAATAATTATTAATTTTTTTTTTTTGCTTTAAAACCACTGATGTTTAGAATGGTGCTTAATTGTTACAAGTTTTCAATTTTATTTAAGTGGCAACATTCGCAAGCCGTAGCACGGCCATAGATATAGTTTGATTAATCTATGGGCCATACAATAGCGACGCAATTGCAATTGACAGCAACAGATAACAGAATACCGAATTCGACATGAGAAGCAGTACAATCGCAGAAGCGTTGCAGTAGTGTGGCAATTGCTTAGTAGCTAAGAGAATAGCCACCCAGGCATATGAATTTCTGTCCTTCGTCTTCAAATCTACTAAAGGGACTATTTGTGCAGAGTTAACTTTTATCAAATTTATCTGCCCATCCACAGTATATTCTTAACCAAGAATCCTACTACCTATGTGATTTTGACTTGTTAGGTTTTGGTTTAAAAAAAATAAAAATAAAATATATTTTGCAAATATATATTTAATAAGCTTTGTTTGATGTACTCGTAGGTACATACTTAGTATTAGCAAAAAATAAATGATATATTAGTAAATAAAATAGCTTTTTCGAAAGCAGAATTAGTCGAGCTTGTTTGTGGGGGTACCTATACATAATGTAAATATTAAAATGGTTTCAACACTAGTTCTTAACGTTTGTTAAAATCCCCGAAAATAAACCGTTTGAACTAAACAAACCGACTGACAATAAAACCACCCTTACGGTCTTTCTAAAAACTAACGATGCTTAGTACGGACGCCGTTTAAGTTAGGGCACTTTTGATGCCAAAGTTTGGCGAAGAATTTGTGTGTATCAAGTCAGCTATTACAAACCAAACATACAGTGCACTTACTGCAAAAACAAACATGGACCACATGGACTCTTTGTTACTTTAATTGACATCCTGTTACTAATCTACCTGTATCAGAATGTAATGATAATTGTTACACCAACGCTGAATTAAAGGTTAACACAGTAAATATTAGAGATGTGACAATTCATGCTTGATATGATGAATAAATGACGCGTCAAAGTTCAGTATAATACTTCAATGTGACTCTTACTTGCCAGGCATAATACTGCTGAAAAGCGAAGTTAACGCGTTGGTGGAGCGCGTCAAGACTGTTCTGCAAGATTATGCTGCGCATAGCTAGGACGAGCACATCGACTCTTTAACTTCGCCTTAATCCTCGCCCAGTCGCAGGATATACACATTATCCTCCTGGGCAAGACGAAACTTAAACCAGAGAAGGAGCTACGAGTAGCTAACTACTTCCCTTACCACAATGATTGCATATCACCTAGGGGAGTAGCATATAGAGGAACAGCTGCCCTAGTCCGTAGGGACATCGTCCATGACGAATTACCTTTACCTACACTGCAAGACCTCATAACCAATGGAGTACTTATCAAGACTGACCAGGGGGAACTGAGGGTTTATGCAGCGTATAGACCGCCCACACCCACACTTAAGGCTGCAGACTTCGGAGTGGTGTTGGATGGCCTAATACCAACACTGGTGGTTGGAGACCTCAACGCCAAGCATACGGCTTGGGGCTCTCACACGATCAACCCAGCGGGTCAAACTTTGTATCAAGCTGCTGAAGCCAAGGACTTCGAGGTCATAAGACCGAATGAGCCTACGAACATACCAACGGACAGCAACTGCAGGCCTGACGTCCTGGATATAGTGGCTTATCAGGGCGTCAAAGGCGTCATCAAAGTGGAGGTGTTGTATGATTTAGACCAACAACACCTAGCCATCCTTGTAACGGTCGGATCACACATTAGCCCTAAAACTTCCTTGCCCATCTAAAGGGTGGATTGGAGAGCGTACCAAAAGAAGCTGAAGGGTATCACCACGGGGCCATGTACCACCCCCGATGAGGTTGAGAAAGAGGTGTTAATGACGACAGAGGCAATGATGGAAGCCAAGGCAGCAGTGACGCGCATGAAACCAGCACCGCATTGTAGAAGTGAGCTGCCATTGACCCTCCAAAGGGATATTCAAACCAAGCGGTTCCTGAGGAAAAGTTGGGCTCGCACGAGGTGGCTAATACTCAAGAAGAAGCTCAACACCATCACTGAGAATGTATCGAGGGCTGTGGAGGCTTGGAGAGGCTCTAGCTGGGAAAGTACGATTGACCAGGCAGGGGATAGTATGACCAGTCTTCACCATCTCAGTAGACGGCTCACAAGAAAATTGCAAACTATCTATCCCTTAGTTGACAAAGTGGGAGTAAGGAGATACAACCCAATGGACAGAGCGGAAATATTGGCCGATCACTTAGAGCAGCAGTTCCAAAACCACCCAGTTAGGACAGAGGCCAAATCAAGCACCCACGCTCACCACCAGGAGATACCAAACATACACACCACATAACAGATTACACAAACATTACACCAAATAACAGACAGCGTGAGAGAGATGCTGACACTGGCAATACAACCGCTAGAAGGGAACGCATTCATATCATCAATGGAAGTCGCCAGGACTATCAAGCGGTTGCCCAGGAGGAAGGCAGCTGGTTATGACGGTCTTCCTATAGAGGCGATTCATCAACTTCCTAGAAGAGGGATAATGGCAATCACCAGGCTGTTCAATGGGGTCTTGAGAACAGGCCATTTCCCTGACGCATGGAAGATAGCCAAAGTGATTGTCCTGCCGAAGCCAGGGAACGACAGACAAGCAGCTTCGTATCGACCGATCTCGCAGTTACCTCACTTGGCGAAATTTTTCGAGAGGCTGATGTTGTGGAGACTCCGACCGTATATTACGCCGAGACCTGAACAATACGGATTTAGAGCCCATCACTCCACCACTCTTCAGCTGACTCGTGTGCTGCACTATCTAGCACACGAGTCCAACCTCAAGCGGAGCACAGTTGCCGTCTTCTTGGGTGTGGAGAAGGCTTTTGACAGAGTGTGGCACGAGGGCCTTCTTAACAAACTAGCTAAAACAGAAGTACCAAGGCAATACATCCGAATAGTGGCTGCGTTTCTAAGAAACAGAAGATTCTACGTTTCAGTGGAAGACAAAGACTCGCAGCCCCGACCAATACAAGCTGGTGTCCCACAGGGCAGCTGCCTTTCGCCAGGACTGTACGCGCTGTATACAAACGACATCCCTACACTGACCGACCATACCCGTGAAGGAGAGAGGGATGTCGAGCTAGCATTATTTGCGGACGACAGCACGTACTTATCAACATCGACATCGACGAAAGTGTCTGCGAAGCGGATGCAGCGACTTTTGGACATTCTCCCGGACTGGCTAGATAGGTGGCGTATGGCGGTCAATGTGGGAAAGACCGCCGCGTTACTTGTCAGCAAGAAGAGGCATCAACCGGAGAAACTTCGACTCCAGGGTCAAGCCATAGAATGGCACAACAAAATAAAATACCTTGGAGTTGAAATCGACCGCAAGTTGACGATGAAATCACAGGAGGAGCACGCGGTAAGGCAAGCAAGAACGGCAAGAGCTATGCTTCGCCCCGTGCTCCAATCCAAACTGCAGTTAAGGACCAAGCTGGGGATCTATAAGATGTATATACGGTCAAGACTGACCTACGGGACCTGTTAAAGATCCTAACATCACATTCTCCCCCTGCTTCAGAGGGAAGCCCATCATTGCAGATGGAGCCCTGAAGCTGTGGTGTGAGGATGATGCTTCACTACGGTGGCTCAACAAGGCAGTTAGCAGTCTTTCAGCTGACTCAGGGGTTAAACTCACTGTCAAACGACAGGGAGATTTAACCCGAGTAGTAAGAGCAGCACTGTTCATCCCGGAATGTGATAGCTCTGTCGAAGACACGAGCTTGATTCTGGCGGATCAGAACAAGTGGGCCCAGGTGAACACCTGGAGACTGTTCGCGCATAGCATGCACGGAGACGACACGATGTTCCTCACGTTGGGGATTCCCGAACCCCTTATACTCGTAGAGAAAGGACGGAGGCTAGCCTTCAACCTGGGGAATGTCTACGTTCGATTCTATGCAGCGAACGGGTCTCTTCAGGACGAACCACCTGCACCAGCAAGCAAGCCCACACCGGCAGACAAGCTGGATACCATGCTGGCTCCAGACGGCAAGACGGGGGAAACTCCGGACGAGCTGTCACACTCATCGCCCAAACCATCGTCCTCAAAGACGACGGAGGATATGAGTGTGGATCCTGACCCCCCTACCAGAGGAGAAAGAGGGATCCAAACGGGGCCAACACGGCTGAGTCAGAGGAGGAGGGTAGCTTGAATGATGGCGACCCAATCCTCCATGATGTGTAAGGTCATCCAGACAAACCTCCAGCACAGCCTCACTGCAACGGCTAACCTGCGCAGAGTGCTGGGGGATGACAGCGAGGAGACCATGGCCTTGATCCAGGAGCCGTGGATCAGGGCGGGGCGTGTGTGTGGTCTCAATAATCTAAGGGGTAAGTTAATATATGACAACACCTCCAAAAACAACATTCGAGCATGTATATATGTACCAAGCAACATTGCTTCATTGCCTCTAACCGAGTTCTGTTCCAGAGACTTGGCTACTGCCAGGCTCCGGGGTGTTCTTGGGGAGGAAGCTGGGGACGTGATCGTCGCGTCAGCCTACATGCCCGGCGACGAGGAGATCCCATCGAAAGACGTTGCGGACCTGGTAAGATACTGCGAGCTCAATGACTTCAAACTAGTAATATCAGCAGACACAAACGCCCATCACCCTATATGGGGTATGCCCACGTCAAACAGCAGAGGGGAGGACCTGGTAAACTTTTTATTTACTACAAATCTCCTTATAGCAAATACAGGCGCGGAACCAACTTTTGTTAGACAACGCAGCTGTACTATCATCGACCTCACCTTGGTCTCAGGTAATACAAACCTCATAGAGAACTGGGAAGTATCAGGCGAATACTCCGGCTCCGACCACAGGTGGATCAGGTATGAACTAAAATAAGCAAACAGATACTAACACCAATCCGCAACCCCCGCAGGACTGACAAGACGATCTTCACTAGGTCCCTTGAACAAAACATGAACACAGTAAGTGCGAACACGCAACTAGTAAACATAGAAGAAATAGAGCAAACTGTTGAACAACTCACGTACAGTCTCACTATGAGTTTTTAAAGCGCATGCCCCCTCTCTTTGCCAAACGCTGGGGGAGGCAATCAGGGGTGGACCAAAGCACTGGAACGACATAGGCGGAAGGTACGCAAGCTGTTCACTAGAGCCATGAATACATGCATGGACGAGGACTGGGACAACTATAGAATAGCCAAGGCTAAATATAAGAAAACTTTTACTAAAACTATAACAGAAACCTATACAATACTTCTGAAAACACACTTTCCTGGGTGTCTAATATCAGACTCAAATGTTTGGACAGAACACCCCATGGCACCACCTACAGCGACAGACTTGGCTGTTGCACAGACTGTTGTTACAGGAGAGAGACTAAACTGGGCAATCAACACATTCACACCGTACAAAACGCCAGGTTTGGACGGGATATTCCCAGGACTCCTACAATGGAGTGAACATCATATAAACGAGACATTGAGTGCTATCTTCAAGGCATGTCTGGCGCACAGATACATGCCCAAAGGGTGGAGAGAGGTTTAGGTCTTGTTTATACCAAAGCCGGGTAAGAGTGACTACACAGAAGCAAAGGCTTATAGACCGATAAGTCTTACGTCTTTTCTCCTGAAAACCCTGGAGAGGCTCTGTGATAGGTACATCAGAGACACAGTTCTCATTACCGCGCCACTTCACCCAGAACAGCACGCTTACAGCGCAGGTAAATCTACCGAATCCGCCCTACACAGTGTTATACACAAAGTAGAGCGAGATATTAAAAGTAAAAATTTATGTCTAGGAGCTTTCATTGATATAGAAGGAGCCTTTGACAAAACTAACTTTAGCAGCATTAGAGCAGCACTGCTTAAACACAAAGTAGACCTGACCCTGATCGATTGGATCATTAACATGCTAGAATTAAGGGCGATACGTATTGATTTAAACGGCACGACCAGGGGAGTGGTGGCCAAGGGGTGCCCCCAAGGAGGTGTCCTGTCCCCGCTCCTATGGAATCTAGTAGTCAATGATCTAATCACCAGGCTGAATACAAGTCGCTTCTTCACGGTAGGGTATGCAGACGACCTCGCAATACTAATATCAGGCCATTTTGCCAGTGTGGCATGTGACCTGATGAGAAATGCGTTAAAGGTTGTCGAAAAATGGTGCATAGAATACGAACTCTCCGTAAACCCAGCTAAAACCGAACTGGTGATGTTCACTAACAAACGAACCCTAGGCAGGTTTACACTACCTAGCCTATTTAACAAGCAACTGAAACTGTCAGAAGAAGTGAAATATCTGGGAGTCACACTAGACAGCAAGTTGAATTGGGCCAAGCACTTAGAGAACAAGTTAATCAAAGCCAGTATTTCGTTCTGGCAATGCAGAAGGATGATAGGTAAAACATGGGGACTAAGCCCTAAGATCACCCTATGGCTATATAAAACGGTAATCAGACCTTCACTAACATATGGTGCAATTGTGTGGTGGCCCAGAACCACCCTGAGCACCACCAAAACCAAGCTACAAACCTTTCAGAGACTTGCCTGTGTAGCCACAACAGGCTGCATGCGCACTGCACCAACCGCCGCGATTGAGGCCCCGATAGGCCTGACCCCGCTACACCTATACATACAACAAGAGGCCGCGGCGGCTGCGTACAGGCTAAAGGCACTGAACCTCTGGTATCAGGATCAATTAGCACCCCATACAACAATCATAGAAAACTTTGCAGTTGGAAACCCCTTAATAAAGTCTATCTATGATAGAGTACAAAAGCAACACTTCTTTACAAAGAGCTACCGCGTACAACTAAATGAAGAGCCAAGCGACTGCTCAGGTATTCATGAAGTCAGAATTTACACAGATGGCTCCAAGATGGCAACAGGCACCGGAGCGGGAGCGTTCTCGGAGGAACTAAACATACACATAGCAACAGGGCTAGGTAAACACAACTCTATATTCCAAGCAGAATGTGTGGGTGTCATCCAAGCCACAGCAGCAGTACTTTGCAGGAAGGTTACCAATATTAATATTAGGATACTCTGCGACAGCACTGCGGTACTACGAGCCCTAAATAGATACGACCACTCTTCGGGGCTGATCATACAATGTCACCGACTATTGGAGGAAGTAAGTAAACATAACAATAATGTCACACTCCAATGAATAAAGGGGCACAGCGATTCCAGAGGTAACGATGCGGCTGATGAGCTAGCAAGGAGAGGTTCCGGTATGACGTGTGCAGGACCAGAAGCAATGATCCCCCTACCTTTCAGTCAAATTCGTGCATGGATTCGCAAAAAAACTAAGGACCAGCATCAGAACTACTGGGCAAGTATCGAGGGTTGTAGGCAGTCGAAGGAGGCTTTTCCGATTCTAAATCTGAAATTCTCCAGAAAACTCCTCAATCTTAAAAGAAATAATGTACGACATATCGTCGGAATTATGACCGGTCATTGCTCCTTAAACAAACACCTGTTTAATCTAGGTGTTACAGACAGCCCCCTATGCAGAGGCTGCATGGAGGCGGAAGAAACAGCTGCGCATCTGCTCATCGAATGCAGGAGCGTGGCGGCACAAAGGGCAGCTAACCTCGGCTCGCCGAGGACAGTGTGGGAAGCCTGCGCCAAGCCGAAGGAGCTGCTGGCTTTCCTGGGCGACACCGGGTGGCTGGGCTGATCAGCGACACCCGGCTATCACGCAAAATGGGCCGCGCCACAGCGGCCTGGTTGCGGAAAAGAGCCAGCCCACCAAGTACCAAGTACCTACGGGACCCCAGCTTGGTATCAACTATGCTCGAATACGAACAAAAATAAGCTACAGGCGCAGCAAAACGTAGCCCTGCGCATCATCACCGGCGCACGATACTACGTATCAAACAACACCATCAGCAGTGACGTGAAGATGGAATCCGTAGAGGCGTTTGTGGTTCGTTTGTCGAGAAAAATGTTCGATGCAGCGGACAACGGGCCACATACGCACCTTCACGATATAGCCCCACTCCATACAAGACCACCAGACGACAAGAAGGATTGGCGTGCACTCACCCGTGAGCTTTTGATAGCAAAAGAAACTGATGCCTCCGGGGAGTGGTAGCGCGTCCACTCATCAATAAGAGGAATAAACACTCAGCAAATTAAAGCACAACTAAGTGCAAAACAGCCCCTGCGCAGAGTTGTTCTCTCATGCAACCAGCGGTAAGAGATACCAGGGGGTAGTTGCCCCCTGAGGCCCAGCAGAGGCAAGGAGCAAAAACTCGAGGCCTCCACCAGCCCAGAGGCTGAAGAAACCCGTCAGGTCAGGATTATACTCGTAGTAGAGCACCATCTTCGAGGTGACTTGCGACCTTACGCTTTTGCATTCGAAGAATTCCTTGGGAAAATTTCCTGAGTTAAGTGCGCACGTCAGGTGTTCGGTTGGGTGGTCGGTACATAGTTGGCGTAGGTCCGCGGAGGGGAGCCGGAGCAACCCGGTTCCTTGAAGTGGTCCACCCCATCCTGGTCTATCGAGGGCATGGGTCGCTTACTTTCCGGATGACACAGGTCCTCTCGGGGCACGGGTGCTTCGGGAGGTACTTGTACAACGTTGTCCGGAGAGAGGCGACTCCTGAGTGCCACCAGTGCGGCTGCGCGGAAGAAACCGCGCAGCCGCACAGTCGTGGCGCGGCAGTCCCTGGTTGCAGCCGTGGGGGCGGACCTCTCTTTGTCGACCATTCTTACAAAGTCGGTGGACGATGAGAGGTCGTGGGAGGCGATGGTCTCTTTCTGCGTGGTCGTGATGTTTCAGAGAGAGGCTGAGGAGCGAGATAGAGAGGTAGATCCCCTCTCTCTCCCGTTCCAGAGAGCGCGGACAAGAAGGCGAGCCGATCGGGCTTGCACTCCGTCTCCGCTCAGAGGACCTGGGGTATCGGCTGTGGGGACGGCCGGTGCCCCCCATTAGGATCAGGTCCTCACGAGGTGTGGATGGCCCGCGTGTTCCGAGGCATTCCTCGAGATTCCTCCCTAGAGGCTGGGCCTGCATAGACGGGCAGCGACGTCGGTGGGGGCTGTGGTGATTACGAATGGTCCCACGGCCCCTGCCACCAGTCGATGGCGATGGAACACCGCAGAGGTTTGGTGGGTATTCTGCCCTTCTTGCGGAGACTCCCACACGCGCACCAGCTCTACCCTGGGCTGGTGATCAGGATATAAAATCTTCCTCTGCGTAAAAAAAAAAAAGGGTGGGACATATTTCTCCGCAGAAGCGTTGAGACGCCCCCTAAACTTCCCTTACCCCTCCCCACAACTCGGAAGTTTTCCAACGAAAATGTTTTCGTGTTAGTGTACGGTTGCAAAGTGGTTGCTGTCTCCGAGAATTCGTCGAAACACCTGCTTTGCCCAGCCCCCCATACACCACTGCGAACTAGTGTTCGGAATAGAGCTTCTTACACAAACACCGTAGACACCGCTCGATCGTAGATCATATTCTGGCTAGGGGTTTTATTATAAAATCCCAGCCCAGAATTTTTAAGGCTGCAAATACAACAAAATAGTCATTACCGGAGTTATACAATAGTTGCGCGGCGCCCGTGAGCGGTCACCTTGCTGGGACTTGCTAAAATGATCCAACCTGGTTGGGGACGCACCCCCTCAAGGGGTCGTGTAACTATTGTTACGGAGCATCAGTATCACTCATCACCACCATCATCACCACCATCATCACTGATAAACATTAATTTTAATAGATTTCTAGAATAAATGGCATGGCCGGTAAGGACGGTCAACCTTTCCGAATGGGACCTGACCCTCCTAAGCGGCAAAGACCACCAGATCCGCTGTAGTCCGTGAAGTAGGACTCTCCACATCAGGGGTTAAATCCCCTCCAACCTAAAAGGGACTTTTCAGAAGTCCCTAAAGTGCCGAGCCGCGAGTTTGCGCGGCATAATTCGAGAGCTGGTGCAACGCACCTCCACCGAAGACACGCAGCTACTACAGGCGAAAGTTGACCGCCTGCAGTCGGAGGTCAGTCAGCTGCACAAGAAGCTGGCTGAAGCCACGGCCCGGCCAACTCAGGCCGACCCCAGACCAGCCGCTGAAGTCTCCTCCTCCTCGGACCTTGAGGATATCATCCGCAAGGTTGTCATGGAGGAAAGGGCCTTCACGAGAGCCTGTTTCGCTGGCATCGAAGACAGGCTCTTGCCGGAGAAACGCCTCCGACCGCCACTCGCATCGGACAAGAGGCCGAACGAGCCGGGGCCTTCCTCCCGAAAGGAGGACACCCTTCTACCTTCCTCCACCCCGTCCAACCAACCGTGGACGGAGGTAGTTAGGAAGGGAAAGGGCAAGGCCAAGAAAAAGGCGGGAACGGCCAACCCCCTAGCCACCCCCACGACCACCCTTCCCTGCTCGTCCCAGGCGACCAGCAAGGGAAAGGGTAAGGGAAAGGGGAAAAAGCCGACCCCGGAGCTCACTTCCGCTGCCCCTGCAGCCAAAAAAGCGCCCACCGGTAGGAGGAAGCCTAAGCCTCTGGTGCCCCCTAAGACCGCGGCCGTTGTGGTGATGCTCACCGCTGAGGCTGCGGACCGAGGAGATACGTACGAGTCCGTCCTGAAGCGGGCTCGTGCTAACGCCGATCCCACACAACTGGGGATCGGAGCAGTTACGTGCCGTCGGACCCAAGCCGGGGCTCGAATCTTCGAGTTTCCGGGGGCTAAGGGCGGCGCTAACGCGGACCTCTTTGCAACCAAGTTGAAAGAGGTCATAGCGGACGTGGCTAAGGTGGTCAGGCCCGTAAAGTCTGCCACCTTGGAGGTAACCGATTTGGATGACTCGGTCACCAAAGAGGAAGTGGTGGCGGCGGTTGCAGCAATTTGGGGCTGCGACATCGCAGCGGTGCAAGGTCGGGGCATCCGGCCTGGCCGCGGTGGCATGGGCACCATCCGCCTCGAGTGCCCAGTCACTGCGGTTAAAGCCGCCCTCGCGAAGGGACGGCTGTCGGTCGGCTTCAGCTCCTGCAGAGTCCGAGCGCTTGAAGATCAGCCTCTACGCTGCTTCAGGTGCTTTGAAGTCGGGCACACGCGGGCCCTCTGTCCGTCCGAGGTGGATAGGACGGACAGCTGCTACCGCTGCGGTAAGGAGGGGCACAGGTCCGCCGCCTGCACGGCCACAACGCCACGTTGCACGGTGTGTGCCTCCAGTGGCCGCCCGGCGGACCACGTCATGAAAGGGAGGAACTGCAATCCTCCCCCTAAGAAGGGCAAAGCGCAGGCGCTGACCAGGCCTACTGCAGCTACCGCCGTCCCTGAATCGGGAACTCCGGTGGTTGATGAGGGGGGTGCGATGTCCGAATGATGGATAGGGTTGACCATCGCATTCTCCAGGCGAACATCAACCACTGCAAAGCAGCCAAGGACCTGCTCATCCAGTCCATGGCTGAGTGGTTGGTGGACGTGGCGGTGGTTGCCGAGCCATACTCGATCCCTAGCCGTTGGCTGGGTGATCAGGATGGTTTGGTGGCAGTGGTATCGCGGTCTTCCACAGACTCCCCTCCCCTCTCGCTCTTGGAGAGGGGACCAGGATATGTGGCCGCCGCGTGGGGGGATATAGCCTTTGTAGGCGTATATTTCTCCCCAAACCGCCCTCTATCGGATTTCGAGATATTTCTCGAAATCCTCACCGCAGTGGTCGGTAGGGCGGCGCCACGCCAGGTCGTCGTACTGGGTGACTTAAATGCCAAGTCGACAGTCTGGGGTAACCCAGCCGCTTCTTGCAACGTCCGGGGCCGCGCCGTTGAATACTGGGCGGCCTCGTCCGGTGTCTCCCTCCTCAACAGAGGGACGGTCCAGACGTGTGTGCGGCAACGGGGAGGGTCAGTGGTGGACGTCTCGTTCGCTACCCCCGTTCTAGCCGCCCGCGTCGTGAACTGGCGGGTGGAGATGGTGGAGACCTTGTCGGACCACCAATATGTGCGGTTCGACATCTCCACCCAGAGCCCCCGGAGAACGGTCCCCTCAGGCCCTTCCCCTTTTCCACGGTGGGCTCTCACTCGCCTGGACCGTGAGGCGGCTATTGAGGCGGCGTTTGTCCAGGACTGGCTCGCGCCTCCTCTCAAAGGCCTAGACGTGGACTCCGCAGCGGTCGAACTGAGGGAGTCCCTGACCGAGGTGTGCAACGCCAGCATGCCACGATCTCGCCGCCGACCTCCCCGTCGTGCCGTCTATTGGTGGACGGAGGAACTCGCGGGGCTCCGGGCCGCCTGTGTGGCAGCAAGGAGGGCCTACACGCGGAGTCGACGGCGCAGCCGACGAGATGTGGCCAACGAGGTGCTTCTCTACGCTGCTTACGTAGAAGCAAAGAGGGTCCTCAAGTCGGCGATAGGCGCCGCCGAGGACGCGGCGAGAGCCGAGATGCTTGAGGGCCTCGACAGGGATCCGTATGGGAGACCATACAAGGCGGCGCAGAACAAACTGCGCCCCTTTGGACCCCCGCTGACGGAGACCCTCGAGCCGACATTACTGGATGGGGTGGTTCGGTCTCTGTTTCCGTTCAGGACCAACTTCGCCCCACCAGTGATGGACCCCCCGCGAGCGGTGGCTCCGCCGGAAGATGGGGAGGAGGAGGCACCTCCAGTCACGGTGGCTGAATTCGTGGGGGAGGCTCTCCACCTCCGCGCCAAGAAGACGGCCCCTGGGCCGGACGGCATTCCCGCAAGGGTGGTGGCCCTCGCCGCCTCCCAGATGGAGGAGAGGTTTCGGGACCTCTACAGCGCGTGTTTCACGTCTGGGAGATTCCCGAAACCTTGGAAGGAGGGGCAGTTGTCCCTGCTCCGGAAGGAAGGACGCCCGGTGGACTCCCCTTCGGCATACCGGCCCATCGTTCTGCTCGATGAGGTCGGTAAAATGTTCGAGGGGATCATCGCCAAGCGGCTGAATGGCCACCTGCGGAAGGTCGGACCGGACCTGTCGAACTCCCAATTCGGTTTCCGAAGTGGGCGTTCGACTGTAGACGCGCTGGCCCTACTCAAGGGTCAAGTGCAGGAGGCTGTCGGGGCAAGAGACGGAGTTTTGGCTGTGTCATTTGACATAGCCAACGCCTTTAACTCCGTCCCCCACTCGACAATCTTGGAGGCACTCCGCTACCATGGTGTGCCTCAGTACCTGCGGAGGCTTCTGGCCGACTATCTGGAGGACAGAGCCGTCCTCCTCGTAGACCGCACGGGCCAACTTAAAAAACGCCGGTACGGTGCGGGGTCCGGTGTTCCACAGGGGTCTGTTCTAGGACCTCTCTTGTGGAACATCGGATTCGATTGGCTCCTGCGGGGAACTCTCCTCCGTGGCACGAGTGTCATCTGCTATGCGGATGACACTCTACTCACTGCCCGGGGGAGAGACTTCAGGGAGGCGGCGAGTCTGGCCTCGGCCGGCGGATCCCTTATCGCGGGAAGGATCCGCCGCCTAGGCTTGAAGGTGGCACTGCATAAGACCGAGGCCGTGTTTTTCCACGGGCCTCGGCAGCGCATTCCTCCTGACGCCCACATTATCGTGGAGGGGGTCAGGATCGAGGTGAAAGCCCAGATGAAATATCTGGGCCTAGTGCTCGACAGCAGGTGGCGCTTCGGCCCGCACTTCAGCGGGCTGTCGACGCGCCTGCTAAAGGTCGCGGGCGCCCTCTCTTGGCTCCTTCCGAACTTGGGGGGGCCCAAAGCGCGGTGCCGGCTCTTATACGCCGGCATCTTGAAGAGTATGGCCCTTTACGGGGCTCCTATCTGGGCTGACTCCCTTCAAAAGAGGGAGAACGCCACTACTCTCCGCAGGCCCCAAAGGGCCATTGCACTGCGGGTGGCGAGGGCCTACCGGTCGGTGGGCTTCGCGGCGGCGTGCGCTTTGGCTGGCACCCCTCCTTGGGAGCTCCAGGCAGAGGTGCTCGCCAAAGTGTACGAGTGGACGGCGAGGCGTAAGGCGCTCGGGGAGCGCCCCACCTTGGAGGAGCGGGTGGCTGTCCGGCGTGAGGCTAGGGACGCAGTCGTCCATCATTGGACGGAGGACCTCGCCTCCGCCACTTTTGGTCGCCGCACGTTGGACGCTCTCGGGCCGGTCCTACAAGACTGGCTCGGGCGGTCCCACGGTTTCCTCTCATTCCGTCTGGTGCAGGTGTTATCCGGGCACGGATGCTTCGGATCATACCTGCACCGGATCGGAAGGGAGGAAACACCGACATGCCATGATTGTGGCGCAGCGGAGGACACGGCGCAGCACACCCTCGAGGTGTGTCCGTCGTGGTCCGAGCTGCGCCACAGCTTGGTTGCCGTAGTCGGGCCGGACCTCTCGCTCCCCAGCGTTGTCAGCGCCATGCTGGAGGGTGAGGGGAACTGGGTAGCGGTCGCCTCCTTTTGCGAAGACGTGATGTCCCAAAAGGAGGTGGCAGAGCGCGCAAGAGAGGAAGACCCCCTTGCGGCGCCACTGCGTAGACGAAGAAGGGGCGGAAGAAGGCGATTGCGCCTTCTGCCTCCCGGTGGTGAATAGCGAGAGTTAGGCGCGGGGGCGCCTTCTCTCGCATTGCACCTATTCACCACCTCCGTCGGGCGGGAATGGCCGAGCACTCCTGGTCATTCCCTGGCCCCTCCTGGTGGGAGGGGCGTGCAGGTCCCGCTGTAACAGCGGGCGGTCGTCGGTGGGGGACTGGACGTAGAGGCTCTGCCAACTTCCCAGTCCTCCTCCACACAGACGAAGCCGGAGTGCCGCTGGGTTAGTTTAGTGGGTACCCCGGTTGAACCGGGGAGTCCCACATACCCCCCCTATCCCCAATGGGGGGGATGCGTAATGCATTTTTCCCAGCGTCAAAAAAAAAAAAAAAAAAGGGGTTAAATCCCCAAAGCGGGGAGAAACCGAACCCGCCGTGCTGGGTTGTTCAACTGAAAAGGCTGGAAGTCCCAAGTTAGCGTAACCAGCACAAACATCAAAAACGAGCCCAACGAAAGTCCCTGAACAAGGACTCGGGGCTAGTAGACATGAGCGTCCTCATAACTCTGAAACCGCACAAAGGCAACTGAGCAGAAGCGCCAAACCAAAAAGGCGTGATTCTTTCGACGAGGAGCAGGGGGGTGACGAGAAACGTCCAAAAGTTAAGACGACTCCCACCCCACCGAAGAAAGTACCCAAACCCATACCATCAACATCTGGTATGGGAAAAGAAACTTACAGCAGCCTAAGATTTTCGGCTAGCTCATCATCATCAACATCACCGTCAAACGATGTCTCTGCCAATATCACGGCAGACTCAGTCGACTCAGACGACGATGAATACCAGGTCATGGCTACCCAAACGGACCACATCTACACTGACTCTACGTCATTCGCAGCACTGGAGTCGGTACATATGGACACGGCACCAATGCCGTCGCCGCCATCACCACCATCAGATGCAACTCGATCTTACGCGGCGATGCTAGCATCACCACCTGTCACCAGACCGAACTCCCGGCAAAGTGAGAGACCAGCATCACTACAAGTCACCGAAACTGATCCAGTCCCGAAGTTGAAAAGTTGCCCACCTATCCCAGTGGAATCGCTTCCAGACTGCATACCTATATTCGCCCAATTAAAGGCTAAATTGGGTCATCCATCAAACGTCAAACCGGTAGGAACCGGTTTTCTATTTACCAGCAAGTCTGCGGACGAATTCAGGGCGCTCCAAAAAGTCTTGACAGAAGCAGCTGACAAGGACAAAAGGGTTGCATGGCACTGCTATGCAGTAACCGCAGACTTGCCCACCAAAGTAGCCATTCAAGGACTGTCATACGGTTACAACCCGGCGGAAATAACAATGGCGCTTGAGAGCAAAGGGTTCTCGGTTCAGTACGCTAGGGAAATCCCGCCCAGAAGAGGTAATAAGGGCGGCCCAACGTACTTCGTGCTGTTGGACAGGCTGAGCGACGACGAGAAGGCGAAACTATACGCCATTACCGAACTACTGAACGCCTCGAACGTTCATATTGAAGGCTGGGCACCGAGGGGAGGCACAATATCCCAGTGCCACCGCTGCCAGCTATTCAAACACGCCTTACAGGGTGTCACCGACCCCCGCGATGTATGAAATGCGTGGGAGAACATTTTGCTGCCGACTGCACAAAGGTCTCCGACCAGCCACTCAAGTATGCCAACTGCAAGGGGAAGCATGTTGCGTACAGTCGCAAATGCCCGCACTATTTACGCGAGGCACGCAAGAGAGGCATCAAAGTGCAGGGACCGTACCTCAAAGCCAGTCGGCCTGCACCCCCCCAAGCTCCGCAAAGAGAAGAAGAACCCCGGACGAGACAGTCGAAGGAACAACCACGAGCACACCAAGGTAGATCGACCCAGCGTGCTCCACCCACCCTAAGCGAACAAAACCTGCTTCACGATCAATGACAGTTGTACCAGCACCAGCAACATCAAAGGCAGTCGAGGCCCACTTACTCTTGGTATTCATGTCCCCCCCACCCCAGGGTTGGATAGGATATCCGAGAATGCCACAGATGGACATGTGTCCTTCGCTACCGCAACCTACCACCACTTTGGCACCACCAGCCAATCTGCCGACTCAAAGGGGGTCCCCCTTGCAAAATAAGAAAAAGAGTAGAAGAAGAAGAAGAACAAACAGGAGGCGATCAAAGTCCACCAAGTCGGCGCCTACAGCGTAGGCGTCCAGGGTAGGTTGTCTGCCACCTCTACCTCATAACGTATATAACTACGTCCAGCGCATGGAGGTCATACTCCAGATCTTATTGTGGTTACAGGTAACCAGCATACCAGGTAAGTCTTTTGACTATTCTAATAACCAGAAGATTCCAACCATGATCTGTCGCGCGAAGGCCTGCTTGCTTTATTTTTATCTATATTTGGTGGTGATACGCTTAAATGGTTACGCACATATAGTCATGAGTTGAAGAACCCTATAGTCACACATGGTGTAATTTCAATTAGCAATTCCAATTACACTGTCCGTATAAACATTTCAATCATGAATTCTGTCAGTCGTGTCGTTGTACGTTGATAGATCGTAACACATTTATTTGTTTTAACTGTTTGTTCATCGTTTTAAACTTATTATTTATACACAGTCCACTCCATATCAATATGAGTAAGTGTCTAAATCCTTTACATATTTACTAAAGCGTCTAAACAATTAAGTACAATACTTCTTTCGAGTGTTACCACAGAGTAGCTAAATCTAATACTCGTATATAAACGATAATAGAAAACCAGACTAATTAGTGCAAATAAGAGTTTGCTAAGGAAAACCTACAACAGTTTGTTTTATCATTAAATCAATAGGGTAGCATTTGACCATTAATTATTCGTAATTAGGGCAGATCATTACCAAGCTTAGGCTAAAGGCTT
Organism: Selenia dentaria; assembly: GCA_917880725.1. Taxonomy (NCBI): domain Eukaryota; kingdom Metazoa; phylum Arthropoda; class Insecta; order Lepidoptera; family Geometridae; genus Selenia; species Selenia dentaria. The sequence goes on along the minus strand of OU862877.1, from coordinate 13,629,264 downwards.
CGTTGAATCACAATTCTAATTCTTTTGAGTCTAGTATTTATCACGTGGCATCGACGAGGCGTCATGTAGGCCTGGTACAAAAATTTGCGTGAACTACAATTTATTTATTTATTAATATGCCAACAGCACAGACATAATACAGCGTTATAATATTTTTAAATAGTAAGTAGTAGTAATAGCCAATACGAGTAACAGGCTAAGTCTATAGTACAACTATGAATTAAATAAAAACAAATCGTACTTTAAAAACTCACAAACAATAGGCACATTTGCGACTTAATGTATATATAATAATAGGTAGTGAAGGAAGTACAATCCACTAAATATCCTAATATTTTATAATGAATACCATATAACTAACTAATAACTGTGCCCCAACAGCGGGAGCATGAGCTGTTAAGATAAAGAACATATAGGTAACTAAAAAATAAAAATAAAATTGTATACCTACAATATAATAAATGAATTTAAAATATGTGCATATATATACGTACAGTACGTCGCGAACACTGCTACTGAATACACGTCTTACTCATTTTACACCGAATCCAGTGACTACCAAACTTTGTTTCTTAATATGAAGTGCCCCTTGTGTGGTAACGATTTCAATGATGGAGTGCAGTGTGGCTCTTGTCGGAAGCACCTAGACTTTGGCTGCGCTCAAATCACTGAAGTCTCGTGGAGGAAGCTTGGACCCACTAAGCGTGCCTCCTGGAAGTGTACTGCCTGCAGGTCATCAACAGCCGTGCCCCAGTCCCCCGCTCTGTCACCGGTCTCTGTCATTGGATCTGACCCCGTGACTCTAGAGATTGTGTTGAAGGAGATTCAGGGTATAAAATCCCAGCTTATTGGTTTGCCAGCCCTCATTGTGGACGTTCGCACCTTTAAGGAGGAAATTGCCGACCTGAAAGCTGCTAATGAGTTTAGCAATAATAAAATAGTTGAACTGACAAGCAGGGCTGCTGAGATGGAGGCTAGGATCTCGAATGTGGAACAGCTGGAGGGGAAAGTCACCTCCATACAGAACCAATTGGATACATTTAACTCGCAGATGTCAGCGAATGAACAGAGATCCCGGCTTAATAACGTCGAAATAAAAGGGGTGCCGATAAAGAAAGACGAAAATCTGTTTGTTATTGTCCAATCCTTAAGCAAGAAGGTCAATTGTCTCTTCCCAAAAACACAAATTAATTATTTATACAGAGTTCCACTATATAACTCCAAAGAGAAATCTATAATTGTGAGCTTCTTAAATAGATATGTCAAGGAAGAGTTTGTTGCCGCAGCTCGAGCTTGCAAGACGTTGACTGCTGCCGACGTTGGTTTCAAAGATTCGCAGCAGCGCATTTTTGTGAACGACCACCTGACTGGAGAGTCTAAGATTTTACTGACTAAAGCCAAGACCAGGGCAAGAGACAAGAATTATAACTATGTGTGGGTGAAGTATGGAAAGATCCATATTCGGAAGAATGATACATCACCAATCATCATTATTAATAAAGAAAGAGATTTAAACAAATTAGCGTAAAGTGTCTCCAACTAATGCTTCTCATAAGTCCATTAACTTTAAGTTATAATATCAATTTAGAATATTGTCAGTCAAATTTAATACTACTTCATCTTTTTACATCTTTATTATTGTTACCGTACAAAAGTTTGATATTCTCTGCCTCGACCGCTGACCCGCCGATGCACCTTTGTTCTACGCAGGTAATCGCCTTTTGTTTTGCCAACAACTTACCTTTTACTTGCCAATGTGCTATCTCGCTCGCACTTGTATATTATGCCAATCGCTGCAGCTATTCTCGCAATCCCGTACCGATGCTTGTTGACCTACTTAGCGTAAATAATACATTTACAAGTGCATGCTTATTTTTTGTGTGTTATATTAATAATTGCTTTGTAGGATTATTATTTAAATCTACTTATAATTATGTCAGTTTTCCAGTGAAGTTAACAGTCTATAATACTCATTATTTCGGTATCGGAAGCGCAAACTTTCTACTGCTTTATTTATCTTATGTTTTTGCTACTATAATTCTATTACATATCGCTACTTAAATACAAAACCACCACATCTCAAAATAAGCACATTATACAGGAGCCGCATTTGTAAAAATAATAACGATGATTTATTGATTTTTGTTTAAATTATGCGCAGTACATAAATGCTTTTGGCATCATGAGTTGCGTAATTAAATGGCCTATTTTTTGATAAAGCTATTATAACAATATCATTAAAGGATTCCATAAAATATGCATATAAGTTAGTTTAGTAGATAAACCTTGACTTCGACAACACTATTTTTTTTTAAAGAAAACTGCAATAATTAAGAAAATAAGGGTTTATTTATGTTTTTTAATATTACAAAACATCTATTTAGGCAAAAATGGCACATACTCACTATGTATTTTAAAATAGTGAACTTACTATCTTATCATGAGATCAAAAAATTTATATTAACCATACTTTACGTAGTTCAAACAAAATAAAACTTCTAAGTTACAAATTAACAAAGCAAACAAAAATATTTAAAATAAGTGAGCTAAATATCTATGTACGGGATATTATATTTAGCTAAAAGCTATGACACTTAACAGTTCTCAGTGAGAAAAATTTAGGAACTTTTACACTAAATTTTTGTTTACTAAAACCTTCTTCACAACAACTAGCGATTAATTAAACAATTAAAAACTTAACTATAACATTTTAGGGCTATAATCAACAATACTACTTACTTTTTGGTATTGAATTAGCTAACCTAGCATAAGATCGCGTTTGGGAAACTGAGATACGTAACATTATCTTAAAATAGTCTAATATAAAAAGTAATAAGACAATGTCAAGGTGCGTTTAAAAAAAGTTTTTTTTTACTTTTTCTCCAAACTATTGAGCATATTGGTCGTAAAGATACAAAAAAACTTAATCTAAAACTACATTATTCGCAATGTATGCATTACTTCAAAGATTTGCATAAAAAGGTTCATAATATTTTGGAACGACGTTTTTTTCGATAAGCTTTAAAATGCCTGTCTTCTTTGCTTCAGGAACTGATAGTTTTTCAGTGTACAGTTTGTTTAGAGTCAAATCGTTATCAGGTACCTTCGATTTATTGCGACGTTTCCTCAATGTAGTTACTGACCTAAACTCTTCCTCTTCGTAGGATGTTTTAAAGAGAAATACACCACTGCTTAGTTTTTCTACTTTCAGAATCTTTATATCGGTCCATTTGAATTTATTGCCATTGTCATCAATGTTGTAGTTTCCTTGACACAGAGGTTTAATGTCGAAAAAATTCTCATGAGTCAGTTCTTCAACAGCATAAGATGTTCCGGTTTTTTTTGCTGTTTTAATCAGAGTAATGTACTGGTCTGGAACGTAAATTGGAGATGATTTCAAAGCTCTTGTAATGTTACGTTGGATGACAGAATGTACACTGTCCCCTTCATTCTGGGTGTGCCCTTTAACCAAAAACTTATGAGTCTTGATGTTAGGCAATACCCGAGTCGCATATTGGTACATTGCCAGCATGTATTTATTTTTTTGTTGGCCACAGCAATTATCACTATAAAAAGTGACATCACAGGGTATGGTGGCATTATACTTGAGTTTTTTTAAATACATAAAAACACAAGAGCCAATTTCATTAATACCTCGGGCTCCTTCTCCTTCATGCCATACATAACAAGTTGTGTTTTTTGTACCAAGTTCGGTTATTGTGAAATTAAGTAGATTCAATTTAGAGGTGTAATAGAAATTAGACACATCACCCCTTGGACAGGGCATCACTGCTTGGAGATCGTACACAGCTACTACGTAAGAGTTACTGACAAGCTCTTTGTCTTTATCCTTTTCGGCTCTAGCAAGAGTTTTTTGCTTTAAATGCTCATCGTATATACCCTGTAGTAACGATTTATCTTCAGCGTTTTGGTAGGCCATGCAGTCTTCGCATTGGTCCTTCTTAGGTTGCCAGAAAGATAAATTAAAATCATACATAAATATGTTATTGTACACTTGATATGAAACGTGTGGCGCACCCTCAGATTTACATTTGTCTACGTAATGCCTATGTAGTGCAGCAACTGTAAGTCCACCCTTAATATACTCCCGAGTCGATCGTGCTCTACAGTAGTGACTCTCTATGCGGGGTATAGAATTAATGTGCGCTTTGACACCATCGGTTAGGTCTGAGTCAAGTTTCTTATGGTTGTTATGTTTTCCCCTGTTATCTGTAAGGTGTACACCAGTTTCAGATTGCTTCTTGATAACGGTTCTTATAAAGGTATCAGAGATCGCAAGAGTATTCATGAAGAATACTTTACACACCCGAGTCTTTTCATAATTTCTAGTCAGATAAAACGCGCGATTGTAATTTTTGCGACTGGTACCTTCACGAAGGTATCTATATTTTGGTTCGATCTTTGTCATATGATCGTGAACTAACTGTCGTTGGATTTCCAGATTACCGCTCTCCCAGAACTTTTCAAAAATAAGTTTTCTTTCTTCCAAAGTAAACTCTGTAGAACATTTTGATTTACATTTACTGGAACAAACAGGACCCATTTTTTTGGCTTCAAAAATTTCTTGGACTTGGACATAGAAGTATAAGACAAACCCTTGTTTTTCAATAGCTTACTTTGATTTCGTTTCCATAGGAGCGGTTCGGCTTTTCTTTTACGAGACCTTTTGCGTGATTCAACATCAACACTAGGAGACTGCTCGCCCACACTAGATGGTTGCTCGCCGACGCTAGAAGGTTGCTCGTCAACGCTAAGTGGCTGATAATCAAATCTAGATGATGAGTTAATGTCAAATACCTCCTGATTCTCCACAGCTGATTGTGGAAAGTCTTGAATATCAGATAACATTGCTTGTGGTTGCTCATCATCGGAATCTGGCTGGGCTTTGTGGTTTTCAGAAAATGGATCTTCATAGGTGGGATCTTTGACACTGTCGTCGGATGAGAAATCTTTTGTGCTATTTCTGGAACGGGAGAACTAGAACTGGAGCTGCTAGAAGAGCTTGAAGTTTCATCACAGGAAGAGTCACTATCTGAGTCCGTTTCTTGGATGATTAAAGGTGGTTTATTAATATTTCTGCCATTTGGTGGCGTCATTTGAATATCTTTATTGTCTTCATCGGAGTTAAAAATACCTAAAGAAAACTGACTATCCGGTATAGAATTAGTGTCATTATCATCAAATTGTATGGCACTTGAGTTCATTTCACTTGGTCCTATTATTGACGGAGATTGTGGTTCTTCTTGAGGGTCATTTATAGGTTCTTGAAGGCCATTTATAGATTCTTGAGGGCCATTTATAGGTTCTTGAGGATCATTTATAGGTTCTTGAGGGTAATTTATAGGTTCTTGAGGGCCATTTAAAGGTTCTTGAGGGTCATTTATAGGCATAATCATGTTCAAAATACGGCGCGCTCTACTTGTTGTCATTCTGAAAAGATTAATTAATAATACAAGTTATCAAAGAGCTGACTACAAATAACCAGACTTTCTATTTAAAACACACACACACACACACACACACACACACACACACACAGAGCGATGACGACGTCAAACTTATAACACACATAACTTATAACTTCTTGTAATAAGCGTTATAATGTATCTACGTATTAAGTAAAATCGAATTGGTTTTAATATTTGATCTGTTTAAACTATAACATTACCCCATAAAACTAAGAAAAAATGTACAGAAAACAATATAAAAACGAAATATTACTATTTATTTAAAAATAATATCTAATAAGAAATGAATTTCAAATACAAATATACCATATTTCGAAATATGGTACTTTAGCATATAGAAAGAAAAAATAATTATAATTTACTAATGCAAAACTAACTTCATTCAAATGTGGTAGTATTTTATATAAATTTATGACAAAATATCTAATTAATAAATGTTATACTAACTTCTTTAAAAATATTGTACTATTGCTCATAAAAACTATAAAAAACTTACGTGTATGTGATCTGCAATACGAAAATATTTTTGAATGTGGTACTTTTTAATATATATTTCCACTACATCTCACGCGGTTATTTGGAATGTGGTAGTTTTTCACAAAAAATACGTGTGCTTTCGCCGAACGTACGTTGACAACTGGCAATGCTGTACTTTTGCACGGAACACAGCCACAGAATCGGTATAGAACAAAAGTGACGTTCGTGCGTTTAAGGTTGTTTTTGACCGTAAAACGTAAACGGCTGTCTTAGTGAAACTTTATAGTTTAGTCGTTTAAGATTCATTTTATACAATAAAAACAGATTTGAATTTTTTTGGAATATGTTACTTTTGTATTTAAGTAGCGATATCTTTGACAATGGATAATACGGGAAAAAGTTTAATTAATATTTATTATCAAAACACCCGGGGTTTACGAACGAAGTCCGTAGCGTTTTATCGAAACCTTTGTTTATGTTCGTATGACATGATTATACTGACGGAAACTTGGTTGGTAGATAGTATCGTCAGTGCGGAATTGTTTGACGAACGCTATATAGTATGGCGGCGTGATAGGGATTATGAACTTACACAGGAAACTATGGGTGGCGGTGTGCTTATAGCCATTCGCAGGGATATAGCAGCAACGATGCAACCCCAGTTTCAATCTACTGCCGAAGATTTATGGGTCACTTTAACACTTAAACAATGAAACTCTAATTTATATATCAGAGTACACATGTGCGTTATTTATTTATGTCAACAAAATCTTGGATTATCTTTCTCGGAACAGTTACATAACTTTTTATCTAAACTCAATCAAATAATTTTAATGAATCCGGATGATAAGTACTTATTGATTGGCGATTTTAATTCTAGCTCAATAATGTGGATGCGAAGTAGCGACTCTCTAGCAATGTTACCCTCAAATGTATGTACGGATGACCATAGGGACCTTATAAATGACCTATATCTGCTTGATTTGTGTCAATATAACTGGGTTGTCAACCACCAAGGGAGGATACTTGATCTCGTTCTTTGTAATGATGATGTGATTGTCTCTGAGAGTGATAATGCCCTATCTAAAATTGATCCTTATCACAAGCCGCTACTGATAACAGTACAGTTTTTTTATCTGCCGTTGTTAAAACCGTTGGCTCGCGTTAAGCACTTATTTAATAAAGGTGACTATGATGCAATAAATTCTGAATTATTAAAAATCGACTGGGCTAGTGAGTTTTCTTTACTGAGTATGGAAATGGCGGTTACATTATTTTATTCTCATGTTGAGAAATTAATTAAGAATTACATTCCGACTAAACTTGTCAGACAAGAAGTGTACCCAAAATGGTACTCACCCGCATTAATAAAATCCCTAAAAGAAAAATTTAAATATCTAAGAAAATTTAAAATATATCATAATAAACCTGACCAATTATGCTATTTTTTATTACGCGATAGATGTAAATTGCTTGAAAAACAATGTTATGACAAGTACATTTTAAATATTGAAAATTCTATCGAAAAAGATCCTAGGCATTTTTGGTCATATGTAAAATCACGAACTAAATCTAATAGCATTCCCAGCTCAGTGAATTTTCTAGGAAGAATCGCTACTACTGGTGATGATATTTGTAATTCATTCGGAGACTACTTTCACTCCACATTTCGTACCCAGACCGGGGGCGACTTAACACCTGGTAATGATTTGCTTACTGGCACATCTAACTCAGCTATTATATCGCAGATCCATATAGAAACAGATTATGTTTCTAAATTATTATTGAAACTTGATCCCGCTAAGTCAGCCGGCCCTGACCATATCAGCTCCTTATTTCTAATTAATTGCGGGAAAACCATTGCTCTACCCATTACATTACTCTTTCAAAAATCTATTTCTCAATGTACATTTCCTCAGATCTGGAAGTCCGCCTATATTACACCAGTTCATGAAAAAGGGTCTAAAATTGATGTAACAAATTATAGACCTATTTTCAAGCTATGCGTTATAGCGAAAGTTTTCGAAAGGGTCATCTATAGCCAGGTATACAGCGCATTAAAAAACTCATTTCACCCATCTCAACATGGGTTTCTAAAAGGCCGCTCCACTGTTTCTAATTTGATTCTATTGAATGAATATCTGACTGAAGCTATGAGTAATCGCAGCCAAGTAGATGTGGTATATACCGACTATAGCAAAGCTTTCGACCGCATAGACCATAGGATACTTCTGTCTAAGCTTCGACTTATTGGCATCGCTGGTGATCTATATCGTTGGCTCTCATCCTATATAGAACGAAGAACTCAAGCTGTAGTGGTCAGTAATTATATTTCTAGCTGGGTTACCATTCCAAGTGGGGTTCCGCAGGGATCGTTACTAGGACCTTTATTATTTACGATATTTCTTAACGATATTTCCACCTGCCTTCAAAGTTCCCGCTTATTTTGTTTTGCCGACGATATGAAGATATTTAGGGCTATTGAAACAGTCGATGATGTCGAGAGGCTTCAAGCGGACTTAATCCAGCTTGACAACTATTGTTTAGCGAATAAGCTCGACCTCAATCCTGCGAAATGCTCAGTGGTTACATTTACTCGCAAGCTAAATATAATTCCATCAGTCTATAAATTAAAAAATAAAGTACTGTCAAAGAACACCACCGTGCTTGATCTTGGAGTTATTCACGACTCAAAACTATTATTTGACGAACATATTGACCACATAGTGAAGAAGGCATCAAAAGCATTAGGGTTTGTTCTGCGTACTTGTGCTTCCTTTAATAGAATAAAAACCTTTAAAATTCTCTATTGTACCTTTGTACGCAGTATACTTGAATATGCTTCACAGGTATGGAACCCACGATATGAAATATATATCAAGCGAGTTGAGGGCATCCAGATGAGATTTATTAAGTATTTATGTTTTCGGTTAAAAATTCCGTTTCAATCCAATGATTATCTTAGTCTTTGTAAAAAATTTCACATACTTCCTCTCTCTAAAAGGAGAGAAATAGCTGATATTGCTTTCCTATTTAAAATTACTTCTAATTTAATTGATTCTCCCGAGCTATTAAGCATGATACAATTTCAAACTCCTACAGTAATTAAGCGTTTCAATCCTCTTCTATATGTTCCAATTGTAAAAAGTAACTACAGACAAAATTCATACTTGTGTCAAGTGAGTAAAAGCTATAACAATTTAGATAAGCGAGTTGGCTTAGACTTATTCTGCACTAGTTTGGCATCGGCGAGGCGGCTGTTGAGCAGAGAATTCTTTGACTAAGTTGTTTGAGTACATTCCATTACCAAATATTGAGACTGCATTGTAGTGTTCATAACTTATGATTTTTATTTAGATGTTAACCGTGAGGACCTGTAATTGGCTTTCTGTTGTTATTCCTTATGTTTAAAAAATTATATTGCTGTTGGTCTTCCTCAAATGTAAAAATAAAAAATAAAATAAAATATTTGTAGCAAATTAATAAGTTAATTTTAAACATTCATAGGTTTTACGTCTAAACATATTTTTAGACGTATTGAATATGTCTAAATCTGAAAACTGAGCACATCCGAGAAATAGGGGCGTTTCTTGCATAATTCGATGATTTGAAGTTAATCATAAATATAGTTTTATTTGGCCGTCGCGTGCGCGACATTGGAACGTTAAAATTAACAGCGGCATAGCAGAGCCGGTGCGTCTAACGGCAGGTCCCAATAACCTATCTATCGTCGGTTTACTTTACTAGAGATAGATATTTGACATTATTTGTACGGACGTTATGTCATATTTTTATCGGTAAGGGAAACTGTGGATAAATAGATTATTGGGATCCCCCATAGGTGGCAGTTAACTATGTTACAGAGGAGCGTCATGTCTAATAAGGTACGTCTATTATCCAAGGGCATAATGTTATGTCGAATACAGCCAGTGCGATAGTTAGAATAAGTTCAAGTTCGGTAGTTAAGGTGTTTGATGAAATTAACTTGTATCTTTTCAATACGTTGCACATGTGTTATGTAATATGGTGAACAGATACTGCTAGCGTATTCCAGTACACTACGAACGTATGCGTTATATACAGCTTTAATACAACTTAAATTCTAGAACGGCTTGCAGGTGCGAATAATTAATCTTAAGCTTTTGTATGCTTTGTCCACTATTACATCCAAGGAAAGTTTGCTGTTCATAATAACCTCCAAGTCGCGCACCCTGTCAACGTGTTGTATTGCAGTATTATTCAGGCTATAATTGAATTTAATAGGTTTAAGTCTACGAGTGAACGAGATTTGTTGACATTTAGGGACGTTTCAGTTATTTTATTATCGGCATAGACAATTTCAAGCCTGTTCAGGGTCTCTTGGAGAGCAATGCATTCTTGTAAAGTTTTGATTTTACTAATTATTTTTGTCGTCCCCATATAGAGCATAATTGGGGGAGCCAAAAAAGCGTATATGTCGTATATATAACCGTTATATAACAAAGGACCGAGATATGATCCTTGAGGAGTTCTAGACGGGATACTAATAAAATCTGACCTATATCCTCCAACCACTACTGCCTGAGATCTATTAGTTAAGGACGATTTGATCCAGCGAAGTAAATCACCATGTATACCCAGTTTATTAAGCTTATCAAGCAAAATCATATGATCCACACGATCGAAGGCTTTTTCCAAGTCCGTGTAGAACACGTCAACCTGCCCTTCCTTATCCATATTATTCAAAACAAATTGGGTGAACTCTGCTAGGTTAGAGGTGGTTGACCGATTTCGCAGTATTAAACTATGAGTTTTACAATTAAACTATGGGTTATTAAACTATACCACAGTTGTACTAGTTTGTACCGTATAAGTCAATGCGATACAACATTTTCACGCTAGGTCTTCTGATATAGGGTTCGAAAACGTGTAGTTGGCTTAATCAGTTAAAATTGATTAATGGATCTTTGTATGGTAATGGAATGAACTCGAACAACTTAATCAAAAAATTACCTGCTCAACACCCGCCTCACCGAAGCTAGACTACTATAGAATAAGACTAACGGCCGGTCCCAATAATTTATCTATCGCCGGTTTACCTTACTAGAGTTAGATATTTGACACTATTTGTATGGAAGTTATGTCAAATTTCTATCGGTAGTAAGGAAAACCGTGGATAGATAGATTATCTGGATCCTCCATAAGACAATCTATTGTTCATCTACTGTTGCTTTGTGCATCGATTTATTTGTTTTGACTAGACATTGCCCCAAGAACCTTTGCCAATGGACGCTTAAGAACATGCCTGCACCGACGATCTGACTGACAATGTTCCGAGCTACCTCAGCTGCTTCGCTGTGCGGCTTCTCAAGCCGGTGCGCTGTGCGGCTACCCGAGCCACTGCGCTGTGCGACTTCCCGAGCTGTTGCACTGTGCGGCTACACGAGCTGCTACGCTGACCAGCTCTCCTGAGCACTCGTACCGACTGCTGTACTAGTCTTCTGCTCTGGGCTGCTGCACATAACGATCACTGCTTCTCGTGGTGTCGTTTGCAATGCATGATTCTATCGTGTAGTTGCCATTTTGCAATGCGTGATGTTGTTCATACAAAGGCCACATAATACAGTTGCCATTTGCAATGCATGATACACACACGCACTTGCTGCAATGTGTGATAAGCGTCATAAAAAAACCACATCATACAGTTTCCATTTGCAATGCGTGATATACACACGCAGTTGCCTATTTCTTTCAGCAATATGTTGGATCCGTCTCCTCACATAGTTGCAGCATTGTGTGATGTGGTTTGTGAGTACCGTGTCATACAGTTGCCGTTTATTACTGTTTATGTAACGAATCTTAGAGGTACGGAACTCTATTATTCGTGATACATTCACTCTTATTTTTCTTTTTCTTATTCTTATTTTTAACTTGACTCTTCCTGCATTTACCTGAAAATTTTGCTTACTTGTACCTATTTACCTCAATACATGGCGAGGCCTGTATTGGTTATACTTGAATGCACGCTTGTGCTTTTGACACAGTGTCTTCTTTCCCTTTTGGTTTTTAATGCTTCTCGCAATAACTTAAATTGCCTACATCAAAACTACTACTAATTGAGCAACGTTTTCATCTCATTTTGAAATGGTTTCAGTTAACAGTTCTTATGCTATTCTGTTTCTGTATATGTACCGCCGGGTTTAGCATCATTGTCGTTGTGTGTTATAGAATGCAATAACTGACAATGACCAGGTCAGTTGCGAGCACCTCGCCGAGCGTGACCAATGAACCAGTGCAATCAACCCACCTTGCCCGAATATCAGCTCTATTTAATTCCCAAATATATAATATTATTAAGATTACAACACCTTTAATACTGTGATCGTATATCGCTAGAACATACAGTTAATAGAAGCTTCTAGCAAAACCGCCATAGACAGAGATACACAACAGTACTGCAGGCGGCCGCGTTCGCCGCCACAGTATACGCACGAGTACTACAGAAAATTGCGTTTGACACAACAATGATGATTAAAACCTTTCTCTAGAGACACCGTGTACGTTCTTGACTAATTACTGACGGCTGGTAAATTGCAAGCCGTGGTGATTAAGCTATGCGCTCCGACACGATTGTTCACTATTGTTTGCAAGAAAGTCTGTAATCAAGAAGCTAGAACAGGTACTAATACTGGTACCTACGTGGTTAATTTTATTTATTAAGTTATACTAGTAAGTACTGTTAAGGATTTACTTATGTTCTTGAGATTAAATAATTATAATTCGTCTATGGTCGCACGTTTTGAATTCAGCCCAATTTATTTCAAGGACCATATCCTACATTAGAGATCCGCACAAAACATTTTACCGTAAAAAAATTACGTAAATAACATAACAATTTTAGGTGATTAACATGTAATAACATCTGTTAGCTATTGTGAATCAGCACTCATATATCATTTAGACATGCTACTTAATTAGGTTACATATCTTATTTAGAATTGGATTAATTATTTACATTTAAATTACGGTACCGCGCGAGAATTTAAATATTTTGTACCTAACGAAATTACAGATTATAATTAATTACTTAAGTAATTAAACCCTCAGCTCACATAAGGTTAGGTACACGCGTTATTTAGTGAGGTGTTATTTTAACCGACTTCCGAAAAAGGAGGTGCAGAATTTCACCTGCGATTAGATATTTTAATTTTTTTTGATTTTGTTTGACGATGCCTTCTAAAGCACAGGTAGCCAGTTTTAGGGAGGAACAGATCGCTATTCTTATGCTTAATTCAGTAGCGTTATCGTTGAAGTAAAGCAAATCAAAATATACTAACTCGGAATTTAATGTCAGATGTGCTGAAGTAAGGGTGACTCGTGATAAATTCGACGCGGCGTACTATGTAATCTTTGACACCGTAGGTTTATCAGACGCCCAGGAGGAATTCTACATCGAGCAGTATAAAAGGACAATAGACGACAACAATGAGATTCTAGTTGCACAACTAGAGCTAAATATATTGTCATCAGCTCACACTGACGATGTACCATCAGCACAAAATAAGGCGAACGTCACAGCGCCACCTACGGTAAGCTCGGTTCTGCACCTAATTGAGTTACCAAAGTTTACCTCACAACCCGCGCGCTCTTCGCCATCAGCTAAGCAGGTATCGAACCCGCAGCCTCCGCACTATGTGCAGGTTTCGAACCTGCAATCTTACAGCTCCACGCCTAAACCCGCGCGCTTCTCACCTCCACCTCAGCAGGTTTCGAACCCGCTGAACCTGCAACCTTTCAGCTCCGCGCCTATACCCGCGCGCTTCTCGCCCCCACTTGCGAAGGTATTGAACCCGCAACCTCCGCGCTATGCGCAGGTTTCGAACCTGCAACTTCTCAGCTCCGCGCCTATACCCGTGCGCTTCTCGCCCCCACTTCAGCAGGCTTCGAACCCGCAACCTCCGCGCTATGCGCAGGGTTCGAACCCACGACCTTTCAGCTCCGCGCCTATACTCTCTATAGTGACAACCACTACTATCCATGGTGTAATGTAAGGGTCACAAGCTTCGGGTATGTACCCGATACAACACACAACCAGTGCATTTATTGCCAATACAACAGCGCAAGGTACCATGCCGCCGTCCCTCACCTGATACGGGCCAGAAGGTGTCCTTCCGTCGTACTCCACCGCGCACTACATCGCGTTCTCCATCGCCGGCTAGGCAATGACTAGGACGGCACATTCAGCACACATCCTCTCAGCACACAAATATTCAGCACATATTCACTCAGACCACAAATATTCAGTACATATCCACTCAGCCCACAAATATTTAGCACATATCCACTCAGCCCACAAAGATTCAGCACATACCTTCTCAGCCCACAAACGATCAGCACATATCAGCTTAGCTCACAGCTAATCAGCACACATCTTATCAGCCCACAACTAATCAGCACACACACACAACACGACGACAAAATGTTGTCGCAAACACCTTAAGTCAGCCAGGCGCTGACATTCTGCAATCACTCTAGCCAGTAATTCTGGTTGTTATCAGCTTGTCGCGTAATTCGACATCGAGTATACAAATGTATGCATTGTTTTCGTTTCCGCGCTAAACCCAAGGCCCAGTACATGGCCGACTTACCCTTCGACCGCATGATTGTTCAGCCGGTATTCAGCAAAGTCATTACGTTATTTAGATATGATTGCGGTACAATTTATGTAGGCGCTAGAAATGAACTTAAGGAAATACAAGACTTTCTCGCAGCCAATAATGACCATATCGCACCTACACTTTCAGCTCTCTTAGCGCGCATCGAAGCCGTACTCAATGCACGCCCTCTCAGCTCACTCTCTTTTGACCCCGCGGACCTTGAAGTACTCACCGCAGGTCATGCCCTTATAGGATGTCCGCTCAACGCCCTACCTGAGTATTCGGTAGGAGGACGAGCCATTTCTGCACAAAAAAAGGTTCAAGCTCGTCCTATCCTTATCCCAACACCTTTGGCGATCCTGGTCCAAATCCTACCTGCACACCCTCCAAACCCGCTCCAAATGGACTCCCCGATCCAGCCTACCTCAAGTCGGGGAACTGGTCCTGATAGTGGACGACCAGGTGCCACCTCTACACTAGCGCATGGGGCGCATCACCAAGACGTTCCTAGGATGGGATCGCGTCACCCGAGTGGTGGAACTCAAGACGAACTTGGGCATCTTGACGCGACCTGTCCTCAATGCCTGCCTATCGATTGAGCACCACACCACACCTTCAGTCACCATTTCAGCGCCGTCGCGTCCGCACGGCGCAATCGGCATCCGTTATCAGCCCGCAACCTCCGTGTGACAGCGACCTTTAGTGTGCCGGCGCGGCCGCACGCCTTATCAGCTCAATCAGCCCACAGTCACCCGACCGATATCAGCGCGCGCGCACGCCTAAATTGGCATCCGTTATCGGCTCAATACACGTGTACGCGAGTGCGCGTCAACCATAAACCTAGTGCACACGTTTATTTCCCAATTTCAATACATATTTTACAATTTACTTAATATTTTAATTAATTACTAAACTAATTGGGCACCCAAAAGTGGATGAAGGCCTCCTCCATGCGTTGCCACGTGTTACGGTTCTGGGTGACTCACGTCCAGGTCGCCCCCGCCACCGCGACGATGTCATCACACCATCTCCTCCTTGGCCGTCCTCTCGATCGCGTTCCGTCCCTGGGATGCCAGTGGATCACACAGTTTTTCTGGCGATGTGACCCGCCCACTGCCATTTGAGTCTGCAGAGCATTTTTACTGCGTCAATGATTTTAGTTTTCTTCCGGATGTCAACACTTTTTATTTTGTCTTTTAATTTGACACCTAGCATAGACCGTTCTGTCGCTCTCTGAAAGGACGTTATTTTCTGTATAATATTTTTGGTAATCGCCCAGGTTTGACAGCCATAGAGCAGTGATGGGAGTATGCGGCGGGAATGGTTGTCGCATTTGTGCGATGCCCTACGACGGCCGCCATAAAGATTATGGCGAATGGTGGCCGGCTTCTTGTAGGCTGGGTAGCAGCGCGGGTTCAGATACTGGAATCTTGACCCCGCCGCTGCTACCGTTGCCTTGTATTGGGTCATATTAAGGCTCAGTGTAACTCCGAGGTCAACCGCAGCGACGAGTGCTATCGCTGCGGAAAAAAGGGCCACAAGGCCAACGATTGCTCCGCTGCCCCGCACTGCACTCTATGTGTAGCTTCAGGAAAGCCAGCTGAGCACCTCTCCGGGGGCAAGGCATGCGCCAAGCCTCCGACCAATACAGGGGCGAGGAGGAGAATAGCTGTGACTAAGGCCAGGGCCAAGTCGCAGCCGCCTCGCACTAAAACAGTGCAGGTGGATCGCATGGAGGAAAATTAGTATGGCCCTGACTTTCCTCCAGTCGAACATCAACCATTCCGCTAGGGCTCAGGACCTTCTACTCCAGAGCATGGCGGAGCGGTTGATAAGCATGGCTGTGGTCGACGAGCCATATCGGGTACAATCAAGATCTGACTGGGTTGGGTATCTCGACGGCTTGGTCGCAATCACTACTCAGTCTCCCACCCTGTCCACTCCCCTTGAGGGAGTCGTGAAGGGCAGGTGTTTCGTGGCATCTCGGATCGGCGAGGTAATGGTCATTGGGGTGTACCACTCCCCCAACAAGCCGCTCCATAAGCTGGAGGCTCTTCTTGGAGAGATGGGGACCCTGATCGGCCAGAGCCGGCCTCTGCCCATCATTGTTCTCGGGGATCTCAACGCCAAAGCCACGGCGTGGGGGTCTTCTAGGACAAGTGCTAGGGGGGAGGCGGTTCTTGAATGGATGACTGAGACAGGGTTGTGTGTCCTCAACCGTGGGTCGACAAACACGTATGTGCGGCGGTTGGGCGGGTCAGTGGTCAACGTGACCTTCGCCACGCCTGATCTCGCGGTACGGGTTTGAGACTGGGAGGTGCTGGTGGGCGAGGAGACGCTGTCCGATCACCGCTACATTCGGTTCAGCGTCTCCTCATCCTCTTCGAAGGACACGAATGTTCGGGTGCCGCTGGTGGTTGGTCCAAGGTGGGTTTTAAACCGCCTGAAATTGGAGCTACTGCAAGAGGCAGCCCTTGTCAAGGCATGGAACGCCTCGCCCTCGGAGTCAGTAGACCTGGACAACAAAGCTGGGAGAATGTGCGAGGCAATGTCCCATAAGTGCGATGCCTCCATGCTCCGTGCCAGAGCCCCACAGTGCAGACGCCAGGTATACTGGTGGTCGGAGCAGACCGCTGGCCTCCGCCGCCGATGCGAAGCCAGGCGCCGCCACTGCCAGCGCTACCGGAGGAGAAGGCGCCAGGAGACGGCCGAATTGGATGCCCTCTATGCGGCCTACAGAGAGGCGTTCAAAGCCCTTCGCATAGCAATCAGCGAAGCCAAGGCGGAGGCCTGGCGCGAACTTCTGGAGTCCCTGGAACGAGACCCATGGGAGCGACCGTACAATTTGACGAGACAAAAGCTCCGCCCCTGGGCTCCCCCTGTCACCAGCACGATGGAGCCTCTTGTGCTCCGGCGTGTGGTCGAGGGACTGTTCCCCGGTAGTTCAGGGCCAGAGTTTTCCCCTCCCACGGTGTCGGTGGCTCCAACAGTAGGAGCAGAGGAGGAGAACGTACCAGTCACCTCTGAGGGGGAGCTAGGTGCGGCCATCCTCAAGATGAGGGCTAAAAACACGGCGCCGGGACCAGATGGTATTCCCGGCCGCGCGTGGGCCCTCGCCCAAGACGCCCTGGCGCCTCGCATGCGAGCCCTCTTCGACCGCTCCATGTGGGAGGGAAAGTTCCCCAGGCGGTGGAAGGGAGGTAGGCTCGTACTCCTGCGGAAGAAGGGGCGTTCTGCAGACGAACCTGCCGGATATCACCCAATTGTATTGCTTGACGAGCCTGGCAAGCTCCTGGAGCGTGTTGTCGCTGCCCGCCTCGTCAGACACCTCACGAACGTTGGCCCAGATCTGGCCGACAATCAGTTTGGGTTCCGGAGAGGTCGCTCGACGCTAGATGCAATATTCCGCGTCCACGATCTCTCCGAGGTGGCGTGCTCCAACGGTGAGGTCATGTTGGCGGTGTCGCTGAACGTCGCCAACGCCTTCAATAATCTGCCGTGGAGCACAGTTTTGGGGGCTCTGGGGCATCATGAGGTGCCCCAGTACCTCTAACGTATTGTCGGGAACTACCTCTCAGAAAGAGAGGTTGTCTACCCGACGCGAGATGGTGGAGGCCGAAGCACAGTCACTCGCGGAGTTCCACAGGGGTCTGTCCTTGGGCCACTCCTGTGGAACGTTGGGTATAATTATGTGCTGCGGGGCGTTAACGTGGCTGGCGTCGACGTCATCTGTTACGCTGACGACACCCTAGTTACCGCCCGGAGGAGGAATATCCGGGATGCGTGTATCCTGGTCACTGCCGCTGTAGCGGCGGTAGTGGCGCGGATCCGGTTTTTGGGCCTGGAGGTGGCACTCCAAAAATCCGAGGCCATTTGTTTTCCCGGTCGTCGGAAGGCGCCACCCGCAGGCAGCAATATCATCGTGGGGGGGGACCTCCATCGCTGTCAAGTCGACACTGAGGTATCTTGGCGTTGTACTTGACAGCAGATGGAGATTCAGGGCCCATCTTCAGCAGCTGACCCCCAGACTCGTGGGTACGGCTGCTGTACTGGGCCGCTTGCTCCCGAATCTCGGGGGAGGAGGAGGTAGCTGCCGCCACCTTTACATGGCGGTCGTGCGCTCTATGGCCCTCTATGGCGCCCCCATATGGGCAGGGTCCCTGAACTCACAATAGACCGCCCTGCTCTGTAAGGCCCAGAGGGCCATGGAAGTGAGAGTGTGCAGGGGCTATCGCACACTCTCACACGAGGTGGCGTGCGTTCTCGTCGGGTCCCTTCCATGGGATCTGAAGACCGAGGTTCTGTCCTCGGTCTTTTGGTGCAGAACGAGGAGGGTCTCCATCCTGCCCCTCGAGAATATGGGCAGTGGCGAATGGACGCCAAGGAGGCCGCCTTGGCGTCCTGGAGCAGGCGCTTGGGCGTTGGTCCGCGGAGGGGAGCTGGAGCAACCCGGTTTCTAGAAGCAGTGCGGCCAATACTTAAAGAATGGGTCCATCGAGGGCATGGGTCGCTTACCTTCAGGATGACACAGGTCCTCTCGGGGCACGGATGCTTTGGGAGGTACCTGTGCAACGTTGCCCGGAGGGAAGCGACTCCTGTATGCCACCAGTGCGGCTGCGCTGAAGAAACTGCACAGCACGTGCTGGAAGCTTGCCAAGGAGCTGCCGAGGCACGGCAATCACTTATTGCAGTAGTGGGGACGGACCTCTCCCTGTCTACCATCTTAACAAAGATGGTTGACGAAGAGAGGTCGTGGGAGGCGATGGTCTCTTTCTGCGAGGTCGTGATGTTGCAGAGAGAGGCCGAGGAGCGAGAAAGAGAGAGAGATCCCCTCTCTTTCCCGCTCCGGAGAGTGCGGACATGGAGGCGAGCGGATCGGGCTCGCACTCCGACTCCGCTTAGAGGACCTGGGGCGTCGACTGTGGGGACGGCTGGTGCCCCCAATCAGGATTAGGTCCTTAGGAGGTGTGGATGGCCCGCGTGTTCCGGGTTATCCCACGAGGTGGTAATGGGGGGGGGCTCTTTACACCCTCCCCAGAGGCTGGGCCTGCCTAAGTGGGCTGCGACGTCGGTGGGGGCTGTGGCTGAATAACGTAAGTGGTCCTACGCCCCCCGCCAATAGTCTATGAGGATGGAACACCGCAGAATTTTGGTGAGTATGCCGCCCGTCTGGCATTGACTCCCACACGCGCACCAGCTCTCCCTGGAGCTGGTAATGGCTGAGAAGCTCGCCCCATTCTTTTGCAGCGGATGATGCACCCAGCATTGAAATCGGCCATCTTCATCTGACCTGTAATAGTCGCAGTCACAGTAGCTGCGATATTCTCCGACTTTTTTTCAGGCACACCATGTACGCATTTCTAGCTGGTCAACATCACAAGCAAGCTCACTTAGTTGCTGCTAAAAAGCGCGCAGTACTTGTACAGTAAATGATTTAAATGCATTGTTGTCAGCTGATTAGCTCTCTGTTCTGCTTGTAGGAGGTGTTTTTTGTAGCTCACACTCAAACTGCGCCATCCTTTTATTTAAGGCCTCCATTATCTAAAACATTGATTGACTTGTTGTGGCCATAGTGTAAGTGATGTTTAGTATGGTGATCAGCTTAGCTAAGCATTAGTTATTATTAGCTAAGCAGATTTTAGTGGAAATGGTGAAGGAAATGGTATCCAGCAGGTGAAGTATACACACTAATCAATATAGAAACACATAAATTGCAATGAAAAGTAAAGTTTTAATACTTTTAAAAATTTAATTTAGCAGGAGCAAATTTAATTAGATATTACTACACCTACCCACCATTGTGGAAAAAAGTAACATAAAAATAATGAGTTGCTTTTTTTAAACTTAAACTTACTTTTTAAAATTTTTGCTTTAAATGCGGGAAAAAGTTCAAATGGCTCAACTAGTTGAACCTTGTAGCAGAGTCTAGGGTTCTTAGGCTGCTTTTCCACCAGAGATGTGCTATGCAGTTATGCTGCTATGTTTTCACTGATGCTAAGCTATGTATTTTGGTGAGTAAGATGAACAGTTGGCAGCTATGCGATGTATTATTGATATATTGTTGATAGTAGGGAAGCGGTATTATTATTATTCACTCGCGACCATCCATAGCACGCACCCTTCCATTAAAAAACATAACTTAGTTGAATCCGTTTCTATGACTAATGAATATGATTGGTGGATATCAAACGCATCCTTAACAACGCAGCATAGCACATCTCTGGTGGAAAAGCAGCCTAATCGGGTTGTTGCTTATGCTTATAAGCGTCCTAATGTTACTTACCAACTGTAGCCGAATAAGTGATAGCACAAAAATATGCCGCAGATACGTCCGTCGCAACATTTAACCCATTCGCACCAGTTTCGTACATTTGTAGAATTCCTTGCTGAAAATTAATAGAGATATTAATTGTGCATATGAGTACGTATTCTTTGTTTATCATTCAACATCATCATTATCGGCCGAAATACGTTCACTACTGAAATGAGCCTCCCCCATAGAACGACACTTGAAACGGCTTCTCGCTTCCTGCATCCAACGATTCCCCGCAGTTTTGACGTAGTCGTCGGTCGTCGGTCAATGAAAATTTAATATTTTTATTTTTTTACTAACATTATATTTTAAGTACCTACACTAATGCCCTTTTTCACCAACATTTTAGGTAACACCTTAGTAAAGTTAGGTGACATTTTTGTACTACTGAGGCTACGTTCCGGGAAGCGCCGAAATCACTCGCGGCGTTCGCACACCCATTCCAGTAGAAGCCCGCGATCATCGTGAGCGAGCTCGATACGTCATCGATGACGTCACCGAAAACGCTCACAACGCTCGCAGATCCTATTCGTGGTCATTTGCGAGCTGTCACTGTCAAACATCAAATGTATAGGATTCTATCGATTTTTGACATAAAAGTTGGCGCGCTTTTCGCGACCGCGTAACTGTTCCACTTGGGTTGAACAATGCAAGCATTCATCCCAACCGGAACTCTAAACCGGGGCGCGACAGTTGTGAGCGTTGACGGTGCTTCCCGGAACGTAGCCTATGTGTTACCTAGCTAGCTTAGGTGTTATCTATAATGTTGGTGAAAATGGCCTTAAGTTACTAAAAATCATTGTTATCTAAAAATAAATCATTTTAATTTTAATTTAATAACCTTGGTTTTCAGCCACTGAGGTATTGTGGACGAAAAGATAGTGTGGTGATATACCACAAAAGACCAATAGTTTAGAAATTTGCATTGTATATATACGTAGATACTAAGAATAACGAAATAAAACATGTAACTTTATGTTGTATTATTGAGCCCTCCCAGACCCGTTAAGCTGCCTTGGCATACAGGTATGCCAAAGCCAAATCAAATAAGGATCCAATTAAAAATGTTAACTATTCAGCTAATGTTTTGTTTTTTTATGCTGTAAAGGACCTGGAAAATGTTTTTACATAACAAATTATCATTTAAAAGATAACAGATCGGTAATATCAACGAAAAAGCGACAGTCACTTGTTTTTTTTGCGGGGTTTTTGCAACTCTGATTTGCAAATTTGATCACAGTTAGGAGCTCACTAGGTTAGGACATACATATACACTCGAGAGCAATGAATCCGGGTCACTTAAAGAATCCTAAAAATCTCGGAAACTAAAAATGCTAGGTTAATGCAATAAATTGTATTTAATAGACAATGTAATACTCCTTAAATGAAGGTATTAAAAGTTCTTAGTTATTGTAAAGTTATATCATAAAAAAATCAAATTTGAAAAAGGGCCACTTTCGAAGATGGAACTACGAAATTACAGCATTTGGTTTTGCTTTTGTTTGTAATCTGTCATTTTTGTGGGTACATAAACCATGTTGATAGTGCTCTATATTCATTATTCAAGCTGAAATTATGTCGCTTACGCCTGAAGAATGCACCAGAATACTTACAATGCTGGAAACCGGCCGGAGTCAGCGCGATACAGCCAGGACTGTCGGTGTGTCGCTGTCAACAGTACAAAGAGTTCTCCGACGTTACGAAGAAACTGGTTCTAACCTACGCAGACCAGGAACGGGCAGAACCAGGTATACCACAGCACGAGAAGACCGATACTTGGTGAACACCATGCTTCGAAATCGCTTTCTCACAGGAACTGAACTCACAAATCAGTTTCGACGCCTCGGAGGAAGTAACCCAAGTGCATGGACAGTAAGACGTCGGCTTGCTGAATCTAACTTAAAACCCCTTAGACCTGCAAACGGCCCTAAACTGGAGCGTCGGCATTGTATTTCAAGACTAAGATATGCCCAGAGCCACGTAAATTGGAGTATTGAAGATTGGTCAAAAGTTATGTTCTCCGACGAATCAAAATTTATGCTCTACAAGCACGATGGAAGACACAGAGTGTATCGAAGACCAGGGGAAAGATTCAAGCAAGCATGCATCGAAGAAAAAGTAGCCTACGGTGGTGGGTCTGTACTTGTGTGGGCCGGAATTTCTTCGTAAAGTCGCACAGAGCTGGTGATCATAGAAAACGGCTCTTTAACTAGCGAAAGATATGTGGAAGAAATCCTCAATGATCACGTTGGTCCATTTATGGTCAATTTAGGTGAGGATGCTATATTTATGCATGACAATGCCCGACCTCATACAGGTAGGATTGTGAATGACTACCTTCAAGAGATGAACATTACTCGTATGGAGTGGCCAGCGCGCAGCCCGGATATCAACCCGATCGAGCATGCTTGGGACGAGCTAGGCAGATGCGTAAAACAACGAAACCCTCCCCCAATCACGCTTCGTGAGCTCAAAATTGCTCTCACAGAGGAATGGGAGAATATTCCCCAAAATCGTATAAGGAACTTGGTGTACAGCATGCCAAACCGCGTAAACGCAGTAATGGAAGCACGAGGAGGCAATACGAAGTATTAAAATTCAAGAAAATCGTAATAAAGTTCAAAAATTTCATGTTTCCTATTTTTGTTTTAAGGAGAGATCAGCAGTTTTTTTTATTTATGTAATTTTGTGTTAATAAAATGTATGGTGACTCATATTTTTTTTACTTTCATTTAAGGAGTATTACATTGTCTGTTAAATACAATTTATTGCATTAACCTATCATTTTTAGTTTCAGAGATTTTTAACATTCTTTAAGTGACCCGGATTCATTGCTCTCGAGTGTATATTATAAATTATTATTATTATCATACAGTTAGAAAACCAATACTAACTGATAGGTTGGAAATGTATGTTTAAGCGATTAGGAATCTTTACAAACACACGTTGCTCTCGTTTCGGTTAACTCGGCCTTTTTTTAAAAATATGGATTAAAGCAGGTCGCCATTTGTAATGGGGCTCTCATGTGAGTCAGGATACGTTTTTATTCGGTGTTTTATGTCATAGGTTAAGCAACAATTGTAAGAATTGTACATTATAAGCCAACTTATTATAAGACTACCAATAACTAAATATTACTCCTATCACTAGAACGGTAATGAACTGGAAGCAACTGGGAGAATCCCTCCAAGCTATCAGTTCACCCGCTCTTGATAGAATCCCCGATGACATACAGACAGTAGCAGACATGTCAATTGCGATCGAGGCTCTCAATGACCACCACACCGCAGTAGGTGAATCCTCAAAGCAGGTTCAAGTGGCGGATTGTCGTCGCTTCGAAATGCCCGAGGGTGCGAGGAGGTTACTGACCGCTAAGAACGCCGCCACTAGGGCGTATGACTCGGGGGTGCTAGGTCAGATTACCTCCTCGTGTGCCCGAGTGCTGCTAGTCCTCTTGGATACGGTTTATCCCGGGGGAATAGCAGTATTTTGGGACGGTGCATCCTGGGCAACGGTTAACAACTTCTCTTCACGGGATTTTGTTGACCGTTGGCGAAAGATCTGACACGGTGGGCTCCTCCGCGTGTCCCTATGAAGTTAGCATAGGGCACAGTGGACGGGGCAAGCGGTGGCTGGCTCAGTGGAGCCATGGTAGAGAAGGGGGTTGCAAAGCCCGCGGCGCGGCAGGGAGGGTCTACTCGGCCACCCTGTCGGGCTCCTGGCTTCTCCGAATCCTACGGTTTGGTGCCCGCTTATGGGATGCATGGTCGGAGGGAACCCGGCCACTAGGGCACCACAACAACAATAAGGGAACCTCACCCCTTCAAAAAGGAAACATTCAAAAAGAAACAATATGAATAATACGGCGAATGGAAATATTCCCCAGGTAGGTAAATCCCACCCTCCGACAGGAGGCTGCCCAACGTATCTGGGGGGAGGGCAACATCCGCCTCGTGGGCTCCGGCCCACGTACTAATGACCACAGCGATCTATTGGACTCTGATAATGCAAGCAAATTGGCAGCACGCGCATCATTGTGCAGCTTAAAAGAGGTAAGAGTTCTTCTGGAGCGTACTTTAGATATATCACTCGAAATGTGCTCGAAAAACTCTACAGAAGAAGTTGAAGCCACTGGTGGTCCACCCAAATCCTCTTTAAGCGTGGTTGGCTCGCCACTGGCTGTGGAGGATGAGTTCGGCGACCTCCGCTACAACCTGTCGGAGTCTGACTCTGACATGAGTTGCGTGACAGTGTCGTCTCGCGGTTCTGGAGCTTCCCTGGCCCGCTCGCTGCGAAAACGCCGAAGAAATGTGGAGGAAGAGGACCTGGGGGACTCGTTACCATCACCCAAGGTCTCTGCACGGCGTGGAAGAGGGCGAGCAACCACAACTGGCGTCGGGAGAAAGGCAGCCTAGCAGAAGGCTTGCGAGGTAGAGAAGGAGCTGGAATCAACAGCTGCCCAATTTAAGAAGGTGCGTCCAACTGAGCTTATACCTGTGTCCCTTGGTGAGCAAGATGCTGCTCAACTGGAGGAATTGGTGCTGGCCTCGGTGAACACAATTCTGACGGTGGCTACCACATCAAAGAATTTGAAGGGCACGAACGTTAAGGCCCTGAAGGATGCCGCAGCAACGATAAAGGCATCCTTCCAAGAGTCAAGGCCCGCTCGATGCCCGAGGAAGTGGCCCTGGTGAAGGCCAACGATAGGCTCGTAACGGAAGTCAAAGTCCTCCGTCGCGAAATGGAGCAGATGCGGGCAACCAGGACGGAGCCGGCGGCTAGACAGGAGCCCACCTCAGAAGAGCTGACGCGGTCAATCCTGGTACAGGTTGGCACCATGATGACTGCGCGCCTCGAAAACCTGGAGGAGAGGCTCCTCCCCGAAAAACGGGTTAGACCTCCCCTGGCCTTTGACAGGCGAAAGGAGGCAAAGGATGCTGTGGCAGATAGCACTGCGCCTACACCTAAGCCTCGAGGGAAAGTGCCTGCCGCTTCGAAAGCAAGCTTTGTGGTAGAAACCACTGCACCTACGCCCAAGCCTCGAGGTAAAGGGAAAACAGGTGCCACACCGAAGGTGACAGCTGTCAAAGCAGAGTCCCGCCCACGGACTGCTGCTGCAGAATCAGAGTGGACGACAGTGGTGAAAAAGGGCTCCAGCAGGAGGCAACGCAAGAGGGTGGCACAACCTCAGGAGTCGAGTCCCACTCCATCGGTGCGAGTGCAGCCCCAGAAACCAGCGCCAAAGCCCAAAAAAGCAAGAGTACTAAAACTCTGCCCCCCACGTACTGCAGCAGTGGTGATAACGCTGCAACCAAGGGCAGCGGAGAAAGGCGTCACCTACGCTAAGGTGCTGGCGGAAGCGAAAAGCCGCATTTATCTTGGGGTTTTAGGAGTGCCACCCTTGAAAAACAGGACTGCGGCCACTGGCGCCCGTATCCTCGAGGTTCCGGGTGTAGACATGGGTGTTAAGGCGGACGCCGTGGCTAAAAAGCTTCAGGAGGTGTTCCAGGAGTCTGAGGTCAAAGTTTCGAGGCCAGTAGCCACCGCAGATCTGCGTGTGAGTGGCCTCGACGACTAAATAACCCCTGAAGAGCTGGTGGATGTCATAGCCAGTACTGGTGGCTGTGCTCCGTCTGCTGTCAAAGCCGGTGGAATCAGGAGGGGCGCCGGTGGAATGGGAGCCGCATTTGTGCGGTGTCCCATGACGGTAGCCGCAAAAATACGGGACAGTGAAGGCCGGCTTCTGATTGGCTGGGTCGCGGCACAGGTCCGGGTTCTAGAAGCTCGACCCCGCCGCTGCTACCGTTGCCTTGCATTTGGCAACGTCGTGGCCTAGTGCAAGTCCGAGGTTGACCGCAGCGATGAGTGTTATCGCTGTGGTCAAAAAGGTCATAAGGCCAATGAGTGCTCTGCCGCTCCCCGCTGTGCTGCTGCGGGTAAGGCGGCGGATCACCTTTCCGGGGGCAAGGCCTGCGCCAAGCCCCCCGTTAAAATAGGGAGACAGCGCAAGGCTGCTGCGTCTAAGGCTAAGGCCAAGACGCAGCCGTCTGGCCTTAATACAGGGCAGGTGGTGCGCATGGAGGAAAATTAGTTATGGCCCTAACTTTTCTCCAGGCTAACATCAATCACTGCGCCAACGCCCAGGCTCTTCTGCTGGAGTCCTTGGCGCAGCGATTGATTAAGGTGACGGTGATTGCCGAGCCATACTCGATCCCGCCCAGATCTGACTGGATGGGAGACCTTGATGGCTTGGTGGCAATCACCACCCAATCACCGGCCCACTCCCCTCCCCTCGAAGGAGTGACGAGGGGCATGGGATTTGTTGCAGCCAGAGTGGGAAACGCATTGGTCGTAGGGGTCTATCACTCCCGTAACAGACCCCTGCACGAGTTAGAGACCCTCCTCGGCGAGGTAGGGACCATAGTTGCTCAGGCCCGCCCCCGCCCTGTAATCGTCCTTGGGTACTTCAACGCCAAATCTACGGCGTAGGGTTCCCCGACGACAGATCCGCGGGGCCGCACGGTACTAGAGTGGCTAACCGAGGTTGTTCTCTGCATTATAAACCGCGGGAACGAGAACACTTGTGTCCGCCAATGGGGTAACTCGATCGTCGACTTGACGTTTAGCACCCCAGATCTCGCCTTCTGCATACGCGACTGGCAGGTGCTGGTGGACTAGGAGACGCTTTTCGTCATCGGTATATCCGGTTCAGCATCTCCTCATCCCTGACGGACACAGTGAGAGAAGGATCGCGCGAGATCGGTCCGCGATGGGCCCTGAAGCGCCTAGACGCCGAAGTACTGAAGGAGGCGGCCCTCGTCTTTGCGTGGAGTGGGTTTCCTCCAGGGCAGGTCTCAGTGGACGTGGATTCAGACTCGAATGGGTTGAGCGAGGCCATTTCAGGCATCTGTGATCCTGCGATGCCACGCGCACGAGCACCTCAGCCCATACGTCAAGTTTACTGGTGAACGGAGGAGATCGCTTAACTACGCCAACACTGCGTGGCGAGGCGCCGCCGATACCAGCGGTATCTACGCCGCTTACCGTGAGGCTTCGAAGGCCCTGAGCGTGGCCATCGATGAGGCCAAAAGGCAGGCCTGGCAGCAACTGCTGGCGGGGCTTTAGCGTGATCCATGGGGCCGCCCGTATACGTGGGCGAGGCAAAAGCTCCGCCCTTGCCCCCCCAAAACTGCCACGCTCCAGCCAGCTGTGCTCCAAAGGGTGGTTGAGGGCTTGTTCCCCGGTATACCGGAGATCGACGTCTGGCCTCCAACCACAACACTAGCCTCGTTGAAGGATCTCGATGCAACTGAAGACGGGCTTGCCCCTATCTCCGAGGGAGAGATGGGTGCTGCAATGCTCAGGGCCAAAAACAAGACACCTGGGCCTGACGGCATACCGGGTCGTGCATGGCCTCTACTTTGAGCAACTGGGACCCCACCTCTCTCAGATTTCGAGATATTTCTCGAAATCCGTAAAATTTCGTACTGGGTGACTTAAATGCCAAGTCGACGGTCTGGGGTAACCCAGCCGCTTCTTGCAACGTCCGGGGCCGCACCGTTGAATACTGGGCGGCCTCGTCCGGTGTCTCCCTCCTCAACAGAGGGACGGTCCAGACGTGTGTGCGGCAACGGGGAGGGTCAGTGGTTGACGTCTCGTTTGCTACCCCCGTTCTAGCCGCCCGCGTCGTGAACTGGCGGGTGGAGATGGTGGAGACCTTGTCGGACCACCGATATGTGCGGTTCGACATCTACACCAAGAGCCCCCGGAGAACGGTCCCCTCAGGGCCTTCCCCTTTTCCACGGTGGGCTCTCACTCGCCTGCACCGTGAGGCAGCTATTGAGGCGGCGTTTATCCAGGACTGGCTTGCGCCTCCTCTCCAAGGCCTGGACGTGGACTCCGCAGCGGTCCAACTAAGGGAGTCCCTGACTGAGGTGTGCAACGCCAGCATGCCGCGGTCTCGCCGCCGACCTCCCCGTCGTGCCGTCTATTATATATTTTATGGACGGAGGAACTCGCGGGGCTCCGGGCCGCCTGTGTGGCAGCAAGAAGGGCCTACACGCGGAGTCGACGACGCAGCCGACGAGATGAGGCCAACGAGGTCCTTCTCTACGCTGCTTACGTAGTGGCAAGGAGGGTCCTCAAGTCGGCAATTGCCGCCGCCAAGGACGCGGCGAGAGCCGAGATGCTGGAAGGCCTAGACAAAGACCCGTATGGGAGACCATATAAGGCGGCGCGGAACAAACTGCGCCCCTTTAGTCCCCCGCTGACGGAGACCCTAGAGCCGAAATTGCTGGATGGGGTGGTTCGGTCTCTGTTTCCGTCCGGGACCAACTTTACTCCACCAGTGATGGAACCCCCTCGGGGGACGGAGACGCCAGAGGATGAGGAGGAGGAGGCACCTCCACCCACTGCAGCGGAATCCCTTCGCCTCTGCGCCAAGAGGACAGCCCCTGGACCGGACGGCATTCCTGCAAGGGTGGTGGCCCTCGCCGCTTCACAGATGGAGGAGAGGTTTCAGCGCGTGTTTCACGTCTGGGAGGTTCCCGAAACCTTGGAAGGAAGGGCAGCTGTGCCTACTCCGAAAGGAGGGACGCCCAGCGGACTCCCCTTCGGCATACCGGCCCATCGTTCTGCTCGATGAGGTCGGTAAAATGTTCGAGGGGATCGTCGCCAAGCGGCTGAATGGCACGGACCGGACCTGTCGAACGCCCAATTCGGTTTCCGAAGTGGGCGTTCGACTGTAGACGCGCTGGCCCTACTCAAGGGTCAAGTGCAGGAGGCTGTCAGGGCAAGAGACGGAGTTTTGGCTGTGTCATTTGACATAGCAAACGCCTTCAACTCCGTCCCCCACTCGACAATCTTGGAGGCACTCCGCTACCATGGTGTGCCTCAGTACCTGCGGAGGCTTCTGGCCAACTATCTGGAGGACCGAGCCGTCCTCCTCGTGGACCGCTCGGGCCAACTTCGCCGGTACCATACCGGCGAAGTTGGCCCGAGCGGTCCACAGGGTCGGGTGTTCCACAGGGGTCTGTCCTAGGACCTCTCTTGTGGAACATCGGATTCGACTGGCTCCTGCGGGAAAATCTCCTCCGTGGCACGAGTGTCATCTGCTATGCGGATGACACTCTACTCACTACCCGTGGGAGAGATTTCAGGGAGGCGGCGAGTCTGGCCTCGGCCGGCGGATCCCTGATCGCGGGAAGGATCCGCCGCCTAGGCTTGAAGGTGGCACTGCATAAGACCGAGGCCGTGTTTTTCCACGGGCCTCGGCAGCGCATTCCCCCTGACGCCCACATTATTGTGGAGGGGGTCAGGATCAAGGTGAAAGCCCAGATGAAATAGTGCTCGACAGCAGGTGGCGCTTCGGCCCGCACTTCAGCGGGCTGTCGACGCGCCTGCTAAAGGTCGCGGGCGCCCTCTCTTGGCTTCTTCCGAACTTGAGGGCGCTCAAAGCGGCTCTTATACGCCGGCATCTTGAAGAGTATGGCCCTTTACGGGGCTCCTATCTGGGCTGACTCCCTTCAAAAGAGGGAGAACGCCACTACACTCCGCAGGCCCCAAAGGGCCATTGCACTGCGGGTGGCGAGGGCCTACCGGTCGGTGGGCTTCGCGGCGGCGTGCGCTTTGGCTGGCACCCCTCCTTGGGAGCTCCAGGCAGAGGTGCTCGCCAAAGTGTACGAGTGGACGGCGAGGCGTAAGGCGCTCGGGGAGCGCCCCACCTTGGAGGAGCGGGTGGCTGTCCGGCGTGAGGCTAGGGACGCGGTCGTCCATCATTGGACGGAGGACCTCGCCACACCTACAAGACTGGCTCGGGCGGTCCCACGGTTTCCTCTCATTCCGTCTGGTGCAGGTGTTATCCGGGCACGGATGCTTCGGATCATACCTGCACCGGATCGGAAGGGAAGAAACACCGACATGCCATGATTGTGGCGCGGCGGAGGACACGGCGCAGCACACCCTCGAGGTGTGTCCGTCGTGGTCCGAGCTGCGCCATAGCTTGGTTGCCGTAGTCGGGCCGGACCTCTCGCTCCCCAGCGTTGTCAGCGCCATGCTGGAGGGTGAAGGGAACTGGGTAGCGGTCGCCTCCTTTTGCGAAGACGTGATGTCCCAAAAGGAGGCGGCAGAGCGCGCAAGAGAGGAAGACCCCCTTGCGGCGCCACTGCGTAGACGAAGAAGGGGCGGAAGAAGGCGATTGCGCCTTCTGCCTCCCGGTGGTGAATAGCGAGAGTTAGGCGCGGGGGCGCCTTCTCTCGCATTGCATCTATTCACCACCTCCGTCAGGCGGGAATGGCCGAGCACTCCTGGTCATTCTCTGGGGGAGGGGCGTGCAGGCCCCGCTGTAAAAGTGGGCGGTCGTCGGTGGGGGACTGGACGTAGAGGCTCCGCCAACTTCCCAGTCCTCCTCCACACAGACGAAGCCGGAGTGCCGCTGGGTTATTCTAGTGGGTATACCGGTTGCACCGGGGAGTCCCACATACCCCCCTATCCCCAATGGGGGGGGGATGCGTAATGCATTTTTCCCAGCGTCAAAAAAAAAAACTCGTCCTCCTAAGGAAGGAGAACCGTCTTGCAGATGAGCCCTCGGGCTACCGCCCGATTGTGATGCTTGACGAGGCGGGCAAATTGTTAGAGCGTGTTGTCGCTGCCCGCCTTGTCAAGCATCTTGAGACGAAAGGACCCGACCTGGCTCCCACTCAGTTCGGGTTTCGGAGAGGCCGCTCGACGCTGGACGCCATATCCTGCGTCCGCCAACTCTCCTAGGAGGCGTGCTCCAGTGGTGGCGTGTTACTCGCCGTGTCGTTGGATATAGCAAACGCTTTTAACCCTAGAAAGATAACCATATTCTATCTTACATAAAAGATAACCGTGCGCTTCGGAGGCGCCACGGTATTCAAAAGCTTATTTTTAAATTATTTAGCAAGATTTGTGTGATTTGATTTTACAATTTAAATGGTATTATAGGTGACACATTTTTATAAACCAATAATATTGTACTTTATATTTGTTTATTATTAATAATTGAAACCTAATGAGAAGACTTCTAAAAACTAACAAAAATCACAAATATCGCTTAACTATCATAAAATATTGTATTTTACTATTAATATGTATAGTATAAGTCAAATATAAGTATAAAGTCTAGGAAAGCTAATCAGTACCTTATAAAATTCTTTTTAGACTGTCATATATACGTCGATCTTAAAGATAACCATACGCCTCAGGAGCGCATCAACTCGTTCAACTCGTCATAACTCCAAAACAATAATACTTACCGCACAAAAACAGCTGGCCCTCGACGCGGTTGACCGACGACTGAGTTGGCTGAGAAGCACAGATATACACGGGTTTCGTATTAAAAGATTATAGTACTATTTATTCGTGCGGGCGCCTCTGAATCGTAGGTTATCTTTCTAGGGTTAACTCGCTGCCCTGGAACACGATACTCGGGGGTCTGGAACACCACCGAGTGCCCCAGTACATCCAAAGCCTCGTTGGAGACTATCTCTCCGACAGAGAGGTAGTCTTCCCGTCGACGAATGGAGAGGGACGAAGTCCTATGTCGTGCGGCGTTCCACAAGGGTCCGTTTTAGGCCCTCTTTTATGGAACATCGGATAAGACTGGGTGCTTCGTGGCACTAACCTCCGTGGCGTCAGCATCGTTTGTTATGCTGACGACACATTGGTTACTGCCCGGGGGACTTTTACGGAGGCGGCGATTCTGGCCACCGCTGGTGTTGCGACAGTCGTGGCTAGAATCTGGAGGCTGGGTCTGGTGGTG
Source organism: Selenia dentaria (assembly GCA_917880725.1). Lineage (NCBI taxonomy): Eukaryota > Metazoa > Arthropoda > Insecta > Lepidoptera > Geometridae > Selenia > Selenia dentaria. The sequence continues at coordinate 13,596,567 of OU862877.1, read as the reverse complement.
GCGCTCCATAAGTCCGAGGCCATATATTTTTACGGCCCCCGACGGGCGCCTCCGGCAGACTCTGCTATAGTGGTGGGCGGAACCTCTATTCCAGTCAGGACGACGCTCAAATATCTCGGCGTTGTCCTCGACAGTAAGTGGAGGTTCGAAGCGCATATGCAGCAGCTGTCCCCCAAACTTTTGGGGATAGCTGGCGCTTTGAGTCGCCTTCTCCCCAATACCAGAGGAGGAAGAAGGAGCTGACGCCGCTTATATACAGCGGTGGTAAGTTCCATGGCACTCTATGGCGCGCCCATATAGGCGGCATCCCTACGGCGCAATGGGATAGCCGTATTGCTGGCGGCCCAAAGAGTTATGGCGGTGAGGGTGTGTCGGGGATACCGAACACTCTCACATGAGGTGGCATGTGTCCTTGCCAGATTGCTCCCATGGGACCTTGAGGCGGAAGTCCTGGCCTCGGTCTACCAGCGCAGAGTGCAAGCGCGGGAGCGAAACGAGCGGCCGGCACCGCGGGAGGTGGCGCATTGAAGTGATCGGGCCAGGGCTCACGCCCTCGCTACATGGAGGGACAGGCTCCTCACAGGGCCCACACAGAGGGGGGCCGGCGCTCAATGACTCCTTGAAGCGATCTGGCCTGTACTCGAAGAGTGTGTACGAAGAAGGCATGGTGGACTCTTTTTCCGGCTGACACAGGTTCTCTCCGGACATGGTTGTTTTGGAAGATACCTTTGTAACGTCGCACGGAGAGAGCCCAACACAGCATGCCACCAGTGCGGCCTTGTTGAAGACACCGCCCAGCACGCGCTGGAGTCATGCCCAGGAGGAGCGGGACCGCGGCGATCCCTGATCGCGGTTATATGATCTGACCTCTCCTTGTCGGCCATCATTGTTAAGATGGTCGGTGACGAGAGGTCGTGGGAAGCAGTGGCCTCATTTTGTGAAAAGATTATTTCACAGAGGGAGGCGAAGGAGGGAGAGAGAGAGAGAAACCCTCTGTCTCATCCGCTCCGGAGGGCGCGGACACGGAGGCGAGCCAATCGAGCTCGCACTCCGTCTCTGATCTGAGAGCCTGGGGGGCTGTAGGGACGGCTGGTGCACCCCATCAGGGTAAGGTCCTCACGAGGTGTGGATGTACCCTGTGTTGCGGGGCATCTCACTAGGCGGAAATGGGGAGGGCTCTTTACACCCTCCCCAGAGACTGGGCCTGCCTAAGTGGGCAGCGACGTCAGTGGGGGCGTGGCTGAATAACGCAAGTGGTCCTACGCCCCCCGCCAATAGTCGATGAGGATGGAACACCGCAGAGTTTTGGTGGGTTTGCCGCCCTTCTGGCGTAGACTCCCACAAGCGCACCAGTACTCCCTGGAGCAGGTGATCAGGGTCTAAAATTTTCCTCTGCGAAAACAAAAAAAAAATAGGGCGTATGACTCGATGCCAACCAGAGAGAACAAAGCAAACAATTTGATAGAGAAATAGAGAGTTTAAATTCGATGCTCGGACCCGAACCTCGGTGGCTTAGTTGGTCAACGGCGTCTGACACGGAGAGTCAGAAGACGCGGGTGCGAATCTTGTCCGAGGATGTGAATTTTTCTCTCTATAAATTTCAATGTTTGAGATCGCTAAAGCAGGCGTTACACATGGGAAAATACTTTGCAAAAGATACCTTTCGTGACGTAGTAATTTGGATTCGTGGTTTACTTACTATTGGAAATTCCACGTGGCCGGGCTGGGCTACGTTAGTGGTCCTCACCTTGTTAACGTCGCTAGTTTGCCAAGTATTATTTCCAAGGCCTGTTCGCCATTTACCTGTGCTAGAAAAAAGCACTGTTTTGGCGGGGTCTCGCCTTGATGATCAGAACTGTTACTCTCAGTGGTCAGAAGGATCTCTCAACTCAATCGATCGATGTATTTATTCAACCCCTGCGGGGCTGGTGGAGGTCTCGCGCTTCCGCTCTGTACATCTGCGGTACCTCGGGGGGCCACTACCCCTAGGTATCTCATTTGTCTGCGTATTATGCCTAAGTGACAATACTACGCAGATATTCTATGCACATAAAGGCTGTGCTATAAAATTTTGTATATCGCGCTGTACCACCCGGAGGTGGCTTATGTTAGCCATCACAACTCAATTTCATCGGATCGATTCGTATAGGTATGTTTCTTGTTTAGGTGTTTCTCGCCTGTAGGTGTTTTAGCCTTTATTTCATGTGGTCAATCAAAACATGTATAAAGTTGTAATCGTAGCAAGTGGCGCCATTTAGTTCCGTAAAATTATACTAGATGGCGACTCAGGTAAAGTTAGCTCGCGGAGGTATTTCATTCACTGTATGCAATATGTAATTTTGAGAAATATATATTTTCGAACACTTCCCATACGCAGAAAGGAGTTTCATTTAAATAACCCTACGCGCGATTATCGGAACCTACTATTGGAATATATTCCATGTTCCTTATCGAGTCGGACAGACAGCATTCTGTCACGTGTGTGTAAGTTGTGCAAGTGTGCGTGAGCGTACTGTTAGACTAGGTTCCCGACTTGTTTTAAAAAAAAAAACAAGATTTATGGAAACAGAGATTTATTAACACTTTTAATACTACTATTTACACTTTTCACTTATTTACTCCTTGTTGAATCACTCGGGTTTTAAATAATCGCGCACTACTATTACTGATGAGAGGCAGAGTAACCTTGTAAAATTGAATAACAATGAATGACAATAATATCCAAAAATTATGGGTTTATACAAAACAATATTGCTGACTTGTTGAAATGCATTGACGTCAATCGCTAGAATGCGAGTGTGGTCGATTGCAAGATCGGCAGATATTAGGGTTGTAACATTTCCCCCCTTTAAGACGGAACATACTAAACGGATAGTATGTGAGTAAGGATTGATCCAACAGAGATTACAAGATTGAGACAATGAAATACAGGACTAAGAGACATAATGGAATAGTAATTAATTAAAAATAACAATAAAGTAGTAAACAATCAGAAAGTTGCAATGAAAAATAGAAAAATAAGATTAACTGTTAGATAGTAGAAATTAAATGAAAAGTAAAACTAACAATTAAGTAGATAGTAGCAATGAACTAGGACAATTAAAATTAACATTGTAAACATAACGGTTTAGCAATAGGATAAGAAAAGTACCAGACATACATATAATTATATTTCAAGATTCCTTCTTGGAGATGACATAGAAACACTAGACATAGAATTAGAGTCAGAACTAAAAGTTTCAGAGTTGTGTCCAATAGTGGTGATCTCAATATTTGACCTAGAATGAATATGAGACTGAGGCTTTGAATAGCATTTATTAAATATTTTAACACAACATCCGGAAGTAGTAGCTCTGCGTTTAGGGCAAATACACAAATAAAGTTTATAAGACAAAAATGACAAAACAGATAAGGATAACAATGTTGTCAAGATGCTGAAGTAGTATCCATATTTAATGTGATAAGGCTGATTTTCGATCTCTGTCAACTCGTCATTGAATTGGTTTAGTTTATGAGTCGCGTATTGTAAGGAGTCCAGATTTATATATGACAATCTTATTGGAGTTAAATATGGAATACTATTATTAATTTTTATTTTTGAACAACAATCATCGTTGATGATGTTAAAGTTAGGTGATGGTATATAAATTTTTGTTTCGTATTCATTACTGGGAACAAACTGCATTAGTTTGTGATATGCTTTACAATTTTTAGGAACAGCTAATATTCCTGTTCCGACTACGTCATGATCGACAATATTACCATTGCAATTAAGAGATAGCCTTGCGATATCTGACTGAACGTAAATCTACTTATTGTTCATTAGTTTTTGCTAGATATCGACGTTACCGTATATTAGTTTGTAACTGCAAGAGTCTGGGATATCACTTAGAAATTCACTGAAAATAAGCACTTCACAGATAGGATTTGAAACACTAGATTGTACATTAGCTAATTTACACAAATTATAGTTATTCTCCATTAATTTACACTCACTTAGGTCGTCCATTGCAGAATACGTCAATTTGTCTTCAGTTATTGCTAAGTACTTTGTGGATGGGCTTATTAAAGCAAAAGAGTTTATTTTATGAATATCATGAGGTGTAGGGAGAGCATAAATGTGATAGAGATTATAATCTACGAGCAAAGCTAAGGGTATTTTTACTACGAATACTAATTTACTATCGCTAACGAAAGAAGATACATCTGCTATATCTATGAGAATATGAATGTTATCTAGAGTTAGCTCGATTGGAAAGTTGCGAATTAGATCGTTGTTTCTTGAATTTAATTCGTTAAACAATTGCATGGGACTTAGTATAGAAGGATGTACTACATTTTGTTTACCGAAAAGTATAGAATCTATAAGATCTTTCAGTTTAAAATTAAGAATCATGAGAGAGCTTTCTAATGCACTGAACGTCATTGCGAGATGCGAGGTAACTTCGAGTTTATTGGTGCTGGTTGAAATCGTTTCTAAAATTGAGTCAAGTTTATCCATGTTTTCGTTAAGTCCGACTTCGTTATAGTTTAACCTTTGAATCGTATTATTAAAAGATGAAATAGTAGATGAAATAATATGGATGTTCTGTTTCATTAAGGAAGCTAAGTGACGTTGATCATCTTGGACCGCGTTAATGGCGTCAGTGAAAGCTTTGGCATCGTCTTCATCGAGAGAACCGAATAGCTGTTTAAGGATAGGACCGCCTATACCGAACCAAGCGGATCGTCTAGGTCTAGAGCTAGTATTATTATTAATAAAATGAGATAGAGAATTATAATTAGAATTAACACTATAATATAAGGTTTCTAAAGGACTAAGGACATTAGAGCAATCTATCTTAATATCAGGATAAGAATAGCAAATAAGTTAAGAACTCGCTAACATTTTATTAATAGTTTCTAGATGAGGCTTAAAGTAAGAAATATCAGTAAACGTTAAAACATTCCAATAGTTATTATAATATCTTAGAGTACCTAGAGGGTCAAAGTAAAGACCGGGACTGTTGACGATAGGCGACGTTAGATTGGAGTTGGAGACGGAGATGACTCCTTGCGTGATGGCCCTGGAAGAGGATTTTCATGAGCTAACTTGATTTGATCGAAATTATATCGTATATGCCTACGATTAACAAGAAGTCCAGCGAACAAGTTTGCTGCTGGGGTCTTTGCAGTTCATGAGCCAGATTAAAGGACGACGATCAGTGATCTTGAATCTTGAATTTCCTACCGTAGAGGTAAGGTCTGAAAGTTTGAGTTCCAAAGATGATTGCTAAAAGTTCCTTTTTCGTAGTGCTATAATTACCTTCTGCACTATTAAGCGTTCTAGAAGCATAGGCGATGGGAAGATCATTTCCATCTTCACACTGGGAAAGGACAGCACCTAATGCATAGTTAGAAGCGTCTGTGGTTAGTACAAATGTTTTGCTGAAATCTGGATACTGCAGAATTGGAGCATTGGTGAGCAAGTTTTTAAGCGTAATGAATGAATGATTTTGAGAATCACCCCAAATGAATTCAGTGTCTTTACGAAGTAGTGATGTTAAAGGTTTAGTGATTTTAGCAAAGTCTTTTATAAATTTACGATAAAACCAACCAGGCCAAGAAAGCTCTTTATATGTTTAGGGTTTTTGGGAGTTGGATAGTCAAGAACAGCTTTAACTTTGTCAGGGTTTGGTGAGACACCTTTATCGGTGATAATGTGACCAAGATAAGCGACTTCCTTTCTAAAGAATTCGCACTTATCTGGTTGGAGTTTGAGGTTGTGTTTTCTTAGGGCATCGAAAACAAGTTTGAGCTTTTGAATATGGGAGTTTAAGTCATGGGAGTAGATTATGACGTCATCGAGATAGATGAAGCAGTGTATGCCTTGTAGGCCTGAAAGGACAGTGTTCATCAACCTCTGAAACGTTGCTGGAGCATTTTTCAGACCAAAAGGCATTCGAGTATACTCAAAATGCCCATTGGGAACTGAAAATGCAGTTTTAGGAGCATCAGCATCCTTGACTCGGATCTGATGGAAGCCAGATGCCAGATCTAACGTTGTAAAGTATTTGCTATGTCCTAACTGGTCAAGAATATCGGTGATGTTTAAAATAGGATAAGCGTCACCTATGGTAACATCGTTTAATTTACTATAGTCAACTACGATGCGCCATTTCTTTTCGCCGGAAGCATCTTGCTTTTTGGGGACAATCCATATAGGAGAAGACCAAGGAGAATCGGAGGGTCTGATGATTTTCTGGTCAAGCATCTTTTGAATTTGTTTGTTGACTTCTTGTTTATGGATCTCGGGATACCAATAGGTTTTTGCATGGATAGGTTGGGAATCAGTGGTTTTGATTTCATGTGTAAGGGTATCCGTGCAAGTAAGGATATCACCATCTAAATGAAACAGATCAGAATAATCAGAGCATAGCTGTAAAAGGGCTTTTGACTCTTCGTCATTGAGATGGGAGGATCTGACTTGATTTTGTACATTTTTAATCCGATCGCGGGAATTAGCTGAAACGGTCTGTGTTACTGTGTTTACTGAGTGTATTTGATTTCTAATGTCTTCGAGAGTATGACAAGTGTAAATTTCAACATTGAGAGATTGAATAATGACATCGCGATGTGTGGTGTTTAAAATAGATACATTTGCATGTTTATTAGGTTTCACTCTAGTTAAACAGCTGGCTAGATAAACACCGTTTTGGATTTCAGATTTTTCCACAAAACCATATGCGATCTCTGGGTTTGAGATAACACATTCAATGATCATCTCTGAACGAGCTGGAATGGTGTATCGAGGCTTTGTAAAGTGAAGGTTGAGCTGATATTTTCCAATAGTCAGAGTGTTGCTTTTGTAATCTACGTTACAATTATAGAGCTTCAGCAGATCATTTCCTATAATACCATCAAAATGAATGTCAATTTTATCCGATATAAGGTGAAAAGTGCTGTAGATCGTTTCGCTCTTGGAGACTTTGAGGTCAAGTTTAAAATTGCCAAGAGTGGATGAATAATTGGCGTCGCTATCGATATCTTTGAATTTAATGACTGCAGGATCAAGAACAGTTCGAATTTCAAGGGCTGATTTCTTAACAAATGAAACAGTGGAACCAGAATCGACTAAAAATACTAGCGGTTTACTAGAATATTGGCTTGTAACGTATATGTGAGGTAGGTAAGTTTTATAATTTATGTTTACCTCATAACTAGCCTCACATTCATCTCTTGAGTTAGAAACGGATTTATTAGATGCAGTGGGAAGTGTACGAGATCTAGTAGGTTTGGTAAGCTTATTTAAATTAGGAGAGATAGTAAATTTACTACTCGTGGGTTGAGTAAGAACTTTTGAACTAGTAGGTTTGGAAATAGAATCAATGCGTTTGGGTACAGTGAATATAAAAGGTTCAGTAGATTTGCAGAATTTAGTAGGTTTATTGTACTTGGTAATTTTTGCAGATTTAGTAGGCATCGTAAAATTTGTAGATTTAGAACATATGTTAGAACTGGTAGAATTGGTAGGACTAGTAGATTTGGTAGATTTAGTAGACAAAGTAGATTTAGTAGATATAGTAGACATAGTAGATTTAGTAGGATTTGTGTGTTTGGTAGATTTAGTAGACATAGTGGGTTTGTTAGATTTAGTAGGGTTGGTAGAGTTAGTAGAATTGGTAGGTTTTGTAGATTTAGTAGGGTTGGTAGATTTAGTAGAATTGGTAGATTTTGTAGATTTAGTTGGAATGATAGTCTTCATAGATAAATTACCAAATAAAGAGTTCATCCCGTCGGCGTCGGTTTGAGTTGCGGATTCCGTACGACGCGGGACCGGAATCATAGTCAGTTTAAATCAGAGCGTGAATCAGAATCAAAAGAATCTTCCCGGATGCTGCGATCATCCTCATTGTGGGAAAGATTATGAATCTGTTTTGTAGATTTGGTATGCTGGTGACGTGAATTATTGAATTGTCTCTTACGACATTCATGAATCTCGTGACCCAGGTTTTACAGTATCTGCATACTTTTACTGGGTTTTGGGGTACAGTGGCTGATGTAGAAGGATGTTGAGGAATGTTGTGTTGACGTTGTGCACAGGGCGCTCACGAAAGGAAATTGGACGCTCGCGATTAAAGCAGTTTCGATCAAGATGCCCTGTTTTGCCACAGATTTTGCACTTTGGTCTTAATTGGTTAGCCGTTTGAGTTTGTAGGGCATAATTATGCAGCTTCTCTTCTTGAATGGCAAGGTTAACCGCTTCGTTTAGGTTCGAGGGGTTTCTACACCTAAGGATTGTAGATATATGACTCGGTAACCCTAACAAGAAAGTATGAAGCGCTAAGTCCTCGGTATTTGCAATACGGCCTTTTAGTTCAGAAGGATCTCTCGTAGAGTGTGTGATGTCAGTCTGTAATCGTGTTAAACATGTCTCTAATCGTAAACTATACTGACTGACAGATTCGTTATATTTTTGTTTACACTGTTGTAGATCTAAAAATAAATGATCTCTATGTTTGGTTTCGCCAAAAGTAGTTTTTAGAAACGATTTCAATTCAGACCAATTTTCGAATATTTTTAATGCACAAGTGGATTCCGCTTTGCCTTCGAATTGTGACAATATGTATTTAAATAGAATGTCCTTTTGTGCAATTGAAGCTAACGACAATACACTTTCGCAATTACGCAAAAACGAAGTTAATTTATTTTTATCACCATCGAAAGGCTTAAATTGTGATGTAATAAAAAAAATAAAAAAATAATAAAAAAAAGGTAATGAATTTAGTAAGGACCCCGAAATTAATATTTTCCTCTTAAATACTCTTAAGGTACTAAGGAACTGCTGGAAGACATTTTTTTATCACCTTTAAGACTTTCGTTAACCATTGTTAAATAAATATTAGAAAGTAGAAAAAACAATCACAAAGTAATCAGACAAAACAGAAAACAATTATTGTAAAATCGCTTACAGAACGATGAAAAGTAGAGACGTCATTGAAGTTAGCTATGCGGAGTCGGGTTACGGCACGAGCCGTCGCGTCGGTTGACCAGGTGGAGTGTATCGTGTTACACAATACAAGGCGCCGGTGCGATGACCTCGGTGATCACGGGCAGTATGCGCGTGATAATGGATTCCCTCAGAGCCTTGTGGATGGCTTGGAGCTTGGCAGGCGTCCCAAGGGAAGAGTAGAGTAGGGTGGCTGGTTACACTTGAAGTCCCAATCAGCAGGGTGACTCGGTGTAAGGGTAGGTGACCCACAACACAGTGGAGCCACGTGTAGTTTTCGAGCCAAGGGTCAGCAGGGGTAGCTCGGTGTGATGTGAATACACAGTGGAGCTAGGCTGACGGGCTCGGTAGCGGCGATGCAGTGGCGTAAACAAGCTGGCGGTAGGCAGTAGCGTGCAATGGCCAACTTAGAGCCACATGCGATGAGACGAAACGTCGTGAAAGTGCAGGAGGACCCTCGTCAGGTAGGGGCGACCAGGGGACAGTAATTATCCCTTTTGTTCTGACACCAATAATGTTAGACTAGGTTCCCGACTTGTTTTAAAAAAAACAAGATTTATGGAAACAGAGATTTATTAACACTTTTAATACTATTATTTACACTTTTCACTTATTTACTCCTTGTTGGATCACTCGGGTTTTAAATAATCGCGCACTACTATTACTGATGAGAGGCAGAGTAACCTTGTAAAATTGAATAACAATGAATGACAATAATATCCAAAAATTATGGGTTTATATACAAAACAATATTGCTGACTTGTTGAAATGCATTGACGTCAATCGCTAGAATGCGAGTGTGGTCGATTGCAAGATCGGCAGATATTAGGGTTGTAACAGTACGTATACTCGCCGGCTTTAATCTGCAAAGCGTTGGAAACCAGTGGTGGATCGCCATTGAAAACATTCGTCGTAAACAACTCTTGAAAAGAGTTGTTACGCCTGGTTGGAAGAAAGTGTGAGCGTGCACTTAACCACCGAAGAAGCTAGAAGAAGCCGGAAGGAACGGAAGCAGAGGACGACCAGCAACGAGTCGTCACTCATCACCAGTCAGCAGTCGTCCATCACCAACGACAACTCCGAGTCATCATCAGTGACGTCACAGCGGCTACGGAGGAAGTGATCAGCTGATCAAATTGGTTTGCAAGTGAAACATTGTACAACCCGGTCAGAATATCTGTGCACCTCGCTGGAATGCGGCGCCTCTCCCACTTCCCCTGTCACCTCTCCGCGCACTCCTGGTGCGACAGTACGGTTAGCATCTTCGTTGCCGATACAAGTCCCGATAATTTTGATATTTTCGCTTTGTTGTTGTTTTGTTTTTTGATATTTATTGTTAAGTTTAGACTGTTTACTGTTAAGTTTAGACTGGTTTGGTTGTTATGAATTAATTAATTATTAATAATAATTATTAAATTATTAATCTGGCAAAAACTGGATGCGAGAAGCACAAGATAGACCTAAGTGGCGTGCAATTGGAGAGGCATATGTCCAGCAGTGGACTGCTACAGGCTGATGATGATTAAATTATTAATAATTGTGCAGAATTACTTTATAAATGTAAAAGTAAAATCGGCGATTATCATAACGAGATGGACACAAACATTTTTTTTAAATGGCTCCGTGAAAAGCTTATACCAAATTTACCGCCGAACGGTATAGTTGTCATAGACAATGCACCCTACCATTCGATGCAGTCGGTGAAAGCGCCCACTAGTGCTGCTCTTCGCAGGTCACATCGTCGGGGCTAAAATGTTTTTTCGTTGGTACACTTTTACACACACCAAAAAAGCGTAGCGTTAAAGTATCTAGCGAAGGCGTGTTCTCGCTGCAAAAGAATGCCTTATCTCCATTATTACAGGTGCGCGAGCTCGAAAGATCACAGTCCGCGCGACCCATTGCGATATATCCTAGCGTAGTTTCGATTCCAATGACAGTAGATCGTGTTGACGTCACTTTGTTGCCGCCTAACAATAATGGAAATAGCTCGTTTCCTTTTAAACAGTCTACATCAGCGGGAGTATAGAAGTCTTCATCTGCCATGGCCAGACCCTGCAGGTGACCTAGTTGCGTCAAGTCAATCGGTGCGTTTGGTAAGTGATTGGTAATAGATTCGATCACGCGAGCGTTTACTGTATATTTACAGCGATGGTCGAAGCGCAAACGTATCGTGAACGTAGCGCTGCCAAGCGAGTTACTTTGCGATCTACCTATACCTGTAATGGTAGTCGCATTGCGGTTAATTTTTAAGTCTTTCACAACAATCTTTAGTAATGAAATAGCTCATTAGAACCCGTATAGAGCAATAAGCGTATTTTACGACCATTGTTATTATCGCCGTGTGCGTACACCGAGGCCGTAGGTAACAACGCCGTATGCGTACACCGATGCCGTAGGTAACAACACCGTAGTTGATTTACCGCTACACTGTAGTGTTGTAACAGCTGATAATGAAACGTTATCCCGGCCCGATGTATTGGCTGGCGCGTGGGCTATTGCATGATTTGTGGAATGCATCGCGGCCGTAGCCGTCGCCACCGTCGCCTGTGGCTGCGACTGCGGGCCCGACCGATTAGTCGAGTGTCGTTGCGGTACGATGCGATCTCGTATGTTTGCATAACTTTGGTTATTGTGAAAGTTATCTATATGAATAAGTGTATGATGTTTCCTTTGACAAATAGAACATCTGTTTAGAGACCTATGTGCTTATCACATCATTAGTCATTTATTTTGTGAAAACCCAAACAGTTCTGACAGAAGTTATGTTTATCGACCAATGATTTGCGTGTGTTTACATCTTGAGACAAGAAATAACTGCACTTAAAAATGCATTTTCGGGTTGAGAATGGCAAAGACTACAATTGCGAGGCGTTGTTCCCGTTGTTGTTTGATTGTTTACAACAAAAGATTGTTTTGTTTTCGCGTTTTTTGTTTGAAGCGCGTAACTACCCTTATTTTTATTTGTATGCGTTAATTTAGTGCCTGTTGTGAACGACAAACGTAGCGAGTGGATTTTATTTTGTTATTTTATGAATTGTTTAAGTAGATCAAAGGTAGGTAGTTTTACGTTTCGGTGTGTTTGCTCGTATAGTGTGAGCGTATCTTTGTCTAGCTTACTGAATACTTACTGCAATGTGGGTTATTACGAAGTCTGCGAGATCATATATTTGCAAACGACGTAAAGCTAAACAAAACTGTTCTAAGAATGCGTCCGATGCGGTTTGAGATGAAGAATGTAACATTTTCTCAAGATACATGGAAGCTTGAACGCGCATATCTTGGTACTTGTCGATCAAGCTATTCCATAGTATAGCGTAGTTTTCACTGGTGGCCTGTATACCACTGCATATAGTCAGGACTTTACCTGAGAGTTTACCTACTAGGTATTGCGCTTTCTCAGATGCGGTGAGCATATTGCTCTCGTGGATAAGACTTTTGAAAATTTCATAGAATTCTGGCCATTTATCAGGATTACTATCGAAAGACGCTAACTCGAGCGAAGGAAATTTTTTAGAAAACTCACTTTTGAGTCGTTCTAAATTGGTTTTCAGTCGATAGATTGACTTGTTCACTGCTAGTATTTTACAATATAAATCATCAAAAGCTAAATGACGTCGTATGTAGGTTTGACGTCTTCATTCTGTTTTAAGTATAACAAGTTTAAGGAGTCAATAGTTTCGAGAAAATTAGCCCTTGTTATTTCTAAAGACTGGAAGCAAGATATGAATGCTTTCTTAGTGACAGGGTCAGAAACTTCTAGGCTGAGGTCGTATAATCGTTGCACTTTTGTAAATAATGTTTCTCTTTTAGTCTCTAATTAATTTTCCGTTTTAATTCTTTATCCGCCATTGTGATGAAGAATAGATGTAAATATGAGCGAGACTGCGTGAGCGGCCGAGTTATTGTTGTCGTAGAACAGGATTAGTGATTAGCGAAATTTTGCGTAATTTATGCGATAATAGCGTAAACAAAGTGAAACATATAAAGTATTAACATTTAGCGTGAGATATATTGTTACGGTGCGATATACATTAATCATAGTATTTGCGTGATGCCTGCGTTACAACTTGCAGTGCAAAATGGCGGACACGTAATAGTTATAATTTTGTACAAAGATGCGTGTTCGAGTGCTGTATGAGTTGCGGAAGAGAAGATTGATGATTTAGATGTGGGGTGCGTTAGGGATCCGGCTCGTGAGGGCCAGAGGACTTGTGAGATAGAAAAGGTAGATAAAGGGATTACCTCGTTGAATGTCCATGTGCTTGCGCTCTTTCCTTCGATATTTAGTGAATATATACATATCCAATATGGCACTGGTCACTTTCTTGTCTCTCACAGTCAATTTGTAGGTAATAACATCACTCGCGGTTACGTGGTTTTATAGGATTATAGTATATCGTTTTTGAGAAATTTTTATGCGCGTGCGTTTGGCAGTTGTTCCCGGTCAAAAGGTAGGGTTTGGACTGGTTTGAAGCGGAAGAGGAAGGGCTATGTGCGTGTGACGTATGCATGTGGTACTGTATGTGTTTACAAGTTTATACAATATATATACTTAATACTTACTTACTATATATATATATATATACACATATATATAGGTTTTAGAACGGCCAGTACAATATATATAGATAGATAATCTGACACAAGTTAAATATCTTCCAAATAAGCGTGATCCATAGAACACTAATCATCATTTAACATCAGACGAGATAGTGGTCAATAAATGGCAATTTAAAATAACTAACTGTCCCTTGATTCACGCTACGTTAGATATAGACATTATTTTGATTAAGAAACTTTAAGGTTCTCTTCAAAACCATAATTAAGCCCTATTAGTAATTCTGATAAGTTATATTTTTTACTTACTTTCTGGAAGCCGTCTAGTATTACGAAGACGATCCGGCTCACCACAACAACTGTTGCCAAATTCGAAATCCATATTGAAGTAAAAGTAGTTGCAATGCACACGGCCAGTAAAAACCTAAAAAAAAAATAACATATATTTCCGCAATATCACATATTATCAGGTTATTATGGCGTCTGGACACTAGGCTACTTTTAAAGTAAGGTGATTTAACCATGTCGTGCAGTAACTCCAATTAGTTACATTTCTAATCAAAATACTATCCCCATGACTAGACGAGGTTCCAAGGGCAAAAGCGTGCAATTACATTTTTAACACAGATAAGAGAGCAACCAACAAAGCAAGTGCATAACAAAATCAAGTAACGTTACAAGTGGTGCCCTCCAGACTTCACGTTGGGTACCAAACAAGTAGGGTAGTAAATAAACAATAAGGAATGATTCCATATCTCTGAAGATTTCGCAGGTGCGCGTGTGCGACCGAATTGTTTTGGTGTATAAGTACCATTTCGAGGAAAAAACTTAAGAAAAAGCTTATTTAACTCTCTTATATTATGGATTTGTAAGCAATTCTCGTAATTTGATATAGGCAGTCGCCATATTGTTTTGTTAACGAGGAGAACTAAGATTTTGATCTCTATTTGGTTGCCGTTAGATATATAATATTTGTATGTAAATAAAATGTAGATATCTAATTTACAAAATGGTATTGATTTTAAGTCTATTATCATTTTGATTGTATGTATACTCATTTTACACCTGCTTGAGAGATAAAATTTGTCTTTTTATAATTTTTTTTATTTGGTTTTTATTTGTCGCGTGTCGCCGTTTTATGGGAATTCTTCGTTTGACTTTACTTTTACTTACTACTTCTTCTCTGACTAAACAAACCTGATAACATATTAATAGAATAAAAGATGATGTACTGGGTAACCAGTGTAAATTTACCCCGTTGTCAGATATGAAATAGAACAAATAGATGTTTTACTATGATAAAAATTCTGCAACTGAAAGCGGAGCACGCAAGTGTCATTTCGCGCGCCTTTTCCATCGTTTTGGCGCCAAAATATTTTTATTTAAAAGCTACTTGTACGTCCTAAACTGTACTGTAGCTTAAATAAAGTAATACTCAGGGCAATAAATGTACTCGATGTAGCAAAGATCCGTTGTCTAACGTGTGTTGTGTTGCTTTACCTTTATATTTTCGTACTGAAGTCCGGCTAGTAAAGCATATATTAATATAACTAGCGCATGTTAATATATAAATCTAAGCTTAGTTTCAGTATATATTTATATATAAGCATATTTATATCAATTTTATTATATTATTTATTTAGATAATGTTAAACTTATGGAATGAAAGCAATGACAGTGATGACTACTTATCTGTTTCTTCTTCTCGTAACAGTAGTAGTAGTAGTGGTAGTGAAGATAGATTTTTTACGTATAAGCGAAGCCAAGCCGAAGGCCGAGCATGCTTCTAAGTAAAGCGAGGCCGTAGGCCGAGCGTTCTTCTAAGCAAAGCGCGGTCGAGTTTTGTGCCCACGAGGAAATAGAAGCCTTTCATGGCGAGTTCGAAGGCCAAGCTTTCGCAAACTTTATATCAAAATGTCAAACTCTCAGAAACATTGGCATCGAAATTCTCTGATATACCTAAGAATTTAAATATTGTTCATATTAATGCGCAAAGTATTCCGGCTCATTTTGCTGACATGCTGACGTCTCTCAACAACACAAACATACATGCTATTCTAGTCTCCGAATCTTGGCTAAATCCGTCTCTTCCCTCCATATCCTATACTTTACCTGGCTTTAATCTCATTCGCAATGACCGGACGGGTAGTGTTGGTGGAGGAGTCGCTATTTATCTTCGTGCACATATTCCCTTTTCTGTTATTAGCACGTCCGCCCAACCAACACCCCCAAAAGCTGGTGAACACCTTTTTATTGAATTCCTTCTCTCACACTCTAAAATTCTTCTCGGAGTCTACTACAGCAATTCTCCACACAAAAACTACTTCTCTTCATTTGAAAATATCATAGTAGACCTAAGTCCTTCCTATAGTCAAACCATAATTATGGGTGACTTCAATACTTGTCTCATAAATGTGATTATCGGTCCCTTTCTTTCGAAACTCTTGTTAAATCTTGCAACATGCATATTCTCCCCCTTTGTGCTATTCACAATTTCCCAAACTCAACTCCATCTCTACTTGACCTCATTTTGGTTTCATCGTTAGATCATGTTGCTAAGAATGGCCAGTGTTCGGCTGATGCCTTTTCCATCACGATTTAGTTTTCTTATCATACAAGATCCGTCCTCCTAAAGCTAAACCAACAGTTATCCTGCAGCGTTATTTTAGTGGTATGAACCGAGATGCATTTATTAATGACGCAAAAAATATTGATTGGTCTCTGGTTATAGGTGCTGAGTATGTAGATGAGCAATTAGCTATTTTAATACTGTCCTAACATAACTTTTTGATGTGCATGCCCCTTTTAGGTCTATAAAAATTAAACATGTACCTGCGCCTGCTGCTGCCAAAACTAAGTATAAAATTCGTCCAAATGAGGTGAGCAAGGCCAAATATATCAAGCTTCGTAATCGTTGCAATGTGGTATGCAGGGATGCCCAACTACGCCATATTTATGAATCTGTTCAAGATGAGGATCCGGCGAAAGTTTGGAAGCTTCTCAGAGCATTAGGAGTTGGAAAATCTCGTCAAGAATCAATTCCCAATAACTAAGATATAAATTCCCTAAATCAGCACTTTTCTTCACCACCTAATAATATTACGACAAAAGCCCATACTTTACATTTTCTTTCTAACACTATAACTCCAAATTGTTCTCCTTTTGTTTTTACTAAATTTTCCGTTTGTGATGTTAAAAAAAGCAAGTACCTAATGGACAGCATACTTTCCATTACTTCTAATGTCGTTGCGTTGGCGTGGATGGGATCAGTCGTAATATGCTGATACCCATTCTTGATATAATTCTCCCTGTCTTGTGCTATATTTTTAATTTTTCTATTTCTAGTGGCGCTTTTCCTGCTTTTTGGAAGGACGCTCAAATTATTCCTCTCCCTAAAAACTAATCCTTAATGTTATTCTTAATACCGTCCAATATCTATCCTTCCTTTCCTATCCAAAGTACTTGAACAACTAGTTCATAATCAGATGAACACTTTCCTTGCACAAAACAACTTGCTAAACCCTCTTCAATCTGGTTTTCGTCTGGGGCACAGTACGGTTACTGCACTTGTTAAAATAACTGACGATATTCGTTTAGGTATGGAAAATGGTCAGCTAACTGTGCTGGCTCTCTTAGACTTTAGCAATGCTTTTAACGTTGTGGATTTGGATATCCTCTTAGCAATCCTTCGCTCTAATAATATATCTCCAACAGTTATTGATTGGTTTCAATCTTACCTTTACGGTCGTCGACAGCGGATTCGCCTCGATGATTCTTATTCTTCATGGTGTAACACAACAGCTGGTGTGCCTCAGGGTGGCGTGTTATCTCCTTTACTTTTTGCTGTATTTATTAATTCAATTTTCCAAAATATTTCTTGTTTCTACCACCTATATGCGGATGATTTTCAGTTATACTCACAGGCTCCACTACTTAAACTGAGTGAAGCAGTTGATCATGTTAATGAAAACATGCATCAGGTATTACAATGGAGTAAAGTTTATGGCCTGATAGTCAACCCCCTTAAAACCCAAGTTATAGTCGTAGGCACTTCCCGAATGATTTGCAGTGTTAACTGGGACAGATTGCTGCGAGTGGTTTTCGACGAGGTCACTATTCCTTATAGTCAAACGGTAAAAAATCTTGGCGTCACTATAGATCTATGTTTTACATGGGGTCCTCATCTAACTCTGACCAGCCGGAAGATGTTTGCATCTGCAGGTGCCTTACGTAGACTACGTAATTTTCTTCCTACTACCACTAAGATAGCGCTTGCACAATCTCTTTTATTACCTGTGCTCGATTATGCAGACGTCAGCTATCTTGATATCTCGGAGGATCAGCTAAATAAACTTGAGCGTCTTCAAAAATTTTATATTAGGTTCGTATTCGGCTTGCGCAAATATGATCATGTTTCAGAATTTCGTACTAAGCTCAAGTGGCTTCCAATACGCTATCGTCGGAATGCTCACATATTGTCTTTTCTTTATACAATTCTCTTCCATCCCTTTTCCCCACTCTACCTTAACCCGTCCGCATCAGCGCAAAAAATAACAAAAGATTTATGAATGAAACTTAACTCGAATGAGTCTTGCTGATTCGGACAGATTAAGGAGCGTTTCGAATTCTTGCACACTTCTCATATGTTCATTACGGTCATCAGAGAATCTTCAGCTAAAAATGCCTGAACACAGAACCAGTTTTATTACTCCTCATTTGCTGTTAAAGCCGTCTGTTTGTGGAATTCTCTTCCACTGGAAATACAGCGTGCTACATCACTTCAAACTTTCAAAGATCAGGTTAAAAAAATATATCTTTCACTCTTACTCACTAATTGTTATCTAACTTTCATGATTTTGTATTTCTGATCGTTTATTTATTTGTTATTTTTTTATATTTCTTTTAAATTTTTATTTGTGTGTTCATGTAATAAACACTTCCTAGACTATTAAAATACTGTCAAGATGCTTTAGTGTTTACATATATATTTATATATACATATATATAATTTTTATTAGTATAATTAAGTATATATTAAAAGTATACTGTTTATGTATTTTTATTTGTTTATTTAATATAGCATTTATGTATTTATAGTGTGATTACTGTTTTTTGTATTGTTACCGTCCATCTTTTATTGTATACCTATTCCTCCGTGAGTGGGTTGTCTGGAAGAGATCGCTCTGAGCGATAAGACCGCCCATTGTTGTTTTAGGCATTGTTTTTTTTTATTTTATTGTCTAATATTAAGTCATAAATGTGGTGTCTCAATAAAGTGTTATCTATCTATCTACTTCAAGGGTTAACTTGTGGCTATATTTCGACTGTATTTTTTTTTAATAATATAATAATAATAATAATAATCTTTATTGGGGTTCTTACAAAACAGTTCATTAGATAGTAATACTCAACATAACACAACATAAAACATTCTGTGGATTGCCACAGTTGCTCGTAGGTACCACAGCATAAAAATATAGACTGTGTAGGTAGGTAGGTACGTTGTACGTATTAATTAACATACAAAAGTACCTACAAGCAACTGGTATCTAATTAATATAAACATATTTAAAGTACGAGTATTATAGGTAGTTAACACAATATACTTAAAGCTAGGTAATTAAACAAATAGAGGCACATCTAGGTAGGTACTATATTTATGGTTTGTTGACATTCGGACAAGAAAATCTGATTCCCGAATGTCATCGACCACCTGCGAGTTTGAATGTGTTGTTAAGTTAATATCGTACCTACCTACGTAACAATTATACATTAATTATATTAGTTTAAAATGCAGTGTTATGACACTCGGACAAGAAATTCTGTTTCCCGAGTATCAGCACCCTCTTGCAAATAGAGTGTAGGTTCCAATACAACATAACTAATAGTAGGTAAG
This sequence comes from Selenia dentaria, assembly GCA_917880725.1. Classification (NCBI taxonomy): domain Eukaryota; kingdom Metazoa; phylum Arthropoda; class Insecta; order Lepidoptera; family Geometridae; genus Selenia; species Selenia dentaria. Next base: position 13,577,125 of record OU862877.1, on the reverse strand, counting down.
TAATATGTAGGTGCCTCCAATATTTTACCAACTAGTATACAAGTAGGTACCTACTACTGCGCTGTGTGTGTAAAGTGTAACCGTTGTAGTCACCAAGCTGTGCAGTTGTGCACTTGTTGCAGATACCTAATTATGGTGGAGCGTACGAGCTAGGCGCATCAGAGATAACGCGAGACGTAAGTAGATGTAGGTAGGTATATCTAGCTGTGTTCAGAGAGTAGTAATACGAGAACACAACTAATGCATGGACCAAATCAGTTTATATTATTCTTATAATAGACTTATTTCAGTGTACCTACTTCTTATTGTTTTTGTATGTTTATGTTGTAGGTGTTTATATTATTTCTTTACCCCTTCGAGATCATACAGGATGTGCAATTAAGTATTTGCCTGCTTTGTTTTTAAATTAATATAAAAGAAGAGAGATCTAACATAAATTTTATGGTAAGTCATAGGTTGAGTAATTATATAAGGTGGTAATAAAAAACAAAAACATTAAATAGTGAATGGTACCTACTATGGTAAAAACTGTAGGTACCTACTTCGGAACATCGAATCTTTAGATCGATGTGTAGGAAGCTGTTAATCAGGTACCACTATAGTAGAACATTATTTTATAACGTAAGCTTAATAATATATGAGTAAGCTGTTGTTTGCTCTTGTATCTTCTTTAAAGTAGGTATGTAAAAACTAGTACCTAGTACTTATTACAAACAGCCTGAAGCCGCCCTGTTCAAGATCCTTCTAAAACTTAAATTATATAATGCACAATCTAAGTAAGTATGTAGTCATTTCAGCAAATCGTGGATACAAATAAGGTAATCGTATAGTAAAAGTGATCCTTGTGCAGGTATATAATAAATGCTACTCGAAGAAATTATATTTATTTTGTTAAGGCGCACTCGTACCCTGATTAAAGATAAAGCAGAATTTTTAAACACCTAGTGTAACGAAACAGATCGATAGTATATTATGAAAAAATACAAAGGTCAGAAAAGGAATAGGAAAAGAGTAATAACCGAATAGAATTCATAAATATAACTCTCTTTCAGCAGAAAAAAATCCTGAATAGGTCGACAAAAATAAACTTTCACGTCCAAACTCTCAGAACTTTCAGCGATAACACTATATTTTTTTATTAGGCAATACTTAGCCAACGTATAGAACTAAAGTTAAAACCAGCAGTTTTTTCAATTGTGTTAGTATATATCGAAAAATATAAAGAAAACGTACAAAATTAACGCATTTTCGCATTACATCGTCCAATCTAACAAACGATTTTCAACCTTACGTAAAGCATCGTAAATTATTTTAAAATTGGGGTTGGACCGCGTCTTAAGTAGTAGAAAGCCATATTGGTTCACGAATTGGTGGGCGAAATGTCTAGTCTAGATCGAAGAAAGTTTAAATAATTTTTATAGAAACGTTGCTATTTTTTTTTCTTCTAAGCCGTTATATGAGTTGATACCTACCCACTTTAGACACGGTTTAAAAGGGTGTATTTAAAAAAATAATAACAATAATAATACAATACTGCTTGCCAACAAGATAAAATAAAACTAAGATATTTTAACAAAGTGTTCTTAGTAACGATTCAGTTTGTGTATAATTCAATGTTAGTAGCCAGGCTTTAACTTTCATTTTGCACTTGATTTTGTTTAATGTGTAAATATTAAGTTCTTTGTTTAGTTTTTTGTACAAAAATGGTGCAAGGAAACAAAATTGGGTGTGAATAAAATTTGTTCGATATTGTTTAGTTTTTATGCGTAGGTCTTGTTTTCGTCTAGTTGTAGTTATACCTATGTCATAAGGTGTATTAGTGTGTTGTTGCAGGATACTTTTATGAATATAAAGCTGACGCACAGTTAATACTTTACAGAGATCATACAGATCTGCGGTAGGAAATCTAAAAGTTTTAAACGTCATGACTTTGAGAAGAGATCGTTGTGCTCTCTCAAGCGAAATAAGATGAGCTATAAAAGCTCCTCCCCAGGCTGTTATACAGTACGTTAGAATAGATTGACAGAGAGCATAATAAATCGAGATAATTAGTTTGAAAGTAGTCACATGTCGGAGCTTTTTGAATACCCATATTAGTTTTCTGACACGCAACGTCAGCATTTTGATATGAGGAGACCATGTCATACGTTGATCTAATATTATTCCGAGGTATTTCATTTCACTAACCTTATCAAGAGTAGGACAGTTACATTGTACACCGCTGCTATCACAGTTGTTATGTATTTTAATATTGAGGTCAGGTGGCGGACCGCCAGGCTCCCGTAATGCAAAAGAGATGTATTTTGTTTTAGTTATATTGAGATTAAGGAGATTATCTTTTAACCATTGGGTAATCTGTGCAAGACCTTTTTCAGCAGATGCGTATACATCCATCCAAGTCTCTCCCCGGAATACAATAGCAGTATTATTCTTATACAAAGTTGTTATCTTTACCTGCTCATTTAAAAAACTACTTATATTTTCGTGTTATTTTCAGTGCACTATTACATTCTATATATTATTATATTCTATCTATATATTATATTATATCTATTATTTTCTATGTTTTTTTTATGTATATCTCACTAGTCAACCGGACCAATAACCAAACAACTCTTACTAAAGAGTATTAAGAACTCGGTGCTTTGTATCAACCACTAGTGCAACTTTGCAGTGACAACAGCCGTTGCCACTGCAAAGTTGCACTAGTTCGGTGAACCGGACTAACAACGAACTTCTGCTAATAAGCCAAAAATTCTAAGACTATAACTATAGGTTAAGGTACCAATTCACGGAAGCTCTTTTAATCTTTTTTCTACATTCGAAGAAATTAAAAAAGCCACAAGTGTACCGCTCCGCTATTATGTGAGTGAGTGACGGCAGCAAAGTTAACTTAATTAAGGCAGCTGAGTACTACATCGTAAGCTTCAAGTTAAAATGCTTTCGAGTTAAAATTCAGTATTCACGGTTGAGTGTTAAGTGTTAGATTAGGGTATATTACTTGGGCACCCCATTTGGAATCTGCCTGTGTTGGAACACCCTGGACTGCAGCACACCGAAGCTTAGAACACACATGTGGCTGGACCTGGATGAGGCATTTTTGATTGGTTAACCATCCTGATCCCTGCCCCCGCCTATTTCTCTCCCTTCCATAACAGAACCGTGCTAATAATAACAGATGCTACTACGTGCGATGTGTCCGGGAATTGTTGGTAAGTCTAACTGTTTCTAGTAATTATACACTGTAGGAAGTTCTCTTTAGAGAAGACATGAATAAAGGCATTAATAGTTGTTTGGAACTCCTTGATATCGAGGACATAACTTGTATCAGTCTCAATCTTGACCCAGCACCTCGCATACTCTAAATTCTACACAAGTCTTCTACTGCTGGAGTTTGCAGTTTTAAGGGTGGTCTGGTACAACAAATCAAGAGCGTGGTTTATTGGTATTTGTGATGATTCCCATGGTTAAAATCACACATTTGTAACACAATTTGTCATGAATCCTACCCGTTGAGATCATTGTTGGAACAAATTAGGTAGGAATGAAACTGTAGAATTGTCTGAATTAATTAATTTACTGAAGAATTTTATTAATTTCGGATAAATATATTTGCTTATACCATAATTGAATACTACACAGCTAACCTTATAACTTGTACTTGTACTTATAACTTACAATCCAATTTTGCAAGGATTCATTGTGAAAATAAATCAGTTTTCAACATTCCTCCGGTTGACTTCTTGAAATCAAATGTTGTCAAAATATGGGTTTATTGTATATTATTTAGGCTAAAAGCCACTTAATTATAGTGTTTAAGTCCTAGGCATGTTGTGTAGGTACTAATTTTAACTTGAAATTGATAATTTGATATAAAACATGTAATTTTTTGGTGTAATATTGGATGAAAAATGACCTTTCAAATTGTATAATTGTTCTTATAAAATTACATTTGGGTGTTTACTTTCGCATATGATTAAGTAATTCTTGGACCTATATAACAGATTTTAGGTCAACTATTGTGACATTTTGTTTATTTTTTGGTATATATTGGTTGCGGTTTGAGCATTTTCACTTGGATTGTAAACTAGAAATGCGTAATTTACCACATAAATATGAGAACATTAAATTAATTATGTTGTGTATAATATTAAGTATATTTAATTGAATAACTACTGTAGTTGCTAATTGTTTATGGTATTAATTTGAATGTCATAAAACTTGATAAATAAACCTGTTTGGAGTTCCCTATGGAACGCTAAGGGAGTTGTTTGTATTAAATGATTATCGGATTGACTTTTAAGCTTAATTAGTTTGTCTTGGGTGTCAACAGCAATACTGCTTAACTTCATTACCTATAACTTGTTAAAATACATATATAAAACAGCTGTAATCTAAGAAGAAATAATAGTCAGGAAGCATAATTCAGAACAAATTCCACACAAAAAGTGGCACTTCAAATCAAAACATCGTATGATTCCAAATACAAATTACTTCCGAGGTTACAAATAGACATGTTCGGTGATTGGTTTAAATTCAGAAGGAAAGCAGGGATTGGTTTACGCGCGTGCTGCAACGTCTACAATGACAGCAGAGTCAGAGCGGCGTGGACGATGTTATGCAACAAGTGGACTGGACCAACTCAATAATAAATCAATCGTAAATCTCGTATGTCTCGTAATCGAAATATGATTAATTTATTAAGTTTTTGTCTAGAAGACATTAGAAGAGATTCTTCGCAATGAAGTAAAGAAAGATTATGAAACATTTTAGGCTTATACATTTTACCAAAAAAAATAAGACGTTATTTGCCAGCTGGATATTTTTCAGTGAAGAAAATTCAATGAATTTATAAAATTACTTTAGCACTGTGTTGATATTACTGACAAATTAATTAGCAACTCAGCTAAACCACTTTAAAATTAGCAGAGGATGAATTTTCATTAGCTTGAAAAATTAAACGTGCTTTAATTTGAACAAATAATGAACTGTTTTTAATGCTATATAGTTACCTATATTACATACCAATTGTAAGCAATCGTTTATTGTTCATTGTCTGTAGTATCTCTTTAGAGCGTAAACGCTTTGGAAGCACCAATTCGCGTTTTTGCTGAGTATTTGAAGGGTCACATAATAATGATTGATATAGTATATTATGTCAATTATTCTTACCTGATGTAATAGAACATTATTTGATTAAGAAGTTCAAGTTCCACAGACTACTTTTAGAAATTGTTTATTAGTTTGTTATTGCTGAGCGGTTTCTACACACACACACGTTTTTAAAATCAATCATAAAACCGGTCGCGCCAGTCACGAATCGTCAGACGCGGCTGAGGCCTCTTAGAGAGTGGTCAGAGGACGTATCGCTCTGACGCCCGCACTTACACAACTAAATATTAGTGCGCTCAAAACTTCCTGATACTTATTGAGGTAACATTTCTAAGTGGGATTCTAACAAATAATTTTATATGACATCTAGTGCATCAACAATAGAAACTTCATTGTTATAATGACATCGACCCTTGAGGGGCTAGTATTTTGCTATTAACCAAATTTCTTATGCTAATACTGCCTCCTTCTACTTGGATCCACAGCTTGGCTCCACATGTGGATCCGCGGATACCTTTATCTCGTCTTAAATCCACCATAGAGGGGATCCACAAATACTAATAATATTTATATGCCACTTCGATCCACAAACGAGGGGATCCAAAAATACTTTTTTTTTTATATGCCACTTCGATCCACAAACGAGGGGATCCATAAATACTAATATTTTTATATCCCACTTGAATCCACAAACGAGGGGATCCAAAAATAACAATATTTTTATATGCCACTTGAATCCACAAACCCAGCCATTCCCCGCTTATGTAGTCTGAGCAGCTGCACTACCAAGCTGCACTACTGGTAGTGCAGAAGGGAATTTTCATTCTCCACTGCACTACCAAATATTATTTCATAAATATTTAACTTGTATAGGGTTCCGTGTTAATGTTTGTTAGACCCTATAGTTTTATTATACTGTAGCTTCTCATAGATGATTGTGAAGTGACAGCTGTCAAAATGACAGATGATGTCGTATTTTATGATTTTGATTTCACACCTAGACTAAATCATACTCGACAATAACAACGATATTGGTCTTAGCTGTGACAGCTGTCAAACTGACAGTTGATGACGTATTTTATAGTTTTGTTTTCACTTTTAGGTTTTGTTCTACTTGAAAATAACATGAAACTATGTCTAAGCTGTGACAGCTGTCAAACTGACAGTTGATGACGTATTTTATAGTTACTTAGTATAGTTTTGTTTTACTTTTAGGTTTTGTTCCACTTGAAAATAACAAGAAACTATGTCTAAGCTGTGACAGCTGTCAAACTGACAGTTGATGACGTATTTTATAGTTTTGTTTTCCTTTTAAGGTTTGTTCCACTATAAAATAACATGAAACTATGTCTAAGCTGTGACAGCTGTCAAAATGACAGGGGATGTCGTATTTTATGATTTTGATTTCACTCTTAGACTTCATTTGGCTAGAAAATGACATGGATGTAGGTCTTAGTTGTGACATCTGTCAAAGTGACAGTGGAGGATGTATTTAAGGATTTTAAAGAGATTAGTAGACCATGTTTAACTTACGCAATAAGCCGTCATAAGTCATGAACTGTCACTTTGACAGCTGTCACATCTAAGACCAATATCGTTGTTATTGTCGAGTCAAATGAAGTCTAAGAGTGATTTTAAAATCAAAATATGACATCAATAGTCATTTTGACAGCTGTCAGAGCTAAGACCTAAATCCGTGTCATTTTCTAGCCGAATGAAGTCTGATAGAAGATGTTTGAGATAGATAAATTTGCAGCAGTAGTATTAAAATATAGGTTAATATTATTTAAACAACAGATTAAATCAATTATTTATTATATTAAGAAAGGTAACAAAACGAAATAGGAAGCATTTTAGCCTAAAGTGGCATGCGTATACTCCAATACAAATTAACTCGCACTATGTTAACATGGGCCCTAAGAGAGCACTCATAAAACATAAAATAAATTAATGACTAAGTGCTCGTTCCAAGTAGGTATAGTATATTCCGATCAAGAAGAATAGCAAGAAATACAATCGACATTCTTTTGAAAAAATAGTTTTACAATGGTGTCGATTCTGCGTTTCATACTAATTCTAACCTAAACCTAATTTATATTCTTTCTCTTATTGTAAATAGGAATATGAGAAAAGGATGGGATATGTTTGACAGTTACAAATTTAGTAAAAGAGCTGTCAAATATCTTCTTTCCTTGACTATCTAGACGCCACTAAATTTGTAGCCATTAAATTATAAACTAGAAACAAGTGGATTAATTTGACAGTTCTAAAATATATTCCATACCTTTCTCATGTTCTTATTTAGAAAGAGAAAGTGAAACTAAAATTAGGTTTAGGTGCGTCTGGTCAGAATCAACACCATTGTCTCTAACACTAACAATCATGTTTAAAATTTAAGTGTAAGTATTAGAGTAGTCGCCAGGAGGCTCCTGAGCTGTTTGCCTTCATGCATCTTGTCATTTTAATAGTCCTTAATTTTATAATACGTTTTGTTTATTAATAAAACTAAAACAAACTGCTGTGACTATGCCTATGTGCTACTATACACTGTACCGCCTACTTAACTTTTTCTAAAAAAGGCCAATGCATATTTCACCTGTCGTTAACTGAGTCTGACATAAAGAATGTCAGACTCAGTTAATAAATTTGTCGTTATCGACGTTTTGAATTTTTCGTTTATTTGTAATAGCATGTTTTCCACGTAACACATTATATTTTGCCTCTTGCTTTAACATATAGATCAAATTTATGAAGTTGCTGTATTTTCTCCCAAATTTTTTGTTGAGTTTTCTGTTAAAACCTTCAACACAATTATTGGTTCGATGCCGTTCATCGGCGATTGCCCACATCTGCACGAAAAAATCATTCTTGAACCAAAACCTATTTATGTATCGCTGAAATTCTGTCAATTTTTGCTCATCACTTCTTGCAATTTCTGTGCATATCCACCCATCTGGTAGATGTGATTTTGGAATAAGTGGCAAGGCAGCACAAAGTGCTACTATTCGTTTGCCACGTTTTGTTTTATCTATTCCCATATCCTTTCCTTTTTCCATATACTTTTTAAAAAGTGATAGTAACAGCCTTTCAATTCAGCGTTAGGAAACGTTTCGCGTATTGCTGCAATAGCTGCTTGTTCAAAATCGATGGTAAATTTACTGGGATTGAATTGAGGAATTTGGCTCTTGATCATTTCGAACAATACAACATATGATTGTTTTTTCCTGTCTGTCATTAATACAAATATTAACGGAATAATGTTATTTACATCACTGGAACTTTCGTGATCTGCACATACAATGTATAGCTGCTCGAAAGGGTGAGGTCACTCAAGAATGTACCATCACATAAAATGTGTTTCGTTTTTGAGAGAGTAGGTAAACATTCCGGCAAACAAAAAATTATTATGCGATTGCCCTCACAAAAATAATCAGCAAGAATAAAATCTGACATATAAAGCGGTACTTCAACTTCTGAAACATCTGTGAAACTTGTTTTATTAACAACCATTTTTTTATTCCGTGCTTTGTATAAACCACTTTTAACGGAATCTAAGCCCGGTAGAGAGCAAACTAGATTTGTTCCTTTATTTTTAGCATTTGTTATACATTCTTGATAAATGCTGGGCATAGGACGACATTCTTCGTTTAACACCTTTTCTTTCATTTCGTTTATTATAAGTTTTGTTTCGATTACGTCTTGGTTTGCTGTGCAGTGCGATACATGTGTCTTTTGATTAACAATGACGTCACTCTGTAATCAGAACAATTAGAGTTATTGAAGTAGATACTCATTACGGTACTTTAGATTAAAATAATAAATAAACATATTTTTAAGCCCGGCTTTTAAGATTTTTAACGAATGAAACTGAAACAATTTACAATTATTACTTACTTTAATATTTATTGTTCCGTTACATTTTAATTTCCTCCATTTCGAACATCGCCATATAACTCCACCACTTTTAAACGATCTTTTTTTATGGTATTGATGACCTTGATAAAGCATAACAACGCCTTTGTTATTAATATATTTTATCTCATCCATTTGGATAAACGATAAAAACGAAAAGTTATAATTCACAAAATATAATATTTTCTCATTCACACAACGACAGTGATGTGTGACAAACTATATGTCAAACAATATGTCACTAAAACGTACTAACAAAATATAATATACAGCCAGTTACTTTCTTAAGTGCTCATGTTAAGAACTTTTTGCTCAAGTGCCTCCCAAATGGCACTAATAGAGAACAATAGTTTTAATTTCGGCCATAACTAGGTACATTGAAAATGAATAAAAATATCCACAGATCCACCTGTGGACTTAAGAGGAAAAAGAAGAATCCACGGATCCACCTGTGTATTCTATAGGAAAAAAAAGTATCCACGGATCCACCTGTGTATTTAAGAGGAAAAAGATGTATCCATGGATCCACCTGTGGATTAAAGAGGAGATAAAGGTATCCGCGGATCCACATGTGGAGCCAAGCTGTGGATCCAAGTGGAAGGAGGCCTTATACTTGGTATCCAAGAATCCATGCTGGAATCGGAAACTGGTAGCAGGAACTATGTGATGTTTGATAGTAGACACACCGTGTTTGGGATCGTATGAATCGTCTTCGCGATACCTTTTTTCTAGCTGGTGACCAGGACCTGATGAAACTGGTAGCAGGAACTATTTGATGGTTGTTTTATTTGCTATTCTCATCTCTTTTTGGTAGGTACATGAGTTCAATCTTTCTTTTTTCTAGTCTATGTTCTTGTAGATAACATGTACTTGATTAATAATTATCATTTTATGTTAAATTATGTCGATATTAAAAATAAAATGTGTCGTGCGTGATATTTTATTTGTGACATAAAAACCGAAGTATATGAAAAAAAAGATACAAATATTAATGCGCACTATTTTGGTCAAGCGGTAAGGCCACTGCCGCAGGGCGCGCTAGCAAGTAACTCGCTAATGTAAAATACCTAAACTCGCGCAGCGCTGCGCAGAATAAAGGCTCTTAAAGATATTGATGTTTCTTCGGGACAAATCATCAGCATAAAAAGATAAATATGATATTTTATTTATTTAAAATTTATTTAATCAATCAATCAATTTAAAAAAACAGTAGGTACTTACTCTACAAACTGGTAGGTAGGTACTGCAGTTTTGTGTAACATGGTCCATAATTTTTTTATTATCTATAATTTTATTGTTTTCAGTCAAAATTAACGTAGTATAACTATGCTGGTTTTCACAGGCAGTCATACTCTTGTTTTTCTTGCTTAATGGCAGCTAGACACTTATTTTGCCGCATTGAATCGGCAAGCAAGCGAGAATAAAACATAACAAGCAAAACCATTGCACATTACATACATTTCAATATTTAGTCCTAAAGAAAAAAATACATCCTAAATTAAATAAAAATTAACTGACTTTATTTTGCATAGTATTGACCATCTCGATTTGTTGACGTATTTGAACATCTTTGAATAATTATAATTTTGCTATTATTTACTAGTAAAAGTGATCCCTGGACATTTTAATCGTGTATTGCTCCTGCACCACTTCACAACGAATGCTGGCATGATGATCCACAACTGAAGTTCACAATGATAAAAATGAAAATGTACACGAATATTTGAAGTGTGCTCGCTTGCAAGTAAAATGTCCGACTGATGACGTACTGAACACGACTTTTAAGCCCCGCCTACTTGAACACGACTTTTGTTGGGTCATTTTTTTAACGCAGTTACAGTTCCTGACTATATTTCTTCGTAGGCTGTAATAGCTAAGACCTATATCAGTGTTAGTTTATGTCAAATGTAGTCTAAGTATGAAATCAAAATCATAAATTATAAAATCATAGTGAAACTGATACAGATGGGGTTTAGCATATTCTAGCACACTGAATCCAAAATTATGTCAGTCGATCAAGTTTTACTTTTTCGTGGGTTAACTGGATTGCTGCAAAATTTTCACTAAATATTGATGCACTGTGAAAATTTGGTTTTGCTATAAGATCTCTAGCTCCTAACATCTTGTTAGTTTTGTTGTTATTATCGTTCCATTGAGTTACCAATTTGACCTTGACATGTTTTCGTTTGTTCTCAATAGTTTTACCACATATAGAATTATTTAGGTAATAACTTGAAGAAATCTTTTTCAAATGTAGATATTAAATATACAATGTCGACGTAACTGAGGATTTAAGTTAATATATTTTTCCAGATAATTATCTTGTCGAAAACTTAATATCCTATGACTTTTTTTCTACTTCAACTCATGCTTTGTGCATTATTTCAAATGTACGTAATGTATCACGTAATTATATTTATCGTATGGATTTGAAATCAATTTTTAATTTTTGCTTCCAGGTGGAATGAATCTTTTGCACGCAAATGGCAAATCACTGTGTGAACTATGCAAATAATTGCTGTATTCCAAATCAAACCTTCAATAAAACCGTAATCATCTTCCTTTTGTACATTCATAATATTAAAAAAAAAAATATTTCCGTTTTTGTCATCAATTTAAACTCTGAAATAGGCATTTGTTTTGTCATAGCGTACCCATACAGATTATTACAATCTAGGTAAACCAAAAACGAAGGTTCTTTACGATCATCATAATGGGGGAAGGTATTTATTACTCGTATTTGCTTTAGCATCAATATTTATACATTATATACAGGGTTATTGGTAATTAGACCGGATCCTTTTAAGGGGTGGTAGGGAATGCCATTTGCAACAATATGACTGTACATTGTGATATCCGGAAATGAATCATTTCTGTGATATTCTTTTTTTTTATTTTTTTTTGGAAAATCCAGTTTTACTACTTTCAAATTCAATAAAAAAAAAGTAATCAACCGATTTCAATTCTGTTCGCAGTTTTAGAGAAACCTTGTTACAGCTCTTAATAATAAACAATAATATCATACTAATGTAGATCCATCCAAAAACTAGAGGCTTTTTCATAATTTTTATTTGATAATTTTTGTAAGATGCTTTACAAAAACCTTTATTTTCTCTACAAAAACGATAGTAAATTAAGTCTGCATTTTATTTAAAAAACATCTACAAGTCTTTAGCTATCCAACGAGGTAAAAAAATTAGCACTTTATTATACAGTTGCAGAAATAATGCGATTACAAAAGGCCGAGAAAGGAATGAGAATAGTCCATGAGAAGTAGCTATGGAAGAAATACTTTCTTAAGGTAACTTAATTTCTTTTAAAGAAATAAAAGAGTAGATGTAATTAGTCTGTATTTATTATTTTTACAGTTGGTTCTCAAAATGTGAGCCAGAATTTTGAATGCAGAGACGCATACGTCTGTGTAAATTGCTTTTAACAACACTTGTATTTAAATTAATTTTCATTTTTTCTGCTGCATTTATTATGCGCTGTTTCAGTTCTTCGATGGTTGCCACAGGTCCAAGAGTATCGTCGTACACCAAGCTTTTCATGTGACCCCATACGTAATAGTCGACGGGAGTCAAGTCGGGACTTCTGGCCGGCCACGGAATGGGTCCTCCTCTGCCAATCCACTTATTGGGATACTGACGATTGAGCCACTCACGGACGCTCAAACTAAAATGTGCGGGGCAACCATCATGTTGGTAAATCATGTTTCTGCGGGTTTCAAGGGGTACTTCACTGAGTAGCTCATAAAGTTCGTTTCTCAAAAAAAATTCATACGCTTCACCATTGAGGTTGTTGGGCAGAAAGAAAGGGCCGATCAATTCATTCTTAATAATGCCCATCCACACATTAACGGAAAACCTTCTTTGTGATCCTTGTAATCTTTTCTTGTTTGGGTTACCGTCATCTTTCGGGGCCCAATAATGAATATTATGATAATTTGATATTCCATCCTGATCAAATTTGGATTCGTCGGTCCATAAGATTTTTAATAAAAAATTGGCATCTTCCATATCGGTGTTCAACATGAATCTGCAAAATTCGACTCTACGTGCAGGATCTCCGTCTTGGATAACTTGTACCGGAGTCAAATGATACGGTTAGAGTCTTGAGCGGTGCACTGTGTTCCATACTTTCCATTGCGACATGCCAAGACGTCGTGCAATGATGTTTGTTGAAGTCGTAGGATCTTGCTCAAACATGCGAATTATCTGTTCCTCTTCATCCGAATGATAAATACGAGATCGTCCAGCATCACTTTGTCGTCTTTGAACTTGACCAGTTTCTCGTAGTCGCCGGTACACTCCGTCAAATACACTCACATGGGGTAAACGGCGCTGTGGAAATCGAGACTGATACTCCGTTCGAGCATGTGTAGCGACGCCGTTGGCAAAACCATAGCAAAACAGTATGTCCGCATACTCTTCGTTTGTGAACTCTCGAAGCCGAGGTAGATGGTCGTGGGATTCCGCAGTCATGATCAGATCCTTTAGTACAAGCCAAGTCGTCGGGTAAGCAATCAATCAAAAAGTCCAGTTCACTAGCCGAATCACAGAAAAAGAAGTTACACAAGTCCAATAACGTTATCAAGGTCGAAATTTAATCGTAATAAAGGGTTGCCAAAGAGCGTCTGAACAGTACGATGCGCTTGAGCAAACTGGGTTCTCATTGCTCGTTCAACAAACATAAGCGAGAGGGAGACGGCGCATTCAACATGGATACCGTTGTCTAAAACCCTTTCTCGGAATGTCTCTACCTGAGTCTTTGTTATCGCATTATTTCTGCAATTGTGCAATAAAGTGCTAATTTTTTTACCTCGTTGGATAGCTAAAGACTTGTAGATGTTTTTTAAATAAAATGCAGACTTAATTTACTATCGTTTTTGTAGAGAAAATAAAGGTTTTTGTAAAGCATCTTACAAAAATTATCAAATAAAAATTATGAAAAAGCCTCTAGTTTTTGGATGGATCTACATTAGTACGATATTATTGTTTATTATTAAGAGCTGTAACAAGGTTTCTCTAAAACTGCGAACAGAATTGAAATCGGTTGATTACTTTTTTTTTTATTGAATTTTAAAGTAGTAAAACTGGATTTTCCAAAAAAAAATAAAAAAAAAGAATATCACAGAAATGATTCATTTCCGGATATCACAATGTACAGTCATATTGTTGCAAATGGCATTCCCTACCACCCCTTAAAAGGATCCGGTCTAATTACCAATAACCCTGTATATATATATATATATATATATATATTATTAATGAGTTCTGGCAGTGAAAGTGAAATACTAACACCAGAAAGTGTAAAATGAAACGCAGAAACTGTCATAAAAATACTATAATATATACCAAACAAATCGAGAGAGATATACATTTAATTATATATTAATATTAATATTCATCACTTCATTAATATTAATGTGGCAGTGGGCAGGGCACAAAGCACGCAGAACAGATGGCCGATGGGGCCGAAAGGTTCTGGAGTAGAGACCACGGGCCGGCAAGCGCAGCGTAGGTCATCCACCGACACGGTGGACAGACGACCTGATGAAGGTCGCAGGACGACGTTGGATGCAGGCCGCTTCCAACTGGTCCTTTTGGAAAATCATGAGGGAGGCCTATGTTCAGCAGTGGACGTCCTACGGCTGAGATTATGATGATGATGATTCATCACTTCTAAAAGCTTCTTTTATTTATTTTTGTCATAGAGGGTGCCGATAAGAAGAGTGTGGCACACGGTTCCAACATTATTTAACCTTGAGCGAACTACTTTGAATCCCTCGCTACGCTGGATATCATAATATTATATAATAGAAACATTTTTGATTGCATAAAATATTAAGTACATACTTATAAATATTAAATAGAAATTGACCACAGTATCAAATAGTAGAAGGATAAGACCATTTCGAAATCAGTGGTACAAATTCCGTGTGTACCGATTTTATTGTAATCTGCCATTGCGGTTAACGGCCGTATTGACAGAATATAGTATATCGTTTACCTCGGAGGAAAAATAGTGTATATACAGCAATGATAAAATACTCAATTCAGAGCACAATTAGGGGTTCTACTAAACTGTATTAAGTGAAACCGGGGCTTCAAGCTTGTCCGAGATGGGAATAGTTTCGCGGCCGAGGAAAGCTAAAAGTATTACATATCCAACATTCGTGTCATCTTGTAAGTAAGTGTGACATAATTATTCAAGTCACCATCAGCATCATCATCTCAGCCATTGGACGTCCACTGCTGAACCTCCTGAAATATGCCTCCCCCAGAAATTTCCATAAGGACCGGTTGAAAGCGGCTGCATCCAACGTCGTCCTGCTACCTTTGTCAGGTCGTCAGTCCACCTTGTCAGTGGACGACCTACGCTGTGCTTGCCTGTCCGTGGTCTCCACCTTCCGCATCGGCCATCTGTTCTGTCTGCCCGCTGCCACTTTAACTGGCTAATCTTCTGGGATATGTCGGTGACTTTAGTTCGTCTACGGATCTCCTCTTTTCTAATTCGATCACGTAGAGATACCCCAAGCATAGCCCTCTCCATAGTTCGTTGTTCAAGTTGTCAAAGTCAAGTCACAGTTACAAAAATAAGTCCTTCGTCAAGTCACTGTCCTGTTTAAGTTACGTTATAGTACGGTTACGGTATAGTAGTAACGAAGTGGTTCCAATTACCAAGACCAATTACCATCGTCTCATGATTCTAGCCATTTTGCCTACATTCGTCCACCATTACGAACATTTAACGGTTAATGATCCATCACTACTACAAGCGAACACCACAAAGTACAAAAGTTGAAATATTTAAACAAAATAAACGATAACCATAATTATTGGGCTTTGTCCCGTCATCTTTTTAATACTTTTATGAAGCATCGAATACAAACGAAATAATCTACATCGTCTTTGGCTCAAAAAAAAGTCAACAACTACCGATGTCTCAGAGAAAGTATAAATATAGAGTTGTCACGGTAGTAATAATACACTTAGCAAGTTTGCCAAACATTTGTTAGAGATTTTTGTAATTCTAGTGAAATCTGAGTTTACAATACAACGGTCGGTAAAAAAAATGATCTTGTATTATTATCGTATACAAGATTTGTTAAAAAACGAAAACATAACCTTTTATTCGTAAGTCCACAGTTTTGACCTTATTTTACCTTGTTAATAAATATAGATAAATATAGATTATATCAAGACTTGCATGACTGCAACAACGTAAAGAAAATACGAAATAATACCTAAATTAGCCAAAGATAATAATCGAATTTTGTAGCATTAACCACCCAAATTATGTAGGTAAGTAAAATAAATCCAGGTTACGTTTTTCCTAGGCATCATGAATACTTCAGTAATAGGGTTGCTGATCTTTCTTTTGATCGTACGTTAAATTAAATGACAACTTTATTTGATACTTTCTCTGAGACAGATGTGTAACACTGTAACAACACAGAGGCACAGTAGATATATAGGGAACAGTACGGAAACTACCTTCAATCGTTCGAAACGGCCCACTGACATAAACATGCGCATCGACGAGACCCCTAAGCGGTCCTCGCGGTGCCGCCAGTATTTAGTGTTACAAACTATTTCTACATCTTAACATTTTTTATATAATCTAAAATATCAAATGTCACACTTGACTGATTGTTTTGTGTTTTAAAATTGTAATAGTGTATGATCGATCATAAATCATAATAAATTCGTAAAACATAACACATAATACAAATCTGAGATGGCGGCTGCAATAGATTATAATATTATGATGAACTATATCGTACTAGGTGTCGTTTTTATGGTTTTCGAAGTCGTCATACATTTTATTTGGTAACTACTCGTTGAATTCACTACACACATCAACATGATCTAGGGATATTTCAATTAAACCTAAATAACTAACATTCTATTTACTTTTTTTAAGACACCTACGCATTAAAATAAACCTTGTTTAATAGCCTATCTAATATGATAATAAACTTTTAGATAAAGTTAAATTTAAAAAAAAACATAGAACAAGAAGAAAAACTCGGACAAAATTTCAATCTTAACTTTATTTTTGAAACTTCAAAACCTTAACAAAACAACTATTTTTTATAAATACTTTTGAAAACTTAAAATTAACAATCTGTGGTTCCAACTAAAACTCTCCTGACACATACGCAGCAGTTCTGCTTACTCAAAACAAGGGTGTTAATATCCTGTTGTGGAATACTGTCCCAAGTCCTGCTAAGATGCAAGAAAAGCTGGTTTTCATGCACAATATCTTCAGGGAAATTCCTAAGAGCTCTTATCTGAAGCATATCCCAGGCATACTTAATAGGATTTAAATCAGGGGATTGTGCAGGCCAGGGTAAAGCTTGGATATCATGCTGTTGTAACCAACTTGTAACGATACGCACGGTATGTGGACGGGCATTGTCGTGCATTAGGTGGGATTTTTGTCCCATCTGCTGTCTGTGTGGCAAGATTACAGGCTCTAGCACCTCATCTCGGTATTTTAGAGCAGTCATATTGCTTTATATCCAAACGAGGTCCATTATTGAGCCGAAACAAATTCTTGCCCAAAGCATAATCGTGCCACCTTGATATGCATGAACTTATTGTGGGTGCTGCAGTCGATCCCAACGTCCAGGTTCTCTCCAAACGCATACTCTTCGCGGATGAAATCCAAACCCGGATTCATCAGTGAAAAGCACAAGTGACCATTGAGAATGGTTCCAGTTTTCATGTGCAATTGTAATCTTCTTTCTCGATTTCCTCTCCTTAGCGCTGGTACCTGAAGTGGCCTACGAGCACGTAGGTTGACTTTATGCAGTTGTCTTCTCAAAGTTTGACCGCTTACCAGCAAACCATACTCTCTCTGTAGCCTTTGTACCAATTGCATCGCCGTTACATTTGGTTGACTTCGTGCAGCTTTTACTATGAATAGGTTATGTAAACATGTTGTAATGTATTGTGGTCCTCGGTGCCGTTCCAACACTTCCTCCGAGACACGATGACGTGACCAAAGTCTGGATACAATGCTCTGACTGGTCCTCATGGCTTCAGAAACCGCAATATGGGTAGCGCCAGCTTGAATCATGCCCACTGCTCTTAACGTTCCTGG
This sequence comes from Selenia dentaria, assembly GCA_917880725.1. Lineage (NCBI taxonomy): Eukaryota > Metazoa > Arthropoda > Insecta > Lepidoptera > Geometridae > Selenia > Selenia dentaria. Next base: position 13,558,987 of record OU862877.1, on the reverse strand, counting down.
TCAAGTGTCTACGTGGCATGATTAAATGAACACCGGAGATGCATTTGACAAAGATTTATAGAAATTTGTGGAGTTTTAATTAAGTAAGAAGTTCATGAAGATTTACTTCTTTGGAAGAAATGAAATGAACGCGAATTTAATCTTAAAACAAAACCTTTTATTTACAAATTTGAATTTAAAAAAGGAACTTAATGTTTTTATAATCTGTCAATAGTTTTTTGTAAGGCCAGTACTTTTTACAACCCGGTCCGAATATAATGTGCACCTCGCTAGAATGCGGCGCTTCTCCCGCTTCCCCTGTCACCTCTCCGCGCACTCCCGGGTGCGACAGTACGTTTAGCATCTTCGTTGCCGATACACGTCCCGATAATTTTGATATTTTCGCTTTGTTGTTGTTTTGTTTTTTAATATGTATTGTTAAGTTTAGACTGTTTACTGTTAAGTTTGGACTGGTTTGGTTGTTATTAAAATTGTTGTAGCTGTTATACTGAAGTCATGGGAAAAACAATACACAGCGAATCAAGAAATTTAATCTTGAAAGTGCTCAAGTTTTTTGAATCGGAGAAAGCAAATAAACAGAACACCATACCTGTAGACCAAGTGGTGAAACGAACCTGTGCTGCTGACATGCAAAATTGGCTACGTGAACACAATACTCCATTTAATGACAAAATGAAAAAGAGGGAATTGTATCCCATTATACTGAGAACAGAGCCGCCGAAAAATATGTCTTCGACGATTTGATGCGAGAGTATGGCCAAGAAGTTGTGCATCTGCCACCTTATCATTGTGACTTAAACCCTATCGAATATATATGGAACTTGGTAAAGCAAAGGGTGGCAGATAAAAACATTGACCAATCGGAAAAGAAAATAGAACAACTAACAAAAGATGCGATTAAGTCAATTACGCCAGCTGACTGGAAAAAAGAAGTGAATCACGTGGAGAGACTACAGCGAGAATACTGGGAAAAGGATCATCTAGCAGATGACAACATCACACAACTTTTAATATCACTAGGGGAAGATAGTTCGGAGAGTTCAGAAAAAGAGAGTGAGGAAGATACAATGTCAGGCATTGAGTCAATAACTTATAGTGACTGAGTTTAATAATAAATGTTTTTGTAATCAAAATTATTGTTTTTTAATAACAAACCCTTCATCAATAATAAATTGATTTGAAAAGGTAAGTAATTTTTTTTTTACCTCCACATTTCTCGAAAAAACTTTTTTTCACACGTACCCAGACCGCCGATATGACGTCACGAGGTCAGGTGCACAGATATTGTGACCGGGTTGTAAGTTATTTAAAAAAGTTTTATATATCCCTAGACCATGTTGATGTGTGTAGATTTGATGTCTACAGCAGAGATACGAATGTATTATTTAAAAAAACAATACCTTAAAACATTGAAAGTGACAACTATGGCAATAGGACTGATCGCGCTAAAGCGCAACGTCACTTCGAGGAATCCCCCCCGCACGTCCCGCCGCCGCTGTCCTGCAGCTGTCAAACTAATAGCAGGCAGCTGAACTGGGCAGCGGCAACAGTTACGAAATTACAGTCGTCGCTAGAGGACGTATACTGCTCCGCCTCCGCGCCGCGACCGCATAAGAACCGCCGCCATTACCCGGCACCCGTGATCAGCACAAACCCTTCGCGTAACGCGTCAGCCCGAGTCACCTTCCTAACTGTGCCGCGAGTGACCGCTAATCAGCCCGTGTTTACGCGTAAACCAGTGCACAAACAATAAATCTAAAGACTTTATACAAGTTAACAACAACTCTTCAGCACGACGTACAAAGCAGGACGCCTACCCAGGAACTCAAGGTCATCAGCCCCCATCAGATCCAGAGTCACCCGACATCCTGTAAGTACCTCACATTCTTACCTAAACCCAAATATCACCCTTTAAATATTCCCTACCGAGGTATAGTGCAGCCCCACCATATTTTCCTACGAGCGCGGATATTTAATTCCCATCTACGGTCCATCGAACCGAGATAATTAACGGCCGGTCCCAATAATCTATCTATCGTCGGTTTACCATACTAGAGATAGCTATTTGACACTTTTTGTATGGACGTTATGTCAAATTTCTATCGGTAGTAAAGAAAACCGTGGATAGATAGATTATTGGGATCCCCCCTAAAAGAACCGGCACCTTAATATCTCATTCGACCGAAATATGATGTAAACAAATCATATTTCCGAACCGAGATAAAAGAACCAATGCTCCTAATATAGTCCACTCCATATATCAGCCCTAGTTAATTTCGAAATTCAAATATCGAATATTACCTCAAACTCCATTTTATTGATTTAATTTAAATCCACTCCGAAATTACGTCATACAAATCACTTAGAAGATTCTAGAAAACAGAACCAGCCGGGCGATTTGCTACACGAAATTGACCCGTCAAGGCGACGTTTTACTAATCACCGATGACGCCGCTTGACATTAGCGCGGCTGCAGAGTTTTTGTTTGAAATTTCTAACTCATTAAGAGAATAGCCCCCTGAACATAACAATATTGCATCCCAACTAAGTCCAGGCGAAGTTATATAATAAGCGGGATCTTGTTTATAATATTGCAAACATGTGTTTCTGAAGTAATTAAATACCTATATCACTCAATATTAAAACATCGCTTTTCTAAATATCGCTTTTTAAAATACAAATCCGTGTATTTACCGAGAGTTGAGATATTAAACACATCCAAAACACAAAAAGCACGGTAGTATTCATCGTTTGATATGTGTTCTTGTGTTAAACTATTGAATAAACGTATTTTTTTCTGAGAGTGACTTGCTATCATACTTTGAGAATGAGTCGATGTAATCATACGGATATAGACTCCTTTTTATTTACAAGATTGAACTGTTCTTTGTTTTTAAACTCCTTTGACAAATGTTTAAAATCTTCATCCGATAAAGTTTTGCTCAAATTTTCTAATTTTGTGCTCAGAAATTGAAAAGAGTCCAAAAACTTAATTTGTATTGATTTATTTGGATTTTCAGTGGAAAAGATTTTTGTAAAAGTCCAATGTTTTTCTTAAGTCAGGTTTAGGTTTAACTTCAGCAGATTTCGAACCCGCAACCTCCGCGCTATGCGCAGGGTTCGAACCCACGACCTCTCAGCTCCACGCCAAGACCCAAACAGGGATCGAACGCGCAACCTCGCTATGGTGACAACCATTGCTACCCATGGTGTAAAGTAAACGGGCACAAGCTTCGGGTATGTACCCGGTACTACACACCACCAGTGCATTTATTGCCGGTACAACAGCGCGAGGTACCACGGCGCCGTCCCTCACCTGATACGGGCCAGAGCTGACGTTTTATAAGGACATGACCTTATAAAACGTCAGCTCAACGCCCTACCTGAGTATTCGGTAAGAGGACGAGCCATTTCTGCACACAAAAAGGTTCAAGCTCGTTCTATCTTTATCCCAACACCTTTGGCGATCCTGGTCCAAACCCTACCTGCACACCATCCAAACCCGCTCCAAACGGACTCCCCGATCCAGCCCACCTCAAGTCGGGGAACTGGTCCTGATAGTGGACGACCAGGTGCCGCCTCTACACTGGCGCATGGGCCGCATCACCAAGACGACCCCATGAAGGGATGGTGTCACCCAAATGGTGGAACTCAAGACGACCTTGGGCATCTTAATGCGACCTGTCCTCAAGACCGCCTGCCTGCCTACCGATTGAGCACCACACCACACCTTCGCCGCGTGGGGAATATGATCGCGCCAAAGGCGCGACGTCACCTCAAGGAATGCCCCCCGCCCGCGCGTCCCGCCGCCACTGTCCTGCAGCTGTCAAACTACGAGCAGGCGACTGAAGGGCAGCGAGAACAGTCACCATTTTAGAGTCGAAGCTAGCGGACGTATACCGCTCCGCCTTCGCGCCACGGCCGCAACAATTCCTCCACGCTTACGCATCAGCACAAACCTTCGCGTTACGCGTCAGCCGCGAGTGACCGCTAATCAGCCTGTGTTTACGCGTCAACCAGTGCACAAACAATAAAACAATACAAGGACTAATATAATTCCCCCCGAAATTCAGCTCCCTTTACCTAGAATAGCTTTTAAAATTACCAAATAAGGTTACGCGCGATCTAAAGGCGAAAAATGGGAGAAACCTAGGATGACTCATGAGCGTCATGCGAGGATCGCACGCGAGTGACAAGCGATTGTACTTTCTTTACGATGCCAGCCACCGTCTAGTAGAGAGCTCTTCAGCAGTGATTACCAAGTGCTGTGACCAATTTGCAATCGTGGGACGTTGTATCGTCCTACAATAACGTAGTTAAATGAATTTATCTTTCAATTACGTAATTAAAAGTTAAATTTAGTTTAGTCCCCATCTCGGGGATCTTACGGCGGGCTAAACCTACTGATAGCCCAACTTGCAACTTGACTGGAACCCTCGCTGGCTAGACGGCGGGGCCAGTACTGTGCCGGAGCGGCTACCAGTTACCACAGGACCCTGAATCCTGCTGGGCGTCTGGGCTATACCCACAACTGCGGCTGCCCGTTCCCCCTTTTGTCCTGCTACTGACTTCTGCTGGTTACTGCATTACCCACACCATCGCGTCGAGGACTTCACTGCTATTCTGAGATAAGTCCCCGTAACAAGGGAGGCTATTGCATCATCTGTCTGTACTCACGACCCAGCTCTGGGCTTTCTAAAGGCTAATAATAAACCTCTGAACTTGACCTGACTTTTATGTAAATCTCCCAGCCGTCTAGGCAGGTACGTTTCAACTTTAATGCATTTATTTTCCAACAAATTTAAAATGATAAGCCTTATCACGTTTTTCGTATTGTCATACAAGAACGCCTCGGGTGTAAGGTGCTCGACTTCTTGTGACGGGTTCAATATATATTTAAGAATTCTATTTTTAAATGATGTTGCAATAATGTTAATGTTATTAAGTTCAGTTTTCAATAATCAATATACTTGTGAAGAGATTTTTGTAAAATTATCTGACATTTATCGCATCGTTTCGTTATTTTTTGCGTAAGTATCAAGCTCGCTGGATTGGGTAACTGCAATTAAAAAACAATTCAATGTTAGGTAAGATAACACATTTAACATTTATTTTTTATTAAAACTGACTTAATAATAATAAAAATAAGATTACATAGCTATTAAATACTTTATTACAGTACTAACTGTATTTGATGTAAGATATCATAGTTGATGATGACTTTGATTGAATCATACAGTCATAAAAGTAATATAGAATCAGTATAAATAAATATATTAAGTATTCGAATGTATCAAAAATTCATACACTTATTATATTTGAAATTATTAAGGAAACTCTTTCTTATGACACAACGTATTACAAATACTTTATATTTAAATGGGAGCATACCTCTGAATCATCATAAGTTTGATTTTGAATTGTTAAGACAGATGGACGCAACCTATTCATTGGGTATATTTTCGATATCACTGATTATTAATTCGGTATAATGTGGACCGAGTGCATAGTTATTAGATTGTCGTGAAATACCGTTTGCCACTCTTCGTGTAACTCTATTTTATATAAGGTAAAATAGTAAATGATAACTTCGATTATAATATAATTGTAAAACTAATACAGTATCAGTATAAGAAAATATGCTAAATATTCGAATGTATAGAAAATTCGCACATATATACACACACTGATTATAATTAGAAATGATTAAGAAAGCTATTTATTATAACTATTTCAAAAGTACACATATTAACATGGTCTAGGGATATTTAAAACTTTTTTAAATAACTTAAAAGTACTGGCCTTACAAAAAACTATAGATGACAGATTATAAAAACCTTATTAAGTTCCTCTTTTAAATTCATATTTGTAAATAAAAGGTTTTGTTTTAAGACTAAATTCGCATTCATTGAATTTCTTCCAAAGAAGTAAATCTTCATGAACTTCTTACTTAATTAAAACTCCATCCGTCTTATTATGGTTGAAGGTTTAAACCTCAGTTTACCAAGTCTCGATCTATGGAAAATTTTGGTTTAGACTCGGTCTGATAAACATCCGTATTATGGTCGCCGAACTATCGAAGGTTCACATAGTCTCGAGTTTTCCCACAGATAAGATATTTTGTTCATTCATTTTCATTACTTGTTATTCAAATCGATCCTATATACTCATCCATACATTTTACATGTACTTATAGTTAAAAAATAAATAAAGAGAAAGTATGAAACAATACATAATTCCTAAACGACAATCCGGATAAATAATCGTAAATAAATTCTAGCTGAGTAGCTGTCTATAAATACCTTAAAATATCAAGGAAATTTAAGTGATATAAACTAGTAGGTATCTACGAAGTAAATGTAACGGAACGTATACGTTTCCCTTACCAAAATTTGGGTTAAATTTTGATTTATCTATGAAATTATGTAAACAACTTTTCTATCTGCATACAAATATCTTTTGGATTGGTGATTTTTCAATTTCTGCAAAAAAAATTAAAAAGAAAGGTGCGAGAATTGAGGAGAGTAAGAAAAAGTGAGTCAATAAACACATCGTTTAATATTGAAGAAAGTAAAATGTCTGCTGTAATCCACTCGATTCATATTTTACTTCAGGATCTTATGCTACAACTTGTAATGCTAGCAGCGCAGTATAATTCATATCACTGATTAGAGGACGAAGGACAGACCAATCTTTTCTGTTGAGAGTTGAGTTCTATTAAGAACAAGATAAAAGCTCAACTCAGAAAACGCAGAAATCAAAAAAACAGAACTAGTTAAATGAGATGGCAGACTTTCATTTTACAATCTTTCTGGCGTGTGGATCTGTTCGTAAATTTTGTAAGGAAACTCCTCTTCGTCAAGTTCCTTTCTCAACAACAAATGCATCAATGTTATGCTTATCCGGGCGGTAGATATATCACGTCACGTCGCAGTAAAATAATTGCAATGTCTTCGTTTTTTTCCTTATTTATAAATTATATATATATATATATCCATTTTCAAGCCAGTAAAGAATTTCGAGCAATTCAATGCAACACGAAATGAAATTATAAAATACACAACACAAACATACCCTCAACGTCCTCAACTCTCGCTGTCAATTTTACGTCAAAGTCGAAATGGCGGTAAAAAAACACAGTTTAAACTAGGCCGGGGCCTGGTTTGGCGACGTTGCTATAGAAAAGTCTCGTTTATGAAATAAACCTGTGACGCTAATAACGTTTTCGGGTTTATTGTTGAGTTTATCGCTAGAGTTGGTGTAGAACTCAAACATGTAAATAAACTTATTATACTAATTGCACACATATCCGAACCATTGATTAATGAACCATTGCAATTTGTTCGTTACGTACAAACTAGATGGCGTTACCGTCGCCTTGCTCTGTTTCCTGCATCGCGGTGACAAGATTCGCACGGAACATGTGTTGCTAGTTTGCAATAAAAATAAATGTGTCTTGAATTTAAATTAAAAGGTTTCATTTGATAACCCAATTTGATCTTCACGAGTAGGTGTAATTACCTACGTGTGTAAATTTGAGTTTGCACATGGTCCTTCGTGGCCGAATATTCGGCAGGAAATCAGCGGTTTTTAAGTGACATAAGGGGTTGCTCGGCTGAACTAGCGGGAAACGCTGTTCTAGTCGGACAGCTGCCAGGAGAGTAGCTGTGGCTGAAGGCTACAGAAGCCTCGCAGGCGACTACCTGGAGAGTAGTTAGCAATAGTTGTAGTACGGCAGAAGTTTTCAGTTCGCGGAAACAAAAGTGATAGCGTTGTTTGGCGTACATAAGTGGTCAACGGCACAATATTGGATGGTTTCCTGAGTGTGAGTGAACTTGGACAACTGTGAGTACTTTGAAAATTATTGAAAAGTGAGCTTTATTTCTATGAACATTTTAACTTAGAGTCAAATAGCTAGTTAACTTTGATATTGTAAATTTAGTTTAGGGACTTAGAATAGTTAGATAATGGTAGTAATTTGTGAGTATGTTAAGTGCAAATTTAATCGTCATGTAAGTTCGTGCTCTCTAAACTAGTCTAAACTGATGTAAAACTACCCACATTTCAATAGAATAATCATATGTTTAGAATTATCATTCTAAGTGTTACTCGAATGTAGATTTTAGTATTAACATAATAAGAACTACCAATAGTTTAGAGAATTTTAGTTTAGTGTACGCACAAGCAAATCAGTACCAATAACGGGGGAACGGGAAACTTATGCCCAATATTGGTTCCAATATGTTCTAAACACTTTAGAAAATTCTTGTCTATATTCGAAACTTCGGATTTTCTAGAAATGTAACTTTTAAATATTGTAAGTTAATTTTTAATATTTACTCTGTATTTTGAGTGTTCGTTGAACTTAGTTAAGTATAATATAAATATAAAAAATATATAAATTAAAATGGATTTGTTGTTGAATTTTCAAGACGATTTATTTAAGAGAATTTCAAAGGCAAAAATTAATTTTAAAAAGACGCCTAAAGATCGGTTGAAGAACGAATACATCGAAGGGAGGTAAGAGTCAATCGATCAAATTTGGTTTGAATTTTTAAGTGGGCTTAAAGAGTTGTTAAGGACTTATGCGCCTAGTAAATTGACGGAAACTGACTACGTGAAATCCGACAAATATGATCAATGCGAAGACCTTTATATTAAATATAAAGGAGAGTTAAAATGTAAGTTATCGGAAATGTCCGATCAAAGTAAAGGCTCATCCACACTGAATACCAATGAAACCAAAGGTACACGTTCACAGGTAAAATTATTATTCCGGGAAGTATTCAGAGTGGAAAAGCTTTCAAGATCTTTTCAGTTCTCTAGTTCATTCTAGACAATTCTGATTTGGATAATGTCGAGAAGTTGCTCTACCTCAAGGGATATTTGTCCGGTGAGGCAGAGCAATTACTGAGTAATATACCTATAACTAACGACAACTATACTAGATGTTGGAAATTGCTTGAGGAGCGATATAACAATAAGCGATATATTTCGCATCATATATTAAAAAGACTGTTTAGTCAAAGGAATCTTACTCATGAATCGGCTAGTGGTCTTAAAGATTTATTAGATACTACAAATGATAGTTTAGCGGCATTATCAAATATTGGAGTTCAGACGGAAAACTGGGATATATTAATAATCCATATTTTTGCGCTTAAATTGGATCCTGAATCTAAAAGACAGTGGGAGTTTTATGTTACTGGCAGTGATGTGTCAGATGAATTACCAACATTTAAACAATTTCAAGATTTTTTGACAAAACGGTACAGAGCGCTAGAATTTTTAGATTCTGGGTCTGCAAATAAAAACCACAGGCCTGTTAATAAAATGAAAGCAATGCACGTTGCAAAGATTGAGTGTCCTTTCTGTACGGAAGATCACAAGCTTATTCACTGTCAGGCGTTTAAAAAGGATTTAATTGAGTCTCGTCGTAATTTTGTTAAGTCTAACAATGTTTGTTTCTGCTGTTTAGGAAGCAATCACACTGCCAAGATTTGTAAAATGAACTTCAAGTGTCGTATTTGTAAAAACAAGCATCACACTCTATTACACCCGTCGAGTGAGGGTGCATCTAAGGGTTATATCACCCGTACTGATACTACTGATTTGAGTACGGGGAAGGCGGCGGAACCAAGTTCATCAATAAATCATGAAAGGACAGGATCAGGTGCGGTTGTTTCATGTTTTACTCGGAAGCTAAATCCAATATTATTAGCAACAGCACTAGTAAATACTGTGTCAAAAGATGGTCAGTGTTATACAATCCGTGCATTGCTGGACCAGGGCTCCCAGACGTCCTTCATTACAGAAGCAACGGTCCAACAATTAAGATTAAAAAAGACACCTGTAAAGAGTCAAATTACAGGAGTAGGTGGAGATAAAACATTAGTCTCCAACGCTATAGCAAACTTTAAAATATCGTCACGAGTTGATCCGAAGGTCATCATTAATATAAAAGCACATGTGCTTAGGTCCATTACCACACTTTTACCAACTAGCGAATTAAAGACGGTAGATTGGAAGGCAAGAGATTGCAAGAGATTGTTTTAGCAGATCCAGGTTATCACACGCCAAGTCGTGTGGATATGCTTTTGGGCGCAGAAGTTTATGGACAAATACTGCAAGAAGGAGTAAAGAAAGGTCCACATGGATCTCCGATTGCGCAATGTACTTCTCTTGGTTTGATTTTGTCAGGTGTACTAAAAGATCGAAGTGAATTAGATGAAATAAAAGTTATGCACATAGTAGAAGATACTAATATATTAAAACAATTTTGGGAACTTGAGGATGATATTCCCATGTCCAAGGAAAAACAACGAACAGAAGACGAAAAACTCAGTGCAGATATATATACGAATTCTACTACCAGAGATAAGGACGGTCGATATGTAGTACGACTTCCTCTTAAAAATGGATGTCCAGATGTAGTGAATTCCAAAATGATAGCTGAGAAAAGATTGTACTTATTAGAAAGATGACTGAAGACCGGCGATCTGAAACAAAAACACGAAGAGGTCATTAATAAATATGTTCCATTAAATCACATGGAGCTGGTACCTAAAAATGAAAAAGACCAGCCTAAGGCAGTGTACTTACCACAGCACGCCGTAATGCGTGAAGATAAACAAACGTCTGAAGTCAGGGTAGTCTTCGATGTATCATGTAAAGGCACTAACAATAAATCACTTAATGATTATTTGGTGGTAGGTGCGACTCTGCAACCCGACTTAAAACATCTAATGAATTGGAGAATTGCAACAATTTGCTTGACGGCCGATATAGTTAAAATTTACCGGCAGGTAAAAGTTCATCAAGATGATATAGATTTCCAGCGCATCTTATGGAGAAGCAGTACTAATGAAGAAATCAAACATTATCGAATGCTAATAGTGACATTCGGAGTAGTATCGGCTCCTTATCTAGCAGTACGATCTTTGCAACAACTAAGCATTGATGAAGGGAATGAGTATCCAACGGCAGCCAAAGCAGTAGCTACTCAATTCTATAGGGATGATTTACTCGCTGGATTTAAAAACGTTCAAGAGGGTATAAATCTATATCGAGAGATGAACAAACTTATGACAAAGGGAGGATTTACTCTTCAAAAGTGGACGAGCAACAGTGACGAATTTTTACAGGAATTGAAGAAAATAAAGCTTGAAGGGAAAAATAAAGAAAAGGTTAATATAGCAGAACAAATCAAGGAAGAGTTAAAGATAAAGACAGACGAAGTAATGAAGATTCTAGGACTTACTTGGGACCGCAGTGCCGATGCATTCTGTTATAAAGTAGACCTTCCACAGATTGAAGAACCTGCAACAAAAATAATTATTATTTCTAACATTTGTCGTTTTTACGACCCCCTAGGATGGGTTGGGCCAAGCATACAGATACAGAAAATATGGCTGGCAGGCATTGACTGGGACGAAACTGTCCCATTAAATATATTAAATGAATGGAAATCATATAAAGAGGAACTAAAAATGCTTACCACTGTGTCTATTCCTCATTGGATTGCTACAGACACTGGAGACCTCGTGGAATTGCATGGATTTAGCAACACTTCGAAAGACGCTTACTCTGCCGTATTTTATGCGCGTGTTGTTAATTCCCAAGGAGATGTTCAGGATTCATTGATATCTGCAAAAACTAAAGTAGCTCCCATAGTAGTAGAGATTACAAGCCTAGATGCGCATCATTGGTCGCACATTTCAACGAAATGCAATCCAGCAGACGCTGCATCAAAGGGTCAGTCCCCATCAGAATTAGTAAAAAATACTACGTGGTTTCAAGGGCCAGAATTGTTGCGAGAAGACCACATTAAATATACGAAATTGAAAGATGACTCAACTTTAGAAGAAGCAAAAACAACATCTCATTGCGCTACAATTCATTATTCTATAATAGAAAGGTTCTCGTCACTTACTCGGATGGTACGTGTTGTTGCATACTGCAAGCGTTTCATCTACAATATCAAAAGTGTGAAAGCGGAAAATATGGTTATGTTTTTGAAAACCGAAGAATTGAACAATGCATTACATTGCTGCATTAAATCGTTATCTCAAATCAATCAAACCACTCAAATAGTCTGAAATTAACGTTTGAAGAAATGACAATAGTTTTAGCACAGATCGAAGCATGTTTGCACTCCAGACCACTCTCTGTTATATATGGAAATGACGATGAAGATTTAACCATATTGACACCAGGTCACTTCCTTGTGGGTGAAGCGTTGGTGGCTTCAGCTGACACAAATTTTGAATCTTCAAACGTAACTTCACTTCGGCGATGGCAGTATACGCAACGAATGACCCAGACATTCTGGCGTCAATGGTGGCGCCAATATCTAACAAAATTTTATAAAAGGTATCGTTGGCCATCTCAAATGCCTCAACCTCGTATCGGGGATGTGGTAATAGTACGGGAAGACAACTTACATGTGTGTCGTTGGCTGTATAGCAGGGTGATCGCAACCCATCCGGGACAGGACAATTTGGTTCGAGTAGTGACGCTCAAGGTCAAAAATGGTACAATTAAACGTCCGGTAAGTAAGCTGTGTTTGCTTCCTATTGCTCAGTAAAAGGTTATTAAGTTAAAACCAGTATAGTATAATAATATGTCCTACTGCTTTATGTGAATATTTGTCAGTTTAACTGAGTTGGGAGAAAGCACATGCGGTTGCAAGAGCAAACACTCAGAACGTTAATGTTATTTCGGTTCATTGAGTATCTTTGATTATATAATACCTACTATACTATTATGAATCTAAGTTTATTGTTGTTTTAAATTTGTTAAGGACAAGGTTAAGCTTGTCCATGGTGGGCGATGTATGTAAAACTCAAACATGTAAATAAACTTATTATACTAATTGCACACATATCCGAACCATTGATTAATGAACCATTGTAATTTGTTCGTTACGTACAAACTAGATGGCGTTACCGTCGCCTTGCTCTGTTTCCTGCATTGCGGTGACAATATTCGCACGGAACATGTGTTGCTAGTTTGCAATAAAAATAAATGTGTCTTGAATTTAAATTAAAAGGTTTCATTTGATAACCCAATTTGACCTTCACGAGTACGTGTGTAAATTTGAGTTTGCACAGTTGGTTTAAACCTTCAACCATAATAAGGCGGCATAAATTTCTATTCTTTGTTAAACGCATCTCCGGTGTTCATTTAATCATGCCATGTAGTCACTTGACCAGGAAAGAAATGTTAAGAGCAGTGGGCATGATTCAAGCTAACACTAGCCAAATTGCGGTTTCTGAAGCCATAAGGACCAGTCAGAGTGTTATATCAAGGCTTTGGTCACGTTATCGTGTCACGGGGGAAGTGGTGGAACGGCACAGACGACCTCAACGCATTACAGCACGTGTACAGAACCGATTCATAGTAAATCCTGCACGAAGTCAACCGATGCAATTGGTTCAAAGGCTACAGAGAGAGTATGGTTTGCTGGTAAGTAGTAAAACTTTGAGAAGACGACTGCATGAAGGCAACCTACGTGCTCGTAGGCCACTTCGGGTGCCAGTGCTAAGGAGAGACAATCGAGGAAGAAGATTACAACGGGCTAATTGCACACGAAAACCGGAACCATTCTCAATGGTCACTTGTGCTTTTCACTGATGAATTCAGGTTTGGATTTCATCCGCAAAGAGTACGCGTTTGGAGAAAACCTGGACGTCGGAATCGACTGCAGCACCCACAACAAGTTCATGCATATCAAGGTGGCACTTTTATGGTTTGGGCAGGAATTCGTCTCGGCGGTGGAATGAACCTCGTTTGGATACAAAGCAATATGACTGCTCTAAAATACCGAGATGAGGTGCTAGAGCCTGTGATCTTGCCCCACAGACAGCAAATGGGACAAAATTTCCAGCTAATGCACGACAATGCCCGTCCACATACGGCGCGTATCGTTACAAGTTGGTTACAACAGCATGATATCCAAGCTTCACACTGGCCTGCACAATCCCCGGACTTAAATCCTATTGAGCATGCCTGGGATATGCTTCAGAGAAGAGCTCTTAGGAATTTCCCTGAAGATATTGTACATGAAAACTAGCTTTTCTTGCGTCTTAGCAGAACTTGGGACGGTATTCCACAACAAGATATTGACACCCTTGTTTTGAGTATGCAGAACCGCTGCAGATGTGTCAGGAGAGTCTAAAGTGGATCCACGGATTATTAATTAATTTAAAGTTTTCAACAATATTTATAAAAAAAAATAGTTGTTTTGTTTAGGTTTTGATGTTTCAAAAATAAAGTTATTTGAAATTAATTGAAATTTTGTCCGAGTTTTTACTCTTTCTAAGTGTTTTTAAAATTTAACTTTATCTAAAAGTTTATTATCAGACTAGATAGGCTATTAAACAAGGTTTATTTTAATCATCATCATCATCATCATTATCAGCCGGAAGACGTCCACTGCTGAACATAGGCCTCCCCCATAGAACGCCATTTGGACCGGCTACTCGCTTCCTGCATCCAGCGATTCCCCGCGGTTTTTATGAGGTCGTCGGTCCACCTAGTGGGGGGCCTGCCTACACTACGCCTTCCGGTGCGTGGTCGCCACTCGAGAACCTTTCTTCCCCATCGGTTATCAGTTCTGCGAGCGATGTGGCCTGCCCATTGCCACTTCAACTTGCTAATTTTGAGAGCTATGTCGGTGACCTTAGTTCTCCTACGGATCTCCTCATTTCGGATCTTATCACGCAGGGAAACCCCAAGCATAGCCCTCTCCATTGCTCGTTGAGCGACTTCAAGCTTGTTAATGAGGCCCACAGTAAGGGACCACGTCTCAGTGCCATAAGTCATCACTGGCAACACACACTGGTTGAAAACCTTGGTTTTCAGGCTCTGAGGTATTGGGGACGAAAAGATGGATCGAAGCTTCCCGAACGCTGCCCATCCGAGCTGGATTCTTCGTGCGACCTCCTTGTCGAAGTTGGACCTACCTAATTGGACAGTCTGTCCTAGATAGACGTACTCGTCTACAACTTCGAGTGTATCGTTTCCAACAATTACCGGTATAGGTGGAACATGGACATTGGACATGATTTTCGTCTTATCCATGTTCATCTTAAGACCAACCTGTTGGGAAACTCTACTGAGGTCGTTGAGCATGGTGCCGATATCCTCGAGCGACTCCGCCATTATAACTATATCATCGGCAAAACGAAGGTTAGTGATGTATTCGCCATTAATGTTGATGCCACATCCTTTCCAGTCCAAAAGTTGGAAAACATCCTCCAATGCGTTAGTGAACAGTTTCGGAAAGATGACGTCTCCCTGTCTCACACCTCTCTGCAATGGAATTTGTTCCGTACTCTGGTCCTGTAATCGGACTGACATAGTGGCCTTGCTGTATAAACACTTCAACGCTTCGATATACCTATATTTGGCATCGCTGCAAGGACTGCAGTATGGCCCACTTCTCGATAGAATCAAAGGCTTTCTCGTAATCCACAAACGCTAGACACAGTGGCTGATTATACTCTTTTGTCTTCTGTATAATCTGCCGTAGTGTATGAATATGGTCTACGGTGCTAAAGCCTCTTCGGAAACCGGCTTGTTCAGGAGGCTGGAACTCATCAAACCTGCGTGCGAGACGGTTCGTGATGACTCTCGAAAACAGCTTGTACACGTGGCTCAAGAGCGATATGGGCCTATAATTCTTCAATAAGGTTTTATCACCTTTTTTGAAGAACAGCACCACCACGCTCTTGTGCCACGTTTCCGGCGTTTTGCCTTCGAAGATGACAGAATTGAATAACTTCTGGAGGACTAAAAGTATCGGTCTACCACCCGCTCTCAGAAGTTCAGTCGTAATTCCGTCCTCTCCTGGCGCCTTGTTGTTCTTAAGCTGTTTGAGAGCCATTCTAATCTCGTACAGGCTGATGTCCGGGATGTCTTCGGTATAGTGTCGGACTAACTTTGCTCTGGTGTCCTGGGCTGCTTCAGTAACGGGTTCGCGCGTCGAGGTATATAACTGTCGATAGAAGCTCTCAATCTCTCTCAGAATCTCAGGCTTGGATGAAACGATACTGCCATTTTCGGTCTTCAGTTTTGTCATTTGGCTTTGCCCAATAGACGAATCCTTTGCAAACACTTTAGAGCCCTGGTTCCGCTCAATTGCTGCCGTAATACGCGCAGTATTATAAGCACGCAAGTCTTGTCGCATGGACTTCCAAATTCGTCTATTGAGTTTACCGTAATCCGACATATCAACTGCGGACTGCAGTCTCATTTCGCTCCGTTCTGCCATTAGTTTCAGAGTTTCTTTTGAGAGTTTTTGAGCTTTCCTGCGGCGTTTGGTCTCACAGAATTCGGACCCAACCGCTTGGACAGTTTCCACGAACCCGTTGTTCAACTCATCCACTGTGTCGCATTCAGCTAAGCACTGAAAACGGTTTTGAAGTTCAAGTTGAAACTTTTCGGGGTTTTGGATTTGGGCACGATTTGGACGGAGCGTAGACTTCACCAGACGTGACCTCTCAAGCTTGACATTGATATTCAATGCGCCTCTTACAATGCGGTGATCGCTGCCGGTTTTTACCTTGCTGATCACAGAGACGTCATTGAATATGCGCTTATTGGTCGTCATGATGAAGTCTATCTCGTTCGTAGTGGAACCGTCGGGACTCATCCACGTCCACTTCCTGGATGGCCGCTTCATGTAGAAGGAGTTCATCATAAAGGTTATTTTAATGTGTAGGTATTTTAGCAAAAAGTTAATAGAACTTTAGTTATTTAGGTATAGTTGTAATATCCCTAGACCATGTTGATGTGTGTAATTAGAAATAAAAATTTTCGGATTTTCTTTAAATTCCTACGAGTCGCATATATGAATTTAGTTAGATGCTGCAGGCCTCTGAATCATCATTAGTTTGATTTTATTTGTTATTATAGCCAGACGCCACCTATTTATAGGTGCTATATTTAAGATTTCACTTATTTTGTACACTTTTAGTTCAATATAATGTGTACCGAGTTTATAATTATTAGATTGTCGTGCAATACCGTTTGCCAGTCTACGTGCTATATAGGACAGTATAGGCTTTTTACCGATGGCGGGAGTTGAGTCTACGGTAGTAGCATCAGCATCGCTATCTTCAGCGAGTACTTCGATTGCAGTGGCTTTGGCGATGTAATAGGTGTGGTAGTGTGATTTGCTTGCTTTGACTTTTTAGAGAAGCTTGAAGCAGACAGCAGACAGTGAAACGATGATTTTGAGCGCTTTTTGGGCTTCAAAGGCAGCTCCACATCCTCAAACTGTAAATCTTCTTCAGACGGAAACATCTCTTTGGCATTCACTTGGCTTACTTGATGCTTGGATCTGAAACAATGATAAAAATAATAATTGATAATTAGCATTTTAACAGATATGGGACACTGAATTATACAGAGGATAAAAATAAATATAGCTATAGATAGACTATGTTAAGTAAAGTATAAGAGCTTTATGCAATTTTAAATTTACAAATAAATAATACTTATTACGTTAACACTAGCTTAAATTTATAAAACTATTAGAATATAACATATTATTTAGAGCAATTATTGATTGTAAATAGGTACATGTATGAAAGTTATTTAATAAAAAGATTTAAGTGAAAAAGTAAACAAATACTTCGTTACATTTAGCGATGTGGTGCACGCTTTAATGTAATGAAATTGAGTCTAATAGAATATAAATGAGTCATACTCACATGATAAATAATTATTCTCTACGAAAATCAGATGAATGATCTCGCAAATTACAGAAGCACACACTCTCACACACTGGATCTATAAATAAAATAATTTATAACATTAGCTACCTGTAATAAAAATAAAATAAAATTAATAATAATATATAACAGGTACTTATAAGAAGTATCGCACTGAATATGAAGAAATGTTGTTTTTTTTATTAAAGAACAATTTATCATATTATATTCCAAATACTTATTACAATAGATTGTTAGATTCAAACATTATTACAAGAAAATAATGAGTTGTTAAACCTTTTATTATTAATATAGTGATTGAATATTAACTATTTTACAATTTAAATAAAGGTACTTTAATAAATAATAATATTATTAATATTAATTGCAACTACATACAATTGTGATTATATTAGAATATACCACTATTTACATTGCACTATTGTTACATTTTACATAATAATCTTTAGGAATTCGTCAATCGCATCAACACCGTCTAGGGATATTTTGTATAAAGTTCGTAAACTCAAAAAATACTGGCCAGTTTTAAATTATTTTAAAGAAAGGTTATTTTGTACACTTTTTTGAACGATTCTAAATTTGAAAAAATAAATTAAAATACAAGATTTACGCGGCATAATGGTAGCAAAGTCCGAAGGTTTCATTTTTCTACAGTAGTTTTTTGCCTATTTATTGTGTCAAATTTAAGTTTTATAACAAGTTCTCGGTTAATTCCGAATTAATGTTATTGTGTGCATAATGCAACGGCATGGAAAGTTGTGCAATAAGGCATGTTTTAGTAGCGCCATACAAACCGAGTAGCAACGGCGCGCTGAAGCATGCGTTAAAATCGTAAAAAATTGTTTAAAAAAAGCATTAATCGAAAAGGTTGATTTAGGCTCCGCTCTCGACAAGTTCATGTTATCTTAAAGATCAGCCCCTCACAGCTTAACGGGTAAGTCACCGGCCGAGTTGTTGTTAGGCCGTAAAATACGCACATCATACGATATTTTGCGTCCGGACATCTACGAAGTCGTTTGCGACCGACAAAAAAAATGAGTAATAGTAGGAAGGGCACTGAACGTTATTTCATGGTTGGCGACAAAGTTTTGTTCAAATGCTACAGAAATAATAAATTCAAATGGGAGAAAGGAATAATAGACAAAAGTCTGGGACCCGTCTCCTATTTAATACAATACGGAAATAAAAAGCTTAAAAAACATGTAGATCATATAATTAAATGGCAGGGAAACAGCACTGTAAATTTTGACGCTGACCGAATGGAGGAAACTCAACGCAATACGACTAGCAACAGGGAAGTAGTTGATTTCAACAGTATGCCATGGAACGAAGAAGAAAATGCTGAAGAATAGTCATGGGAGAAGAAGGTTGTCATCCGATTACAATAATAGAGGCACAGAGAGAAGTGGCAACGCCACGACGCGTGCGCTGGCAGGTTGACCGATTTAGGATTGTGTTAAAATGTTTACTAAACTAACTATTTTTATTAGATAACTTTATCGATTCACCTTTCGTATGCACTTACCCGCATACATATACACCATAAATGGGTTTTTATAAGCTATGTATCTTTTTAATTATTTGTAGTGATCAATGTCTCATGTTGCTTATTTATAATCCCATGTTATAGCGCTAAGTTAGATCATATTCACGGTTAGATATTAATCAAGACGCCCTACGTAAATTGTCAAGGCATTCGCTTGAACAAAACTGTCAATGAAGGAACGATGCATTTTTGTAATAGTTATAAGTACCATGTTACCCTTCATCCAACATTCTTTCTATTTTTGATACTCTGCATTTTTATACCAAACAGGCCTCTAAGTGTTGGCTAAAGCCCCACTTGTGCCTTTGTAAAGGACCGGATGAAATCCGTGAAACTTATTGAATATTTAATAATAATAATTAGTCCGTCAATTGCTTACAACACATCGCATGCTACATCCACGCTCGTCTGTTATGAGGCTATACATACCACGGAAGTGGGGGGGTCGTGGCTTCTTAAATGCCAAGAACCTCCACAACTGTGAGGTGTCCAGTCTCCGGGAGTATTTCCGTAACACCGATTGTGGGAAACATCGCGATGTCATAGCAGTTGATAGGAGCCTCACACCTCTCTCCCTGGCAAACGAGAACTGGCGTAAACCAGTGGTGCTAAGCATCGAAGACCGTAGAGACGTATGGAAGGGCAAAGAGCTACACCATATGGTCTGTGAGCTACACGGACGGTTCTACAAGGCCCTAACAAGGCCTGACGTGGACCCGCTCGCGTCAGTGAACTGGCTGCGTTTCGGTGATCTCTTTGGTGAAACTGAGGGTTTTGTTTGTGCTATTGCTGACGAAGTTATCAAGACGAATAACTACCGGAAATATATTCTGAAAGACGGTACGGTCGACATTTGTCAAGCATGCCGTCGTCCCGAAGAGTCACTCAGACATATTATTTCTGGTTGTTCTCATCTTGCTAATGCAGAGTACTTGCACAGACATAACCAAGTAGCCAGGATTTTTCACCAGCAACTTGCCCTTCAATATGACCTTAGCGACTAGTTTGCCCGCGCAACAAAACTGCAAGGATTTTTGAGGTCCAAAGTGTCGGCGCAACAATTGTTGCAAGTAAGTGTCACGCTCGTTTTTCTTTTGTTTATTTTTTAAAGTCATCCCAATGTTTAACCATAGAGTTTAATTCTTTAGCGTAATATATTTTCTTTCTATGGCAACACTACACACGGACATGTTCTATCTGTGAACTTTAAAAAAAAATATAATCAAAATTTATATTTTCATCTGTGTTTTGGCGGCGAGGTTATGTTTTGTGCTATAGTTTTTAGTGAATTAATCGGGTTAAACTCATGATTTTGATACAAATTAAACATGAATATGATCGTGAATGTGTAAGGAATACTGTAAATATGTGATTTAGGTTCTGACATCAAAATTTTACGATATAAATTTGTCACGAACCGACAACACTCGGTAAGCTAATTTCTCATTGTTATGATTGGTTATAATTTGCTTTATTTTGAATAGATTATACTTTTACATTGTAAAATATCACAGAAATAATGTTGTCAAGTAATTACACCCACTCAGAATATGATAAATACGCCATATCATGTCAGGATCGATAAAAAATCGAAGTCACGTGACAGTTAAATTCACTTGTACTAAAAATTCAAAATTTGTAATTTTTTTTAAATATTTCTGATATATAATTATTCTTTGAAACCTAGTTTGGTTTGTAGGATTTCTAATAAGAATTCCAATAAAATAAAAAAACCAACAAGAAAAATTATATTTCATACAAAAAAAAATTTTTGGAAATCACCATGTATAAGTCTAGAAAATGGGCCCCCAAGTTGAAAAAAAAATCATTATTGGCCGAAATTTCAAAGTAGCTCTTATTTTTTATGTAATTATTAATAACCTAAGCATATGTTACTAGGTAAAAATAATATTTCTGTTCTAGACATTCAAAATATTTATAAATATCAAATCAAAGTCCTGTCTTGGGAAGCATTATTTATTGATAAAACTTAATTTTTGTGGTCAGATTGCAAGTTTTTTTTATGATATTATTTCTTCTACGAATTCAAATATTTGAATGTAATTAGATAGATATTTGTTTTTACTATTTAATTACCGCAAAAAACCTATAGGTATTAATGTAAAATTTTTAAATTACAATTTTTTTCCACATCAATTCTGATTTTTTCGGCTACGTCAAGTTTGTCCTCGTGTAACATAACATTTTAATAATACATTTGACATGAATGTTTATGTATCAGATTCCTTGGTTATTCAACTATCTCTGACAAAAATTTCGTCTCTTAACTCGCTATAGGTATTTACACAAGAGCCATTTATTCCCAACTCGGCGCAAACTTTTGACGCGGGCGCAGGTCGTAACACTCGGGAGCAATCACGAGGGCGCCACAGGGCTCCTTAGGCAAGCTAGTCGTTATTGAGTCTGAGGTGCCGTTTTACAAGTACGCACTTACGCCTGTTCTTGAAAACGGTCGTGCTACGCTCTATTGGGATCGATCTATAATCACGGACAGGACTATTGTTGCCAATAAGCCTGACATCGTGGTGATCAATCGATCTCAGCGCCGGGTAATGCTTGTTGACATCACCATTCCTCATGATGAGAACCTCTTGAAGGCTGAGAAGGACAAGCTTAGCAAGTACCTTGACTTGGCTCATGAGGTGACCGCCATGTGGGATGATGTTGATTCGACAATAATTGTCCCAAAAAGCCTCGACCAACATCTTAAGAGGCTTTCGCTAGACGGTTGGATCAAGGGACAGATACAGAAGGCAGTACTTCTTGACACGGCACGTATTGTCAGGAGGTTCCTCAGTCTGCAGCCCTAACCACTGGTAGTTTGGGTTATTCCCCGCTGCCGATGGCAATCTAGGATTAGGTTTTTTACAATGTTTTTTATTAATTAATTTTTATTGTATATAGAAATATTGTAAAAAAAATAATTTTATGAAAAGGAAATAAATAATGTGAATAATAATAAAAAAAGTTTATTGCTCCATATTAATACATATACAATTTACACATAGATTAGATACTATAATTATAATACAGAGACATTTTCAGTCTGGTACATGTTTTTGCGAACACAAAGCAAAGGACTAAAAAAACAAGTTGTTACCAGATCAGAAAAAGTAACTACTTAGTTGGTATCATGGTATCTTGATGCTATATACAATGTCTGGGCAAAAGGGCTATGCTCAGCGTTCGCAGTGTTTACATTTAGACACGTACTCACTGCGCTGTTCTTCAGCATATCCCTGCTCGAATTGATGTTAGTCGAGCAGAAAAAAAAAAGAGTTAATGCGGGTTTTAAACAAAAGTATTATTAGGCACGAACAAAGACAGAAACAGAATATACTTGACAAACAAAAGAATTATACAAAAGGTTGTATTAAAAATAACAATTATAATGTAGAGGATGCATTTAAATAATAAATGTTAATTAAATTAACGGTATACAATTGATGAAACTGAGGGTATGGGTGTGTTCCATGTGAGTGTGTGTTTGTGTGTATGGATGTGTGAGTGAGAGTGACAGATAAGAAGTGTCTAGATTATAGGTATGTGACAGTACCATTTTCGAGGTTACTTTTGACTTTTTTTTGCGTAAAGTTTGCTTCAAAGTTTTGTTTAAGCTGCTCTACAATATGTATTTTTAATTTGTTTTTAAAAACGATATAATTTACTATTGTTCTCAACGGTGGCGGCGGATCGTTCCAAATTTTTAAAGCTCTGTACTTAAAGCAACCTGTAAAACCCCTTGGTATTATGTTTCGGAACGCATAAGGTATTGCGGAGCTTTGATCGTGTATTTAGATTATGCGTATCGACGGGCCATGACAACTTTTCGAATAGATATTCTGGTTTTTGCTCCAGATAACTTTCTGCGTCATACATGCTTAATGAAGTTCCACTCGTAGCTTCATGTTCATTATTCCTTTTTTTACAAGGAAGGGAGTGACGTGCTCTCTCCTGGGTATATTGAAACAGAACCGGGCGCATGCATTTTGTACACGCTGAATTGCACATTCTGTCTTCGCCCATATCCTGGGCCCATACACCGCACTGCAGTAGTTAAAAGGAGAGAGCACCAAAAGGTCACATAGTAAGATACTAATCTCTTCAGACATATGCTTTCTAATATTGTATAAAACCTTAAGTTTGTAGAAGGCGTTTTTGATCTTTTTGATTTAGTAATACTTTTACCTACAGTGCTTTCTATTTCCATTCTACCAGTCAGTAATTTAGTTCTACCTTTTGTACGTAACGTCTTATCAATAATATAATTACGTTAAGGTTAATTTACAATTAATAACTGCGTAGAAACAAAAAAAAGAAATAAAACAATTATCTTATTAGCATAGTTAAACCTACTATTATGTACTGGTACTATTATGTACAAAGGAGAGTCTAAAAATCATTATTATTAATTAAATATCACATTCAACTAACTTGTACTAGTTTACGATACATTTGCCTTTTGGAATTTACACTATATTTCTATCTCTATTATAATAGTATATACGAGAAAAATATCGAAAAGAGAATTTGATTCAGCTAGTGGTTGAGAAGTGAATACTTGGTTAGCCGAATCATTTAATTTTATATATAGCACCGTTATTTACTCCTCACGTAATTATATGCAGATAGAGAGTAAAAGTTTAGAACATAATTTCTTGAGTTCGTCAGTATAATATTTCGGTTTCGTATATTTAGTAGTAAAATATAATAATAATAAATTCACATTATAATAATCTCAACCATAGGTATTTGATTCTTATATTATACGGCAACACTGAATGGCGTTTAAGGTTGATGTTATTTTATGTTGAAATTTTGAAATTATATCGTATTTACTAATGGTATATGATCCTAGTGTATGTCTTGTAGTATTCTTTTTACACATTTTCACTTTGCAAGCAGGCATTTTTCTTTGGATTACGACCAAAATTACGAAAAAACACTCGGTACGTTGACACCACGCTGCTTGTGGCGTGACTGGCTCGAGCGGGCTCGAGTACGCCGAATTCGGCGTAGTATTTAGTTGCCGCATTTTGCAAGTACGCCGGCGGTATCTAGTGAAAGCGCGCGCGCGGAGACTAATCATTAATCTAAGGCCCCATAGAACACGCGTAGGACATGCTCCAAAGAAGGGTTTTGCAAATATTGGGACGGAAGTGCAACTTTTTTACATCTTAGCTGGACCTGGGACAATATACCGCAGCAAAACTTGGATAACTTAATCCGAAGCATGAAAATCCGTTGCAGGACCGTTATTAACGTCGTAGGTGGTTTTGGTAACTACTGACTTTTCACATAACTGTTAAAAACAGAATAATTTTTCCATATTTTACACTTTTACTTGAGAAAGACATTCATTGTTAGTTTTACCATTATTTCACGTCTATTCATTATTTGAATAAATATTTGTTTACGCAAAAAAATAGTTTTCTTTTATTCTGGTGTGTAGTTTGATTTATTTATTTATTAATATGAACGCACTTGCAATTATACATATAATCAATTCTTAAACGATAAATGGGCTTTATAAAAATATGTACTTGTTGTATGTTATGTTTAATAAGTTTTGAGTAAATTGAGTAAATCCAAAATATCCCTAGACAGTGTTGATTGTGTTTAACTCAATACAGTGATTTAGATACATTAATTAGATACATATGCTTTAAAATAATATTAAAGTGTACTCACGTCGTATAAATACGGTGTTATCTTCAATGATAATCAACTGGACGATGTAGCAAGCTAGCTAGTAAGAGTCGATGATACACTCTCTCGCATAGAATGTTTCTGTAATGAATAATGACAAAAAGAAGCAAGTTGACTACTATAATAGTTTAAATTAGTTATTAATAAATTAATTTTTGTTAAATAGTTGCGTATTCATATTATTGGTATTTAATCATGTATCTTTTATTATACAAATTATCTGGTACTCGATTTAAATAAGAAATCATAAATTGTTGTCAAGTTAAAATTTAATTAATTATACGGTATATTTAACCCACGATTTGAACTAATAAATCTACCTTTATGTATAAATAATAAATATTCTAATCGTTGACAATTAAATCATTGTGAATTAATTTAATTCAATTTAAATAGTTTATCTGTATTATACTATAATAACTACTTTACTTACAGTATGTGAATAAGTTGAATCGTTGCTCAAGATACTTTTCTTGATAGTTCTAATGTGATCTCGGCGGAAGGAAACACTGTAATGCAGCATCGTATTTTCAGCGTTTATATAAATATCAAGAATATCAATGTATTTATCCATCTTCGCGTATGTGTGAAATAAAAGTATGCACAGGTCAGCATTTTGTCCACATCTAGATTTTATCTTATATTACCACCAAGATATCAGACATACATCATTATTATAATTTGTATCTTATGTATATACGAACCAAGAATACGAGTAGCTAACCATAACTCGTTTGTGTTCGCATGGCAACGTCGCAAGCGGTATCACTGTACTAGTATATTCATTGTCACTGTTTATACATTTCATTCCATTTAAGGAATCGCTATGATCATGTGATGCCGCGTACAGACCAAGCGAATGAGAGCGAGCGGCAGACGGCATGCCATAAGCAAGCGAAGCCAAACGAAGGCCTTCGCTCGCCTTCAGCCATGCTCCGGCGGGTGTCGGTACATCAAAGAGAAATGGAACGAACGTACGGCCGCGGTGTGGACGGACGAGCGAATGCTCATTCAGTTGCGGCGGTTGCACGTAACGGACGTTTCGTTCCAGCGAATAAATTGTATCTACCTATTTACGATTATGGAAGGGACTAAGATTAGACTAGATTGCTAATGATCATAGAGCTCTATAAGCAAAAACCGAGGCTTTGAAATCCTAAACATGCTGAATACAAGATAAAAAAAGTTAACAAAATCGACGATTGCTTTAATTTCATTTTATCATAATCAGCCCATTATGTTTCCACTGATAGGACTCGAGCTTTCTCTCGGAGAAGGTTGGGCCATAATCCACCAAGCGGGCTTAGCGCGGCTTGGTGGATAGGCTAGTGGCCAATCCATGTCGAAGTTTTCCGGCCGCTCGAAGGCCTTCGATACATAGCCTAACGACTGTTGCCCTAAGACAAACAACCGGGACCGATGGATTAACGTGCCCTTAGAAACACGGAAGCGCTCAGATAAACAATGCCACTAGCAGTCACCCATCCAAGTTTTGATAACAGCAATTGTTGCTTATGTTGTCGATCACTTCATCGTTGATTGTAACATCGGTTAAAATCACTAAGTCAAGCTCCGCTGCTGAAGCTGCACTGACAAGATTAAAAGAACACGAAGATATATTAATTCTAGTTGTCAGAAAGGGATCAACATACTATTAACAACGTTCGCCTGTGGCCGACCATTCGACCGCCAATGAGCCTCGTTCTCTCTGTCGCTCACTACTTGTCTTGTTCGCGTAAGTGGCGAAGCCGCAACGTCGCAGGATTTAATTTAGATTAAAATACAACTTTTTGATTTTCCATTTTTGATAGATAAAATAGAAAAACAATACTTAAAAATGAAAAGATACATTCTTGTTTTTGTACTCGTCCCAGTAATTCTGCAGTTTCTGAACACAAGATAGCATTTTTTTCCTAAATGTTGAATACGCGCTGCGTTGTTGCCAGACAGGCTGGAACTATTTATATATTTATAAGACAATTAGCTTGTGTTGGTGTCGCAAGCCAAGCGCAGTAAGACGTATTTACCTCCATTTATATAAAACATCATTGGGTTCGCTGTGTTTCGCCGATTGTCGATGAACTTCAACACGTTCTTTTAGTGTGGACACAACAGCAAACGAGTGTGTGGTACTGATGGGCAAATGCCACTCGTTAGCATTCGCTCGGTCTCATTCGATCGGTCTGTACGCGGCATGACACTACTAATAAAATAATTACTGATTTTGAACTTCGGAGACGTTGAAAATATTAGACGAGTCATTTTACATATTGAACGTTAATACTTTATTAAGTCATTTGTTTTCAATTAAGTAGGACGGGTGCAGAATACCTGAACATATAATAATTATATCACCTTGACGATTTTGTAACTAAACTTTAAATGTATGTCATAGTGAAACATTTTTAAATATAAATATACTAAAATTATATAAATAATTGTTACTTTTACTCACCACTATCGGTGTAAACGAATACCTACATCTTATGAAGAAAAAACAGTTTTTTACCATCGGGTGTATACATTTTTTACTAAAGCACTCGTATTTTATTGCAGGGCCGTCGAGTACCACCGGAGGCGCAACTAATGACGTCTCAACTGTGAAGCTGAGGGCAGAACTCAGAAAGTTAAAAGTTAATTTGTTCACCGCTAATGAAGATTTTTGTATAGAATTATTTTTGAATATTAAATTTTTAACGCTTTCTCGCAGCTTTCGCGACGGCGGTCGATAGCAATTCCGGCGGCCGTGACGAAGCGAGTAAAGAGAGCGTTAAAAAATCATATACCTACCTATTTCCTGAAAAATCCCATATAAAACTGAATTTTTGAATAATAGACACTTTTTTGTTAGGTTAGGTTAGGTTAAGGAGTCTCGTGACGGTAGATCGTTTCGAAACTTGGTATGTGGGGTCGGCTTGAAATGGTCCTTTTTTTGGACCCCACTTTGAGGGGTCTATCGGCATTATTTCTGGCACCTGTCATACATTTTTTTTAGTTTAAAAAATAAAAAAAATAGAACGCGCAGCACTTTGGTCATGCGATTGGCATCACCTAAAAGATATTCTTGTTACGCGTCGATTGATACCAAATTTGTGATTCTGTGACTTTAAACAAAGATTTTAATGTATAAGTTTATAATGCTGTATTATTCCTTTTTCAGGACTCTGAAGATAATTGTCTTTTCAATTTCGTTGGCATGGAACCCCGCAATTAAAATAATAACAAAAGCCATTTTGGTTATTATATTATTACAGGTTATTCGAATCGGTAAGCGTTATTTTATTTTAAATAAGTAGGTACGATATCGTCAATAATTCTTAAAAGAAATTATTATTATTATTTTAAATAAGTATTATTATTGTGATCGTTATTGTCTTTTCAATTTCGTTGGCATGGAACCCCGCAATTAAAATAATAACAAAAGCCATTTTGGTTATTATATTATTACAGGTTATTCGAATCGGTAAGCGTTATTTTATTTTAAATAAGTAGGTACGATATCGTCAATAATTCTTAAAAGAAATTATTATTATTATTTTAAATAAGTATTATTATTGTGATCGTTAATTATAATACTACCTAATTATCAAACCCATGTTTTTCTTTATTTTGTCCGCAGGATGCCGAGGATATAGCTTTAGCACAAGAAGCAAATGCTAACACAGGCATTCAAAGTGATAAAACGTTTTATTCATTTATAAAGCGCCCAACAACGTCAACAGGACGAAAATTAGTCAAAATTGAAATTTATTGGAAACAGCGAGTCTAAGATCTGCAAGTGCAGCGCAGAAATATGCGCACAACACGTTGTGCATCTATATATATATAAAAGCGAAAAGTCACTCACTCACTCTACTTTATTCTATATTGACTGCTCAAACTTAGATAGGCATTTAGTAAGTAGATAGGTTCTATACCTAATGATTAATTTTTTTGAATAGAATTCTGCTGTTAATCTCTCTGAATAGATTAAACAGGTAGGTGATTGTGTCTTTTGAATAGATTGTTTCGAGTTTATACATTATTTAAATCGATAATGCAATATGATGAATGCAGATATGTTCAATATGTAAAATCGAACAGATAATAGAAAATGTCTAGATATATTTTACAATAAACAATTTTGAATAGATCATACTATTCAAATCACTTCTTTAACTTTTGAAATAGATGCTTTTGAAGGTTCCAGTTATTCACGACACGCATTTGTTTGACTTTTTGAATGGATCAACTGTACATACTTTACACTACTACTACTGGAGACAATTTTGAATATAACAGCTAGTTAAACATGCACCTGCCTAAATTTTCGAATAGGTAACTTATATTAGTGTACTATGTAATTCAAATAGAGTAAATGTATGAATATATACTTTATAATAGTAGATCACTCAGTAAAACTACTGGTATGAGTTAACTGATAGGATTTCGCATATAAACTTGAAACTGTTTTGGATCTGCTATGTTCTTTACACAGCAGTTCAGTCAGTTTCTAGTTATTGTTCTGGCAGACTGTAGCTTATCATTTCAGGATAAAGTACCAAATTGGTTGCCTATAGTCTATACAATATAAGTATAATATTTAATTTAAATAGACAGTGTGTATGTGTTTTGCACATGTATGTAAATATATGGTATTATTCTAATATATCTAATATAAACCAAAATCTCTTACAATCGATCATTTAAAATTCATTTTATGTATTCATCTTTTTGAATTTCAATATTATTATCTATTCGCGGCACGTGCTATTCCTTTATTCGAATAGAAAATTTAATTTGAATCATCTATTAACATAATTATTCATCTTTTCGAATCGATTAATTTTAAGTAATCATTTCGCACATCCTCTGAAAAACTGTCATAACACAAAAAAAGCTAGTTTTGAGATAAAAATACAGTTTGATGCACTTTTTTCTTTCCTATAGTTCAATAAAACAGCCATAACATTAGAGCAAATAGTTGTCAAAAGATGGCGGTAGTGACGGTTTTTTACGGAGCGTAATCCCGCGCCCCCCGCTCCATGACAGTGCCGCATCACTGCTTGTGACGGGTGAACGTGTGCTAGTGCTCGTGAGAATAGTCATAAGCTGTGTTATAACTGTATTTTGGGTAAGTTTTTTTGTCATTATTATATATTAATTAGTGGAAAACAGTCGTAATACATTTTACGACTGTTTTTTAGAAACGTAAATTAAGAAATATTTACATGGCAATCTAAAATAGGGCCACATTATAGGTTATGACATAATTTGTGTTCAGCTTAGTCTAAAAAAATGTCACATCATAGGTTATGACGTTATTGTTCTCATCTTCACCTTTAATTTGTATATTATTCTTCCAAAAAAAGATTGTATCATATGTTGTGACACTTTTTTTGCTATTCAATCCTAGATTTTTGTTTACTTACCGTATATAAAACAGACATAAATAATATACTAGGTTTTCTCATTTCAATGTTTTGCTGTTAAATCTTAAAGGCGACGTATTTATAAGCATAACTAACGCCGCCAATTCATGTACTCATGACTGTTAATCTTGGTTCCGTATAAAACATAATTATTAATATTGGATACTAAAATATTAATTATATATTAGTTTTAATATAGATAGTTATAGATAAAATTAATAGATTGGTTCTATAGCTAGTTCCGCTTGCCAATCACCTAAAGAGGTAGGTATTTAGCCGTTTAATACTACTATTAACGTAACTAAGGGTTTTCTTTATTTTTAGGTATGAAATGGCTAGCCAATTTAAAGAATGTCGTGGCAAGCGGTTACTGCAAATGTGTAAAAGTGATCACAATAAAGAAAATGATACCATGAACCGCATAGGTAAGTTTTAATAAAATACTGTTCGGTTTGCAATACTCGCATCTTTAGGTTGTTCTGTACATTGCCTACTTGTCTATATTAACATCTGTTCTCTATTACTCTGCTGAAATATAATATTGTATATTCTCTTTTGTAAATATATGTATATTTTTTTTATAGAAGAACAAGTCATAAAACCAGGCATTGATGTATCAGAAAGTACCGGAACAATAAATGAAGACATTGAGCCGTCTCTGAACGCGGCATTTTGTTCTGAAGATGATGACGATTCGGTGAAGGACCCCATCTATTCGAGTAGATCATCTAGCTCTTCCAGTAGTTCTTCCAGCAGTTCTTCCAGGAGCTCTTTGAGATCTTCTACGGTACAGCATGTAATCCCATCAGCACGTATAAATGACTCACAAGTGTTTGGCGACCAAAACATAAGACTATCGAGCTCACAATATGAAGAGAAGAATGAAGATAATGAAGGTGACCAAAACATTTACCTACCCATCCAACAATCTGCACAGGAGACTAAAGATGAAGAAAGTGACCAAAACATTGAACTACCATCTCAATCTGAGAACAACAGTAATGTTAAAAAGGGCAGAAAACGGGTAGCTAGAATTGATGAGTGGCTAAGTGTCAATGCAAAGAAATTACGTAATACCGGTCAGTCTTATGTTTCGAGATCTAAAAAATAAAACTGTTCCTGCGCGGGCTATAAAACCACCATGTGAAATCAATGAATGTAAAATGCAATGTTCGGTAAAAATTGAAAACCAAGACAGGATGAAATTTTTGAGTAAATATTGGGAATTAGGAGATATTAACTTTTAACGAAACTTTATAAATAACTGTACCAAAGAAATTGTGCCTGCAGTTCGTTTTACGGGGAAACAGAAACCTCGCAAACACAATAATGCCTATTATTTTAACGTGAATAATGAACAAGTACGGGTGTGCAAAAAGTACTTTATGGCTACATTAGATATCAATGACCGAGTTGTACGAACAGTTTTTAATAAGAGAGAGTTAGGTTTTGTTGAGATAGACAAAAGAGGAAAACATGGCCATCATAAAAAAATTGATGAATCCATAAAGAAATCTGTTAGAGACCACATACAGTCTATTCCGCGTATAGAAAGCCACTACATTAGAAAAAATTCTAGCCGAGAGTTCATCGATGGTGGTAAATGTATTGCAGATTTACATGAAGACTACAAAACAGAATGTTTAAAGCAAGGTGTTCCAGCAGCACACTATGAAATGTACGCCAAAATCTTTAATCAAGAATTTAACATAAGCTTCTTCATACCAAAAAAACATCGTTGCGAGTTATGTGTAAGTTATGAAAATGCAGATAGCTCTGGAAAAGAGAAATTGAATATTAAGTATTCATCGCACTTAGAAGAAAAAGAACTGTCTAGACTTGAAAAAGAGAAAGAAAAAGCTAATGTGAGTACTGACTATATTGTTGCAGTATATGATCTACAGGCTGTGCTGCAAACCCCAAAAGGAGATGTTTCTGTCTTCTATTACAAATCAAAATTAAATAATCTCAATTTTACTATAAGCAAACTTGTATCTGATTGTACGGAATGCTATTTATGGCATGAAGGAGAAGCTAACAGAGGCGCAGACGAAATCGGATCTTGCGTACTTGATTTTATAGACAAGATAATGGCAGATTATGATGGACCAGGGATTGAAATAGTATTCTTTTCAGACAACTGCTGTGGTCAGCAGAAGAATTAATTCATTTTTTCTATGTACATTTTCGCTTTGTTAAAATGTCCCAATATAAAATCAATTACTCATAAGTACCTTATCACCGGCCACACACAAAATGAGGGTGATTCGGTTCATTCCACAATTGAAAAAGATATTAAGAAAAACCTTAAGTCTGGCCCCATTTGTGTCCCTAGCCAATATGCACAAATAATCAAAAATGCCAAAAAAAAAGGTAAACCATACCACGTGAACGAAATAAGCTTTAATAAATTTTTTTTCAATGAAAAGTTTATCAGAAGACATCGGCTTTAACGCAAAAAATTTGAAAACTACTGATTTAAAAGTTTTCAAAGTGATCCAAGGCGAACCTAACAAAGTTTTTTATAAACATTCGTATAAAGATGATAATTTCAAGGAAGCTGAAATCAGCCGAAAACAAATCAACTCTGAAAATATTAAAATTAAAAGAGCATATAAATGTCGCCCTAAAATAAAAGAAAATAAAAAGAAAGATCTCTTAAGCTTATTAGAGAATAATCACATTCCAAATTTATATTCTTCTTTTTATTCCCAACTTTAGGGAATTTGATTATGTTTTTTGATATAAGTGTTGCACTGAAGACATTGTTAAGTTTTTTAATTTTGTATTTTAAAGAGTTTCAATACTGTTTTTTTTTGTAAAAGGCTGTTTAACCTAATTAGTATCTACTAATTAAGTTATACGATGTAACTGGAGGATTAAAGATATTGTAATCTTTAGACTTATTTTTTATGATTTTTGTGATTTTAATAGTTCCTTTAACAAATAATTAGATTTTGTTGATTATTTAGAGATTTTGAAATAATTTACCTCGCATTATTGTTTAAGAAGTAGTATTTTGTTTTAAAATGTGTTGGTGAGTAATGTGAAAAAGAGTCACATCATGGGACACATTTTCTTTTTTCTTTAGTAAATACATATTTTATTTTACGAGTGTGTTTTTTTACATTCTGTAGACAAGCTTAATAAATTCTTCACCAGTTTCTGTTTCAAAAAGTTGAAAATTAACAATAATAAATTAGTAATAATAAAAATAGTTATAAAAAAAAATTAAATCTCGTTTTTCTCAAAACTTGTTTTTTTGTGATATGACACTTTTTTAGAGGATGTGCGATTTGTTCACATCATGTGTATAATTGGGTTATTTGGATCACACGCTTCTATGCGAGTGATCCAGAAACCCTAATAATACACTACTTGCGTGGTATTTTCCCGTCGACCAACGTGCGCAACAGCCTCACTTAAGTTTTACGGGATATATTGCGTTCTTTCCATATTCTAGTTTAGTCATCGCTTCTTTGGACATTTGGATTCTCCTGATGATCTCCTTTTCGCTGCCACCTTCGTTGCTTTGAAGATATCCAAGGTAAACAAACTGATCAACAAATTCTAGGTCTCTGAGTTCATAAGATCGAATTAGTGTACCAGGTCTGTCTACCACTTACACCTTGGTCTTTGCCTTGTTAATGCTGAGGCCAACTAATTCACTCTCTTTCTCTACTCCAGAAAGAAATTCAGCCAGTTCGTGCTCAGACGATGCAAATAGTGTGGTGTCGTCTGCGTATCTTTGGTTGCTGATTTTCCTTCCGCCAATTGATATTCCACCATCCCAACCTTCCAGGGCTCGTCTCATTATATATTCGCCATAGATGTTGAATAGAATCGCAGATACGATACATCCTTGTCTGACACCTTTTTGCGGCTGGAAGAGTTTCGACAAAATATCGTTCTTTACAACTGTGCTTCCATCCTGATAAAGGATTGCGATGAAAACCACGAGGTGATCTGGTACTCCCATTTCTATCAAGATACTCCGTAGACTTTCCCATCTAACACAATCAAACGCTTTTGAATAGTCGACGAAGCACATCAGCATTGGCAGCTGACATCCACAATCTGTTCCCTTGTACCTGGTCCCTTAACAAATCCCGCTTGCTCTACTGGAATCTGCCATTGCAAAAAGGCTTTCAGTCGCTCGTTAATAACATACAGTAGAATTTTACTTGCGTGGGATATGAGAGCCACCGTTCTATAGTTTCCGCAAGTCCATTTTTGTACCGAACAAGAAGTTGAACCCTTCCTGTTCGGTACAAAAATGGATTCCTGCCAGTCTCTGAACCATTCCCCTGTTCTCCATATCTGATTGCATAGGGTTTATATAATGCATATACCGTCATCACCCATGCAGCTTCAAATTCTCGGCAAAAATACAGTCACTTCCGGCCAACTTATTAGACTTGAGCTTTTTAAAGCGTACTCAATTTCGGACTTCAAGACGTCAGGTTATCGGCTATGCTGTGTCGTAGGTTTGTTGATGTTGCTGTAGCGTCTGAGTACAAACTTTTGCAGTACCCTTTCCAATTACACACCACCTTATCAATCTCTGTAAGCAAACCTCCAACTGTGTCTTCTACAGCCCAAGATCTCGCCTTGAAATCCCGCGTTATAGATTTTATTTTTATAAAAAAGTCTCTAGTATAATTTTTTTGGGCATGAGCTTTAATTTCAGTGCAGGGCCCCGTTTCATAAAGATACAAGTAAATTATGGTAAAATAAAATAGCAACATTGGCCTAAACTGGCAACATTATTCAGAACAAGCGTTTCACGTAGGACATTTTCTACGATTGTTGATATTCTGGCTACTATTACAAAGTAAAGTACAGATATAGACAAATTGTCAATGTTTATTGTTACATATTGCACGAATCGAACAAGTGTTTCATAAAGAATCGTTATTTGTCGGCACTAAATATATATTGTAACTGTCATATTTTTTTAAGTCTATATAGCTTCAGAGTTCGGTAACTTGTAAAATCGTTTTATCCTCGGTGTATCAAAATAACTATGTACGAGTACCTATATAAACTACGATTAAGAATCTACGATAATCTAAATCTACACAAATGTGGCAATTAATGGATTCCTCTGATTCCTCAGACGATGAAAATAACCGGTCCAGGACTTTTCGTCAGCGCATATCAACACAGAGTTCTAGGACGGAATATGATTTCAATGAAAATTTCGTATGAATTCCGAAATAATGAAAGAAATGTCTCTCGTCAGTGATGGTGATGATCGAATGGTCAGTCTGTTAGGGCCATTGTTAGAACACCCAACACACAGAAACCAGGCTTTGAGTGTGAAAGTTCAACAGCGATCAAGTTCCAAGAAGAATTACCTTTATTTTAATTATTTTTTTCTATTCATCTTAGGTATGTTTATAGCAGGGAATATAATATTACTAGGTTTTATCACAAAATCAACATTCAAACAAATCAAACAGAAAAGTTTAAAGACATAAGGTGCGTTTAGGGAATTTGGTGGCGTTGTCATTGATGGCTCTTTTGTTAAAGCGTTCGTAAAGCTCAAAAACGTTATTTTGCCACTTTTGTCCACACCCTATTCGAACGCTTAACTGAGCATAAGACCTAAAATCGCATGATTATGCTTGCAAATACATAGCTGTCAAAAACGATCTCAAACAACCGGACGTGGGCAAAAATACCTCTTTTTTAGCTTTCCGAACGCTGAACAAAAAGAGACATGAACGACATTTTCACCCACAGATTCCCAATTCGAACGCCCCTTGTGAGCGTTATTTTTGCTAAAAACGTTCGCAAGGGGTCTATTCGAACGCATTGTTAGAAGTTTCTATAACGTATGAGTGAAAAGAATGAATGGTTGAACGAATGATTTAGGGTTGTACAGCTATAATAATGAATCGAGATTTTTACTTGTAACAAGAGTACGAAGCCACTTTTGTGGTGTCGGTGGGGTTCATGAAGTCTGTGAAACACTTGTCATTGTAACTTGTTAGAATTTTCGGCTTGTAAATAGTAAATTACGATTTGTTACTTGTAGCTTTATGAAAGAGGGGCCCAGATGTTATTGAAATACACATATTTATGTAGCCTACATCGACGCTGTACTTTTCTCGAGAGAGCTTTATATTGCTCACGACTATCTTCACTTGAGAGGTTTTTCAATAGATCTTTTTTTTTCTAATAACGTCCCATGTCTCATCTGATACCCATAAGCTGCAGGGTAAGTCACGCGTATTAACCTGGCTTTCTTTGTGGGTCGCGAGCAGCAGTTCTTTGATTTTTCTCCAATTCTCGTTCACATCTGAGCTATCATCTATCCGTACTCCTGTCGTAACTTTTTGCTGGAAACGTGCTTTGAAATTTGTTTGTTCTCCAGATGTCAGACTGCGTTTCTGCTTATCGACAAAGCGGTGACACTTCTAAAGCTTGATGACAATCCTTGCGATTAGCAATGAATGATCACTGTCACAATCGGCACCTAGGTACGTTTTGGTGTTTATTACGCGATTTCCACCTTTTCGGAACAGCAATATAGTCGATTCGGTTTCAAGTACTGCCTCCTGGCGAGGTCCACGTATAAAATCGTCGAGGATGATGCTGGAACCAGGTGTTCATGATAGCCAGTGAGTTAGCCGCACAAAACTTCAGCCACCGGTCTTCTCTTTCATTTCTTACTCCTTTTTTTTTTGTCCCGGGGAAATCCTTTATGGATACCATCTACCACGGGGAGGTAGGTGGTTATGTGGGAGTCCGTCTACCCACCAAAACCCAACGCCGGCGCGGCCCCTCGGTTCCTCTTGGCTTCTCCGTGGTGATCCAAGCCACGGCTACTGAGCCCCCCCGCTACGTCAATGCGGGAACCCTTCGGGGGGGTCCAACAACATCTCTGAGGTGATTGTCACATTCTGTGCACCCAATCTTGGCATTCAGGTCTCCTATGAGGATATTTCTTCTCTCTTTGGTATTGAGTTATAAGTGTCATCTAACTGATTGTTAAATGCCTCTATATCCGCCTCGCTTGAAGTGCTTGTAGGTGCGTAAACCTGTATGATGTTCAAACGATATGGCCTAGTGTTGAGTTTCAGCGTAATTATACAGTCGCTAATAGGTTTGTATCCCAGAACACATTTCTTGATCTCCGGTGTTACAGATATTGCTACGCCGTTCCTACTCTCGTTATTAGGACCAGAATAGTAAAATAATGTGCCCTCTGCTCGTTTTATGAAACCCTGTTCCTCTCATGTGAGTTTCACTTAGGCCCAAAATGTCCAGTTTGTAGGCCTGTTGCTCCTTGTCGTTCGTCTCTCTCTTCACAACTTGGATCATGCCACGGACGTTCAACGTTGCAAGTGCAACCATCTTTCTCAGTGATCGTTGATCCGTTGATAGCTTTGTGCCGTCACCAGTAACATTTTTTTCCACACTGTGCCTGGCGAGTCACTCCAGCGTGGCCGTTAGCATACTTCACACCATGCGACCTGGTATCGTCATGGCGCCGGGTAGTGGTTGGATCGCATGCCATATCATCTATATGTGCACTCTATTCATACTAGATTCTTTGGGAAAATAGTGCAGTAGTTTTTCGTTGCCTTCTGCGCCTTCAACATGTTTAGATCATGTTTATTCCAACCCACCAGCGGGATCCGTACCGTCCGTCCAGCACAGCAGCAGTAGATAGTTCTCCTGCGCAAATCAACTGAATTTTATCTCTTGCCTGAATAGTCTTGATTGGCATGACATATACTCACGTAGCAGCAGTGCAGAACAGAAGGCAGGATCTTCTTAAAATATAATTAAAATAAATTTGACATATGTTTCCAATAAAAAAAACATGCAAAAATAATAAATTGGCTCATCTTGGGTTGAACATCTGGTATGTTCAAAATTATAAGTCTTATTTTTGATGTAATTGAAATTGCTAAATTAAGTCTTCATAATGACACGCTTGCTACAATTGTTTCCCACATGACTAACTACTACGACATACTGGTTAAAAATGAACGGTTGCGGCGGCTTGGAGAGATCAGACCCGCTTCTATCAATAATGGGAGTAGCGCAGGGATCTTCATTCTCTAATATTTTGTTGCATAGTCGGTTGCAAGGGTCATACCATACGAAGTAGTTCGAGCTTGTTACTTTGCAACGGTGCACTCGCACCTGCAGTACGGCGTAAAGCTGTGGGCTAGAGCCGCGGAGTGGGAGCGTGCATTTCGCATGCAACAGCGTGCAGTCCGGTGCATAGTGCGCATACCAAACGACACCACGGTTCGCCCTAATTTCAAGAGTCTAAGAATACTGACGGTACCCTCCATATTGCTATTTCAAGTTGCAGTGTATATGCAAGAATAAACTTGAATCTTTTCCCCACGCACAGCTCGAAGCATGCATACAATACCCGCAACAGAGACAAACTAGCGCAAGTTCAGATATCTCTGACCAAATCATCCAAACTGGGTCCGACCGTGTATAACAAGCTGCCAGATCACGTCTCTGCAGCTGCTAGCCTGCACTGCTAGCCAGGCTAAAGTGTTGGCTCATCGAGCAATCTTTTTATAGTTATGACGAATTAATTAAGCTAAAAAAGTTTGTGTAGATGACATTTATGTACTGAATGGAATTATGTACTCGTTATTATCATTGTGATTTTTGACATGCTTAATTTTATTATAATTTTTAATATTATTTTAGTACGTTTAGTTCACGTTTTGTGATTATTGGTATTATTATTATTCCATTTATTTAATGTTTATTTAATTATTGAATTTTTAGCATAACTAGGCATTATTATTGATTTATTTTTATTTATTAATTAATTAACGTCTTAATAATTGTATCAATATTCACATTAACAAGACGTTAATTTGCCTGCGTATATTGATGAAATATTTCTTTGCGTATAAATTGAAAATTTATGAATAAATAAATATGAATATGAGTATGAATATTTCTGGATATCCAACAAGCATTTGACAGAGTCTGTCAATCTACATGATCCTAAAGTCATACTTGTATTAAAGACAATTTCAAGTAAAGTATGACGTAAACTATTCAAAGCTCTATAACATCAAAGCCTTAGTACCACAGGGATCGGTACTTGGACCAGAGCTGTACTCCATATACACGGCATACCTGCCAGAAACAAAAAAAAAGTGGTGTTACAGCAACATTATGCCGATGACACTGCCTACCTAGCGAGTGACAAGCTTAGCTTCACTGAAACTCCAAGAACAACTGAATAAAATAGACACCTGGCTACAGAAGTGGCGATTCAAACCCAGCGTGATCAAATCGGTACATGTTACCTTCACACTTCGAAAAGGCAATTGTCCAAGCGTTTGTATGGATGACAAGGTTCTACCAACCGGTTATAGCGTAAAATATCTTCGCCTGCACCTAGACTAATCTGGGCAAAACACATTAAAACCAAGCGCAAAGAAGCAAACCTGCAATTCCTCTCACTGAATTGGCGGCTATTTCGTCAGTCAAGGCTATCACCTAGCAATAAAGTACAAAGCTAACATAAAGCCCATCTGGACTTATGGAATAGAGCTTTGGGCCTCTACTAGTAACTCCAACAGTAAGAATCTCCAGAGATTCCAAAATCTGGCTCTACGAACAGTTTCAAGTGCTCACTGGTCTGTAAGAAACACTGAAATACATGAACACCTGCAGATCTCAACAGTAAAGCAAAAAATCAGCAACAATAGCTTCAAATACAAAGAAAGAGATAAGATTATAAAGATTATACTATTAGAAAATAAAGAAAATGTAAAACGCCTAAAACGATGCCACATTCTGACTTTGGACACTCGAGATTGAGTCTCTTTCCATATTATTGTGTCATTTACTGGGATAGCACCAACATTAACCGTCCTGGAACTTATCTGATTATGGCATAAGCCGATGACAGATTTTAAATGAAACAAAAAAAAATAATGTGCAAACAAAAATAACGGTGGCAGACAGAGCAGAAGTACTGAAGTAACAGAAGCACTCAACGGGCATGAAAAAGTTAGCGAGTATGTACATCTTGGCTCGTTGATAACGAATGACCGTGGTTCCACTGAAAAAAATTGCCATAGAGCTGTTATTGCCAAGAATTCTATGACTAACCTCAACAAAATCTGGAAGAATAGAGGTATTCGACGCACAACTAAAGTGCGCTTGGTTCGTGCTCTAATATATTTGATATTCTTGTATGGGGCCGAGACTTGGACTGTGAGATGACGTGATAATAGTAAAATAGAGGCCACCGAGATGTGGTGTTGGCAAAGGCTGCTACGTATACTTTGAACTGCCATGAGAATTGACGAGTACATACTAAAAGAGCTTTAAATCACCACACGCATCTACACTATCTGCCTATGACCGCACCCAATAGAGAGTGATTGTACGTGGTCGCGATTTAAAATTAAGCGAAATTTTAAGCCCTGCAATGATGCTGGAGTTTCATCTTGGGCAAATGTTTAACGTCTAATAAATGTAAGATATTTTCGTTACTTACTTGGTGTGAGAGTATCCGATGAGGCGTATGGCATGGTAAGCTAAACGTTTATGCAACCCCGAGTGCTCTACAGAACAAGCAAGCATTATGCATCCAATTAACATCAACGACGCTTCCTACAAAAAAGAGCAAAAATTGGTGAGTACTAAATTATATTTTAAGACTTTTGAAGAGCGGCCAACCCGCTTTTTGTTCCATACACGCACAGGTTCCCTTATTAATACTTAACTTTAAAAACTTTACTTCTTTTTATTTAACAAAATATTACATTACAACAAACGTTTCGTATATAATTCATCTCTAAACCTTGATACCCATTTTAAAAATAATGTATGTAACAAACAACGTTTCTAATACAGCTCGTTTCAAAAACCTCTTATTTCATAACAGTACGAGAGCCCACGACTAAAACCATGCAACATAGCAATACGGCCGAAACTGTATAAAATCGTCAGATTATATGATTCCGAATCCAGTCATGTTTGTATTAACGGTCAAAAGTGTAGCAACTGCGTAGGAGGCTATTTCTGCTGTGTCGAAAAAAATAACAGTCAGTATTATATCAATACGTCCACTAGTAATTAACTAGAAAAGATGGTAACAAGTCAGACAGGAATCTTAGAAGAACGAACAGTAGATAGCTAAGTTTGATTTTGACTGCTGTTTTTTTTTATTTTTGGCTACATCCACTCATTGGCATAACTTTAAAGTAACAAAGAGAGGTTGTACCCTTGGCTACATTTTTAACCGACTTTGTAGAATATATCTATTCTTTTCTTTTAACCTAGTTACTAACAGGGTTTATAATTATAACGAGGTCCGTTGAAATAAAACAAATTAATTTATTTGTTTTGCTTTTATTTTTTTTATTTATTATTTTATTTCTTCATTGCTTTGTTTTATATGTAAAGCAGTGGGCCCCTACGTCTTACATTGTCAATGCCTTTTAAAATTTTATTTAATACACTGCACCAATTAAACACACGTGATAATTTAAAAATATTGAAGGTGAGTCTCACCATGTTTTATACAAGTTGTTAAAGTCGACTTAAACCACCGATAGCCACCTCCCTATTTTAGTTTCTTTCCTTCGCCATGTCCCATCCCTAGCTCGGCTGACAGGCGATCAAATCGATCATTCACTTTTTACTACCACGAAAAACGAAACCCAACGGTTTTTTATCAATCACCTAAAATCAAAAGGCTCAAGATTTCCCTGTTTTACGAGGGCGGCTCAATAAGTCCATGACTTTTGGAATAAAACACAGATTTTTTGATAAAAAATCATTTTATTTTTCAACGTAGTCTCCTTTGTGCTCTATACACTTTGTCCAACGCTTCTCAAATTTTATATCTCTTCCAAAAAATATGATTTGTCGAGGTCCTCAAAATAGGCCTTTGTTTACGAGATGACTTCATCATTGGAGACAACTTTTTCCACCAAGCCATTTCTTCAGGTTTGGGAACAAGAAATAGTCACTCGAAGCCAAATCTGGAGAATAGGGCGGATGAGGGAGCAATTTATAGCCCAATTCATGGATTTTTGTCATGGCAACTGCACATGTGTGCACCCTTGCATTGTCTTGGTGGAAAAGAACTTTTTTCTTGGTTAAATGAGGTCGGTTTTTTTTCAAATCGTCATTGAATCGGTCCAATAAGTTGGCATAATATTTCCCATTGATTGTTCTTCCCTTTTGAAGGTAGTCAATGTGGATTATCCCGCGTGCATCCCAAAAAACAATCGCCATAACTTTATTGGCTGACAAACCCACCTTGGCCTTCTTTGGCGCCGATTCACCCTTAGAAACCCACTGTTTTGACTGTTGTTTGGTCTCTGGTGTGTTATAATGGATCTATGTTTCGTCCACGGTTACAAAACGGCGCAAAAACTCCTCCATATTGCGATTAAACAACGCCAAACCTTCCTGTGAAGTTGTTACACGATTGCGTTTGTGGTCGACTGTGAGCAAACGCGGCACCCATCTTGCGGAAAGCTTTCTCATGCCCAAGTGATCATTCAAAATTGAAACCACTGAGCCATGCGAGATCCCTACGGCTTTCACAATCTCTTGCACTTTCAATCTTCGGTCGGCCAACACCATATCGTGATTTTTTCGATTGTTTCGGGTGAAGAGACCTCAACTGGGCGTCCAGGACGTTCGGCATCTTCAGTGCTTGTACGGCCACAACGAAATTCAGTAAACCACTTTTTTACCATTGAAATCGATGGTGCAGAGTCCCCAAAGTACTTATCTAATTTACAAAAAATAATTATCTATTAAATAAAACATAAAAAAGAATCTTAAATACCTGTATAAATATAAATAATATAATAAATAC
The DNA here is from genome assembly GCA_917880725.1 of Selenia dentaria. Classification (NCBI taxonomy): domain Eukaryota; kingdom Metazoa; phylum Arthropoda; class Insecta; order Lepidoptera; family Geometridae; genus Selenia; species Selenia dentaria. The sequence goes on along the minus strand of OU862877.1, from coordinate 13,515,709 downwards.
ATATACTTATATAATAATACTTTAAAATAAGATTACATGAGATCATGTAAAATGAGATGTAATATTAATACTCATTAAATAATAAATACATACATATAAATACATATCATAAATAATAACAATATTCCAGGAAATGTTAAGCAGTTTCAGCAAACAGAGGACAAATAAAGCTCTTGAACCATCTTTTTACATATTCCTATTGATTTTACTTGTCTGATAGAAGGAGGCAGAACATTCCATAGTCGTACAGCGTGCACTGCAAATGAATTATGATAGACTTTCGCAGAGTGCACAGACAACAGTAACAGAAGAGAAGATGAGGCACGCAAGGATCGGGAACTGATGGATAAAAATTCAAACCGCTCCTTGAGATAGAAAGGTGTAGAAGGAAAGAATAGTATATTGTAAAGAAGGTAAAGTATATGAGTATTCCGGCGAAGGCGGATAGGTAACCATTTTAGCTTCTGGCGATATTCTGAGACGTGATCATACATGCGTAGACCAAAAATGAAGCGAATACAGAAATTCTGTAAGCGTTCTAATTTATTAAGCTGTACTTCGGTATGATCCAGATAACAGGCATCAGATTAATCAAGTATCAGGTATAGTAAAAGAGATTGAACTAGCACAATTTTAGTGGTACGAAAGAAAATTTCGTAATCTACGGAGTGAACCTGCTGAGGCAAAGAGCTTTCGGCTGGTTTCTGCTAAATGAGGCTCCCATGATAATTGCTTATCGATGTTAATACCAAGGGAAGGATTTTAATAGTTTCACTAATTTTTATACGAGTTCCGTCAAATTAAACTTGTGGGAGACGAAACCAATCGATTTTCGAAATCAAACGAGAACTACCGATGACTATTACTTGAGTTTTCTCAGGGTTTACATTGAGACCATACGACTTAGTCCACTTAAGAATTTTGCCTAAGTCTAAATTGGTGGAATCTATTTCCGGGTAGTTTGTCTATAATTGGTGCATGCCTGTAAATTTGAAGATCATCTGCATATAGGTGGTAGGACGAAGTTATTTGATCAGAAATAGAGTTAATAAAAATAGCAAACAAAATAGAAGATAATAATAATAATAATAATAATAAAAAAAAAATATAAATGAAAGACGGTACGGTCGACATTTGTCGAGCATGCCGCCGTCCCGGAGAGTCACTCAGACATATTATTTCCGGTTGTTCTCATCTTGCTAATGGAGAGTACTTGCACAGACATAACCAAGTAGCCAGGATTATTCACCAGCAACTTGCCCTTCAATATGACCTTATTGAGTCTGAGGTGCCGTACTATAAGTACGCACCTACGCCTGTTCTTGAAAACGGTCGTGCTACGCTCTATTGGGATCGATCTATAATCACGGACAGGACTATTGTTGCCAATAAGCCTGACATCGTGGTGATCGATCGATCTCAGCGCCGGGTAATTCTTGTTGACGTCACCATTCCTCATGATGAGAACCTCGTGAAGGCTGAGAAGGACAAGCTTAGCAAGTACCTTGACTTAGCTCATGAGGTGACCGCCATGTGGGATGTTGATTCGACAATAATTGTTCCGATAGTAGTTTCAGCAAACGGCCTTATAGCAAAAAGCCTCGACCGACATCTTAAGAGGCTTTCGCTAGACGGTTGGATCAAGGGACAGATACAGAAGGCAGTACTTCTTGACACGGCACGTATTGTCAGGAGGTTCCTCAGTCTGCAGCCCTAACCACTGGTAGTTTGGGTCATGCCCCGCTGCCGATGGCAATCTAGGATTAGGTTTTTTACAATGTTTTTTATTTATTATTTTTTATTGTATATAGAAATATTGTAAAAAATGTAATTTTAAGAAAGGGAAATAAATAATGTGAATAATAATAATAATCATTTATTTTCAGACACATAGATCCATAGTATTAGTAAATTATTTAATAAAATGTGAATGTCAACTAATTAATTAATTAATAAATATATATGTTACAATATCTAATAAAAATAATAATAATAATTATAATAATCACACTAACTCGTCAATATTTTAATATGGTGCTGTAGAATTGGACAGTCATATTTATATACAACAATGGACAGGATGCCATTGGAACTAGCACGTACTCTGCTTAATAGAGATGCGACCTTTTTCCGCATTATTGCTGCAAATGCATCAGTGCGCGCTTCCATGAACATGGAAGACGCGCTGCAAAAACGTGGAAGCCCCAACAGCATCCTGAAAGCATTGTTGTATTGGACGCGCAGGGAGTTAAGAGTTTTTTGCGTATATGTCGTCCATAAGCTGCTACCATAAAAGGATTGGCAATATGCCTTGAAGAGCGTTATCTTGACTTCATCTGAGCAAGCGTAGAATCTCCTGGACAACATATTCGCCCTCACCGTCAAAGCCCTGCGCTCTCGCTCCATGTCTAGGTCATCTTTAAGTTCTTCACTCAATATGTGATCCAGATATTTAAACTGGTGCACCCTATTGAGACAGACGTCGTTAAGCACTATAGGGGGCACACTCACAGGTCCTGCCCCGCGCCTGCAGAATACCATATACTCAGATTTCTGCACATTGTACCGTAATCCATGGCTAATAGCATATGATTCACAATAACGAAGTAGCTTTCTGAGAGCGCTGACAGAGGGCGCAAGCAGCACCATATCATCAGCGTAACTTAAATTATTGATACTAACGCCGTCAATAGAGCATCCGATTGGCATACTGCTGAGGCCCTCTATCAGCTCATTGATATATAGGTTAAAGAGTTTGGGAGAAGTTACACCACCTTGCCTTACCCCACACTCCAACCCATAAGCATCAGAAAGCTCTCCACCCCACTTAACGTGGTTTACCTGGTTGTTGTACCAATACTCAAAAACAGAACAGAGTTCTGTCGGCAAACTGGTAGTACTAAGTTTCTTCCACAACAAATCGTAAGATACCATGTCGAAAGCTTTTGATAAATCAAGAAAACAAGCATAAACTGGAGTCTTTCTATCGACATAGTACCTCACAGTATGCTTCAGGGTTAAAATTGCACTTTCCGTGGAAAGTCCCGGTCTAAAACCAAACTGGCCATCATGAAGTATTAGATGTTTTGTAAGATAGTCGTCAATTAAACGATCTAATATTTTCGCAATGATTGTAGCTAACGATATTGGACGATAGTTAGACTTATCCGCGATATCTCCAGTTCTGTCTTTGAGGATTGGTACAACAATCGTCTTCATTAGATCTGAAGGCAGATAACAATGCGAGATACAGAGTGAGTAGAACATAGCCAGGACGCGCGGTAGATGTACCCCTGCATTCTGCAGGTGTTCAACACTAAGACCGTCGTGGCCTGGCGACTTACCTCTAATCATGTTCTCAATTACTTTTCTCACTTGCTTGGCAGAAAAGTTGACATTGCACACCGTGCCACAACCCGTCTTAGTACCGAAAACCTGTGATGTCAACCTACTTAACGGCGATTCTACTCTAAAATGATTTTTAAAAATATTACATATATCTTTACATTCCGAATTTCCCTCAATGCTCACTGGGAGACCTGGCTTTAGGTTAAGCTTATTAGTGCATTTCCAGAACTTCGAAAAATTTTTTGAAGATCTGTGACTAGCTATTAAGTCCATTTTAATTTGATTTTGATTTTTTTGACACCATTTTAGCTTTGCCTTAAACTTCTTCTTGCTTTCTATCATATCATTGTAAACAACACCACGGTCAGGTTTACCGTGCCATAACCACAGATTTAACTTAAACCTAGCCTCCCGGTGAGCAGAGCTCACATGCTTATTCCAGCCTATTACACAAGAATGGTTTTTATGTTGACTTTGTTTATTTTGATAAGTCACTTCTGCTGATTCCTTAAGAGTACTAACAATATCACAGTACAAAGTGTCGATTATATGTCTATGCGTGATATCACAACAACTTTTTCCCGCACACATAATTAGGTCCTGAGGCAAATCAATATGCTTTAGCTTACTGTTACAGTGCTCAGAGTATTCTTTAATTTGTAATTTTGTACGTTCACCCCAAGTAACCTTACCATAAGAGTGATATATTAAAGTAGATTTAGGGCAAACAATATTTAAATCACAACTCATTATTACAGGTAAGTGGTCAGACCACATGACATCGTACCACACCTTAATGTCCTTAACAGTGTCCCATGCCGATTGCGTCACAACACAATGGTCTAGCCATCGTCGGGAGCCATTTGCGTCACTTATAAACGTATACGCACCCGAATTGATACCTAGCTTATGTATATCAGCGCACAGCCACTTTTGATCCAGACAGAAATCCAACAGCTCATTCGCGAATAACTCAGTTGGATGTGCGTTATAATCACCGAGAACAAACACAGATTCTACTTCAGTACTTTGAATTACAGCACTTATTTCACTCAAGCACTCTGTGAACTCTGCTAGACTATCTAAACATTGCGTAGGCATGTAGACGGAAAAAACCAAAAATGATCGATCATTTACTTCAAACTTCACAGCTGATAGACGCACACTATTACACGTAAGTATAGATACTGTTTGGAACAGGTTCCTACGCCACAGCAGTGCCACTCCGCCGTAGGGCCTACCGCGTAATATTTCTTTTGATGTATCAACTGCAGACTTCCCAGTGTAATCGAAATCATCATGTATAGACCCGAGGAAAGGAATGTCGTTTGGAAGAAGCCATGTCTCCTGCAATGCAATTATATCTGCAGTACTGCATAATTGTCTTATATTTCCAGACGACCGCTTCACAGACTTACAATTAAATGTTACTAAGTTGCACAATAGTTTGTTATCCATCATTAAAAATGTTTAGGTAAATCCATTGCTCGCAGGTGCAACTTTAGAGTCCCGTCTTAAGTTCACGAAACGTCTAAAAGATATACCATCCGGCCATAATGTAGCATCCATAAAAACAGATAATTTTGTCATAGGTACCAAAACTTTATATGAGTCATAACTCCTCGGAGACTTAGTATTTATTTTTTCTAGTAATACCTCAATTTGTGTTTTGTTCATAATATATGTAGCTATATCTTTAGACGAAGTGCCTTTGTCAACATTGTTTATAAACAGAGCGGCTTTCGTGTCTGCGGCTTTGAACTTGCCGGTAGGTTCTATCACCGCTTGTCCCTTTGAGCTTATAAACCTATTTCGTAGTCTTTTTCTTTGGATAGTTATCCAGTTGTCATCCTTTTTGTCAATAAACTCGCCCTTTTCGGTTGCCACTTTAGCAAACGACTTTTCTAATAGCGGCCGGGGCACTGTATCTAAACGTATATTAGTATTATCGTTATTTGCCGGGCATGTAGGTACTTTAACATCACTAGGTTGTTTTTCCGTATCTGGTATAAACGTTACTGAACCACGCATATCGTTAGACTTTCGAGGGTTCGCTATCGTTGTGTCCACTCTCGATACATTTTTTAAGCAAGTTTCTACTTGATATGACTCATCAATTGGTGATTCCTGCGCTGGCAGATGCACCAGTCCTATCGGTCCACTGTCATAGTTGTTAACAGTACATAAGTTTGAACTACCTCTTATTTTATTCACATTAGACATATCAAAATTATTAACTATTGAAGCCATTTTAAGGTTATTTAGCTCATTTTTAATAGAATTGAGCTCTTCCGTCGTAACGTAGGTTTCCTTCACAGTTGCAACGTCCTTCTGTAAGATCATTATTTCCTTTAATATTCTACTGCAATCTAGGTGGTCCCATAAAATTGGTGGCAAAACACTCAAATTTCTAGCGCAAAATTGTGGCAACTCTAACGGATCCGGATAATACGCCGCCTTGCGGAACACCATGAAGAATAAGCATCATCAATTCGTATACGTTGCCGGCGCCCGTACAAATAACTGCAAAAACATTCAATCACTGTAGGAGATCTATATGTTAAGAGAGCGAAGGATTCCTAGAAGGACGTCGAAGTCTACATTGTTAAAAGCGTTGCTGAACTCAAGTAGTGATAATACTGTCACTTGCCCATCAGCCATGCTATACCAAACCTCGTCAGTGATTTTAACTAGAACTGATACTGTGCTATGACCAGGACGAAATCCGGATTGAAAAGGGTTAAAGAGATCATTTATATTAAGGAAAGAACTAAATTGCTGGTGTATGAGGCGTTCTAGGACTAAGATAAAAGAGGAAGGGTAAAATAGATATTGGACGGTAATCAGTGTATGCGTTAGGCTTGGATTTTTTTTGGAGAGGAATTATTTGGGTTTATTTCTATGTTGATGGAAAGGTGCCGTTAGTGATGGATGCATTGAGGATGTGTTGGATAACTGGAAGGATTTCATCAAGTATGAGCATGATCATATTGCGACTGATATCACTATCACTACCGACTGCATTGGACGAAATTGTTAATATACTGCGCTTAACATCATTCATCAGTGAATTGACAAAACAAAATGGATGGGTAGTCAGGAGTTGGAATGGAACAAAGATGGCTTGAAGTAGATGCTTTTATAATCGCATAAAAAGCACAAGATTTTAAGAAATGTTGATTTAGTGTGTTTTTAACTAGTTGATGAGGAAAATGAGCTTGGCGTTGTTTTTCAACAATGTTCATACAGTTGAGTTGCAATATCGTGGTTCAATAGCTAAGAGAAGGGCCCTGGGGGGCTATTCTCTTAGCTATCGAACCGCGATATAGCAACTCAATTGTACGAAAATTGTCGTTTTTGACAGTTTTGGTATTCTACTCGCTATTTAGGTTCGATCTCGGTCCAGCGGCTTGCGATCGATAGTTTTTGACATAAATGGTATTCTGTAAACAATTGAGTTGCGATTGCATTGCTACTAACCTCTGTCACAGTATAAAGATGCAACAGTATGGGAACTAAGCCTAGTTGATTAAATAATTATCTATGCCCCATTGAAGCCATAGTTGTCACTTTTAATGTTTTAAGGTTTTTTTAAATAAAACATTCGTTGTTCTGCTGTAGACATTAAATCTTGTTATTTCAAGTTACCAAATAAAATGTATGACACCTTCTAAAACCATAAAAACGACACCCAGTACGATATAGTTAATAATAATATTATAATCTTTTGCAGCCGCCATCTAAGATTTGTATTATGTGTTATGTTTTACAAATTTATTATGATTTATAATCGTCCATACAAGAACACTATTACAATTTTAAAACACATACAAGTGTGACATTTCATATTTTAGATTATATAAAAAAGGTTAAGCTGTAGAAATAGTTTGTAACACTCACTACTGACGGCACCGCGAGAACCGCTTAGGGGTCTCGTCGATGCGCATGTTTATGTCAGTGGGCCGTTTCGAACGATTAAAGGTAGTTTCCGTACTGTTCTCTATATATCTACTGTGCCTCTGTGTTGCTACACATCTGTCTCAGAGTAAGTATTCAATAGAGTTGTCATTAGCGTATACCGGTAAGGGAAAGAAATGCTCGAACCCAACCAATAGGGTAGTTGACACAATCAAAAATAAATTGCAATGCAATGTTAACTAAATAGTTTAGAGCAAACAACTCAATTAATTTTAAAAAAAATTATGCATTGGATGTACTTTATTTTGAATAAAAATTATGTGTACAAAATTTCTAAAAGTCAGGTGACCAAAAATGGAAGTAGCTGCGGAAATTATGTCATAAGGGCAAAAGCAAACGTGTAATATGATAGTGTCGTACCTTATCAACAGATTAAGAGTCATGCAAGTGAAGCAAGCATCTAATATTATTGCTGTTGAAGAATGTATCACGCAATTGTTTCACCAATGGGTTTTTATTGTTATGTATCGAAAAGGTCCAATGTTTGGTAGTCCAAGATTTAGATTATACGATATAATTGGTTTACTAGTTCGTTAGTTTTGTTGTAGATGGCGTGCTAACCAATATGTAAGGTATAACATAGATGTCGCTGTACATTTGGTACAACGATTCCTAGATCGCGGTGTCGTTTGTCGCCGTCAATTAATGTACGTCCCGCGAAAATTTGAAATTGTCATCCAATAAATCCAGTTCAAATGTTGCCTTGTGTTTCATTAAATACTGAGCTATCGTAAGAACATTGGTCCTTCGAGCCGGATGGAAGACGGGACAGGAAGGAAGACCAGCAGTGCAGTGCAGCGAGGTAGCGTCACTGGAGGATCAGCCGCCGTGGAGACGGTACCAAGCGGATCCAGCGAGCAAGCTGAAGGGACGGCGGTCAGCAGTGGAGCGGGACTCCTCGGCGCCTAGCAGAGCCAGCTCGCGGGCAAGCTGAGGGAGCGGCGGGCTCAGCGGAGCGGGCGAAGCCGGCGTCAAGTGGAGCCATCCGAGGGAACGGCGGGCAGCAGCGGAGCCAGCTTGCAGGCAAGCTGAGGGACGGCGCCAAGCAGAGCCAGCTTGCTGGCAAGCTGAGGGAGCAGCGCCGCGGACGGGGCCAAGCTGAGGCAGCTTCTTGCTGGCAAACTGAAGGAGCGGCGGTAGCGACGGAGGGGTGCAGCGGCGGTAGCTACGGAGAGGTGCGGTGTCTGCAGCGGCGGCAGCCACGGTGAGGTGCGGCGACGGAGGGGTGCAGCGGCGGTAGCTACGGAGAGGTGCGGCGTTGGTAGCGACGGAGGGGCGCAGCAGCGGCAGAACGGAGAGGTGCGGCGGCGACAGCTACGGAGAGGCGCGGAGGCGAGAGCGGGGCAGGTTATGGGTGCGTGTGTCTTAAGCGTAAACAGTGAGTACTTTTGAAAACAATTTATTCAGTTAGTTAGTAGAAACAGTGTATTTGTCAAAGTGAGAATCTACGTAGATTATTCATTTAAGAAAGTTCTAGGACTTAGAATATAAGAGTAAAAAACTGAGGAACGGGGAATCTATGCCCAATTTTGTTTTTTGTTCTAATTAAACGTAAAACACTTGTAAAATTTGTGATACTTTAGACTTAGGTTTCGTGCATGTTAAACTTGTAAATTTTGAGTAAGGTTATAAACTCGTAATATTTTGGGGTTGTAAATTTTATTGGTATTTCGATTTGTGTTTTTTTACTACTGTTATACTGTACTAGTTGTTTAGAATTTATACATTGTTTGTTATTTGTTTTCCATAATGGCAACAATTGAATCCTTATTGAACTACCAAGATGAATTATCAACGCGTATTTTTAAAGCTAGAGTAAACTTTAGAAAAAGTCCTAAAGAACGCCTTACTTTGACTTACACTGAAAGTAGATTGGAATATTTGGAAGAGTTATGGTCTGAATTCAGACAATGTCACAAAAACCTAGTTCATAAAAGCGATCCAAAGGTGTTGAATAAGGAATCCTATGTAACTGAACAAATTTACGATAAAACTGAGGAAGAGTTTATAGATTATAAGTGCGAGCTAAAAAGTAGTATAACAAAATATAGAGGCCCTAGCACATTGAGTAGTGGCATAGGAAATAGTACTAAATCAAACCAAATAAAGTTGCCTAAAATATGCATTCCTAATTTCTCTGGCAAATATACTGAGTGGGTTACCTTCCGGGACTTATTTATATCTATGATTCACAATAATACTGATTTAGATAATGTACAAAGGTTGCAGTATTTGAAGGGTTATTTAACCGGCGAAGCAGAACAGCTGATTCGTTATATACCGGTTTCCGAAGCTAACTATACACAATGCTGGAAGATTGTCGAAGAGAGATATAGTAACAAAAAGTACTTGTCTCATTGCATATTAACTCGCCTGCTAGGTCAACGGAATGCTACTACGGAGTCGGCAGAATTTCTCAAGGAGCTAATCGATACCTCATCAGATTGTTTAAATGCGTTAGGTAACCTGGATATTGATGTTACTACGTGGGATATAATTGTAATCCATCTGCTTTTGCTGAAATTAGATTCTGAATCTCGAAAGCAATGGGAGCTAAATGTAACGACAAATGTGTCTTCAGATTCTTTGCCCACTTTTACACAGTTTAAGGAATTTATTACTAGTAGGTATCGTGCCTTAGAATTCATTGAGTCTAAACATGTCAACAGACCAAGTACTTCTTATACAAGGACATATAGTGGTCAAAACGTAAGTCAGTCTAAAGTACTACATACGACCGATGTAACAAAAATTAAATGCGAGTTTTGTAGTGAGGAACATAAATTGTGTTTTTGTAAGAAGTTTGCTAGTCAGGACTTAGAACAAAGACGTGAGTTTGTTACGAATAACAAAATATGTTTTAACTGCTTAGGTAGCAACCATGGGGTAAGATTTTGCCAAACACCTATGAACTGTAGAATATGTAAAAAGAGGCATCATACCTTACTTCACCCAAGGAATGTCTCGATAGTTGCAAGGGTTTCTGAAGAAGGTAGTGGGCTTAAACCTATGTCAAGTGAATACGATGAGGCAACAACGCCAACAACACAGGAACACCCTATGGTCGCATTCTGCGCGAAGACTCCAGTAAGAAACCAGGTGTTATTAGCAACAGCCTTAATCAACGCTGAGGATAGTACCGGTCAATATACTGTCATAAGAGCCATTCTTGACCAAGGCTCACAAGCCTCGTTTATTACAGAAGCTACTGTTCAAAGATTAGGACTAAAGAAAGTTCATATTAACAGTGTCATATCAGGACTGGGTAGCGATAGGTCTATCGTGGCAAAATACATGGTGGTATTTAAAATTGGATCTAGAGTAGATCCAACGTTTTCAATGGAGCTTAGAGCGTATGTACTTAATAACATTACCACATATCTACCAGGAAAGAAAATACCTTTGGTGAGTTGGGTCGAGTTACAGCAGCTATGTTTGGCCTCGTGGGTACGGCTGCTGCACTGGGCCGTTTGCTTCCCAATCTCGGAGGAGGAGGAGGTAGCTGCCGCCACCTTTACATGGCGGTAGTGCGATCTATGGCCCTCTATGGCGCCCCCATATGGGCAGGGTCTTTAAACTCGCAGGAGACCGCCCTGCTCTATAAGGCCCAGAGGGCCATGGCAGTGAGAGTGTGCAGGGGCTATCGCACACTCTCGCACGAGGTGGCTTGTGTTCTCGCCGGGTCCCTTCCATGGGATCTGGAGGCCGAGGTCCTGTCTTCGGTCTTTTGGCGCAGAACGTGGGCGCGACAGGAGGGTCTCCACCCTGCCCCTCGAGAATGTGGGCAGTGGCGAACGGACGCCAAGGAGGCCGCCTTGGCATCCTGGAGCAGGCGCTTGGGCGTCAGTCCGCGGAGGGGAGCTGGAGCAACCCGGTTCCTCGAAGCAGTACGGCCAATATTGAAAGAGTGGGTCCATCGAGGGCATGGGTCGCTTACCTTCAGGATGACACAGGTCCTCACGGGGCACGGATGCTTCGGGAGGTACCTGTGCAACGTTGCCCGGAGGGAAGCGACTCCAGTGTGCCACCAGTGTGGCTGCGCGGAAGAAACCGCGCAGCACGTGTTGGAAGATTGCCAAGGGGCTGCCGAGGCACGGCAATCTCTAGTTGCAGTAGTGGGCGCGGACCTCTCTTTGTCTACCATCTTAACCAAGATGGTCGGCGATGAGAGGTCATGGGAGGCGATGGTCTCTTTCTGCGAGGTCGTGATGTTGCAGAGAGAGGCCGAGGAGCGAGAAAGAGAGAGAGATCCCCTCTCTCTCCCGCTCCGGAGAGCGCGGACACGGAGGCGAGCCGATCGGGCTCGCACTCCGTCTCCGCTCAGAGGACCTGGGGCGTTGGCTGTGGGGATGGCCGGTGCCCCCAATTAGGGCTAGGTCCTTTCGAGGTGTGGATGGCCCGCGTGTTCCAGGGCATCCCACGAGATGGTAACGGGGAGGGCTCTCTACACCCTCCCCAGAGGCTGGGCCTGCCTAGGTGGGCAGCGACGTCGGTGGGGGCTGTGGCTGAATAACGCAAGTGGTCCTACGCCCCCCGCCAATAGTCGATGAGGATGGAACACCGCAGAGTTTTGGTGGGTATGCCGCCCTTCTGGCGTAGACTCCCACACGCGCGCCAGCTCTCCCCGGAGCTGGTGATCAGGGTCTAAAATCTTTCTCTGCGAAAAAAAAAAAAAAAAAAAAAAAAAAAAAGCTATGTTTGGCTGATCCCGCATACGATATTCCAAATCAGATAGATGTGTTGTTAGGAGCAGAAATCTACTGCCAGATATTAAAGGAGGGCTTACTGAAAGGCCCATCAGGATCTTCAGTAGCTCAGTGCACTTCTCTAGGTTGGATAATATCTGGATCAGTAAGTTCAGCTACAAATCATGAAAATATTAAGGTGCTCCATAGTCATGTCGATGACAATACAATGCATTAAAACGATTTTGGGAATTAGAATCAGAGCCTTTATTAAAATCAAAATTATTTACGCAAGAAGAACAAAGGTGTGAAGACTTATTTGCAGCCACTACCCGTCGAACTGAGGATAGAAGATATGTAGTGAAGTTACCATTTCGTGATGAGGATCCTACCTGTAAAAATGGAAATTCACGAGAGGTTGCTATTAGTAGACTGAAAACCCTAGAAAGGAAGTTAGCTAAAGATATTTTGCACAGAGAAAGATACGTAGAAGTTTTAAATGAATACTTACAATTAGATCACATGGCGTTGGTGCAAGAACCAGTCGATAAAAGGGACCAGGCAGTATATTTACCACACCACGCTGTTATAAGGGAGGATAAATCTACTTCCAAGGTAAGGGTTGTGTTTGACGCTTCTTGTAAAAATAATAATAATGTGACATTAAATGAGACGTTAATGATTGGACCCACACTACAGCCAGATCTGCGACACATAATCATAAATTGGCGGAAGTACCCTATATGCATAATAGCGGATATTATAAAGATGTACCGTATGGTGAGAGTAGCTGATGAGGATTGTGATTATCAACGCATCGTGTGGAGGGATCATCCTGAAGATCAAATACGTGACTACAAGCTGCTCACTGTCACTTTTGGTACAGCGTCTGCTCCATATTTAGCGGTCAAGGCTCTTAATCAAGTTGCTATAGATCATAAAGCACAATACCCTAAAGCAGCAGAAAGAGTAGCAAAGGAGTTTTATATGGATGATTTAATGACTGGCTGTCAAACACTGGAAGAAGGAAGGGTATTGATAAAAGAAATGGATGCTTTACTAAAGGAAGGGGGTTTTGTTTTACAAAAATGGTCGAGTAATAAGGATGAAGTTTTAGATGTTATTATTGAAAAATTAAATGGAGTAAGGAATGATGAAATAGAAAGGGAGGAAAAGAGTTTGGAAGTAAAATTAGACAGTATAGTTAAAATTCTAGGACTCACCTGGAACCGAAGCTCTGACGAATTGCAATACTCGGTGAATCTACCGCCTGTCTCCGCACCTGTAACAAAAAGAAAAATCATATCGGATGTAGCGCGTCTGTTTGATCCTCTAGGATGGATAGCACCATGCGTGATTAAGGCAAAGATTTTCATACAGCGTTTATGGATAGCTGGAACGGGTTGGGATGAGGAACCGCCAAGTGATCTATTACAAGATTGGTATACTTACCGCGAGGAGTTGAAACTTCTATGTGAATTTCGTATTCCCAGATGGTTGAAAACAAATTTGGAGGATGCCGTTGTAGAGTTACACGGGTTTTCAGACGCATCCAACGTGGCGTACGCGTGTGTAATATACCTACGCGTTATAGATATCACGGGAATTGTCCATGTCAGTCTTGTCGCAGCAAAAACACGAGTATCCCCTGTGAAGCAGATCACTATACCACGTCTAGAACTGTGTGGTGCGGTTTTGCTCGCGAAGTTGTCGGTGGAAGTTGCTGAAGTACTGAACATTCCAAAAAACTGTATTAGAGCATGGACTGATTCAATGGTCGTACTAGCATGGCTTGATAAACACGCTAGTAACTGGAAAACCTTTGTGGCCAACAGGGTTTCAGAGATTCAATCGACTCTAGAATCGTCGCAATGGTCTCATGTTGGTACAAAGGATAATCCTGCAGATTGTGCTTCCCGAGGAATTCGATCAATAGATTTCGTGCATCATGATATGTGGAGGTTTGGTCCTAGTTTTTTGTGGAGTAAAGAAGTGACATACACCAAGCTGAAGAACAATGACACAAATGAAGAGGAATCTGTAACGGTTCACGTAAGTGCTGTGGATACATCTATTCTAGAAAAATATTCTTCACTCTCGAAGTTAGTTCGTGTTGTAGTATATTGTAGGCGATTCATCACCAAACGAAACACTTCTTTGGAAACAAACAGGACATTCCAAGGTAGGCGTTTAAATACACACGAGTTGGACGACGCTTTGAAAACATGTGTAAGGTTATGTCAAGCTACAGAATTTAAGCAAGAAATAAGAGAATTACAAATTCATGGACAAGTTCAGTCAAAGCAATCAAAACTACTGTCTCTCACTCCATTTCTTGATGAGAAAGGGTTGCTTAGATCACGTGGTCGGATATCTAAGTCTCTTGAATCAGAAAACACAAAACATCCAGTTATACTACCACCCCAATCACCTTTAACGAAGTTAATTGTTAACGAAGCTCATCAGAAAACACTTCATGGGGATGTACAACTTATGTTGAATTATCTACGATCAACATATTGGATAATTGGCGCCAAGAATTTAGTTAAATTTCATGTCCGTCACTGTATGACTTGCGTTCGCCATAAGGCTAAAATACAGACTCAGTTAATGGGATCTCTGCCTTCTGTTAGAGTCACGCCGGCTAGAGTGTTTATTAACAGCGGCGTGGATTATGCCGGTCCAATAATGCTTAGGACTGCAAAGGGTAGAGGACATAAGGCTTACAAGGGCTATGTATGTTATTCGTGTGTATGGTGACAAAGGCCGTACACATTGAGGTGGTAAGTGATTTAACGTCTAGGGGGTTCTTAGAAGCATTCAAACGATTCGTGGCAAGGCGTGGCCATTGCGCCAATCTGTACAGTGACAATGGTACGAATTTTATAGCATCGTCAAGGGAGCTTAAGGATATGTTGAATGCTGAGAAATCTACCATGGTTCAAGAGGTTTCTGATAGTCTAGCTATGCAGGGAACAACATGGCATTTTATGCCAGCGAGGGCTCCAAATTTCGGAGGATTATGGGAAGCTGGTATAAAATCAACAAAATTTCATATTAAACGAGTAATTGGTGAGACAACTTTAACGTTTGAGGAGATGACCACTCTCTTGAATCAAATAGAGGCTTGTCTTAATTCACGCCCATTATCGATCGTCCATAATGATTCAGGTGATTTCAATCCACTAACACCTGGTCATTTTCTTATTGGGGAACCACTCTTAACAGTACCGGAAGCCAATTATAAAAATTGCAACAGAAGCTCACTGAAGAGATGGCAAATAACACAATTAATGCTTCAAAATTTTTGGAAAAGGTGGTCAACTGAATATTTGGTGCATCTGATGCACCGCTACAAATGGTCGTATAAAATTCCTGAACCTCAAATAGGAGACATTGTTTTGGTGAGGGAGGATGACTTACCTCCTAGTAGGTGGCTTTTTGGCAGAATTCTTGCTAAATATCCAGGATCGGACGGACTCACACGGGTAGTTTCTTTAAAATGCAAAAATTCGACGATTAAACGTCCCACTTCAAAGCTCTGCATTTTACCATTTACTGAATAGATGTTGTAAGCCTAGTTAAAATGTAGTGTGTTATGATTGTAACAAGATTTGAACCAAGGACTACATCTATTACTGTTATGTACACTTATTAAAACATAATAATAATATAGTAATTGTATTCATACTCAACAAAGACCGAATGAATAAACCATCTCACGGTGGGCGGTTGGAAAGGACATTCTGTCCTTGGTGGGCGGAATGTTGAAGAATGTATCACGCAATCGTTTCACCAATGGGTTTTTATTGTTATGTATCGAAAAGGTCCAATGTTTGGTAGTCCAAGATTTAGATTATACGATATAATTGGTTTACTAGTTCGTTAGTTTTGTTGTAGATGGCATGCTAACCAATATGTAAGGCATAACATAGATGTCGCTGTACATTTAGTACAACGATTCCTAGATCGCGGTGTCGTTTGTCGCCGTCAATTAATGTACGTCCCGCGAAAATTTGAAATTGTCATCCAATAAATCCAGTTCAAATGTTGCCTTGTGTTTCATTAAATACTGAGCTATCGTAAGAACAATTGCTTTAAAACTAAATACATACTAGGTCAAAGGACAAACTGTCGATCCATAAACCATTTTTTTTTTATATTGATTAGGTATACCAACGTTTATAATAATATTTAATAGTCAATTCGTTAATCTTGTTATTACTGTTAAACATTTATGGAATTAAGATTTTTTCTTTTTATGAATGAAAAAGGATCTACTCAAAAGGATCAAGGATCAAATCTTAAAAGGATCAGGTCGTCTGTCCACCGTGTCGGTGGACGACCTATGCCGCGCTTGCCGGTCCGTGGTCTCCACTCCAGAACCTTTCGGCCCCATCGGCCATCTGTTCTACGTGCTATGTGCCCTGCCCACTGCCACTTCAACTGGCTAATCTTCTGGGCAATGTCGGTGACTTTCGTTCTTCTACGGATCTCCTCATTTCTGATTCGATCACGTAGAGATACCCCGAGCATAGCCCTCTTCATAGCTCGTTGTGCAACTTTGAGCTTTTCTATAAGGCCCATAGTAAGAGACCACGTTTCAGTGCCATAAGTCATCACTGGTAACACACATTGGTCGAAGACTCTTGTCTTGAGGCACTGAGGTATTTTTGACGAGAAGACTTCGCGAAGTTTCCGGAACGCTGCCCAGCCGAGTTGGATTCGACGATTGACCTCTTTCTCGAAGTTGGACCTGCCTAGTTTGACTGTCTGTCCCAGGTAGATGTACTCGACAACAACTTCGAGAACTGAGTTCCCAACTGATATTGGGGTAGGTATAACATGGGCATTAGACATAATTTTCATCTTATCCATGTTCATCTTAAGACCTACCCGTTGGGAAACTCGATGGAGGCCTTCGAGCATTGTACTGAGGTCTTCCATGGATTCTGCCATGACTACAATATCGTCGGCCAATCGAAGGTGAGTGATGTATTCGCAGTTAATATTGATGCCAAGTCCTTGCCATTCCAGAAGCTTGAAGGCGTCTTCCAATGTAGCGGTGAACAGTTTCGGAGATATAACGTCTCCCTGTCTCACGCCTCTTTTCAATGGAATTGCCTTTGAACTCTGCTCCTGTACTCGGACTGACATGTAGGCGTTTTTGTACAAACACTTCAGCACTTCAATATACCGATAGTCAATACGGCACCGCTGGAGACACTCAAACACTGCCCACGTCTCGATCGAATCAAAGGCTTTCTCATAGTCCACAAACGCTAAACAAAGAGGCAAGTTATACTCTTCGGTCTTCTGTATAACTTGCCGTAGCGTGTGGATGTGGTCTATGGTACTATAGCCTTTTCGGAAACCGGCTTGTTCCGGAGGCTGGAATTCATCAAACCTGCGACTGAGACGATTCGTTATGACCTTCGAAAACAGCTTATAAACATGGCTCAAAAGCGAGATGGGTCTGTAATTTTTAAGTAAAGTGTTGTCACCTTTCTTGAAGAACAGCACCACCACGCTTTTGTTCCATGCTTCTGGCGTTGAACATTCGAGTAAGACGGTATTAAAGAGCTTCTGAAGGACTTTAAGTACCGGTGTTCCACCCGATTTCAGAAGCTCAGATGTGATACCGTCGTCACCAGGCACCTTGTTGTTCTTAAGCTGTTTCAAGGCCATTCTTATCTCGTACAGGCTGATGTCCGGGATATCTTCCGTATAATGTCGGGTCAGCTTGGCTCTTGGGTCTTTGGCCGAGCTGCTAACAGGTTTAGCAACCGAGGTGTATAGCTGTCCGTAGAAACTCTCTACCTCTCCTAATACTTCTGCTTTGGTCGACGCTACACTGCCGTCTTCTCTCTTCAGCTTCATCAACTGGCTTTGCCTAATAGACATGTCTCTTGCAAACACTTTGGAGCCTTTTTTACGCTCTATCGTCTCTTTAATACGGTTTGTATTAAAGATCCGGATGTCATGTCGCAAGGACTTCCATATTCGTCTATTGAGCAGCCTATATGCTTCAGCATCATGCGAAGACTGCATTTTCAGTAAGCGTCGTTCAGCCATGAGGTTGAGGGTATCGTTGGAGAGTTTCTGTGGCCTATCTGTACGGTGGGGTTTAAAGTATTTGGAACCCACTGTATGGACAGTTTCTACTAACCTGTTATTGATCTCGTCCACTGAAGCGATGTTCTCAAGGCAATCGAAGCGATTGGATAGCTCAAGTTGAAAGCTCTCGGGGTCTTGTATATGGGCACGAGTGGGTCGGAGCGTAGACTTTACCAGACGAGACCTCTCCAGTTTGATATTAATATTCACCGTGCCTCTTACTATTCGGTGATCACTACCGGTTTTAACCCTGTTGATCACGGAGACATCAGTGAATATTTGCCTTTTGGTCGTCATAATGAAGTCGATCTCATTTCTCGTGGAACCATCGGGACTCAGCCAGGTCCATTTCCTGTAAGGTGGCTTCTGAATGAAAGAGTTCATCATAATTTTTTTTTTTTTTTTTTTTTAAGGACCAACTAACAGTTTCACAATGTAAATTATATATAAATGTTTAAATTCTAAATTACAATAAGAGTGAGACCAACTTCGTTGACCACAAATTTCTTAAAGAAGTTATGAGGTTTAAGTTGTTGACGTGCAAACAGTGTAAATTATTCAAAAAGCTAGAATACAATATGGTATGAAAATAAAGATAAGTATGATAATATACAAAAATATAAGTATGCAGTTACATTATAAGCTTATTTTACATTATTCGAGAATAGTAAACCATAATTGAAACTTCCTATTGTTATGAGCTGAATTAGCTATAAAACAGTACAAGTCCGTGAACAGCATCACAATTGGTCGCTGCCTTTACCTCCAAGAAGGTCCAATACATACCTCCTAAAGCAATCCACAAGTTCATGAAATAAGTCTATACAATTGAAAAGATCATTATATGAACTTGTCATACGATACAGTGGTGATCGTTGACCAGCTTTAGTGCGACAAATTGCAATAGCAAACACTTTATGTTTATAGCGAAAAGTTCTAAAAGGTATTTTATATCGAAGCTCATTGACCAATTCTGAGCAGTCATATCTATTATGAACCAAGTCATACAAAAGCATTACATCTAGCTGTTGTCTCCTGGAGCTTAAGTCTAATAATTTATATTTATTTAGCAGCTTTTCATACGGTATAATATTATGACAGAGTTTGTAATGCATACAGCGTAAAAATTTCTTTTGAACTCTTTCAATATTTTTAATATAACACTTATAAAGCGGGTTCCACACTGACACAGCATATTCTAATTGTGATCGAACCAGTGACTTATATAACAATAGATACGTTATTTCGTTCTTAAAATAAATTGAGGATCTTATGACAAAATTAAACATTTTGAATCCACGAGCTGTTATATTTTCAATATGTACGTCTAATGTTAATTTACTATCTAGGGTTATTCTTAGGTCCTTTATGATCTGAACTTTTTCGAGATTAGTGTTACATAAGACATATGTATAACTGCTTACGTTTAATTTACTTGTGAAGGTAATTGATTTGCATTTATTAATACTTAGTAGTAGATTATTTTTAAGACAGTACGCCGAGAACCTGTCAAGATCTTGTTGAAAATTTAAGTGATCTTGATAATTATTTATGGTGTGGTATACTTTTAGGTCATCGGCATATAAAAGGAAATTGCAAAATTTAAAACAGTTTTTAATGTCATTAATATATAGTATAAAGAGTAATGGTCCTAATATTGACCCTTGGGGGACACCGGAACTAATTGGAACTAGATCGGATTCGAAACCGTTGATTACTACCTTCTGGCTGCGATTCGTAATATATGACTTAAACCAGCGCCACAAGTTACCACGAATACCATTATATGCTATTTTGTCTAATAGAATTCGATGGTCCACCCTGTCAAAAGCTTTTTTAATATCGGTATACACACTGTCAGTTTGTTTGTTCTTATCTAAGTTCCTGAATATTTCAGTAGTATATACTAAAAGGTTGGTAACAGTGGATCGACGTCGAACAAATCCGTGTTGTTGAGGTATAATAATGTTGTGTAAGCTAGGATATACTGCATTGTGTATAAGCCTCTCGAAAAGCTTCGACAGTGATGGTAAAATAGAGATGGGGCGATAGTTCTCGACATCTTTCTTTAATCCTTCTTTATAGATAGGTGTTATGCGAGCAACTTTCCAGATATGAGGGAAAACACCCTCGCGTATGCATAGATTAAATATATATTGCACTGGAAAACAAATAGTATCTGCGGTATATTTTAAAAACAATGATGGAATATTATCAGCTCCAGTACCTTTAGTGGGGTCTAATCTACGTAGTTCAGATCTGACATTATCCAATGTAAAATTAAGGTCACTTATAATTAAATCTGATGTTGGGTTATCCACAGTATGTGTGCTACTACCTATATTATATCCATCAGGAACGGTGGAGGGTTCAAACACAGAGCGAAAGTATGTTGAGTACATATTGCATACGTCTCTTGGCTCACTCGACATTATTTCTCTATAATAAACGCAACTAGGAATGTCATTATTTTTCTTTTTGTTAGCAATGTAAGACCAAAAATATTTAATGTTATTCTTAATACTTTCTTCGACTTTTGTAATGTAATTTTTGTAACATATTTCTGAATTTATTTTAAGTCTATCTCGAAACATTGCGATACTCTCATAATCCGATAAGTTATTTTATTTTTTCTATTTTATCCATGCATTCTTCTTATTAGCAAATATGTGTCTCAAAGATGAGTTGAACCATATAGGAAAACTAGACTTTTTAATAATTTTTGTAGGAACGTTCTTTTAAATAATACTATATAAAGTTTCATAAAAAGTATGAACTACACTTTCAGATGGTTTATTTTTAAAAAGAAGATTCCAGTCTGTTCCAATTATTTCATTATTTATTACTTTATAATCAGCCCTGTGAAAGCAATGCTTCGATTGCGGCTTGGATTGCATATGCTTGCAGTCACGTTCCCTAGGTACAGTTGCGTAGAAAGGTATATGAAATCCATCTATTGGTACTAAAGGTACTGGAGCAGGTAACAAGTTACATCCGGTTTTGTTCGATATAAATAAGTCGAGTATCTTAGAAGTTTTGTTTCTAATATGATTAAATTGAAAGCTTTTAGTTTCTGTCAGAAAACTAATCAACAGATTTACAGATCGACAAAAAGGAGACGTATGTAAAGGGAGCATATGGGTATAGTTAGGTCGCCATTCTAACGATGGTAAGTTAAAATCTCCTATAACAAAAAAATAAGTATCCTTAAAACATTGATAAACATTTAGTAGGTAGCTAACATAAGAGAGATAAACATCATATTTCTGACTATCTGGGATGTACGCGGCAGATATAGTGTACGTATTAGTATTAAATTCGAGCGCTATCGTTACGTAATCAACAATTGCAGCAGGGAGAGGGGTGGTAGCGGGAGGAGGCAGGATCGGTGGGGCTACGATGCGCACGCGCGCATCCGTAGATAACGAGCGCCGTACGGCAACGAGCACCCCACCGCCATCCCGCCGTCCTGTCGCTACACGGTCCCTGTCACTACGAAACAAAACATACCGCGAATCCATCAATTCATTATCATAAATGTCACTGGTCAACCAAGTCTCAGTCAAAATTATAATATCATAGTTGTGCAATAATATATTCATATATAGAGTGTGTAATTTAGATCGCAAACCACGACAGTTTTGGTAGTAAAATGTAATTGCGTTGTTATCCATTTTCGCCATTTACAATGAGGAATGTAAGTTTAAAAATAAAACATATAGAAATGTCGTGATTCGCAATCAAAGAAAAAAATGGAATCGAACATTGATCATATTTGTACAATAAAAACAGTAGCAGCATTACACATTCATAACACACTCTAAGTGGGTACCCGCGTAATAACTGTTTATTTACATAGTTATTTTTATACAAAACTGCAAAGACGCTATAATACGGGCTCATAAACTTACTGCTGTTATGCATTACATACGATAATTTATCACCTAAAGTAGCAAGTGTGCTTAGACAATATGTATACATATAAGTTTCGATATGTATGTTATAAGTAGAATAGGAAGTTACATACTTTAAAAAATGTCACTTTATATTAGTGACGTCCTGCGCACTGCGCACGGCCAGCACAGGGGAGCTGTCCGATTTACGCACCAGAATAGTACCGTGCTTAGCCCACACATATTTGTAATCATTGGCCCTTGCTTTCTCCCGGCATTCCCGAAATAAAATTTTATTGTTCAACGTAAGATGTTCGTTAGCATAAATTCGGTATGGTGTGCCTGAGATGCCGAGCTGGGATGACTCAACTACTTTTTTCATCCTAAATGCGGCTAAGAAGTTGTCACGTAAGATGCGGGACGAGAATTTAATAATAGTATTCTTTGGTCGCGGATCTTTGTTGTTTGCGTGGGGGACACGATGAACCGCCAAGATATCTCGCTGGGGAAGTTCGCATCCTATAGTAGTAGCGAGTTGCATGACAATAGTAATTAGGTTCTCGCCCCGTCTATCGGGGATGTTTACAAGCTCCACATTGCTAGCTCTAGCCAACTGTTCCATAAAGAGTCCCTCTTTCTCCAGGAAGTCGGCCAACCTCTGTCCCCTACGGTTCCGTTGTCCATAGCCAAATTGCCCCACTTTCGACTCATCCTCGCTTCTCTTACCCAACTTCGCGTTGAAGTCCCCCATAACAACTAGAAAGTGCGTTTCAGAGGTATGTATGGCCCGACTAATGTCCTCATACATATCCTCCACCTCATCATCCGGGTGCGACTTCGTCGGTGCGTATACCTGAATGACCTTCAGCGAATATCGTTTGGATACTCTGAGTATTAGGTATACGATCCTATTGGAAACGCTATCGATCTTAACTATGTTGTTAGTAAGGGACTTGTGGACGAGAAACCCGACACCACCTTGGGACTGTTGGTCGCCCTCCCGGTAGTAGAGTAGGTTACCTGATTTTAGGGTTATCGTGTCCTCACCCGCTCTACGGACTTCAGTGTGCCATAAGTCATCACTGTTAACACACATTGGTCGAAGTCTCATGTCTTGAGGCACTGAGGTATTTTTGACGAGAAGACTTTGCGAAGTTTCCGGAACGCTGCCCAGCCGAGTTGGATTCGACGATTGACCTCTTTCTCGAAGTTGGACCTGCCTAGTTTGACTGTCTGTCCCAGGTAGATGTACTCGTCAACAACTTCAAGAACTAAGTTCCCAACTGATATTGGGGTAGGTACAACATGGGCATTAGACATAATTTTCGTCTTATCCATGTTCATCTTAAGACCTTTGTTAGGAAACTCGATGGAGGCCTTCGAGCATTGTACTGAGGTCTTCCATGGATTTTGCCATGACTACAATGTCGTCGGCAAATCGAAGGTGAGTGATGTATTTGCCGTTAATATTAATGCCAAGTCCTTGCCATTCCAGAAGCTTGAAGGCGTCTTCCAATGTAGCAGTGAACAGTTTCGGAGATATAACGTCTCCCTGTCTCACGCCTCTTTGCAATGGAATTGCCTTCGAACTCTGCTCCTGTACTTGGACTGACATGTAGGCGTTTTTGTACAAACACTTCAGGACTTCAATATACCGATAGTCAATACGGACAGTCTTCCTAGGCATTAAAATTGACGCAAAATTACAATGGGGTCCTCATATAAATGCCCTGTCTGGGAGACTCAGTTCTGCTGCATATGCAGTACGTAAAATAAGAGAGCTAACAGATGCTTCTACGGCGCGGTTAGTGTATTTTGCATATTACGGCGTGAACCTATGTCTTCTAAATTTGTTTGTGTTTCTTTAGCTATTGAGTATTTGTCTTTTTTCTGTCGTGCTCTACTATTGCTCTTAATATGTAATCCTTTTCTGTTTCTAGATATGGTCTGTATTTTATAATCTGTGTTTTGTATAATGTGTCTAAACTTGTCAAACCTCTTCCTCCTTCGTCTGTTGGTAAGTATAACCGTTCTACTTCTGATTTTTTTTGGTGTGCTTTTTTAATTGTAAGAATTTTCCTAGTTTTAATGTCTATCTTTTTTAAAACTGCTGTTGAGTAATTTATAATACCGAAAGTGTATAACAAAACCGGGACCGCGTAAATGTTAATCGCCTTCAGTAGATTTCGGGCATTGAGATGTGAAGATGTTAGTTTTTTCACGCGACGGAAGTATTCTTTTTCTATACTTTGTCTTACTTTTCCGTGATCTATTTTCCCGGCTTCATTGATACCTAAATACTTATACTGTTCATCTACCTGCAGGTGTTTGAACTCGTCTCCACTCAGTAGTATGTGCCCTTGCCCTCGATGTTCTTTTCTCCTACCAGATACTAAATGCAATGCACTACATTGCATTTATTTAATCCGAATTTCATCCCTATGTCCTTGGTAAATGTTTCTGTGCTGTCTATTAAAACTTTAAGATTTGTCTTGTTGTTTGCATAAATCTTTAGATCATCCATGTACAGCAAGTGGTTGATTGTGGTGGCGTCTTTGAGTTGATAGCCTTTAATATTTGTGAAGGATTTGGGAGATGGGATTTATGCCCAGGCAGAACCTTGGAATATTCCTCGGCGGATAAAGATGGGATCGGTGGTTACAGACGTGTTCGATCCGCGAGCTGTCATGATCACATACCATGTGGGCATGACTTTCTCTAGAAAACTTCGGATAGCAGGTGGACATTTATAGAGGTCAAGTACTTTGAGTAGCCATTCATGCGACATGCTCTCAAAAGCCTTCCGATAGTCAATCCACGCCATGCTTAAGTTTTTTGGCATTTGTGCGCATCTTCAAGTACGGTTTTGTTGATCATGAGATGATCTTTGCAGCCCCGTACCTGGCATCTGCAACCCCTTTGCTCTGGAGCTAAAATGTCATTTTTGTCAAGGTGGGTGTGGAGTTCATTGGCTATTACGGATGTTAGTACTTTGTACATTGTGGGAAGGCAAGCTATTGGATGCCAGTTCTTTGGGTCCTGGGTGTCGTTGTTTTTTGGGATCAGTATAACTTGTCCCGTTGTAAACCAAGTGTCGACGGGTTCGACTCTTTTAATTATTTTATCAAACAAAGTGGCTAGATATTTATGTGTGCCGATTAGGTATTTTAAGTAATAGTTTTGTATTTTGTCTATTCCGGGTGTTTTCCAATTTTGTGTTTTTCTTATGGCTTGTTTAACTTTATCTACACTTATCGCTTCAAATGGGTTCTATGTCCTCTGTAGATTTTTCGATTTCTGGTATCCACATCGCGTCTTTGTTGTACTCAATGGGGTTTGATAACATAGTCATCCAGTAGTTTTGGATGTTGTTTCTTTCTGGAAATTGGGTAGGGTTCTGTTGCGTGTTGTTATCAAGTGATCTAAATAATTTATGTTGGTTTTCTGCAATCTGTTTGTTTTGTAATTTTCGCGTGATTATTTAGTCGTACCTACGGAGTCTACCTGCTAGGTCTTTTGTTTTTTGTTTCAGAATTTCAATGGTGGTATTTAATTTTTCGTTATCAGTTATCCTATATTTTTCGTATAGCTTTTGTTTGACATTGATCATTCTAGTACTTTTTACTCCGGCTTTTATTTCTACCAGCCGTCCTAGTTCTTTTCTTAAGTCCTCAATATTTCGTTTTAGCCTTTTTTTCCATGGTGGGTCCCGTTTTGGTGTTTGTGCTGTGATTGTTGGTGTGTATGGCGTTTGTTTATTTAATATCAGTAATGTTTTAGCGGCTGCGTAAATAATATCATTAATTCCGCGCAATGAGTTTTGGGTTGTTAACAAGTTTGGTAAGTATTGGTTGATTTTACTAAAGTTGCGAATAAAGTGTTTGTTGAAATTTGGTTTGGGCAGAAACTTTCTAAGTTCTATTTGTATTTCCTTGGGTTCTGATAAAACCTGCAAGAATTCTAATATAACTGGGTCTTGATCTTCGTTGACTTCAATTTCATCAACTTCTGTATCAGTGTTTGCATTTTGTGTATTGTCACCAGATTGAAGTATTCGGATGTAACTGCTAACTCTAGAGTATTGTATATATGTTGTGTCAGTGTATTTTTTGGTGTGTTTAGATGTTGTGATAAGTGAGATGAGTGAGTGATGTAGGGTTCTGGTGTTTCAGGTCTGTTGGTGTCTATAAGCTGGTTGGTGACTGCATGGAGGCTGGTATTGTCTACATTAGGTGATTGTACGTCTGGGTTTAGGAATGTTAGATCAGCTCGTTTTTTTATTTCATCTAATACTTCTGTTGCAATACATCTACGTGATAATACACTGCGAACCTGATTAGAGAGCGTGTTTCCTGTAAATTTCCTACACTTTGGGTTGTTCGAATTCCTGTCCTTAAAAAGTCTTTCAAGTCTTTTTATGTAGACTGGCCCTCCGGCTTTGGCTAGGTAGTAGCAGAACATAAGTTCTTGTAGTTCCGAGTGTGACCACTTTCTTCTAGCGTCATCCTTTGAAGATCCTGTGGTCGATACCAATGTACCGACAGAGCTTGCGGAAGATGCCTCCCTACTCCGCAAAGTATCACCGGTAGATGCGTCGGCTGTAATATTTTCGGGTCCCCCGACTCTCGCCCGCCTGCTCAGAAGAGAGTCGCTGACGGCTTGCATGCTGTAACGTCCAGCGTCAGCTCCAGACGTGCCCCGGCGCTCGGCCCCGGGAAGCGGCCCTATACGTGTTTCATTATTTGATTTCTCCATGTTGAATGGGTTACCATAGCCCTATTAGCCGCATAAGTTTCTATAATACGCGTGTCCGCCTATATTATATTATATTATATTATATTATATTATATTATATTATATTATATTATATTATATTATATTATATTATATTATATTATATTATATTATATTATATTATATTATATTATATTATATTATATTATATTATATTATATTATATTATATTATATTATATTATATTATATTATATTATATTATATTATATTATATTATATTATATTATATTATATTATATTATATTATATTATATTATATTATATTATATTATATTATATTATATTATATTATATTATATTATATTATATTATATTATATTATATTATATTATATTATATTATATTATATTATATTATATTATATTATATTATATTATATTATATTATATTATATTATATTATATTATATTATATTATATTATATTATATTATATTATATTATATTATATTATATTATATTATATTATATTATATTATATTATATTATATTATATTATATTATATTATATTATATTATATTATATTATATTATATTATATTATATTATATTATATTATATTATATTATATTATATTATATTATATTATATTATATTATATTATATTATATTATATTATATTATATTATATTATATTATATTATATTATATTATATTATATTATATTATATTATATTATATTATATTATATTATATTATATTATATTATATTATATTATATTATATTATATTATATTATATTATATTATATTATATTATATTATATTATATTAAATTATATTATATTATATTATATTATATTATATTATATTATATTATATTTTAATAAAATATATATTATATATTTTATTAAAATTGTAATAGTGTTCTTGTACTATCGATCATAAATCATAATAAATTAGATAAAATTAACACATAATACAAATTTTAGATGGCGGCTGCAAAAGATTATAATATTATATGAACTATATCGTACTGGGTGTCGTTTTTATGGTTTTCGAAGGTGTCATACATTTTATTTGCTAACTAGAATTAACTAGATTTAATGTCTACAGCGGAACAACGAATGTTATATTAAAAAAAAAACAATACCTTAATAAAACATTAAAAGTGACAACTATGGCTTCAATGAGGCATAGATAATTCTTTAATCATCTAGGCTTATTTTCCAAACTGTTGCATCTTTATACTGTGACAGAGGTTAGTAGCAATGCAATCGCAACTCAATAGTATACAGAATACCATTTATGTCAAAAACTATCAATTGCAAGCCGCTTAACCGCGATCGAACCTAAATAGCGAGCACAATACCAAAACTGACAAAAACGACAATTTTCGTGCAATTAAGTTGCTATTTCGCGGTTCAATATAGCTAAGAGAATAGCCCCCCTGGTCGTTGAGATGTTTGGCGTAGTGGTGCGCTCTCAATGCAAGCCGGCTCGATTACAAACCCCTAGTCAGTATCTCTCCTTTGGCTGAAGCGTGGGTCGTACAAAATGCTGCAACGCTACAGTTTCGGGAGCGAAGTCCGTTGGTGAGCGGGGGTGAGGCTCGGTGGGAGATCACGCCAGAGCGGACCTACGACCATTATGCAACCGTACACTGACAAACAACGAGTTCTTGGAAAACCTCCGAATTGCGGGGAAGCGGTGAGGGAAGTGTGGGGGGCGTCTCAACGCTATTGCGGAGAACGATCTCCCACCCAACTTAACACCAGCTGCGAGCACTGAACTCAGGAGATTTTTCTGAGGAACCTGAGTGATAATCGTATGGTAGCGAATTCACGTCGAAATTAGTCCTCTCTCGAGGTCGAATTTTAGTACAATGAAAAAACATGCTAAATACCGAGTCAGGGGGGGGGGATATAAGGAGTGGATTAGAAATATATATTTTTTTGTTTTTCTGTTTATCTGTTTGTCTGTCTGTTTGTACGGGATAATCTCGGAAACATCTGAACCGATTTAAATGAAATTTTGTATGGTGGTAGCTTATATCCCTGGTCAAAATATAGGATACTGTTAATCTCAGTAAATTAAAGAGTTCCCGTGTGATAGTTAAAAACTGTAATTAACCTTATCCCGCGAGGCCACGCGATCAAAACCGCTTGCGGGTCAGCAAATTGTCATATATATATATACATATATTTTACTGACATTGACGTTTGATAGGTCTGACAACTTTTGAGGACAGGCTTGTGTACTAAGAGAATATAACCTCTTCGTTAGTTTTTGTTGACAATTGAAACTAATCTTATAATAAATCTGTAGAAGTGAAAGTTCTACCATGGACACTTCTACGCTCCGCTGCGTAGTAATATTTTGGGGAAATTGTTCTGAGTGAGAAACAATTTTTAAAGCGCAAAAAAGGTGCATAAGGTCTGTTTGTCATCTCAAACCAACAGATTCGTGTAAAACTCACTTTGAAATGCTTAGTATTTTGACATTCCCATGTTTGTATATTTATGAAGTTGCTGTGTTTATGAGAAACAATCTGAATCTTTATGATGTTCCCAGAAGTACACGCTACAAAAATAAAGTATGCATGCCTCCACACAAAACTGCATTATTTGATAAAGGTATCTTTGGCATGGCTCCGAGATGGTACAATCGTTTACCTAAATCTATACTAGAATCTGACTGTCTTATGACATTTAAAAAGAAGTTGTTTAGTTTTCTTAGAAACAAATGTTATTATTCAATAATAGAATTTATACATGACTGTTCCTCAGAGCTTTAGTGACAGAATACTAGTTTGTTATCTCTTGTATTATTGTGATGTATTTTAGGGTCATATTAATCAGCAGCTAATTTTAATTTGACATTATAATTTTAGTATGACATAAAATATGTAAGTTTAATGTATCTTACTTGTATATCTTGATGTTAAATGACTATTGTACTTTGGGTGGCTTAGTGTCCGCTAGGAATTATATTCATCTATGGCTTAGTGTTAGTGACTGTCAAGTTTGTTGTGGTAATAATATTTCTAAATTATATTGTGGTATTTGATTAATAATTTAAATGACTAAAATTGTATTGTATGAATTATAACAATATTATCTATTACAATGTTGCATACCAATAATGGTAAAATATGGCGAGCCAATAAAATATGATACTAACTTTGTTACCCATATTTATGCAAATAAATTGATTTGATTTGATTTGATCTGTACATTGAAAAAGTAAAAAAACCAAACCGAAACCAAAATTTTTATGTTTGTCAAAAACTTTGTTCAGGCATCACGCAAAAACTACCAGTTCGATTACGATAAAACTTGGTATAATTATTGGTATAAATATTTAAAAAGTGGTTTTAAATGATAGCTAGATGTTGTACTGTTTCGTTTAGTTTTTTAAAAGATCTATTTAAACTTCTCGAAATGATCAAGCATGTGCAATAAATAATTAAATGCAGTCGCGTATTCCAGGAGAAAGTCGAGAGTATACCTCTATCAATAGAATGACGGATCAAAAAGACTCCGACAGAATTTTTGAGTTCATTAAATCTTCCTGGACTTCGCTCGCATACAATTAATTTACAAATCGGTGTTCCTATAATTCTTTTTCGTAATTTAAGTCCTCCTAAACTGTGCAATGGTACTCAATTAAACGCATAGATTTACAACTTAACATAATTTAGGCAGAAATTTTAACCGGTTGTGGTGCCGGGGAAAGTGTTTTGATTCCTAGAATTCCTTTGTTTCCGAACCATTTCCCATTTCCGTTTAAGACAGTACAGTTTCCAGTAGCTTTAGTTACGCCATGACAATAAATAAGGCACAAGGTCAGACTCTAGGCGTTGCTGGCGTAGATCTCAGCGTGAGTTGTTTTTCACATGGTCAGCTTTAGGTCGCTCTTTCCCATGTGAGCAGTCCAACACTTTCACACAAAACTAAACTACACAAAACTTTCATTGATAAGTTTCGTCATCCACGCGAACGCGGGCACAGCTAGTGTGTATATATGAGTATTGCGTATTATTTTATTTATGTATAGATATTTAGCACTTATTCGTATATCTCTCTCTTTGCTTTTTTATATTTTTTATATCATATTTGAGACTGTGTACATCGCCTTTCTTTAGAAATCAATATTTAATCCATCCAAAAGCTGTATGGAAGAAATCGCTCTAAGATCGCCTTTTGTAGGGTATGAATGACATTGTAGCATGTGAAATCACTAGGCCACTGAGATTCGTAAACTAATATACCGGGGTGACAAGCGCAGTGCATTGCTACGCTTAACTTTTTAAATGTATTTCCAAGTAATACCATTCTTGCTTGCATCATGTGACTCCACATAGATGTTAAATAACTATCATAACAGGAACATTTTTTCAAGACGAAAAGCAGCCTATGTTTTGATTGTGGCTTCAATCTACTCGTATTGTACATGTCGGAGACTAGTATGTGGTGGTGTGTCTCCTGATGCTGGATAATAGGATCCAGGGTTACTTGTAGAAGGCGTGACGTCATCAGGGTAGTCCATGGTACAAGTACAGTATGACATATTCTCGTAAACTGCTTTGTACTTCCATTTATTTACAATGTCTTGTGGAGGTCCACACTCTAGGGTGGCTTGTATTAGAATGACTCGCTTACTCGGGTCTTCGTCTAGTTCAGCTGGTGTTACTACGTTGAACGGGAAAAGGGAGTCAACGCTGAGCTCTCTGCCCCTGGCACGTCTCCGTCCATGACGATGATCGGGTCATTTGAAGATAAGCTTCATGGCTTTTTCCCACCGGTGGTTGTCGGGGCGAGTCAAGCACACTGGGCGAGACCTCTATTGAGCGAGCCGATCGGCGACCGCGATAGCGACCACCGGTCTACTCTCCACCTTCCACCCTCGTTTCTTCATTTTCTTCGTCCCTCCGTGGGACGAGCTCTTGCGAAGCCGGTTTCATTTTTCGTTGGCCAGAAGCGTCAGGAGGTCTCGCGTGTAAGGGCGCGATGCCAAAACCGGAGTATTTAAGCATTAAAAAATCAAAACATATTTCTCTTAGCTGCCATGACTGATACCGGTGTTTTGGCTTATCAGCGCCCTCGATATCTGGTCGAAGTATTGATGAAAGATCCACATTGCTGACCCATGTGCTTAACGAAAACATATCTAGTTGTTTGCTCGAATGAATACAAGTATTTTTAAGATACTCATGCACTGAAACTAACAAGGGCTTATATCTGCGTCTCCAGTAACCGGTTTGAGATAGGTCATTTAATTTTTCTAGGATGCTAATAATTTCACTACATAGGGATTTCGATTTTAACCAAAACTTACCGGCTAGGTAATACCTGCGTGTTTTTAATGGCTGTAGATAGAGTTCACATTCCATTACATGTATTGCTGTGCTTTTTATAAATCCTCCGATAATACGCATGCACTGGTTTTGAACCCTGTCTAATTTGCCCAAATGTGTATTGCAGCTGCTTCCATACAATAGACTCGCGTAATCCATCTTGCTACGAATCATAGCTATATATATACGTCTCAGGTTGCTCGGGTGGATACCCCAACAGGATCCAGCCAGTGTTTTAAAAATATTTACGAGACGCAGACATTTTGCCTTTAGCTCGTTGACATGTTTTGCCCAGCGTAGAGACCTATCTAACCATAGCCCCAAATATTTCACGCTGTCTACAACTTCCACCGTCACGCCATTAATGTATATGTTTATTGATTCTCGTCGATACCCTCTTTTAAATATGCATATTTTAGTCTTTAATGGTGAGATTTCTAATCCAACAACTGAAAGAAAATCGACGCATTTATTTATGGCCGATTGCAGTTGCTTTCTTCCCTCCTCCAAACAATCGCAGCTAATATACATGACGAAGTCATCTGCATATTGCGAAATGTGAACATTATTTATACTTTTACAGATATTGATCGTTGCTATATTAAAAAGCTGAGAAGATAAAGGGTCACCTTGAGCTAAGCCTCGACACGTGTTTCTACCACATTCGTATGTTGGTGTTTGAATTTTTAAACATCTTTCTTTCAAGAAATTCCACAAATATCTGCATATTAATGTACTGATGCCTAACTGTTGCATTAAATTTATCATAGTTTTTATATCTACATTGTTATATGCATTTTCAATGTCTATAAACGAAGCTATGGTCATTTGATTGTGTGAAAAACCAGTCTGTATTCTTGAAACTAATGCAGTAAGGTTATCTGTCGTGGCGCGACACTTTCTAAAGCCAGTAGTATGTGTTGATAAAATATTTTTTTTTTGTA
Organism: Selenia dentaria; assembly: GCA_917880725.1. Taxonomy (NCBI): domain Eukaryota; kingdom Metazoa; phylum Arthropoda; class Insecta; order Lepidoptera; family Geometridae; genus Selenia; species Selenia dentaria. The sequence goes on along the minus strand of OU862877.1, from coordinate 13,482,652 downwards.
TAAACCATTGCAACCGCTTGTTTAAAATGCAATGAAACGTTTTACAGAGACAGGAAATCATAGATATTGGACGAAGGGATCCCGGTGCTTGGCGGTCACGCCCTGGTTTAGGTATCGATATTATTCTGATATCCCGCCACTGAGTAGGTACAAAGCTGAACTTGTAGAACGTGTTATATAACACAAGCAACACAGTCTTCCCATTGTTAGGTAAGTGTTTTAACATTGAGTATGATATTTGATCATTTCCGGGAGATGTATCCTTGTGACGCATGCAACAGTCCTGTCTAGTGATTGGCACATCAATACTCGTTGTCACTAAAGGAAAACGCGGCTCGCCCGGAATTACGTAATCAGGTGTTAGACTATGCAAGAGTTTGTTGGCCTTCTCCTTATCTACGGTTGTCCTAGGTATATTGTGTCCGTTCAACCATTTTATTTTGCGCCACATCTCACTTTGCGTGATTGTGTGGTCCAATGAGGAATAATAATCCTGCCACGATTTATCTCTCAATTGCCGTAGTAATTTCTGAGAATCCCGGAGTTTTTCTTGCAATTTTGACAAGTTAAATGGGGTAGGGTTACGTCGAAAGGTGGCAAGAGCGAGACGTCGCTCAGCTACCAATTTTGATAAACATGGTTTCCAATAGGGCTTGGGTTTAAAAGCGCTGCTAGGATTGTGATTTATCTTAATTTGCGGAATAAAAAGATCAGCTGCTGTGTTAATACCGTTAACAAAAAGGTCATAAAGTTGTTGTGGGTTTTCTAGATCATACCTAAAGTCGTTAAAAATAGTGTGTAATAAATTAGTATCAGATGACCAATCTGCCTTTTTGTAGTTACGCCGTAAGGTTACGCATTTAGTATTTGTTTGTATATGCGTGGATAATTTTATTATTAAATGGTCACTACCTAAAGTTTCGTTTATCGTACCCCAGTTAAAGCTTATCGCAATATCAGTCGAGACTAAAGACACGTCTGGCGACGATTTCTGTAGCACGTTATTGACTAGTTTCACTCGTGTTGGACTAATGTTATCATTCAAAGTAGTAAAATTGCATTCCATTAGTGCATCCAATAACAGCCTCGGGTGTCAGTTTTGTTTGACCAATTTGTATGGTGCCCGTTAAAGTCGCCAAGTATGACACACTTTTTATCCTGAATACTAAATACTTGTTCCCAGGCAGATTGACTAGTGCTCGGCGCGCAATATATGGAAGCTAAATATTGAATATGCTTGCAATTGAAAATTTTTATCATAACTAGTTCGATGCCGCCTACACAGGTAGCCTTATATAAACACGCATCTATGGAATTGTGTACAAATATAGCCACACCACCGTACGAATCGTGCCTATCGTTGCGATAAATATTATAGCCAACCACCTGTAGTTGGCTGCCGGGCTCGAGCCACGTCTCATTGAGTGCACCAATGTGGACCTTCTCTTGCAGTAGAATATGTTGTAGTAATATAAGCTTAGGTCGAAGACTTTGCGCGTTCCATTGGATTATATTAAGCTTAATAATATTATGGTTGTGATCCATTATGTACTAAAACCTAAAAGTCCAATAGTGACTTCAATATTGGCCAATCTGCGATATTTTCGACGACCACCAAAATAACCCATTCTATGCAGCACTTAATAGCACTTTGCACTTTTTCGGGTGTCGTAACACCTCGAAAGAATAATATTTGCTTCAATCAAGTCAACAACTCACTAAATTTCACTTCTTTCGTCTTCGTCTCTTCATCTTCGGGAATGTGCTGTTGAGAAGATCCAACACCAGTAGGGATCTCGATATCAAACGATGACTTCATTTCTTCCACCCGCCTTTGTTTCTTTGAGCAATGAGGGTTTTTACTGCTGCCTTTGTGTGCGGTCGCTTGCGTAATAATATCAGCAAACGATGGCGTTTTTGGGCTGGGTTCTACAGGTGTTATGATAGGAATGTGAGACTTTATTTCTGGTTCAGCGCGTAGGTCATTTAGTTCCGGTTTACGAACCGGCACGTACATTGTCAGAGCACGACGATATGTACAGTTAAATTCTGACATGATCTCCCACAACCTCTTCTGTTTAAGGTACGCCGGACAAGATCGTAGCAACACCATATGCTTTCCGTCACAGTTTACGCACTTGAATAACGTGGTGTCACAGTTGGGATGGTTGTCACTACATTTCGGGCATATAACTTTCAATGAAGGGCATCTTTTTGACGTGTGACCGAGCTTCCAACACCGAGTGCACTGCGATACTGGGAACACATAGGACTCTACCCTTATTTGTAAACCATCCACTGTTATATATGACGGGCGGAACGATCGTTTAAAACATAAACGGATGGATTCACAAGGCTTCCATCCGTCACCTCCTGAGTTTCGACGCGTTAATCTGCTGACGGTTATGAGTTCTCCCGGTACCGGACACGTTATGCTCTTAAATATTTCTTCCTCTGTCATGTCTATGTCAACGTCTTTAATTACACCATACGATAGATTGACCTCCATGGCCCTCTGGATTCTCCAACCCTTATCGATAAAAGTTTTGCAATTCTCGAGTTTATCTGCACTACTCTCGTTTGCCGTGTCAACTCTGATTTTATAGGGGTTTATATATTTTACTTTATCTTTGTCTGGTATACCTTCATTCTTTAGAAGTTTCGCCAGCGTAAATTGCTTGGGTAGTATTTCTTTCGATGAAATATAAATTTCAATCCTCTCTCCCCTGACCTCAGCTTTGAGTTTCTTCTCCTTATTCTTAACCACAGTCCATTCATCTTCCACTTCTTCTTCTCTTCCTCTCTTGGTCTTTGCTCCACGATATTGTTTTCTTCTTCTTCTCGTGATATCATCTCGCATTGTTCCGCCTCCGCCAACTCAACAATCATCTCCTGCTCGCTTAATGAGCTAGGGATGCTCATTTCTCGCTCGTTCGTATCTTCATCCATGGTCGGCGACCGGCTAGGGCCCGTAGGCACTAACCTAACGGTACAAATTGTTGATTGGTTGATGTTCACAATGGTGCAATTGAGTGTCAGGTGGTAAGTGAAGTGTATAAATTCATAAAACATTATTTTTGCTTTTTTTCGCCAATCGTGTTGGCAAGTTTTAGTAATGCATCCACGTAACTCATACAAAACAGCATTTAAATAACTGACTTCTTTCTTAGAGCAGACTCTAACTACCTACTTGAAAAAAGTTTATATATATATGAAGTTACCTAAATAAAACTACATTTTAGCCGCATAATTTGTTCTTTATAGGGTTGTCCACTGCAAACCACTCATCTGTATGTCTGCCAAGATCCTTTTTCATTCAAAAAATAAAAAATCTTAATTCCATATATGTAACATTTGATAACAAAATCAACGAATTGACTATTAAATATTATTATAAATGATGGTATATTTAATCAATATGAAAAAAATATAACAAACTTATTATTTGCGGTTGCAGTTATAACCGTGTTTATGGATCGACAGTCTGTCCTTTAACCTAGTATGTATTTAGTTTTAAAGCAATTATATTAGATGCTTGCTTCACTTGCTTGATTCTCAATCTATTGATAAGGTACGACACTATCATATTACACGTTTGTTTTTGCCCTTATGAGATCATTTCCGCAGCTACTTCCGTTTTTCTGTCATTTCTGTCTCTTACCGGTATACGCTAATGACAACTCTATTTTATACTTACTCTGAGACAGATGTGTACCACTGTAGCAACACAGAGGCACATTAGATATATAGAGAACAGTACGGAAATTACCTTCAATCTTCCGAAACGGCCCACTGACATAAACATGGGACGAGACCCCTAAGCGGTTCTCGCGGTGCTGTCAGTAGTGAGTGTTACAAACTATTTCTACATCTTAACCTTTTTTATATAATCTTAAATATGAAATGCCACACTTGACTGACTGCTATGTATTTTAAAATTATAATAATGTTCTTGTATAATCGATCATTAATCATAATAAATTCGTAAAACATAACACATAATACAAATCTTAGATGGCGGCTGCAAAATATTATAATATTATTATGAACTATATAGTACTGGGTGTCGTTTTTATGGTTTTCGAAGGTGTCATACATTTTGTTTGGTAACTAGAATTAACTAGATTTAATGTCTACAACAAAACAACGAATGTTTTATTTAAAAAAAACAATACCTTAAAACATTAAAAGTGACAACTATGGCTTCAATGGGACATAGATAATTATTTAATCAACTAGGCTTAGTTTCCATACTGTTGCATCTTTATACTGTGACAGAGGTTGGTAGCAATGCAATCGCAACTCAATAGTTAACAGAATACCATTTATGTCAAAAACTATCGATCGCAAGCCGCTGGACAGCGATCGAACCCAAATAGCGAGCAGAATACCAAAACTGTCAAAAACGACAATTTTCGTGCAATTGAGTTGCTATATAGCGGTTCAATAGCTAAAAGAATAGCCCCTCTGATCGACCGGTATGGAAAAACGTTTATTTTTCTTCTCATTCTCGGAGAACTGTAGCACTTTTAACATGAGATTTCTCCCTTCACTGTGTATAACTTTCCCCATGTTATTCTTGTTTGAACACTGTTCATCAGTTAATATTCAACAATCAAAAGTAACAAAACAATAATCAAAACAAAAACTATATAACAAAAACAGAAAACAAGCCAATTTTAGCAAGAAAATGAGCCAAACTATCGAGGCGTATATCGGTAACAAAGATGCTGACCGTACTGATACTTGCCGGGCGAGAAAAGGGAATGCTGGGCGAAGCGGGCGGGGACCCGCATTCCAGCGATGCGTCCAGTTAATGTGACCGCGTTGTAGTTCCTTAATCTGAAACTATAGAAACAATTATCTGAATATGTGTATGTTTGTTAGTTTACTTAATAATTAATGCTTATTATGTATTATATAATATTCATAATTTACTACTGTCCCGACTCTATTGTACTCTTTCTTCTCGAAGAGCTTCTTCATAAAGAAGAAAGCGTGCCATATTATATAAAAACAATACTTAGCAATGAATTTATAATAATTTTAATAACAATACGAAACCTCTATACCCGTCGTTTAAAGTGAGGTTAAATTCCGCTCTAACTTTTATTAAACCACGAAAAACTACCTGTCAAAATATATTTGGGAGTAGGTTCCACGCAAGACAAAACATCAAATTACGAACTACGGATCGAACTTTTGATTCGAAAGACTTTCGTAGTAGCAGTACGTGCAATCCGTCAACCGAAACTTTATACTTCGTTTTTGGTAGTAGGCCTCCAGCTCCGAGTTGTACTTAGAAGAATAGAAAATAATGGCATAAATTCCTCCAAATACATTTTCGGCCAACCAGAAGTAAAGTTTCTCGGATTTGGCGTAAACAAAAACGGAATTAAACTGCCTGCCGAAAAGGTCGCGGCAATACCCCAAGCCAAACACTAAAGAAGAGCTAAGGAGTTTTCTCGGAATGACTAATTTCTACAGAGAACATATACCAAACGCCGCTTCAATACAAGCGCCGCTGGAAGCTTACCTACACAATGTGAAGAATAAAAGACAAAAGAAAAATAGAATAAAACAAAGAGTAAACAGAAGCATTCAAAGCATGCAAGACAGCAATAAAAAATGCAGCATTGCTCGCTCATCCAGCCCACGATACAAGCCTGGCGATATGTTTCGACGCATCCGGGGCTGTACTTCAACAACACATTGTAGGCAAAAGATAGCCGCCAGGCTACTTCTCGAAGAGATTTTCTAGCACGTAATAGTTTTGGGTAGAAGTTAGATAAAAATATAATGGAAAGTACTATACTGTTTCAGGAATTATTTAATAAACATACTCTTATCAATTTTATGGGCAGTTTTAAAAGTCAAAGTCAAAGTTAAAATGATTTATTCAATTTATAGACTACCGCCGCGTTCCAAAATATTGAGCCTACCGAGAAGAAGCGGCAAGAAACCCGGGGCCATTCTTTTCATATAAATATTTTACAATATTTCTACTACAATATTTCCCTGTAAAATTTCACAATTAAACTAATAGCAAACACATAAAGAATCGCAACATTCAATATGTTATATTCAAATGTAATCTCACAATAAAATTAAAACAATAAGCTAAATTCAAATTACAACGTACAATAATAAATTACTTAACTTCTTCATATTTCGATCGGGCAGCACTTCGCCGTTGAAATATCATTTTACAATATTTTGCCATTTTAAACACCTCAATAGGTCCGCTCCGCACGGCAGTCGGGCACAAAAGTGAGTCTGGTCGCCTTACGCTACCGCTTTTGTAGCAATGAACAAATAAAGTGACTAAGCGACTACCGTACGTAAAAATTGTGCGATTTTATGATCTAAAAGCATTTCAATATGTATAATAAAATCTGTAATGATTTTACACATACTTTAAAGTACATAATATACATTATTAAAAATAAGTATCAATCTGCCAAATGATGATTGTGATCATGACAGGCTGGAACGATATCTAAATCATAGTTTCACATTAACAAGGTATTGCTATCTAGCACTACCTTGTTTATTCCACGAATTACATAGCCACATATAAATCATACATCGGATACAATACAATATACGTATGACTTAAGTCATATTTTCGTATTAAAATACCACATAAAGCACTTCTAAAACATTACATAAATTTTGGTAAGCAAGTTTTTTATATCCTACATAACTTACGTATGTAAATATTGTACATTATATTTTAATTTGTCCCATAAAAAAAAGCCAATTATATTTAATGAACAAGTATTTCGATAGATAGTAACTCAAATTTTGAGTAAATCTATCACACGCATTAAAATACAGCACATTCAACCGATAACTTCTCGCAATATACCTACATGGCAGTCAAACACTTCAGAAAAATGTTCGAAGGGCGCTGCCTCAGCATACTTACCGACCACAAACCACTAACATACGCACTACAGAAACCACCGTCTGCAACTGAAACGCCGCGCCAAGCAAGGCAACTCATATTCATCAGTGAATTCACGACAGATGTGAGATTCATATTGGGATCCCATAACCAAGTCGCAGATTGCTTGAGAAAAATATCCGTGGAAAGCATAACTTGTCCAAACACAAAACGACCTGTTGAACCCTTAGTTGTCAGCGACCACATTAAGACAATTGGAATTGCCAATTAAGCATTGGTTCTATACCGACGGCAGCAAAGAACAAACGGATGTCTACAAAATCACTAGTTTTCAGGAGAGCGATAATAACGCAAAAATGGTTTAACTTCTACAAGAAGAAAGCTAGCTCCTTCAAATTCGCAATAGTTAATCAAAATGACATAGCCAACAAAATAGTTAAAGTCACTTTGGTAATACATGTATTTTTTTCAAAATACGGTAGATGTTTTCATCTACTTTGCACAAAACAAATAACTAAATGAGTCAACTGCCATACGTTTGCTTCTACGCAGGACTTTTTAATTGTAGATTCTTAAATAATGTTCCTTATAAACGCATGTGGTGAAGCATCAATGTCTTTTTAAATTATAATAAACATTTAATATTATTCTCTGTAATGTTTAAAGATTTATGAGTCTGTAATTATAGAATTTTCGCATTCATCACATACTAGTTGTTAATAAACCCTCAAATTAAGACAGGTATATATATCGCAGTGCCCACGTATTTTGTCAGCTGTTTTAGTTTACTAACAGTCTGAAGAGATAGCGTTAGCAGTATCGCAAGGATAGAAATACGCTCTAAAACCTGAGGCACTGATTGGCCAGAGGGCTCGCCTTTTAATGTATGATATCAGATGGAGGGTGGTTTGAAATTATTTACATCCACCTCGAATATTATTATAACACGCATGAGAATGGAAGATTCACGCAAGACAAGTGCCACGGCTCGTTAATATTTTTTGCTTTTTATGATGTATATTCTCCTGAAATAACTTTAGGTATATCGGATAACATATAACTACGTGCAGTGTACAAAATAGTGTAGCAACCATCAAGGGAGCGACGACACAAAATTATATTTCTACGGATTTTATAACGGTGTCGCCGGCCGGCCACCATCACAGGCAGAGCATACCGAAGAAACGTGAATCTGCTGTAAATCCCGTGTTGAAGGATTTGTTAGTGAACTTGGATGGTCTACAGGTACGTGAGCATATTTATCTTTATATGAATGAAAAAGGATCTTGGCAGACATACAGACGAACAGACGGGCAACAAAGTGATCCATTAAGGGTAGATTTGTCCTTTTGAGGTGGACAACCATACAAAGAACAAATTATGCGGCTAAAATGTAGTTTTATTTATGTAGCTTCAGATATATAAATTTTTTTCAAGTAGGTAGTTAGAGCCTGCTCTAAGAAAGAAGTCAAAAGGAAAGGAAGCATTACTAAAACTTGCTAACACGATTGACGAAAAAAAGCAATAATAATGTTTTATGAATTTATACTCTTCATTTACCACCTGACACTCAACTGCACCATTGTGAACATCAACTTATAATAATCCAACACTATTACAAGTCAAAACTTAAAAATCAACACAAAAGAACATAAATTATAATATTCATTGTTAGCTTTTTCTCGCCATCTGCATGTTCAAACAAGCTAAACGAATTATAATCACAACACTGTTTGTTTTTGCCTTAGTGACGTCACACTTGAACAACGAACTATGGAGTGGGCTATGCTCGGGGTTTCTCTACATGATCGAATCAGAAATGAGAAGATCCGTAGACGAACTAAAGTGACCGACATAGCCCAGAAGATAGGCAGTTAAAGTGGCAGCGGGCAGGCCACATAGCACGCAGAACAGATGGCCGATGGGGCCGGAAGGTTAGGAAAGTGGAGACCACGGACAGGTAAGCGCAGCGTAGGTCGTCCACTGACAAAGTGGACTGACGACCTGACAAAGGTAGCACGACGACGTTGGATGCAGCCGCTTCCAACCGGTCCTTTTGGAAATTTCTGGGGGAGGCTTATATTCAGCAGTGGACGTCCTATGGCTGAGATGATGATGGTGATGACTTGAATAATACTAATAATAATCGAATAATAAATAATAATAATAAATAAATAATAATAATAAATAAATAATAATAATAATAAATAATAATAATAATAAATAACAAAAAGCTCCAAGGGTGGAAGTGTTAAAGGGCATAACGCCGGTAGTAGCGCTCTAGTGAAACCGCAGCACACCTCTCGACACCCTTTAGCCATTCACACCAACGTTGCCCCTTTTGTCACCATTGATAGTGGCTTTTATGGGGGGCCCGTTTAGTGAGTGGCAAGTCACCACCTGCCTAAATATTTTAAGATGAGACTGAAATTGGCAGGTGCCGTAGTCTCGACCATAGCCCACTATCTCCCGTATCACTAATAAGTACATTTCAATAACCATGCCATTTTACCCATTTTTGTAATAGATAACCTGTAACCTTCATGAAATCAAAATTTTAATGAAATTCTACGGATGGAATTATTTGTTTCTACGCCGCCATTTGCAGACAGGGTTTTTTAAGATTTGTTTTAGGATTTGTTAAGAGTACGACAAGAAAAGTACACAGTTTAATAGTAGTGTCAACAAAAAAATCCTAGATTTACAATGATTATAGGGTCTGTTCTGACAGAGAGCAGTCACACGTTCACACGGTCAGTTTTGCGTTCGAGCGTTCAGCTGCTCACGAATTCCGCTGTTAGACGTTCTTAACTTAACTTTCTTTTGTTTATTTCTCATTGATCTGTAGTGCACTGGATTATAACTCTCGTCATTTGGTCTCCTTTCTATGTCGTTCATAAAAAAAGTATAGAACGGGAATAAAATAAATGTTTAAGCATATTATGTTCCAAACTGGGTATCAAAAGAAAACTTTCCTCGTATTCTGGAAGGTTGGCCAAATATGAAATGCAAAGCCATTAAACTCGGCGATTAACGCCCTACATTTATTATATGGTCAGACGTCGCAAATTGTTAAACGTTGCACATTTAATGATCTGGCATGTCATGAAATAGTAAACTGTCAATATTTTATGAAATTATCGACTAAGTTTTCATGATTATGTTCAATTCTATGATTCTGTAATGACATACACGACACAGGTCTAAAATTTGTCATATTACTTCTAATCATTTATTGACTGTTTTCGTTTTGTGTGCCAATAAATGAATAAAAAAAAAGTAGTAATGTACTTCAGGTAGATGAGAGAGAAAAAATACATTTTGAAATATACAGGATTTTGATTTGATAATTATAAATATTTTGAATAAATATTATTTTTACCTAGTAACATATGCTTATGTTAATAATAATTACATAAAAAATAAGAGCTACTTTGTAATTTCGGCTAATAATGATTTTTTTAAAACATTGAAATTTATAGAGATTAACATCCACACCAATTATGTCAAACTTTCAACAAGACGCAGAATCAATCGTAGAAACTGACAGTAGCTACCAACGAATCGGAGCCTGTTTGTTGCAAATTCAAAAGGGAGAGAAAAATGTTATAGAATATGCAAGTAGATGCTTAAAAGATGCTGAAACTAGATACCATATAATTGAATAAGAAGTTACAGCAGTACATTGGGCAATTGCTAACAAGTTTAGAATGTATTTACTTGCAAAACACTTTACACTGATAACTGACAGTTATTCTACGGCATACATAATAAATAAAGCAAAATTCAATAGAAAGTTTGCTAGATATGTTATCGACTTAGCACCATTTGACTTCACACAGATTCACAGACCAGGAAGTCAAAATAAAATAGCAGATCACTTGTCATGGTATCCATTGAATGAGATATGTCTTATGGTTATAACTAGCAACACCGAAAAGCTAAAATTAGCCCAAAGTAAAGATCCCTATATTCAACTAATATGCAAATCATTGCAACAAGAACCTACAACCCAACATTTAAAACAAGTACAAAATTCATTTAAACTGCAAGAGAATGTATTAATTCATGTAAACAAAGAACAGTTACAAAATCAAGAAAAATAATAGAGCCGCAAAGTTTGAGATCAAGTGTTTTGAAATTAGCACATGATGACAATGGACATTTAGATTTTGAGACAACATTGTGTAAAATTAAAAGTAAATATTGGTGGAAAACAATGAGACAAGATGTAAAGGCGTATACAAAATCATGTATGACTTGTACAAAAGTAAACCGACGTACAACATTAGCTTATGGAGAAATGGGACAGAGACCAATGCAAGTAATTTCTGCTGATCATATAATTGCATTACCACCAACAAAATCAGGAAACACATACATATTAGTACATATATACCATGCTACAAGGTACATAATTGTAAAACCGACATGCTTGCTTTTCAGCTAAGGAAGTAATTGAAACAATTGAAAATGATATAATATACCAATATGGACCACCACTAGCTTATATATCAGATGGAGCACCATGTTTTACAAGTCAAGAAACATAGAAGTTTTTCTCCAAATATGGAATAGAAAGTATCACTACCAACTACCAACACCATACACACCGATGAGTAACGGATTATGTGAAAGAGCAAATGCAACAATAATTTCAACACTTACCAAATTTGCACTAGAATATAAAGAAGAATGGGATAAATTACTACCAAAAGTAGTATTGGCCATTAATACAGCAAGACTAAAAACTACAAGACATTCACCATTTTATTTATTATATGGTTTTGGACCAAGAATTCCCCCAAATGAGATACATTTTGGAACAATAATCAATGATATTGATAGAAATCACCAGTTAGATTATCTAGAAAAAAGCCATAAAACAAGCATTACAGAATATTAACCGAGCTCATATGTATAACAAAACTAGATTTGATTTAAGAAGAATTCAAGATAAATTTCAAGTTAATGATTATGTTTTTTATGAATGGCATAAACCATCAGACTCAAAATTAACTCTATGATATAAAGGTCCATTCATTATAACAAGAAAAATTGGTTCTGTATGCTTTGAAATTCAAGAAGTACAGAAACCCACAGTAAAGAAGATAGTTCATGTTCAGTTCTTGAAGAAAATCACCTCTCCTCATAATTTAGATTCTTTTTCAGGATTTTCAGATAATATCCAAAGCGATGACCAAAATATAACCAGTGATGATAACCATAGTAATCAAGGATATGACCAAATTATCCCCCAAAATGACCAAAACCAGTGTAACCAAGGATATGATCAAATAAACCACGATGACTTCAGGTATTTCACAACTAGAGGTGGACGTTCAGTAAAGTTACCTATAAACTATAGTAAATTTTTCTAAGAACTTAATTTAATACTATGTAAATAGATAAGTAACACTTTCACAATAAGTTATGAAGGTAGATAAGTAATACTAGTAGATACCTACCTAGAAGTATTTTTTAATATTACAGTTCTAGTGCTTTTGTTAAAGATGAATAGAAGAAAATTTTTAGTTTTTTTTGTCGGTAAAGGAAATTACCTAATAACTGTTTTAGTTTTCAGTGGTTATATTAAATATATAAGCCTTAGTATCTGTAATTTAACAGTTACAACAAAATGTTATGCAATAAAATTGTTACTATATATATTGTGTGTATACCAGAAGTATTTTACTTTTATTATTTTAGTTTGCCAAGGATGGAAAAGTTAGTTTTTTATGCTTAAAGAAAGTAAGTAATTCCATGTTGTTATATTCTAGATAATTAGTAAAGGTAAATACCTAATTCAGTATAGATATAACAGTTATGTAATTAATAAAAATCAGTAAAAACAAAGTATAGTATGATGCCTACCTAGCCTAAAAATGTGTAAAGTTAAAATATACCTGTTCAATATGAAAGCATGTTGAACTATATTACTACTAAATTAAATAATATAATGTTGAATTGTAAGTAGGTACCTATAGGTAAAGAAATCAAAACATAAATTTATAATGAAGTAAGTTTATTATAAACAGTAGTCATAATTTTATTGTCACATTAAAGCTAAATTCAGTATGTACGATAACAAAATGTTTGTGTTTAAATAAATAAGGTGTAAAGTTTGCTTTAATATGCTAAATTATATAGTGAATTATTATGCTGTGCCGATATACCTACCTTTAATTATATAATTGAACTTAAATAATTAAGTTATTGTAACTAAAAGATATAATGTAGAAACCAAATTTTTTTTTGTCTTAGGACATGTTAGTATTAGTGAAATTTAAAAAAATCAAATTCTTTCACATTGTAAATTTCTAAGGGCATGTAAGCATTATCTATGGGTAGGTATGTTAGAAACGTGTAACGTAGATGAATGACATTGACGTTTAGTAAGCATTATAGCAAAAATGCAATAGATTTGGGTACCTAAGTGTGATAGAGAAATAATACAGAATGACCGTGCACGTCAAGCCTTTAATTTTCCTTTATAGTAATATAAAAATAATAACAATAATAATAATAATAATCTTTATTTGTGGAACAGAAAAACATAAGAAACAAAATACATTAAACGATGCTAACCGCTATATTACAAATACTGTGTCGCAGATAGCAACGCCCTCCTCCAAACACCTATTAGAAACAATGCTCTTATATTAAATATTATAAAAATTTAAAATAGGTTTTTACAAAGTTAACGTAACTGTAACAATAGTATTATTATTATTAGGTTAAAAATATGAAGTAGTTTATATATGTTATAAATATAATATTATATTTTAAATACAATGTTGTGAGATAGGTACTAATTAAGTTTTAAAAGTTAAGTTTTAAGTGTTAAAAGATTTGAGTCGTGTAAGAGTGGCGTGTGTGTCTGTGTGTGTGTGTTTGCGTGTGTGTGTGTGTGCGTGTGTGCGTGTGTGTGTGTGTGAGTGAGAGTGAGTGAGTGTGTGTGTGAGTGTGTATTTACCTATGAGGTCACTAATTACATTTTAAAATAAATAGTATCTATATAATAAGCTGATAATATCAATTTACTACTTTCAGGAGAGTTCAATTTGAGACTTTGAAAATGGACCTCAAATGAACCAAAACTCCTTCAAAACATTCAAAAGAGCGTGCTGTATTCAAGTTCAAATCAGAGACATCATCAACAACATTAGGTTTGCTATGGAATCGTAGAAGATAATTTTAGCTTTCAGTGCAATATGTCTAAATCTGATTTCAAGCCATCAAAACGAGCAATTTTGTCCGGAATTTCAAAGATGATGACATGATCCTTTAGGATGACTATCTCCTCTGAGTACCAAACTAAAACTATTGTTTCAGCAAATATGGAACGCTAATATACAGTGGGATGTAATAATACCTGAAACTATCAACACGGAATGGAAAACAATACGAGCCAATAGTACTCGTATTAAAAAACCTCGTTGGGTTGGATTTCAGGGTGCGAAAACATCGAAATACGCAGAACGTTCAATTCATCCCTTAAATCTTACCCAGCTGTAGTACACGCAAGAATAATGCGTCAAGGTAATGTATCGGTAGTACTCGTAGCAAATAAAACCAGACTTATGCCAATAAGCAAAACTGTATCTATTACCGAGGTTAGAGTTATGTGGAGCGTTATTGCAGTCTAAACTAATGTAAAAAGCTGTACAATACGTTGGCAAAGACAACGTTAATATATATTATATGGGTGGACGGACTCTAAGATAGTTTTGAGTTGGTTACAGGGAGATCCGGGACGCTGGAAACCTTTTGTAGCTAATAAGAGTCCAAAAAATAATCAAATAATAAAACCAAGCATTACGTAAAGTCAGGATCAAATTGTAATTTACAAAACAAGTTGTACAATGGGCGGCCTTATCGCTATAAGCAATTTCTTACAGGCAACCTTGGGATGGATAGTAATTAATATAAATTTGAATAGGCGCATAGTGGTGTAAATCCCGGCAACGTCGGATGGGTAACCGATTGAACTTAGACCGGAATTCAGATACATGGTCATACTTGCGCAGACCAAATATGAATCTAATGCAAAAATTTTGTATGCGTTCTAGCTTATTTAATTGCTCCTCGGTTGAGTCGGGATAGCAAGCGTCAGCGTAGTCAACGATTGGGAAGAGGAAGGACTGTGCTAACGTGGTTTTGATGGCAGTTGGGAGAAAGTTACGGAGTCTTCTTAGTGATGCTGCTAATGCAAAAACCTTTCGACTGACTTCAGCAAGCTGAGGTTCCCAAGATAGATGACTGTCAAGGTAGACACCCAAGTTTTTAACCGTTTTGCTAAAGGCTATAATGTTGCCATCTAAAATAACTTGTGCAGAACCAGTCAATCTTAGATATCATTCTGGAACTAACAATTACAATAGCTTGCGTCTTTAAAGGGTTTATGTTGAGACCATAAGATTTACTGCAGTTAGAGATACATTCTAAGTCTTTATTTATTGTTAACACGGCAGCTAAGTGTAAAATATACAGCTGAGCACGTCTCCAAAAATCGCGGGGGAAGGATAGCTGGTTAAGATGGTGACGACTAACCTGGTCTCCGAACTGACACTGCACTTAGCGAGCAACGATCCTGGGTCCTGTATCTCCGTTAATTCGTCGTCGTGTCCAGATAGGAGGTCCAGCCTTGTAGCGCTTTTTCTCGACTTCTTCAGGTAGTTTTCACCACCGTATTTTCACCGTTTTTTCAGTATTTTATTCGTGGGCGGTTGGAGGCCACTATTACGATGGCAGCTTCCAGTATTTTCTGTATTCTGGAGGATCCCGTCGAGTTACGCGATGGATAATTCCAAAGGATGGAAAATCCAGAACATTCGATATGAGCGCGGTGCGGTAGCTACGATGGGCAAGGGCCGTTCGCAACGTCTACTTGCGGCGGCGGTGGCAAGCGGATTGCTTGCAGGTGCGGTGGGGTGACAGATAGTCGTCAAAGTATGAATAGGAATAGAGGGTAGAAATAAATAAAGGTGCAAACGTAAGTGGCACGAACATTGCCCCCGGCCTAAAAACCAATGGTTTTTACAAAAGAGAAGATAGAGGGATGACCGGGTGGCAAAGGAGTAATTTATTAGGTAGGAAGAACACATAACCGGACGACGGGTCTCTTATAGACACCAGTCGCGGTTTTAACTGAGGCCACTCTGCATATTGAATCGGTGCCTACATGAGTGGCTACAACGATAACGAGAGGCCAAGATATGGGTGGAATATTATCAGTAACGATAAGAACAACGGAACCTATCGTTATGGGATTTGAAGAAGTATTCCATTTTACTCTAGACTGAAGCAAGTGAAGATACTCTAACTTCTATCGTTTGGAAAATGACTGAATCATTTGATCCAATAAAGCGTAGCGTTTAACTAAATGAGCAGGTTCATCTGGAACCGCACTCGCGGGTAAATGTTTAAGCGGTGCAGACATTAAAAAATGCGCGGGAGTTAATGCAGTGGGCTCAGAAGGATCCTCACTCAATAACGTTAGCGGGCGTGAGTTTATAACACACTCGATCTGCGTAGGTACGGTTAACATTTCCTCATATGTGAGCAATTGTGAACCGATTGTTTTATATAGATGTCCCTTAAATGCTTTCACAAAAATTTCAAAGTAGCCACCAAAATGAGAACTTTCAGATTCCAGTGTATGCGTCTCGCTGACAATTCATCCGATAGAGTGTTATTGAACTCATTATAATGAATAAGCGAGTATATTTCGGACAATGCATTTTTCGCGCCTACAAAGTTCCGTCCATTGTCAGAGTACATAACTGAAACAGTACCACGGTGAGCTAGAAATCGTTTAAAAGCTGATAGAAATGAGCTTGTACTGAGATCAGTAGTGAGTTCAACATGCACTGCGCGTACCACCATACATACAAAAATGCAAAGATAGGCTTTGATCGAACGTACGCCGCGTTTTCTGAAAGGAATGATAGGTATTGGCCCAGCGTAATCCGTAGCAGTAAACTTAAATACAGTGGCTTCATTTACGCGACATGCAGGTAAATCTCCTATCAACGGGAACGTAGGCTTAAGTTTTGCTTTAAAACAAAAGTTACATTTGTGTATTACGGAACGGACTATGTTTCGACAGGATAGGATCCAGTATCTTTGTCTTAACATACACATTAAAGCAAGCGGGCCTGTGTGACAATTTTGATTGTGATAATAGGATATGATCAATTCTACGATGCGGTCCTTGCGCACTAACAATATAGGATGCTGCTGTTCATAAGACAGATCAGAATTTCAGAGTCTCCCTCCAACTTTAATAAGACCGTCAGAATCTAGAAACGGCACGAGGCGTTGTATTGCACGTGAACAGCGGGCGTTAGAATGTAGGCTATTAAGGACATCAGGGAAATGCAATTTTTGCAAAGCTTTTAGAATTTGTAGTTCAGCAAAATTAAGTTCGTCGGCGGTAAAACAGTTCGAACGCGGTAGTTTCTTAATGAAACGATAGATTAAAACAACTATGCGTAAGAGCAGTAGCCAGGAAGATACGCGGGTTGATAAGTCTAACAAAGGGTTAGAAATTTCTTCGGTTGTATGAGTCACGGGTAACGACATAATTTTCTTTGATTCGGGTAAATCCGAATTATCTTTAGCGGGAACTACAGTAGTGACTGGCCATTCACTAGGGTCTTCACGTAACCAAGTGGGACCAGTGAACCACAGCGGGTGGTTCAATAGTTGAGCGGGTGACAGTCCGCGGGATAAACAATCGCTGGGATTTTGCGAACTAATTACATGACGAAAACTGTCAGCGGGTAACGTGGAAACAATTTTAGTTACGCGGCTAGCAACGAAGGTTTTAAACCTATGCGGAGAACCAGTGATTCACTGTAAGGCAACCATGGAGTCGGTGAAACAATATATTTTATCGACGGAATGTCGTTTCCCGTAAGTATCGATTACGCGGCGGACTAATTTTGCCATAAGCATACATGCGCATAGTTCCAATCCAGCAATTGAAATCGTTTTGAGCGGAGCCACTTTGGATTTTGCACAAATTAAACGTGTCACTGGAGCAGAATCTGGAATTGATTGGGTTCGAATGTATATCACAGAACCAAACCCACTTTCGCTTGCATCTGCAAAGGACACAATGGAAATTTTTGAATTTTCCTCAACGCCCAGGTGGCGCTGGAAGCGTATTTGTTCGATACATGGAAGTTCACGGGTATAATTTTGCCAAATACTAGTGATATCTGACGGCGGTTGTTCGTCCCAATCAAGCTTAAGACTGTGAAGTTTTTGTAGAATTAATTTTGCGTACATGATCACTGGTGCTATGAGTCCCAGGACATCATATTGTCTTGCGATCAACGATAATATATTGCGATTAGTAACTGGACGGTTTTCCATATTCACGGTGAACATGAATGCGTCGCAGGCAGGTGACCATTGGAGACCTAAAACCTTTAGATTAGTATCAGGCTCATCGAAATTTATTGTAGTAATATGACGATCAGTGATCGGAAGAGACTCAATGAGCTCCGGTGTGCTACTGGCCCATTTGACAAGTTCAAAGCCCCCGGCCTTGAGCAAGTTGCGGAGATCATCTCTAAGCTGTAAACATTGAGACAACGACGACATGGAATAGCAGACGTCGTCCATATACGTGTTGTTCTCAATAACGGCTACAGCGAATGGGAAGCGGATGCGCTCGTCAGCGCATAGCTGACGTAGTACTTTCATTGCAAGGTACGGACTACTTCGTAAACCGAAACACACGCGGTTTATTCGATATGTGTCGAGCGGTAAAGCAGGATCGAAACGATATATAAATTTTTGGTATTTGCGGTCGTCTTCATTAACTAAAATTTGTAGGTACATTTGTTTGATATCAGATGTAAACGCGATTGGGTATAAGCGGAAATCAAGAGGATAGTAAAGAGGTCATTTTGCAAATTATCACCGGCGTGCAAAATGTCATTAAGTGACACTTTGTAATCGGTGGTGGCACTTGCATCCATAACCATGCGCCATCTGGTGGTCGTTTTATCCAACCTGGCAATTGCATGATGTGGAATATAATAGCCTGATAAATGATCAGCATTATCTAAAAGTGAAATATATCCCTTTTCGATATATTCCCTTATAATAGCGTCGTACTCCAATCGCAGAGAATGTGAAGCTACGAGTTTGCGCTCGAGGTACATAAAGCGTTTTCTAGCGGTATTAAATGAATTACCTAAGGCGGCTGCGGGATCGCGTGAAAAAGGTAATGCTACAGAATAACGTCCGGTAGAATCGCGGGAGAAATTATTAATGAAAATATTTTCATTTTCAATAGCGGCTGGACTCGAAGTTCGTGTGCATTGCACCTCTTCTAGCTGCCAGAACCTATTTATATATATTAGAAAGGACCACGCAGTCTTCGCACATACGTGGTTTTGATAACAAACAGGTTCCTACAAAGTCTACGCATTCATTAGCCGCGTCATGCGCTACTCAGTGCTCGCTATGTAAACAAACTGAACATTACAATTTGTATAGATGCCCTGCATTTAATAAACTTACAATTGATGACAGGTTTACTTTTATAAAACAAAACAAAGGTTGCACTAATTGTTTGAGTGTAACACATATAAATGCCGCTTGTTACTCTAAATATAACTGTCGTCACTGTGGATGTAAACATCACTCCATGCTATGCCGCAAAGAGTCTTCCCCTCGCAATGACGATCGCACGTACCGTGCTACATATAGTGGTGCGTCACGCGCTCCGGCGCAGCCTTCCCGCGCGCTAGTTGACAACGTCACCGCCCGTGCTTTGGCGCCTTCGCAGCCTGTGTCGCGCTCAGCTGCTGCCGTCGGTCAGATGCCAGACATTCCTACCGCTTATCAGTCACCTCAACAAAACGTTTCGCTCTGTAACATACGCCCTGTTTCACAATCTACAGATAAACGTGCTGATTCCACATGTTTATTAGGCACAGTGCTAGTTTATGCTACAGATTTAAATGGTCATAGACACATTATTAAGGGGCTGATTGATTTTGCTAGTCAAAGTAATTTTCTAACGACAAAATGTTGTCAAAAATTAAATTTAAAATGCAAAAAAGTGGTAAACACTGTGGTGAAAGGCATAGGTTCTGCGTCCAACCCGATCAATGGGGCAGCAACTATAACTTTATCTTCGCGAATTAATGATAATTTTATTTCAAATGACGCCTACGTTATCGACCGCATTACGGACAACTTACCATCCGTTAAAGTTGATATATCCTGCCTGTCATACCTAAACTGCCTACCCCTGGCAGATGATAATTTTTACGAGCCTTCTGAGATAGATATTCTCATTGGGGCTCCGCTCTTTGCAGAAATACTGCTATCAGGCCGCGTCGCTGGGTCACCTGGTACACCTACTGCTTTCGAAACTATTTTCGGTTATATTGTAATTGGGACCACTCCCATTACACCCTACGTACTTGGATCTATCTTCTTTAATGCAAGTTGTAATAACATGAAATCAGATAAGTTGTCGAGTTTGAGCGAATGCAAACTGGACACTGCCGTACAGAATTTGTCTAAAAATAACTCTAAGTTCTTAGTAGTTGCGGTATTTAAAGATTTAAAATCAAGCATATGATCCAAATACGCGGAGGCTAAACTACGCTTATCGTCATATTTGTCGATGAGCGTCTGCCAAATAAGTGAATAATTGTCTGCGTTAGGAACAATACCGGAACAAACCGATAGCGCTCGGCCCGTCAACTTGTTTATCAAATATTGAACGCGGTCGTGATCAGTGAAATCCGGATTTTCATGAATAGTTCGTTTAAATGATTCGTAAAATATCGTCCAGGTCATTGGATCGCCATTAAAGACCATCAACTCGAGCTCCGGAATTCGGATAGATTTACGTTGCGGTACAACATGAGAATTAGTACTTTCTACCTGTGTCAATGGTGGATTAAGTTTATTATAAATATATTGACAGCGGCAATACATATCCTCGAACGTATTTATACATTGATAATTTACCGTAAACGTGGGATTAATAGTCAACTCGGTGACATTTAAGCAGTTTACAGTTTCCCTAAAGTCGGAACGTAAGCGATCTAGCGAGATCATTCCACATAAGAATAAATCCTTATCAGTCTCATTTGTGAAAGCATTTAAGGAGCGGTTATAAATATCTTGTAATCGTGCAAAAATGGCTTCACGCTTACCAATTAATGTTAATCTTTCTATTTGAAAAGCATCCAGAGGTTTTGGATTCTCAGATACATCCCTTTCTTTAGTACGAGAAGTCATTTTTGTTATAAAATATGAATCTATAAATTATAGTATTAACTAAAGAAATTCACGTAGTGCCTGCAACACGCACTGTTACGAGGTAAGTACCTACTTGTCTACGTAAGACAAGTAAAATAAAACTTGTAAGTATGTAATAGTTAATAACCGGGCGGTATGATGTTCAGAACGTAGATAAGAAGCGCGAGATTACCTTCACTTGCCAATAAAGTTATAAATTTAAGAAAAATCGATATTGAAGCTAATTAGGTATGCGGAATACAGAAAAAATATCGCTAACAGCGTAGTAGGCAACAAAGAGATATCCAATGAGCGGTATCATTAAGCGGGAACACGATAT
This sequence comes from Selenia dentaria, assembly GCA_917880725.1. NCBI lineage: Eukaryota > Metazoa > Arthropoda > Insecta > Lepidoptera > Geometridae > Selenia > Selenia dentaria. Next base: position 13,461,119 of record OU862877.1, on the reverse strand, counting down.
TTGTAGCAAAAATATCGTAGGTAAATTGTACGATTTGGTTGCGATAAGGAATTCTTTCGCAAGAAAAGTAGGAATAGGTTGAAAATATCCGTGGTCGAAGAACCAGAAAATGTTAACGCGGCAGCTAAGTATAAAATATACAGCTGAGCACGTCTCCAAAAATCGCGGGGGAAGGGTAGCTGGTTAAGATGGTGACGACTAACCTGGTCTCCCAACTGACACTGCACTTAGCGAGCAACGATCCTCGGTCCTGTGTCTCCGTTAATTCGTCGTCGTGTCCAGATAGGAGGTCCAGCCTTGTAGCGATTTTTCTCGGCTTCTTCAGGTAGTTTTCACCACCGCGGTTGTGGACTGTATTTTATTCGTGGGCGGTTGGAGGCCACTATTACGATGGCAGCTTCCAGTATTTTCTGTATTCCGGAGGATCCCGTTGAGTTACGCGATGGATAATTCCAAAGGATGGAAAATCCAGAACATTCGATATGAGCGCGGTGCGGTAGCTACGATGGGCAAGGGCCGTTCGCAGCGTCTACTTGCTTGCAGGTGCGGTGGGGTGACAGATAGTCGTCGAAGTATGAATAGGAATAGAGGGTAGAAATAAATAAAGGTGCAAACGTAAGTGGCACGAACATTTATTATATCGACAGCAGTCCTTAATGAACTAAAGGGGCCTGCCTGTATATAAATCTGTAGATCGTCCACATAGAGATGATAGGAAGAAGACAAGTTTTGAGAAATACAATTTATAAAGATAGCAAATAATAGAGGGGATAATACGCCGCCCTGAGAAACACCCGTAGATGTATTACACCAAGTAGATAAGTTCTCATCAATGCAAATACGTTGCCGGCGCCCATACAGGTAAGTACGAAACCAGTCAATAACCGTTGGAGATACGTTAATAGAGCGCAAAATTCCAAGTAAGATATCAAAATCAACATTATTAAAGGCATTTTTGAAGTCAAGTAGTGTAACACGGTTAGTTGCCCATTACTCATGCCATATCTAATGTCATCAGTGATTTTTACTAAAGCGGAGACAGTGCTATACCTGGACGGAAACCAGATTGGAATGGGTTGAGGAGAGCGTTCCTGTTGAGGAAGAAGGAGAGTTGCTGATAAACAAGTCGCTCTAATACTTTAGATAAGAAAAGAAGAATGGAAATAGGCCGAAAATCAGTATAAGAGGATTGGTTGACTTTTTGAGGAAGTAGGGTTATTAGTGCTTCCTTTCAGGCTGATGGAAATATGCCTCTGGTAATCGAAAAGTTAAGTATGAAACTGATTACTGGGATTATTTCATCAAGGATCATCTTACGTCCGATGCTGTCACTACATACTGCGTAGGATGAAATAGAAAGTACGCTTCTTTTAAAAGGTGAATGGTCGGGAGGTGGATCGAGAGGAAAAATGTTTATTTAACACATTAATATTAAGATTTATTGGGAAATTGTCTTGACGTGATTTTCCCACTCCCATGGACCTAAGAAACTTCCAAACTTTAGCAGGATCACCATTTTCTACTGAGTTATAGACATGTCGGCGTAGCGCGTTCCTACAACCTCTATTGCAGCGATTTCCAGCCTCTACGTATTTTTCTTTACTATAGTCAGATGGTCTGTTTTTAGCCCTGGTCTTGCCTACTAACTTTTTTCGCATTAGATCTTTTATGTCGTTTGTGAGCCAATGTGAAGGTAGATGCTTTAATTTGACTGGTCGCACTGGGGCATGGACGTCAAATAATTTTGTAAGTGATTGAAGCTTTCTACTTTGTCGTCCAAGGAAAGTCAATTTACAACAGCCGACCAATCTAGTTTCCGTGCATCGTTGCGTAAACGTTCCAAATCCATACCACCGAAATTACGTAGCAGAAGAACTTTGGGTTTTGACTTAGGTAGACGAATCTTGTAGGAGAGGAAAAGCGAATCATGGGCAGAGAAAGCATCTGCAGAACATTGACTATGCTTGCTAACATGCTTTGGGGAAGAAACAAGAATAAGGTCAAGAAGAGAAGGTGCGGAATTTGGAAAGTGGTGTGGCATTAAGTGGCAAGATGGTCAAGTTGCTAGCTCTAATTAATAACTCAAAAGTTAATGATCGCGAATCACGTTTAAGCAGACAGGTATTAAAATCACCCATGATGATGTTATGATTATAAGAAGGAAACTAATCTTGAAGAAGTTGTTCAAAAGATGAAAAAAAGTTGATGCGGCTGGAAGGACAATAGGAAACACCAAGCAATACTTTAGTGTGAGAAAGGATAATTTCAATAAGAAGGTGTTCACCAGCGTCGCTTGGAGGAGGTTGAGCTGATTTACTCAAAACGATGTAAGGAATATGAGCACGAAGGTAAATGGCAACACCACCTCCTACTTTACCTGCACGGTCATTGCGCAAGAGTATAAATCCAGAAAGTGAGTATGAAGTAGTAGGTAGGGAATGATTTAACCAGGATTCCGAAACTAAGATAGCGTGACTATTTTTATTATCGAACGATGCCAGCATGTCCGCGTAATGAGCCGGAATGCTCTGCGCATTTATATATAAAACATTGATATTTTTAGGGACATCACTGACAAAGCATTCGATACTGTCTGAAAGAGTAGGTATGCTACTAAAACTATCGCTACTGTCATCTGAAGAAATAATTAAAAACATAAAAATTATCTATGGTGTCATCTGTGTCCATAACTACTGTGTTATCTATGTACAATTCAGTGTTATCTTTGCTGTTCGCTCTCTGTTCTCTCTCTTGCCGTATTTGTTCTGTGTGTGCGTGAAATAAATTGATTAAATCAACAAAATAATTTTTTTTATGTTCTTCACGAACAGGTTGCAGGGACGTTCTTGAGCCGAAATGGCATCCTATTAAACTTGAGGTACAGAAAAGGTTTTAGGTGCGTCGTCAGCAGAAATTAAAATCTGATGGAAACCGGAAGTAAGGTCAAGTGTTGAAAAGTATTTGCTCTTACCCAACTGATCCAGGATTTCAGATATTTGCGGGATTGGATAATTTAGGCCAATCGTGATGTCATTAAGTTTGCGATAGTCTATGACTATTCTTCACTTTCGCCAGCCTTGAGAATCTATCTTTTTGGGCACTACCCAAATGGGCGAGCTCCAAGGAGAAGACGATGCTTCTATAATATTTTGAGAGAGCATTTTTTCATTTTGGCTTTTCACTTCTACTTTATGATACTCTGGGAACCTGTACGATTTTGTGTGGATAGGGACATCACTTCTGGTCTTAATCTGATAATTAAGTGCAGTTGTGTAAGTCAATTGGTCATTAGGTGGAAAATATCAGAGTATTGTGAACATACAATACAATACAATAATTCTTTATTGCACATAACCAAACATACAACAAGTAACTTATCAAAATATAATCTTAATTTAGGGTAGTACAAGGGGCGGTCTTATCGCATATAGCGATTTCTTCTAGACAACCATTGGATGGAGAGTATCATAAGAAGCAGTAGACGGTGGAGCACAATATTATGTTATTTTAACGCTATATTGTCCTATTTAAAATTCTAATGCATAAATACTAATAACTATATACTGATACATATGCAATATATATATATACATTATACTCTCCTATATGCGCTGTCTTCTGCGATATGACACAAGCTTTCGATTACGTACATCACAAAATTTTACTACAAAAACTAGAAGCTTATGGGATTCGGGGGAATGTATTAGCCCTCATTCAATCGTACCTGTCTGGTAGAAAGCAAAGAACAGAAATATTCCAGATTAATTTTAAAACCAAGCGTGAGGATTTATTTACTTCGCGGGAGCGTAACATCATCCACGGAGTCCCGCAAGGAAGTGTTTTAGGGCCGCTTTTATTTATTATTTATATTAATGACTTGCCAAATGCAGTTAACCACCCCATGACTCTGTTTGCAGATGACAGTACTATAACAATAGCTTGTAATAAAATTGACGTATGAAAACGATATAAATAATACTTTGACTTCTGTAATTTCTTGGCTAAATAATAATAATTTAAAAATTAATTTGACGAAGACAAATATAATGCATTTCAGCCAACGTTTTGATAATCCATCTGACATAACACTTAGCTACGAAAATAATATAATAAATGCAGTAGACAACGCAAAATTTTTAGGAATAGTTATAGACAAGAAATTTAATTGGAAATCACATATAGAAGAGCTTAGTAGAAGAGTTAGTAGTTTGGCGTACACTTTATATTATAAACTCTCTGCAACATTGAATATGGATGCATTACTTGACGCCTACTATGGCCTGGTTGAGTCTGTCCTGAGTTATGGAATAATCTTTTGGGGAAACTCAACTAACAAAGAAGTTATTATTTTAATGCAAAAACGCTGTATTAGGGCCATGTTTGGGCTTCAAACACCTGATAGTTGCAAGCCATATTTTGTGATGCATAGAATTTTAACACTTCCATCATTATATATATTAGCTTTGAATAATTCAGATTTCTTTCCAAAATTACTCGACAATGTAGAAAGAAGCCGACGTGACCATAACATTCTTAGTAATCCGACAGGCAAAACCGCTCTTCTGCGAAAAAATTTAATCGGTATGGCACCACGCATTTATAATAAAATCCCTAAGCCGCTTAGGCAATTGAAATGAGGTCTCCACATAAAAAAAAGTGTCTAGTAGGCTCAGTTCAGCGGCTTATGCTGTTAAAAAAATTAGACTATTAACTGATGTAGACACAGCTAGAATAGTTTATTTTAGTTATTTTTATAGCGTTATGACTTATGGCATACTGCTCTGGGGATGTTCTGCAGATATTAATTCCATTTTTATACTGCAAAAACTGGCTATACGAGCGATCTACAGTTTAGCTCCCAGCGTTTCCCTTAGACAGAAGTTTAAAGACATAAACATTCTAACTGTTGTCTCTCAGTTTATCTATGAAAATCTAATGTATGTAAAGAAAAACATTAGCAGTTTTGATAAAAGGAGTGATGCTCATTCCATCAAAACCCGAAAGAAGCACAAGCTATCCGTACATGTAACGCGTCTCCACAGAATAAGTCATTCTTTTATGGGACAATGTATACGATTCTATAATAAAGTTTCCAATGTTATCCGAGATTTGCTTATTAATAAGTTTAAAATTACTATTAAAACTAAACTCTGTCAAAAAGGTTATTACAAAATTTCGGATTACTTGGAGGATAAAACAGCTTGGGACTGATCACTCTAGGATCTATCTACTCGTCCCCCCCGAAGGGTTCTCGCATTGACGTGGCGGGGGGGCTCAGTAACCGTGGCTAGGTACACCACGGTGAAGCCAAGAGGAACCCAGGGGCCGCGCCGGCGTTGGGGTGCGCTGGCCGGCTCAGGCGGGCCGCTCCTATGGGCTTTGGCCGCCAAGTCCACATAGGAGTGGCGGGGTCCGGGCGCTTTGGCGCAGACTCGAGGAGGTGGGGCCCGGGCGCTTTGGCGCAGGCTCGAGGAGGTGGGGCCCGGGCGCTTTGGCGCAGGCTCGAGGAGGTGGGGCCCGGGCGCTTTGGCGCAGGCTCGAGGAGGGGGGCCCGGGCACTTTGGTGCAGGCTCGAGGAGGTGGGGTCCGGGCGCTCGGCGCAGACTCGAGGAGGTGGGGTCGCGGGGGGGCCAGCCCTTGTGGCTGACGTAGCAGGCGGTGGGGCTACGTATCCGACCCACCGCAGGGAGACCTAGGGCGTCCAGACACGGGGAAGTCTGGCGCCCATTGTTGGCGAGTTTGGTCTCCGAGGCAGTTGCGGCGCGCCATGTGTTCTGGCGTGCCGCGAAGAGAAGGGTCCGGCAACGGACAGCCACGGCGGGTTCGCGGTCGTGTGGAAAATCTGTCCCGCGTTCCCGCCGAAGACGGCAGTGACGGAACACCCCGGGGTTTTGGTGGGTATACGGACTCCCACATAACCACCTCCCTCCCCGTGGTAGGTGGTATCCATAAAGGATTTCCCCGGGCCAAAAAAAAAAAAAAAAAAGGATCTATCTACTCGTCCCCCTCGAAGGGTTCCCGCATTGACGTGGCGGAGGGGCTCAGTAGCCGTGGCTTGGATCAACACGGTGAAGCCAAGAGGAACCCAGGGGCCGCGCCGGCGCGTGTTGGGGTGCGCTGGCTGGCTCAGGCGGGGCCGCTCCTATGGGCTTTGGCCGCCAAGTCCACATAGGAGTGGCGGGGTCTGGGCGCTTTGGCGCAGGCTCGAAGAGGTGGGTCCCGGGCGCTTTGGTGCAGGCTTGAGGAGGGGGGCCCGGGAACTTTGGTGCAGGCCCGAGGAGGTGGGGTCCGGGCGCTCGGCGCAGACTCGAGGAGGTGGGGTCGCTGGGGATTATCCCCTGTGGCTGACGTAGCAGGCGGTGGGGCTACGTATCCGACCCACCGCAGGGAGACCACGGGCGTCCAGACACGGGGAAGTCTGGCGCTCATTGTTGGCGAGTTTAGTCTATGAGGTAGTTGCGGCGCGCCATGTGTTCTGGCGTGCCGCGAAGAGAAGGGTCCGGCAACGGACAGCCGCGGCGGGTTCGCGGTCGTGTGGAAAATCTGTCCCGCGTTCCCACCAAAAGCAGCAGTGACGGAACACCCCGGGGTTTTGGTGGGTATACGGACTCCCACATAACCACCTACCTCCCCGTGGTAGATGGTATCCATAAAGGATTTCCCCGGGAAAAAAAAAAAGATCTATCTACTCGTGTATTAAGATGTCAAAGTGTAGCGTGTCTTGCCCTACTGATACTATTATTATGTTCTCTTTTGTAAGGCAACACACTGGAGCTAATATTTGTAGTACCTAAGTAAAAAATTGTAAACCATCTATATAAAAAGAATGGCCCCAAGTTTCTTGCCGCTTCTTATCGGTAGGCTCTATATATTTTGGAACGCGGCGATAGTCTTTAAAGTACCTACATTATAATGAAAAATTGACGTTCATAAGTGCGTCTTTGATGCCTTAATTGAATAAATGATTTTGACTTTGACTTTGACTTTGACTTTGACTTTGACTTTGACTTTGACTTTGACTTTGACTTTGACTTTGACTTTGACAATTAAATGTATATGCATTTAAAATTAATTTATAAAAATTGTTAGTTGATAAATGTTGTTATAATATTCAGGACTTTTAAATGATACATTTTGATTCAATATGATGACATAAGTTTAATTTTGTTTTTAGTCAAAATGTTTAATAATAATTATAATTTTAGTATTCACAAGAATGACCGGTTGCTCCATCTCAGAAAATTGTACGCCTGCAAAGGCAAAACATGGTGAAACAGAATTTTTAATTCAACAACTATGTGCATATCATTTAGTTATGTATCGTCTACCCATGTTTTATGCAATAAATTTATCTTTATCTTTATAAATCAAGGATAAAAATAATAACTAGTGTTATATACTTGGGATCAAAAGGATCAAAGAACTGAAGAGTTATTTTAAGGTTTTCTATTTTTAGGGTGTCAGTGTTATAGTCGATATTACAACCAAATGCTGTGAGGAGGTCGCTGCCTATGATACCATCGTAAGGTTATATCTGATATGACGTGAAATTAATAAAAAAATATTTTGTTATTCGACAATTTTACTTTTAGTCGGAAATGCTCCTGTGTTGAGGTAGGTTCTACACCAGGATCTATTCCCTTGATGTTTATCTGTTCCTTTGTTAAGTTAGGTTTATGTAGCATGCAAAACTGTTTGATCAAACAGATAGTGGAACCAGAATCGACTAAAAGTGTCAAAGGAATGTCAGAGACTTGGGTATCGAGGAGGACATGTGGCGAAATCCTCGTAGTTGTGTCTATACAAATTTCGTACACTTTTTTAATTAAGGACAAAGTCATTAACATGGGTTGTATTTGACGGATAGTTGAGAGCGCTTCCGATTTGGGGCTGATTACCCTGCTGTGTAGCGCGTCTGATTTTTAGTTTAATAAGGAAGTGTTACCGGTTTGGAGCTGCTTACCCTGTTGTGTAACACGATTAATGGAAGATTTTAACGTGCTTCCGATTTGGGGCTAATTACCCTGATGTGTAGCGCGTTGGATTTTTAGTTTTAATGAGGAAGTGCTTCCGGTTTGGGGCTAGTTACCCTGTTGTGACACGTTTATTAGAAGATTTTAACGTGCTTCCGATTTGGGCTTATTAACTTGTTGTATACCAAGTTCGATATTTAATTTTAATAAGGAAGTGTTTCCGGTTTTGGGCTGGTTACCCTGCTGTGTAACACTATCAGATTTTTATGTATTGTGGGTGCCGCCTTCAATGCGCCGTCCCGTGCGACACCGGGTCGAGCCGCCTACTCGTTTAAAGAATAGTTTAAGGAATTATCGATATCGTCAACTTCGTCATAACCTTGACCTCCGACTTCTTCAGACACGTCTTGGATATGATTGACCGTTTTATACGAATTTGAAAAGATTGTTTTGGTTAAACCCTGATAGCCTACTCGATTGTTGTTGATTGCGATAACGATTATTGTAAAATTGTCGTTCTTTACAATCCTTTATGTCGTGGCCTGTGGCTTTGCAATATCAGCAAAATACCCCAAGGTGACTGTGGGGAACTTCTCGATTGTTAAGGTTGTTGATTGTTCCTGGATTGTTGTTGATTGTTGAGATTGAGATTGTTGAGAATCGGAAGGCCCTGACCTTGGTTGAAAATGCTTATTAAAGTTTGTACTGTTATTGGGCCTTGAAACAAATTGTTCAATATTTTTTATAGAGTGACTGTTGAATCCTTTTTTCAGAAATTGCAAGGTTTGTGGCCTCATTAAATTTTTTGGGATTACGACACTTAATTATGTTAGAAAGACGAGGGTGAAGGCCCATTGAGAAGTGATGAAGGGCTAGGTCCTCCATAACGGCGGTGCGCCCAAGAATTTCACTTTTCCTAGTGTTACTGAGAGATATCTCCGTGAGAAGCTGTGAAAAACAAGTTTCGACACGCAACGAGTACTGATTAACATTCTCTTGCGGGCCCTGCCTGCTTTTTTGCAGGTCGGTAAATAAGTGGGCTTAATGCTTCCTCTCGGAAAATTGGGTTTTTAAAAGCTCTTTTAATTGTTCCATCAAACTAAAATCCTTGATTGAGCAGGCAAGCTCCGCTTTTCCTTGCAATTGGCTTAGGATTGAACAAAACAAAATAATTCACTGTTTCTCGATTGCCATCATATGATTTAATAAATTTAAAAAGAGTATTTAAATCTATATCTATTAGTACTGAAGCTGTTGCTGATCTAGTCTGCCTCGGCGACAAAGGTGCCGTTTTTATGCAGATACTGTGGACGAGTCAGGTATCTCAGGAAGTTCAATTGTCAATTCGTATTATCTTCTGGTTTGATTCCTTTAGGTATTACGAGAAAATTCAGTAGTAAAATATTAAAATATTTTATAGAACCAACACAGAATATGTTCATCACAAAACACTATTATACACTTTACGGATACAACAACTTTAAAAATAAAACAATTTTAATCAATTTGATATTAAATAAAGTTACGGATCCCTAATCAATTCTTAATTCAAAAAAATTACCAAGAGACATACAAGTAAGCTGCGTAGGCTGCGATAAGGATGAGCGGGAGCCGGAGACACATTCCGGAGCCATTAAACGATGCTTCGGACACGATGATCGACTGGTTACACGGCCCATGGTTACAACTCGGCCGAAACAGCAGGTACACAGGAGCAGGAAATATGTTGATGGTGATCATCGTAGATTAAGTTAGCTATCCAGAATCTCGGTGTTGATTATTTATTTCAGGATAATTTTCAGGTAATTTCAGCTCGTCGAAGTTTGCAGGATGCTCAGGATAAGTATGCACGTAAGTACAGCTTATAATGTCAGGGATGACAGAATACTCAAGATGCACGACATTCACTTTCAGCTAATGCACAGGTAATGCACAGTCCGGGTTTTCGGTGAGTATTTTATTCAATAGTTTACACTAATATTTTATACGAGATGCGGTAGCTCAGAGTCCGTTTTATATTTTATATTTTGGCGAACTGGGGATTTCCGCATCCCACCGCTGCCACCATGTTATAGGATCTCAGAGAGATTGGTTTAAAAAAAAGGATATTTGGACACACTAACTTTATTGAGATTATAAGTCAGGTTAGGATTATAAGTCAGGTACCCGGTTAGGAAGAAGATCCAAGACGAACTGAACTGAGAGCCTAAAGTCTGTATAACATCTCGTGAGGTAGTGCTGATTAGGTACACAGGGAAGCACTAAGACTTACATGGTTAGGGTATAACAGGGCACTGAATTAACACATAGGATAATTTTCATCAACATCGTCATCATCCATCACCATGCGGGTGTAACTGCGGGGCGCAGCTAGTATTCAATAAAAAAATATATTCGGTCTTCTTTTTATCGTAGAAGAGCGAATGCTCGTAGAAATCTTCAAATGATAGAAGGACGCATTGTGGGATGCAAACAGTTCGTAATCGATATACTATCGACAATTTGACGATCGTATAAGTCGTCGATATGACTCCCATTATTGCTAGGGCCCGATACGTCCCGATTCTTTAAATGCACTGCTGGTTTAATAAGAGTTGCTAGCGAAAGAGAAGTCGTACTGTATCTCTATTAGTGAGCAGTAGGTCTGATATTCTGCCCTTAAAATTTTATATTTATATATTGACAACAGTCGTGTAAGCTCATGAAGTTAATTAAATTCTTATTCGCCAAACAATTATTATTGTTTATTACTGGATCTAAATGTGTATTACGGTCATACCATTGCAATGTAGCTAAATTATAGTCACCTGCTTATAAGGAACTTATCTACATCAGTAGACTGAAGAACAGACGTTCGTAGATCAAAAGTGTGACAAGTATTATGTAGAACCGAGTTAGGAGGAATATAAACAGCGCAGATAACACAGGAAGTGTGATTTGTTCTTATATCGACGACCAGATAGTCAACTATCGCATTACACGAGACGTGCCTGGGCTTAGAAGGGCCCGCAGCGGCGAGTGCAGACCAGCATGCGCGGCTTGCACCAGCGGCGTCCGCGCCACCCGCTCTGTCGTTGCCAGCTCACGGCGCACCGCTATCATCACGCCACCGCCGTCATCCCGCCCACTGCCCACACGATCCCGGTCAGCTCGAAACACGCGGTAGCGTGAATCTAATAACTCATTATCTGATATACCACCAAGTAACCAGGTCTCCGTAAGGATAATTACATCATAATTATGTGCTTAAATATTCATATGAAGCGTATTTAATTTTGATAGTACATTGATAAGATGTGTCTATCCATTTAAATGTTTCCGAATATAAATACATTTTAGTAGAAAGTATTTTCTAATAGTTTTTCGTAGTTACATATTTTGTTTTTCATACCTATGAGCGGAATTTGTTTAGTGAGACAAATATTTTTTAATTCGAATAATAGGCACGCACGTAGACACCCATACTTAGTATTAGCTGTGTCCAAATGGATATATTTTTTTATAACAATAACAGTATATATTGATAATGATACAGATATCAACATCACCTGTAACATATGAGTTGTTATAGTATTAATGCTCTTATTTTAGCAACATTTATATTTATTTTTTACAGTACAATAGCGCCCATGATTACATTTACTTACTTTATTGACAATTACGCAGTAGTTGATGCCGATGGATTGCTTAAAAGTACCTACCTGTACCTTTCACTTTATTTAACCAATGTCTTGGAGTGATCTGATTGCTACAGCCGGTGACGTGTCCGTCTTCCGAACCAGTATAGTTCCATGTTTGACCACACGTACTTGTAGTCTTGTTTTCTCGCAGTCTTACGGGATTGTCGAAACAACATCTTGTTTTGAAGTGTAAGGTGTTCATTCACGTATATTATGGCGGATGGTCCAGGCATCGATATCCTACTCGTGTCCAGTCCTTTGCACGCCCGGCAGGCAGTAATCACATTATCGCGTAGCATTCTGATCATGAATTTGACAACGATGTTTTTCGGTTGCCGATCCTTTTGAACAGCGCGGGGCACCCGGTGGACTGCAACAATGTCAGATGAACGGATCGGTTGCTTTATTGCATTACCTAAGCATTCCACTACACTTATAAGGTTCTCACCGCGCCGTTCTGGGATGTTGGAAATCTCAACATTGCATTGTCGTGCCTGTTGCACCATGACCATTATTTTATTTTCCAGCACCTCATCATTCATCATTATCAGCCGGAAGACATCCACTGCTGAACATATGCCTCCTCCATAGAACGCCACTTGGACCGGCTACTCGCTTCCTGCATCCAGCGATTCCCCGCGGTTTTTATGAGGTCGTCGGTCCACCGAACGGGAGGCCGGGCTACACTACGCCTTCCGGTGCGTGGTTGCCACTCCAGAATCTTTTTTCCCCATCGGTTATCAGTTCTGCGAGCGATGTGGCCTGCCCATTGCCACTTCAACTTGCTAATTTTGAGAGCTGTCAGTGACCTTAGTTCTCCTACGGATCTCCTCATTTCGGATCTTATCACGCAGGGAAACCCCAAGCATTGCCCTCTCCATTGCTCGTTGAGCGACTTCAAGCTTGTTAATGAGGCCCACAATAAGGGACCACGTCTCAGTGCCATAAGCATTCCAGCACCTGAATATTAGCAAACGAACTAGATGCTGCGCTGATGCTGTCTTCGACGGTTTTTATCCGACCGTCTAACGAAACTTGTTCGAAACTGTTCACTCGTAAAACGAAGTGTTTCCTCGATCTCTTTAGACTTCACATGAAATTTTGCCTACAATTGCTTCACTTCAATGTTATCCTTTTTTAGTGCTGTTATATTAGTATTAAGTTCAGTCAACGCTGACGTAATCATTGTTAGCTCTCTGGAGAGAGCAGAGTTCACTGCAGCTGTTATGCTGTTTTTAATGCAGTAATCAGGTTATTCCGCAGTAACATCTGATCGTTACAGTTTTTATTATAATATGTCAAACTCTGCTCGATCGCATCCCCATTGTCTGGTTATTTTCGTTTTCGGGTATTCATGGAGCTGTTATTTATAACCTTATCTACATCCACCAATGCTGGTATGTTACCCTCCGATGTACAGTTAGGCGATGTTCGTTGAAGAGTCATTGTTCTATACTATTTTCACCACGTAATGACCAAGATGAAATATATATTTTGACCTTTATCCCAGCGGTGAATTGGCAATGCCCCCGCGCAGCAAGAGCCGGGAGATGCTATGCCAGACAGTAACGAGGATATATCGGCCATCGGCCATCGTCTCCCTTGCTCCACTGATATGTCACTTTACGGATACGCGCGACTATCACACTTACTTGTGCTATTTAAGACTGTTAATTGCTTGCACATAATTTTATAATTTTTATGAAGAATGATAGTACTACCACTCTTAGCTCTTGCGCAACGATGAACGTCTTCGCAACGTACTGATGAGTATAACTTAATGTTTATGATATGTCTTATATAATAACTAAACATAGGATGCAATGTAATTTAGTTAAACAACTTTATCTTTAATGAGACGGTTTTCACTTACAATTTAAAATGAATATACAGCTTTGTTTTTCCATTTCCATGTTCAATAAGGTACGTAATTAATCATAAATATTTTTTAATTAAAAAGTTCTCAGTTTTATACATTAGTGCACCTTTTTATAGATATTCTACACAAATGATCACTTCCCTACTCACGCACGCTCTAGCAGTTCTAGACACTCTAGCATAAAATGGACACGCTGACTTAGCGTTCACTCCGTCCATTGTGATACATCGTCCTAGTTCCAGCCCGTGTTTAAAATTTTAAATAGGAAGATGGCGGCCTTGTGTCTGTCGCATTGAGTTTTTAATTAATCTGAAAGCACACCCAACCTTCTTGGCGTATATATTAGTCTATGCAAAAATCTGAAAACAGAAATTATTTAAAAATATTTTAAGAATACTACTTATTGAACATATTATACGCTCCATGAAGAATATAGATACTAACAATTCCGCCGTAGTAGAATATTCTGTGCTCTCCGACACGAACCACTACATCCGCTTCGAAAGAGCTCGGATCTTAGCGAGAGAAAAGTTCTACGTGCCGCGCAAGATCCGAGAGTCCATTGAGATTAGTAAGCGATCAAACTTTAATCGAGACGGAGGATGGTTCTTACCACATACTTGGAAGCCTTGCCTTCATGGAGCTCATTCTGATGCAAATGATGTGTCTGGTGCAGATGTAGTGAGCTCTTTTTGCTGGGACGACCCCTCACATACCAGCAAGCGCTTCAGCAGCTATGACGATCAAGAGGGTTCACAACAAGACGCGTGTTATGTACGTCACCTTGCTTACCCTCAACAAAAAGTTGATGCCGCGATGGCCATGCACCGCAGCATCAACACCGAGCACCGGGAAGCTTCAGTTGGAATCGATCACCGATACCGCTCACACACGACCACGGTAATTCAAATTATTTATCGAGATTAAAATAAATTTTGTTTTTAAAAAGTGGGTTCTATCTTGAATCCACATATGTCGCGGCAACGCAACATAGTGTATCCCTACCCCGCACCAACCTTTAACATCACGAGCGCTACGAGCTGCCGCCCGCAGTGCTAAGCGAGACGTCATCGACGCGGGCGTCCCGAACACTCCTTGAAAAAGGCCACTGAATGTGTGGACCTCTCCGATAAATATTACGTGAGTAATCCCGTATTTCTAATTGAAAATATTTTAAGAAAAGGATTTCGAGTACACAATGGATGACTCAATGATGGAAAATCAATATGCTGCGCTCTTTTCGTGGAAGAGTTGGCAATTAAAACACCTTTAAGGAAACAGAAACTGTTTAAAATCAGATTCGACCTCAAGGCAGAACTGAGTGATTATGAATTTCGACATATGTAACGATTCAGCAAAACAAAAAATGCTCATAATAATACATCTGCTAGAAAATAAGCTTTCTATAGAGGCCCGTATTGGTTGGTGGTATACCGGTAGATTTACAAAAATCATGGCAGTTACAGTTATAAGATACTGAGGTTGACATAAAGTAAGTACCTACTTGCAGGTGAACAACGCAGTGCCACCATTGCAGTCACGACGGGGGTACCACTTAACACACGTTGAAGGAGTGTAGTGCGTGGGCGGTGGAACGTAGTATCCTCGTGGCCGAGGTGGGAAACGACCTCTCCCTGCCAGCATTGATCATTGCAATGCTAGGAAGCGACAGGTCGTGGGAGGTGGCTCTATCCTTTTTAGAACAAGTGGAGTCGCAGAAGGAGGTAGCGGAGCGTGAGCGAGAAATAACATCTACTGCCAATCCGCCGCCGGAGAGCAGGTGCTCGAGCAGGGGCTTTCGAGCCCTTTTTCGACCACTATAAAAGGGGCGTAGGGTGGCGGACTGAGTGGAGTCCGCTGCCCATATAGCTACAGCCCTGTGATGGCGCGCGCGGTGTTCCCGCGCGCTACTCAAAGAGTAGAAGATGGAGAATCTTTGACAGTGGGATGGGGTCTTGTCGACCAACACCGCCGGGATCACGGACGAGTGCAAAAACGTATTCGCTGTCCCGACATCAAGGCGCCCGTAGGAACACCGTGTGGGGTTTAGTCGGTATGGTCTGCTTGCTGCTATGGGTGCAGTTTGCGCGTAGATGACGAGTCCAACATAGGTACCCCGTCGAACCTCCCCGGATCAGCGGAGATGCGTAAGAGCATACCCACACGGAAAAAAAGGCAATGCGATTCTCACATTGCCCACCCTTTCACATTTAATTTAATATATTTACTTGCAATGCTGATATTCACGGCATGAGGCAGCAAATTTTATCACGTCTATGTAGAAATTTAGCAATGGCATTGCGCTGGCTTAATTTTAAAACTTCGTATCTCCATTTGGTCACATTTTACAGGAGGAAGTAAAAACTGTTTATTTTTTATTTTTATTTTTATTTTTTTATTTACACGGAAAACAAACAGCTGCTTATTAAATAATGTAGTATAAGGATCTTGTGAATACAAAAGCCTAACAGTTTTCGCTTATGATAACATTGTAAGTGCCTTGAATGCAAATAGGTAACAATAGGTAATCGTGCTTGATTAAAGAACACAAACAGGAAACAAAAGGTATAGCGATGCACACAAATAAGACTCGATTATAAGTTTACAAGCAACATAAAGCCACATAAAACCTGATTTACCAAAAAAAGAAACAGATAATTACGAGAGAAAAAAACAAAAAAAGAAAAACATGCACATTTACATCAGTCAGTGTAAAAACGCTTGCTTATCAAGAGTTTGAATGTATTTTGCTTCATCACAAAGAGATCAACTAATTTGGAATATTTAGAATTAAACATATCAATAGTGCGAGGAAAAAAAGAATTATGACGATAGTTGGAGTGACAGCGAGGAGCATATAACTGTAAATAATTTCGACGACTAAACGTCCTATATGGTGTTATTATTTTAATCTCCGATAGTAGTCTCGAAGAGTCAAGTATATTCAGTAATATATTGTGCAAGAAAGTAAGATCTGCTGCTTCCCTTCTTTCATAGAGAGGTAATATGTGGTGACGTCTACAACTGTCTACATAATCAGGACTTTGGACTTTGAGTTTATAGTTAATGATTCTTAAGAATTTCTTTTGTGGTTTCTCTAGCATATCTATATATTTAGCATATTGAGGATTCCACACTTGTGAAGCATATTCAAGTTGACTTCTTACTAAAGAACAATATAAAATTTTTAATGTTTTAATTGTTTGGAAATCTTTTGTTACTCTCAATAAGAAACCGAGAGTTTTCATAGCTTTAGAAGATATGTTTTCTATATGCTCGTCAAATAAGAGTTTAGAATCGAGAGTGACTCCAAGGTCAACTACACTATGACATCTCATTAGAGACTGCCCATTAATTTTATAGTCAAAGGGTAAAGTTTTACTAGACCGACTGAAAGTAATGCAAAAGCATTTGGTTACGTTAAGGTCAAGTTTGTTTCTAATACAGTAGTCATGAAGACTATCCAGATCGCTTTGTAGCATATCTAGATCTCGACTGGTATTGATCGGCTTAAATACCTTCATATCATCGGCGAATAAAAGAAAGTCAGAGTATTTGAAGGACGAAAAGATGTCGTTGATAAAAATGATAAAGAGCAGTGGACCGAGTATAGATCCTTGCGGCACACCCGATGTAATAGGTGACGAAGCCGATGCATATCCACCCAGTACTACAGTCTGGCACCGATCTTTGACGTAAGAGGTAAACCATCTTAGCAGGTCACCTCGTATTCCAGCTCCTTGGAGTTTAGCTAGTAGGATAATATGGTCAATTCGATCAAATGCCTTGCTGTAGTCAGTATATACAGCGTCGACTTGGCCACCCGAAGCCATGCCCGCAGTAACTACATCAATAAAAGTCACCAAATTTGTCGAACATGACCGACCTTTGAGAAACCCATGCTGCTGTGGCATAAAAGTATGCTTCAAAGCAGCATACAATTGATCGTGAACCACTTTTTCAAAAATTTTTGCCAATACACAGAGCTTAGAGATAGGTCTATAATTACAGATGTCACGCTTTGTTCCTTTCTTGTGAATCGGTGTTATGCTTGCAGTTTTCCATATTTTAGGCATCAAACCTTCATCAATAGACCTTTTGAATAATAAACTGATAGGATAAACAAGATCTGTAGCGCAGTTTTTTAAAAGGTAAGGATGAAGGTCATCAGGCCCAGCAGATTTCTTACAGTCCAGATTTTTAAGTAGCTGAAGTATACGGGAGTTATTTATTTCAATTGTAGATAAATCCACAGAAGAAGTTGGTTCTGATTTAATAGAAGTAGAAGTATGAGACCCTGAAGATATACTTTGTAAATAATTAGAATTAAAGAAGTCGGCAAAGGCATTACAAATTTCTACACCAGTAGTAATATTAGAATTTAAGTACGACATAGTAGACGGATATGAGTTGTGCTTTTTATTAGATTTAATAAAAGACCAAAATGCATTAGGTTCGTCCCTAATAGACTTTTCAATTTTTGAAATATAGTTTATATAGCAAACATGTTCCACTCTCTTCGCTCGTTCACGTAAAATTTTATAAGAATTACTGTCATTTTTATTGTTATATATTTTATATTTTTTATGATATTTATTTTTTTCTCTTAAAATTTTTAGCAAAGCGGAAGAATACCACACTGGGTAATGATTAGCTCGTACATATTTACACTGAATGTAATTGTCTCTTAGTTCTAATAATATTTTCATGAAAAGTTCTACAGCTTCATCTAAGGTTCCACAAGAAAGAAGTGAAGTCCAGTCATAATCACTTAAAGCTCTACTAATAGACATATAATCTCCGTTAGCATAAAAAAATTTAATTCTGTTTCTGGGGATAAGATCACTATGGTTTATAAATAGCGGGTTACAGATTAGGGTCGGATGAAATATTTTATCTTCTCGCGTTAGTGGATCTAAGCAACGGGTTAAGTTTAAATCATAATTACATAAAATGAGGTCAAGTATTCTATTTTCTTGGTTTAAGATATGATTATATTGGTTTAAATTAGTCAGGTTTAAAAGATCAATCAGTTCTTCATGATCACAATCATTACTGTTGAAGGTAGGTAACATGTATGTGTGGTCGTAGGATGTCGACCATGATATATCACTCATGTTGAAATCCCCCATTATTAAAATCTTGTCGTCTGGATTATTAAAAGAGATAGACAGGACGGTCTCACAAAAGTTAGACAGTTGAGATGAGAAAGACTGCCCTTGATTTTGCGCACACATATAGACGGTTCCCAAATGAAGGTTTGATGGTGGCTCATTCCTGCATCCCTTAAATCGTATGGTAACCCAAAGATCTTCCGCTGTGGAATGCCACTCTGGGCGCGCGTGCGCTGCCAGCTCGCGGCGCACGGCGATAAGGACCCCGCCACCGCGGCTCTGCCCGCGCTGCGCGTAGTCGCGGTCGCGCCGCCATACGATATACAAGTTGCTAAATATTTCCTCACTTGCTATGCCGTCAAAAAGCCACGTCTCCGTCAACACAACCACATCATAATTACTAAGCTGAACGTTTCTTTTGAATTCCATTGTTTTTGTTCGCAAACCCCTAACATTTTGATAATACATGTTAAAAACCATAATCACAATCCAGCCAAGTAGGCACTTGGCCGGATAGTGTTTCGATCATAAACATGTAAACAATAAATGAAGTAAAAATGTTAGTTGTTTGCGAAGAAAAAAATGCGTATACGTATTTATAATATGATTTATGTGTTAATACTTTGTTGACGAAACGTAACTCTGATAATGTGTATACGTAGTTATATAATTTACTTGTCAATACTTTGTTGACGAAACGTAACTCCGATATAATATCCGTCCCATAATAATATTGATACTGTATTTTAAAGATATGATTACAAGACGATGCACATAATACGCATAACTGTAGAATATTGAAACTGAGGATATTTTTAGTGGTATCGTGACGTGACGGTATTACTTGTAAGTAAATATAATAATAATTGTAAAATTGATTCAAGCAGCGAAATGTCAAATAAAGTATGATAATATTAGTATGACGTGGATATATTGTATTATATTGAAGCAACACGAAAAAAGACAAAGTAGACACATTAGTTACTATAAGACAATTGATTGAAGATACGTTTATTATGTAGTTGGTGGTTTTATATGGCTTTACTATATGCTTAACTACATACCTAATATGAATAAAAACACTGTGGGTACGAAATAGCACTACACGCAAATATATAAGAAAACTTATCATAGAAAATGACAGTCATTTAATTTTTTCATGATCGTCAGCACATAGTATCTGTATTATTGGTGAGGTATCGCTTTTTCTGACCAGAATCTTGCAGTTTTGTACCCACGTATACTTGTAATTTTTTTCCGAGGCTAGCTTCTTGGTAATAGTAAGTAGTTGCTTATTCTCGCGTGTGAGGTGATCGTTGATAAAGATCCTAGAAGTAACTCCGAGGAAACCCACATCAGCCGCAGTCAAGTTCTTTTTCGTTTTAGCAGCGGCCACAAAATTTTCCTTTGTGTATCTTCCGACGAAGCCGACGATAATAGGTTTGTTGTTAGTAAAAGAACGAGCTCTCATCACAAAATTGATATCGGCAGATGTAACAGCCTGCCCGATCGTATCACCTAACAATCTGACAAGTGAGATAAGATTTTCGTTTTTCTTCAATGGCACGCCCTTAATTTCAATGTTATTGTACCGCTCCCGTTGATCCCTTGACGACATATCAGAGGCCAACTGAGACAGTTTGCATTCAAGTTGTGGGTACGTTATTTTACTGGTACATGTAGACTCCAAGCTGGTAAGCCTGGATTCCAGCTCACACGTCCTAGACTTATTGGCATCCACTTCATTTTTAACCTCTAATAACGAGTTCTCAAAGTGATGCAATTTGTCTTTCATGTCCTTAACTTCAAGCACAAGCACCGGAATTTGCTCAAGGCGGACATTGATACCCGCGATCCCATCACGCAATTCATGAAGCACCAGATCCAAGGTAGCATTGGACGATGATCCCGACGTAGGCTTCGAAATAGGATCCGGCATCATCTGGGGCTGGCTGCATTTACAGTTAGCACATAACAAGGCAGACTGTCTCGCTGCACCTAGCTTCCTGTAGTTTTTTTCGGTTATGTTTGCACATGTAAAACAATAACATGCGAAACATTGATTGCACTTAACGCCGTCAGAAAACTCCAAGTTGCATCCAGGACACATAAACATGATAAATAGTTGAGTATGGACGTTCCGCGAAGATAGTAAAAAGGTAATTAAATAGCTTGCGCGAGCGACCGGTAAACGAAGGTAGACACGTGCTTGCTGCGTGTTGCCGCGGAACGAACTCTTTAACTTACTTAAATTTAATAACTTTAATTAAATAACTAACAATATAAAGTAGAGTAACCGATTTATTTACATTAAAATATTAATGGTGATTGTGTTTGTTGTAATTATGATTCATTGTCTGATAACATGATTAAATTAATGGACTTACGTATATTTCATAAGCTTGTATGATGGATTTACGAAGTTTTCTTGGACATACAAAGTTTGGTATCTCTATCTATGTAATAAATAGTTTTATTTTGGATAGATATACGCATAATTACTATAAAAAACTTTTCATTTTAAAAAATACCGTATATTATTAGTTATGTTGGAACTTAAAATTAATATGAATTCCATTGTATAATATATAATAATGTATATATGTGTTGAGATAAGGTATTACCTACGATATTGAAGAGTTTGAGAATTGTAATTATTACTTTCCCCTTCTTCTCGTCATTTCTTACCTCGTTTTTTTTTCAATGTGTTCTTTGCAAGATTCGTAAGTACCTAATGTTTTAATTTTAAAACCTTCGCAAATATCACACAAATCCTTCTTTATTCTATATAAAGACAAGTGTAGTTAATTATAGATATATAAAAATAATATATAATAATTTCGGTTTTGTTTTTTTATATAATAGATTATATAAAAATGCAACACTTGGATAAGCTCTGTACAGTTGAGCTTTTGTTGTCCATGTTGGTTCCAGATACAATTTTGTCGAACTCTTATACGACAACAAATTAGACTCTATAATTGGCAGTGATAGGAAAATATATAATTAGTGTCTACTTCTTTGATAATTCAGATTTGTATTGCCCATTCTACAATGCTCAACGTATTTAAAAACATTGTTTTGCTTATCCTGAATCTCTCATTATTGTTGTCACTCAATAGATAATAGTTAAATAGAATATTTACGTGTTGATGTTGGTCCGTAACTTCTCGCAAGTTCTTTGCTCTTGCAAATAGAGAAAGATTGCCAAAAGTATTGACATACGAGTATATTCACTATTGGAGGATCCCAATAATCTATCTATCCACGGTTTTGCTTACTACCGATAGAAATTTGACATAACGTTCATACAAAAAGTGTCAAATATCTATCTCTAGTAAGCTAAACCGGCGATAGATAGATTATTGGGACCGGCCGTTAATCGTCATCTGTTACGAGCCATTTCACAAAATCACTCTACTGAAGTTTAGGTAAATGCCAGCGCATCGCTTACACAGGCGAAAGAAGTGACGACGGAATAGCGTGACTGTGAGTAACATATTTTGATACTTGCACTCATTTTATAAACTGTGGCTTTGGAATGAGTAAACAATCAATTTCTTGTCGATTCAATTTATAATCATTTAGACTTATGTTAAATATTTTTTCGTGTCTAACAAAGCAGAGTTAATATCATATTTTAACTGAGATCAGATTAATTGAAGAATGTACTTTCTTTTGATATAATATCAGTTTGGAATTACACTTTATTTAACGCAATAAATCGTGTTAAACTGCTGATATAATTCGTGGAAATTGGCGAAAGATCTTTATTTTTTTTTCTATAATGATGATCAATTATCGATATTCTAGTACACTGTGTGTCAACAAGATTATATTCCTGATGAATAGATTTTTTTGTTTAGTTAATTTGATGAGTTTTTATACAAGAGATAGAACTCTGAAGTTTGCTATATTCCATTTAGTTCGTAAAACGAGGTGCGGGAGATTGGTCACTACAAAATAATTAAAGTTATGCTTGTAAATATGGTACATTAACTGAAAAGAGGACAGATTATTCTATTTATTTCAATTATTCAACTATTTGTGAATCATTCCTATGATAGTACATTAAGCGCTTTAAATCTACGATTACGCGCATTAAAATGTGAAATGCCTCTTAAGTTGTAGTGTTGTATTTATTTTTTTCTTTAGACTTAGTTTACAAGCACACCTCTCTTTTAATTGTTTCTCTGGTTTGGATTCACTTAACTTTATTAACCATCTTCTTTACCATGTAAGCTTCTCTCTTTTCTATATCTTTTCCGTTTCGACTCGCATTCCACTGATCTGGCTGACACTTCTTGTCTTTTCTTAGGTGACCCACTAGTTTCCGCGATAAACTTAAGTAATGTAGGTAGGTCAGCAGTCTCTTAATTGCTTGCGTGATTATGCGTGATCGGTGACTATGTCGGTTCTACATTTTCTTTAATCGATATTAATGGTTGATTCACATTCAATTGATCTGCCTGAGACTTTTACCTTTTTTAGGAGGCTCACTAGTTTCAGCAACAACCTCAACTGACGCGGGTAGTTCAGCAGTAGTTCTGCATTGCTTTCATGCATAATAGGTGACTTTGGTGGTCTTTAAGTGTCTTTAATGGTTGATTACTTGCAGCTCCTACATAGTCTTCAGACACAATAAGAGAACACTCATTTATGAAAAGAGAAGGACCCAAAAGTACATCAATTCGCAAACCTTCATCAATGCGTTTATTTTTGTATGCAAGGAAGGTATCTGGAAATCATATTTAACATTCAGTTCAATTTTCATTTTGACGGTAGATTAAGTACTTATATTTCCTTATATGAACCAGTACTCGTTTTAAATACCGTAAACTGCAACTCACAACGCTGTTTGCTTATATTTGATTCTTAAAGACACCAGAAAATGGAGTTTGTATATATGACACTATTTATGACAAGGCACATACCTACCTGACCTACCACGAACAGACCCATCCTTAAAAGTATAAATATTTTTTGAGGACTGATATTCTCATTTTCTTTTTGGAAGGAAACATCATCAATCCATCCATCCATCATCAAAATAAAATTCACATTTTGTAAAATCCTCAAAGAATTTTTCTCGACATTATTAACGATTATATAAAACCTGAAATAGGCAAGAAATGTAATAAATTAAAGTTATCAGTCGTACGATTTAGAAAATCTACGTAACTCACACGTAAGTAAACACACTGCAATTAAATACACCTGTCGCGTCATCAATGTATTATAGTAAGTCATTTACTAAACATGCTGTCCACCTATGGAATGAGCTTCCTGTCAGTATAAGGCAAGCAAAGACAATTTCGTCTTTAAAAGATATGATGAAGAAGCAATATTTATCAAATAACTACTGAATTATATATTACTTTAAATGATTATTATGTATTAAAATATTGTATTTATGTTTATATTTTAATAGTAGGTGTGTATGAGTTTATCATTATTTAATTTTATTTATTTAATTTAATTATCTATTAGCACTTAATTCCAAGATAAAAATGTTTATTTTAGCATCTACTACCGCATTATTATTAAGAATCCTCTCCATGCAAGGTTGCCTGTAAAAGATTGCTATAGCGATAAAGCCGCCAATTGTCCAATCTACTGTAGCGATTTTTATTGTATTATGTTTTTCTTTTATGATTGGTTATCAATAAAGAATTTTTGTATTGTATTGTATTGTAACTCCGTTGCACCAGAAACATTAAACACGTGCTTTACAGCGAGAAAACTACGTAACTCCATTATTATCCATTATGTGAACTTTATTAAATTTTTTGTTTGCTTTTCAACATTGAGTTCAATAAATAACATAATAAAATTAAACAAGTGACATACCCCATCGTATGTTCAAGATTAATTCTTACAACAACGAACAGTTAGTATTTAACATTAGAAAAAGTATGCCGGACCTCCATGCAACCTGCCTATGGCTGAACTGAGCGCGGGAGTTACGAGGTATTCAGTCATTCAAAAAGGAGTCTGCTAATGCCGTGAACATACATAGTTTTATTTTTTGTAAATAACAAAAAAAAACTAAAAACAAGTAGGAGATACGAGTGATTCCATCGTGTTTGTTACTACATTTTACACTAGATGGCATCAAAATCAATAATTCGAAAATTTTGGAGTTACGGAGTTTGAAAATTATTGGCTTCCAAAAACTCAGAACTCGCGCGCGCGGTTAATTAGAAAATATAGAGATTGGAGTGTGAACCGAAATTCCAAAAAGGTCGGTCGTGCGCGCGTTTGTTTAGAAAATATTCTTAAATTAGAGTCAAGTGTTGTGTTCTTGTGGTTCTTCCGGCGCTGGTATTATGTAAGTGTTTCTTTTTAACTTCTCAGCGAAACTCCGTGGGTTTTGTATTAAATTAGACTTATTATGTAAATTTTAATATCTCAAAAGTGCTGTTTTTAGTAACTTTTATTAAAGGGATGATTAGATAGTATAGTTTGTATCTCTTATAAAACTATATAGTCTTTTAAAACGTGGCAAAAAAAGTTGTCTAATAATTTACGATCATGTCAAAAAAATTAAATAATTATTGCATGATAAAATGATTTACATATAATATAATATTGATTCAATACACAATTAATTAGTTGTTTTCTTGTATTTATGTAGTTAGCTTAAATTGAATTCTAGCCTTATTTAGCATAGAAGAACATATTCATTACTTTATTATTAATATAATAAAGCCTTCTGAGCTTTGTCTGTGAGCGATGGTATCTAATATGCACTTGAAGGGTAGAACATTCCTTAAATGTGAGTAAAATTTGTTGTTGTAAAGTAATATTTTAATGAGTGTTTTATTACTTCTATCATAATCATATTTTATTGTATTGTTCATTTTATTTCTTGTGTTTGGTTGAATCACTCATATAATTACACATTACATTATAGTATATAATTTAAATTCAATTGGACGTGAAATAATCTATTCCACGCATCTAAATGAATTTTAGGGAACGCTTACTCAACAAAAGTAATGATTTATTACTCTTAGGAGAATATAATAAATCATGAAAGTGTGACAACAATAGGCACAGCTTAAATTAAGTAACATCTAGAAATAAGTAATTACCTTCACATTTTTATCATCATAAATTACACACTATAATTCATTTAACAAGATAAAAGAGAGCCTCAACATCATAAATAATTAAATAACTGTAATTTCGTCTGTATTAAATTATTTGTATTGTGAACCAAGGGCTAAGATTAATGGTATTTATCTAGTCGATATAGAATCGAGACTATCTAGGAGATATCAATGTAATCTTGCATGGTCGATGGGTTTTAATTTATTGATTATCCTATCGACAACCCTTGTGTCAAAATTCAAATTTGTTCATAAATAACAACACACAAGTACACAACACTACTTAACAATAATTTTAAAGCTATTGGTTTAAGTCGGTAGAAATAAGACTTATTTGTAGAAGTCTTTCGATTTTAGTTTGTAAGATTTAGGGAAGTACTTAAAACCAAGGCTTGAGATTAAATCTCTGTAATAATGAATTTAGTAAAATACAACTTCTGTGTATTTAAATAAATACATATGAGTGGTTCACCAGTTTTCAGCTAGTTTAAGTGGGAAGGGCATCTATTAGGGACTGTGTTACATAACAAGAAACTTAGTTTGTATGCTCGTAATTTAGAGCAAAGTGCCAACAAGGACGACTGCTTTTCGAATGAAGTTATTTTCCTTGCAATTAAGAAGCCATAATCTTTAATTAGGTTTTTTATGTGTGAATGCACTTCATATCTTTAATCATTTGGTAAATAAATATGAACACAGACGCAAGTATAATCTTAAAATTATTAAATAATAGAATCTTGTCGAAGATTAATAAGTATAACATTACTTTTGGAAATATTGGATGAACTGTGTCTATCCATTTTTTTTCCAGAGATATCTACATATATGGTTTATATTATCTTGCTGTATATTATAGTTGTGTATATGTTGACGTGATCACTACTTTCTAGGTATAACAGGCGGAATACTATTGTATATCAAGGGAACATAGGTGATTTTGTTTAACCAATTTCTTTTAGAGATGGTCATTGTTTATTTTATAATAATTTATATTATGTTTTATGGTTACACAACTTCATATAGGTATGTAAAGAGCAGATAATTATTCAAGGGAATATTATATTAAACTTTATCTAAAAAAAATTCAGAGATGGTCACATCGATTAATTAAAACTACCTAATCTTGCGGAATATTATATATATGTGTATGTCTGACGTATTCGCCATTTGTTATAGGTATTTCAAAGGTGACTTAATCATTTTACCTAAGTTTTACAGCGGGTGGTGGAATATTCACAAGATATGTTTTAAGGTTACAGCAAATAAGGCGACTCTTAGGGGTCAGTGTGTTCTTGGCTTGGAATTTATTACTCTTACAGAAATGTATGGGGAATATATGGAATAGCCTTGGCTTAATATATTGATCTTTAATTGATAAGCAATTAAGCGTAAATAGATTCACTTATGAGTTAGAAATGAACAGGGACCGGATGTAATCTGCTTTTTAAATAACGTATTGCAGCCCAGCCTTGTTATAATTATGTCTCTTAAGATGGATAATTTAGTTAATGCAGTTAAGGCGTATCTGTTCAATTACCATTTATTGAGTGCCAAGACTCGGAAATCATATATCATAATCAATTCGGTTGTGATAATACTGGTTGCCTTTGACTTGATTAAATTAGATTCTTGTTAATTGAACTAAACTCTGAAACCCTAAGTCCTTCTTTCGTTAATTCGTTCAAGTATTTAATTTGTGATATATTTAACCTGACAATAGTTTGATAAATTCATCAGACTGGAGTGCTTTTATAATTATGTGATAAATGTTGAGCTAGTTGTGATTTTGGGGCCTCACAACCCCCGGGATTAATAAACTCCCTCGCATGATTGCTTAATTTGGAAAGCTTCGACTGCAAGCATATGTACTATACACGCAACTGAGAAGTTTACGCACACTGAACACCGGTTCAATAAAGGATGCTCTTCGGCCAAAGAGTTATTTATTTATTGGTCCATTTACAAACATTTTACACGAACATCATCAAATTATGGTCGGGTTAGTATTCGTTGATCGCGGGAGATTGAATTCCAACCCTAATCCATTTAATCACTTCATACCCTTCTGTTCCTACATATAAGAAAGGAGAATTGATATTATTACAAGTAACTGATTAAAACTATTCAGCCCTAGCATGATTTTACTTGTGAATATAGAATGAATTATCCTTAAATTATACACATACTAAGTTCTATTTGAGAAAATAATTTATATGAAACATATAGAACTAATTATTATTTCAAGATGAAATTAACTTTCTTTAACTGTTAAACAGTTTGGTTGTAATAAACCTCAGTATGATATGGTTCCTTGATTACTATGATGAATCATTTAAGTATGTATCTTGATGTCTTCCGTAGTCAGGTACCCGGCACTGGTAGAATATCTAGTGTTTGCTGTTGATTCTTTGGTGTAGGTGTGAACTTAGGACCCTTCCGTGTAAATTCTGGCTCTGCTTGGTTGCAAAGATTAATTGGGGTCTTATTCTTTGTTGAATGCGTGTGATCATTGAATCGATTGAATAACTATGGAAAACTGGTATAACCAGATTGGTTTGAACCAAAAAAAAAAAAAAAAATTATCTTATTTTGTGGGAGGCAAGGATATATATCTGACTGTATTTATAATACAGGTATTAAACTATAACCGATTTATAATCGTATTGAGTATTGATTGCTAGGCCACAGTAGTGTGCCAATTTACAAACTTAGGACTATTAGTCCTTTATTACTACAATACTAGTCAAAGCTAGTGCAACAGAATTGAAGTTCCATCAAGCAGGGTTGAATGGTTATGTTTACACTAAGTTAACCATTCCAACCTATCCTTCCCCTCCAAGGGAGTGCAGACATTGGATGGCACTCATAGTTGTGGGCGATGGATGGGGCCCTCAATCTTATATAACAAACAAAATTTTTATATATTTTTATTATTACTTATATATGCACACATTGATTACCTTAAAAGTCCCTACAACTCTAAAAGAACCAAGGTTACTTATATTTTCATAGCGTTTGGGTTGACGTTCATTTGGCCAAAACATTGCGAGATTGGTTAATTCTTTTGAGAGCGATGGTTTAGTTACAGCACCTACTTAGCGATTTTTTATAAATAAGGCTGTTAATCTTGTAAGTAAAGTTATCAAAAAATCAAACTTTCAGTTAGACATCCCACTATCCCACTTATATCACTAATCCCACTATGCCACTAATCTCACTATCCAGCTAAGCCCACTTATATTATAAATGTGAAAGTTTAGATGGATAGATGGATGGACGTTTGTTGCTCTTTCACGCCCAAACGGCTGAGCTGCTGTAATGGAAGTATCCTATGTCTAAATCCAGCGCCTCATCTACTTCTATGTCAAGTTTCATTAAAATTGTTAATGAAACTTGACATAGAGGTAGATGAGGCGATGGATTTAGACATAGGAATCTTCCATTATCATTATCATTTATCACCACCCGGATGAAAAAGCAGAATGTTGTTAGGCACAGCATAGACAACCGCCTACGTCAAGATCGTTATGATTTATCTTCTATCAATAGAGTTCTGTCAAAGATGTGCTAGTTTCTGATTGTTTAGCTTGCTATGATTTTGATAGCTCGATACGACGTGCTCGGCGATTGAGTCGGTGAAGTACATCATGCCTGAGTACATACGCTGTATTTGATTCATCATCATCATCATCTATCACCACGCAGAGCTCAGCTAGTACTACAGAACTACAAACTCACAACTAAATATTTTAACTAACGATTGTGTTCACATTATATTTAAGATAAATATTTATGTTAAATTTGAAAAAAATAATTTCAAGTCGATAAAAATAGTTCAGTACCTATATTAACTGGCTAGGCAACACGTGTGATAAGCGAGGAGAAAAAGTACAAGGCTAGATGACTGACTACGTAATTCGCACAAGCTATACCTACGCATTTTCTCATAGTTAAAAAAGTGAACAGTTTAATAAAGGTCACACACAACAAAATCATAGCATCTTCTTAATCGTTTAGGTAGTAAAACATGTTAAAATAAGTCCATTGTCTAAGAATTGCCATTAATATAAAATTAACAATTGAAAGTTAAATTAAAATGAATATAAATACTTACCTTCACTTATGAACGTTTACATGTATTTACGGAATCTCGAGTTTCGGTGCGGCGATTCTTAGTGTAAACCGAAAACAAATTTTCGGTGGGTCGCTAATAATGTTAACGGATAGTAGGCGCTACGTTTTGAACTCTTAATATGTAATACTCATAGGCAATGAAAGAAAAAAAATAACCCAAATATTTCGGAAAGCATGTTTAATACATATTTCTTTAACTAAACTATACCATAAGCAAAAATAAGTCAAACATTTCAAACTTCTTTAATTTATCTTTTAAAACATGTAACTTATCTCGTGTGTAATAATAAATAACTGAAATAAAATAAAAGTTACAATCGTACTGCAACTGGACTGTTACGTTGGCCTTATAACGTGTCCCTGGAATAAAAAACAGTGTTTTAGTTGTAGGTTAATACTTGTTTTTTTTTATTAAAGTGTGTTTAGGTGGATTATTGATAATTTTTATTATTGCATAATGGCATCATGAAATTAAATTGGTCACGATAAATTAGTAAGCAAAGAATAGATACTATTACTGTGTAAATGAGTGACACTCAACTCCCCCGCCGCAGATCAGAGGTACGATTAGTGACACTGGCTACGCGCCTGTCACGCGTAACCGATTCCTCCAGACCTCTTCACTGATTACTATTAGATATATACACCCTATTTGTATAATTACCAAAAAAAAAAATGGGCGGTACAAAAGTGTTAATACATTGTACACATGTAGTCAAATTTTTTTTATTACTTCACAGTGAAATAATTATTAATTGTTAAAGTTTTCGAAAATTCCATCAAAAAGTATGGACACCATCTTAACAAAAATACTACATGCCTATGTACAACTTATTCATGAAAACACATGTATCGCGTCAGTGAAAAAATATCTCTCTTACTCTTTCTTACACCCCCCCACCCGAGCGTTCGGTGTGAAAGAGATTGTCGACTTTCGGCTTTCGTTCGTTCGTTTTCGGAAGAAACAAAGGCCGCGCGGTGGCAGGGCGGAGGGTGCGGGGTTGGTCCGGTGGCCAGGTCTAACGAGCTAGGACGCGAGTTTGCCGAATGTTATGAATGAATGATACATTTCTATGTAGGGGTGTTAAGTTTCATGCATAAACCGCGCGCAGTATATCTTAATGAATAGTGGAAATGCCTAGAATAAAATTTGTAGGTGTGAATCAATCTAGACGTTTGACCAAATATTGATGATTATGTGGGAATTTTTTTTTAAAGTAGTTTTAATTTTTTTTCCCATGTATGTATTAAGCAGCATAAAGTGCTGTTTTTTTTTGGTAATTATACTAATTAGGTGTATATAATATCAGTAAGCCAATTAACGTTGAATACTTAGTCATCATCTGACGGAGGTGGGGCGGGGGGTTGGGGGGGCGGTCGAGCGCTGACCAATATTTTCTTTTTCTGTAAACACTAAGCAATACTCTATATAGGCAACAAGTACCTAGAGAAAACAGGAAACAATGTATTAAAAATATAATCGATGAAGGTTCTTACCGGTAGGTGAGTTAATTCATAGCGATTAGGCCACAAAATCGGTACATAAAAGATGCAAAAAAACCAAGTCACAAATAACGCCGCTATAGAAGGCCCAATACCCAATTTTACCTGCAAAAGAAAGCAATATTTGAATTTTAATACAAAAACTATTGTGACAAATTATTGAGAAAAACACGTTTTTAAAACATTTCTTTTATTTAATTGCCCTAAAAAGACGAAAATAAACTTTAAAATAAATCAACCCAATCAATTTAGTACACCAAATTACAAAATTTATCAAAAATGACTAGCTACCCCGCCAGCGGCTTTGCTCGCTGGGTATTGATGTACCTAGTGGTGGAAGTGCCGTTTTGGAACCTCGAGGTCATGGGTTCGATCCCCGGGTATGATATTTATTGGATTTTTCTGTCAAATAAATTTTCAATAACAGTCCGGAGTCTGGAA
Source organism: Selenia dentaria (assembly GCA_917880725.1). NCBI lineage: Eukaryota > Metazoa > Arthropoda > Insecta > Lepidoptera > Geometridae > Selenia > Selenia dentaria. The sequence continues at coordinate 13,429,280 of OU862877.1, read as the reverse complement.
CAGTACCCCGTAGATGGTAATAGGCTCGCCCCTCGTTACATGATACCAAAAACATATATAGCGAAACGTAGACGTTTAAAACACCGCTTCGAGGACATATAAGGTCTTTGTTAATTAGTACACCATATCGAACGGTGTGGCTTGGAATCCATAACTGGTGAAAAAAAACTTATGTATATGTATTATTATTATGAACCCATTTTCGCCTTTCCACGCCTAAGAATCATTTTTGCGACTGAACGCACGATGCAACGCACCACTACAGCACATAATAGATAACAGTACGCGAGACATGCATAGTATACCTAACCTACCCACTTAGAATAAATACAACGACGAACAAACGCTGACAGGCCCGGGACGGCCGTCGTATAGGTAGTCAGTATGTTTAGGCATAGAGATCAGCTGTATAAACATTTGCGTGTAGGTTTATTAGTTGAAGCTTAGAATATAAACTTACAAAAGGAGCCATGTGATGTTCTGAAAGTTAAAGAGAGATTGCAAGATGTGCAATGATATGGCATAGAGAAAGATGAAAGACTTTGTTTTGTCCCGTCGCTATGGTCAGTAAATCTGTTTGGCAAACTGTCAAGTATTGTTATTTGGCAAACCTGGTCATACTTTTTTGTGAAATTTATCGGTTTTCGTTTCTAAAATAATGTTTACTGTGTATTTAAGACTAATACCCGATTAATAGAGTGTGTGTACGATGGTAGGGTGTACTGTGTTTGGCTGTAAAAGCCGAAGTGAACGAAAACTAAGCGGGATAACGTTTCACGAGTAAGTAATCGAAATGTTTGTTAAATTATAGCTAAAAAGCAAGGTAATGATGAACTAGTGCATCTTGGAAGAATCTTTTTTCTGGGTAATCTCTAATTGGTGTTACAATGGACGTTTTAAAAATATTTGGGTAGGTACCTGATGCAAGGCTGAGGTTGCATATATGTGTGATAATAGGTATTAGTATTGGGGCTGATTATTTGATTATTTTTGATGAAATATCATCTGCTCCTACTGCACATTCAGTTTTTAATCCCTTGATAAGATTATCAATTTCAGAAAATATCTATTTCTAACAAAACCATTGAGTTAAGTTGAGCTGGTGTAATGTTGTAAGAGAAGGATCTGTTTTCTGTTTCAGTTTCTATTTTCTGGCTCGAGCTTTACCCAAATTAGCATAATATTGATTAATATAGTTGACTGAATCAATATTTCATATAAAATCTAATTTTGTCTTTAATAAATTTACATTACTTACGTGTTCTTTTCTTGTACATGTTATATCTCTAATTAATTGCCATGTTTTCTTTAATTGTTTTTGTTTTTTTCTAGCTCTGCTTTGTGATAGTTTTGTTTCAGCTTCTTTTAAAGATTTGTACAAAAGTTACTGTACTTTGAATATGTTAATTTTAAGGGTTTCATTGTTAGGAGTTTCTTTTAAACGATGATGCATTTGATCACGATTGCGAATGCAGCAAAGAATACCTGGAGTTATCAAGTGTTTAATAATTCGCTTATTGTACGGAACTTTAAAGAAGCGGGAATTAGCTTTGACCAAGGACATCATTTTACTCATAACCAGTTCAGCAGTTACATTGGCATCAAGACATTTGATGGCTTCTGAGAAGTCAATATTATAAATTTCTTGGGAAATTTTAGTTATGTCTACATGGGTTTTGATTACTTTAGGGGGAGGGTACTTCATCAATTTCGTTTTTATATTCAATAAGCAAGGATAATGATCAGTCACAACAGTATTCAAAATAAGTGCTTTACATTGATATCTACTTTTTAACATGATATGATCATGATAACATCGCTTGCCTCTAGTAACCACGTCATGAAAAGCTAAGATACCGTGACTGGCCAACAGCTCAGTATATTCGACAGCCTGTTTGTCCATATTTTCATGTTTAATACCAACATTAATATCCCCTATAACTGCAAGTGTGTGATATTTTTTACAATTATTATTATATTTAAAATGGATTAATTTTTTTGAATGATGGTGATCGATATAATGCTATGATTGCTATGTTTTCACATAATTTTAATAATAGACAGTTATTTTCATAAAAACATGCTTCTTCCATCTTAAGATCTAAGTTAACTTTGGAATATACTATTATTTTGGTTAGTACAAGATTTCGTATATGGTGAGTTATAGTTTTGTAGTTCTGGAAAACGTTTGTTAATTTCTATGCAGCATTCAGTCAGAACTATTATGTCGCACAGAAATCCAAGCCTTAAAAGCAACAGTTCCAGACCATTAAAATTCATATTGATGCTTCTTATGTTTAAATGAAGTATATGAAGATTCTACTATTTACCGTCCAGCAGAAGTGATAGCCACAGGTCTTAGATACGTCTCGGGCTAAGGAATATAGCCTCTTTGCTTTAGGTGTCAAGAATTCAGAAACATAAATGGCTGTCTTTTTACTGTCAATATCCAAAGTACTGGTATTTAGCCTATTTGTAGTATTTGACGAGTTATATTTTCGAACTGCCTGAAGGATGGCTACCTTTTTCTGGTTAGTAGCAAAGTCTACAACTAAAGGCCGATCAGCATTTGGTTCCCTTTAATTCGGTACACTTCTTTAACTGCGTGCAGCGTTATTTCAACCCTCACCTTGGAATCATCATCATCATCTCATCCGTAGGACGTCCACTGCTGAACATTTGCCTCCCCCCCCGGTTTGGAAGCGGCCTGCATCCAACGTCGTCCTGCGACCTTCCTCAGCTCGTCTGTCCACCGTGTCAGTGGACGACCTACGCTGCGCTTGCCGGTCCGTGGTCTCCACTCCAGAACCTTTTGGCCCTATCGGCCATCTGTTCTGCGTGCTATGTGCCCTGCCCACTGCCACTTCATTTGGCTAATTTTCTGAGCTATGTCGGGTACTTTCGTTCTTCTACGGATCTCCTCATTTCTGATTGGATCACGTAGAGAAACCCCGAGCATAGCCCTCTCCATAGCTCGTTGTGCGACTTTGAGCTTATCTATGAGGCCCATAGTAAGTGACCACGTTTCAGTGCCATAAGTCATCACTGGTAACACACATTGGTCTAAGACTCTTGTCTTGAGGCACTGAGGTATTTTTGATGAGAAGCTTCGCGAAGTTTCCGGAACGCTGCCCAGCCGAGTTGGATTCGACGATTGACCTCTTTCTCGAAGTTAGACCTGCCTAGTTTGACTGTCTGTCCCAGATAGATGTAATCGTCAAGAACTTTGAGAACTGAGTTCCCAACTGATATTGGGTAGGTACAACATGGACATTAGACATCATTTTCGTCTTATCCATGTTCATTTTAAGACCTACCCGTTGGAAAACTCGATGGAGGCCTTCAAGCATTGTACTGAGGTCTTCCATGGATTCTGCCATGACTACAATACCGTCGGCAAATTGAAGGTGAGTGATGTATTCGCCGTTAGTATTGATGCCAAGTCCTTGCCATTCCAGAAGCTTGAAGGCGTCTTCCAATGCAGCGGAGAACAGTTTCGGAGATATAACGTCTCCCTGTCTCTGACGCCTCTTTGCGATGGAATTGCCTTCGAACTCTGCTCCTGTACTCGGACTGACATGTAGGCGTTTTGGTACAAACACTTCAGCACTTCAATATACCGATAGTCAATACGGCACCGCTGGAGAGACTCAAGCACTGCCCACGTCTCGATCGAATCTAAGGCTTTCTCATAGTCCACAAACGCTTAACAATGAGGCAAGTTATACTTTTTGGTCTTCTGTATAACTTGCCGTAGCGTGTGGATGTGATCTATGGTAATATAGCCTTTTCGGAAACCAGCTTGTTCCGGAGGCTGAAATTCATCAAACCTGCGACTGAGACGGTTCGTTATGACCTTCGAAAACAGCTTCACAACAGCTAAACATGCCTTAAAAGCGAGATGAGTCTGTAATTTTTGAGTAAAGTGTTGTCACCTTTCTTGAAGAACAGCACCACCACGCTTTTGTTCCATGCTTCTGGCGTTGAACCTTCGAGTAAGACGGTATTAAAGAGCTTCTGAATGGCTTTAAGTATCGGTGTTCCACCCGCTTTCAGAAACTCAGATGTGATACCGTCGTCATCAGGCGCCTTGTTGTTCTTAAGCTGTTTCAAGGCCATTCTAATCTCGTACAGGCTGATGTCCGGGATATTTTCGGTATAATGTTGGGTCAGCTTTGCTCTTGGGTCTTTGACCGAGCTGCTAACAGGTGTAGCAACCGAGGTGTATAGCTGTCCGTAGAAGCTCTCTACCTCTCCTTATACTTCTAATTTGGTCGACGCTACACTGCCGTCTTCTCTCTTCAGCTTCGTCAACTGGCTTTGCCCAATAAACCTGTCTCTTGCAAACACTTTGGAGCCCTTGTTCCACTCTATCGTCTCTTTAATACGGTTTGTATTAAAGATCCGAATGTCGTGTCGCAAGAACTTCCATATTCGTCTATTGAGCAGCCTATATGCTTCAGCATCATCCGAAGACTGCAGTTTCAGTGAGCGTCGTTTAGCCATGGAGTTGAGGGTATCGTTGGAGAGTTTCTGTGGCCTATCTGTACGGTGGGGTTTAAAGTATTTGGAACCCACTGTATGGACAGTTTCTACTAACCTGTTATTGATCTCGTCCACTGAAGCGATGTTCTCAAGGCAATCGAAGCGATTGGATAGCTCAAGTTGAAAGCTCTCGGGGTCTTGAAAACGGGCACGAGTAGGTCGGACCTTGGAATGCAGCTTATCAATGATAGCTCTCATTGGGTTTTACTGGAATTCCTCTTAATTCTAGACACGTGCTTCGAGCGTGTTTTACCAGCTCGTCAATTCTATTTTCCAACCTTATGACTTGGGCATCTTGTGGTACTTTTTCGCTTTCCAGCGTAACTACTCTTGCGTTTATGTCTTCGTAATTTTGTATGTAAAACTCCAGTGTTTTTTGCATTTCGGTGTTAGTTTTTTGAGTTTCTGTGTTAGATTTACGAACTTCGGTCACGTCTTAAAGCACTGTAATCAACATGTTTCGTCATTCTTATTTACATACATATCAAGAGGTGAAATGGGCAAGTTATTTGGTCACTGCCTCTTAGTGCGTGGTGCGTGTGTAACTGTAGAAGTACCTTGTTGTACCGGCGATTGTTTAGGAGGTTGCTGCATGATAAAATTGGAATACAAAGTACCAAAAGAACAGAAAAGTAGAGGAGGTATAGTTGCCAATAGTATTATTTGACTAAAAGAATTATTATCTAACTATTACAATGCAAATAGGTATTGTGATACCAGGCGCTCATAAATACGTAGTATATGTCAGTACTTATATTATATTAACGGGGCTTAATCGCGTTAGTAATAGTATTTATTAACCTCGACGTTTCAATCAAGTTGCATTGATCGTGGTCACGAGCGGACTGAAGAGGCGGGTGTCATTGTCTGGAAGTATGGAGATACTTTTTAATATACCCCCGACAGTTGTTATAAAAAGTAATTGTCCCGACACACAACACTAACGATATCGACAGATTTTTCTGAGGATAAATCGCGACGGGAACACTTTTTAATGTTGCCGCCAGTTTGAAACCATCCTCCCGGTTAAAGTTACAGTGTTTTTTAATCTCAACCGCTTCACGTACCATTCTCTAGTAATAGTGAAGATCCGCTGAGAGAATTTTGGGGTCGTGAAGTTCAATCCAGTGATTAGGTCCTGACTCGAGCAGATGTTCAGTGATCGCAGATTTAATTATGTAGCGGATCTTTGCAGCTGCAATATGCTCTTTGACTCGTTCAGCAATGGTTCGCTTAGTTTGTCCAATATACGAACTACCGCAGCTGCAATCAATTCTGTACACACCCGGTGTTTGGAATGGTATCTTGTCCTTGGGTGACCTGACACATCCTGCTAACTTATATAAGGGTTTGAAAACAGTATTTATGGAGAAATGCCGTAGTATTGCTCCAACCTTATCTGTTATTCCTTTCACATACGGTAAGAAAGTCTGTTTCTCGACTTCTACTCTGTTCCTTTTAAATCTGCGAAAAGAACGCACTTCTCTACTTACTTTATAACCGTTTCGTTTTAAAACCTCCTGTACATGCGTTATTTCAGAAGCTAGATGTTCAGGGTCACAAAGATCCTGAGCTCTGTTTAATAGGTACCTGGCTACTGACTGTAAGTGACGAGGGTGGTGATGAGATATGACGTTCAAATATATGTCAGTGTGTGGGCTTCCTGAAAACAGAATGTCCTATCGAGCCATCTGGTTTTGCCATCACTTTCACGTTCAGTAAAGGCAAGCTTCTTTTCACCTCGAGTTAGTAAGTGAACTTTATGTTTGGATGGATGGAGTTCAAACGATCCAAAATTGTTCTACGCTTAGTTATTGATTACACTATTAATTTGGCTGTCATACTAAAATTTGGCTAAATACATTTGTTTTGAAGTTCCCTACCAAATTGGGAAACTCGCAGGGTTCCATATATTGCTTGGATGGAATGTTTATTGAGATTGTGTAAAGTTAGTTTGTATTTGGTTGGGTGATAACAGAAACCTGCTTAGAATCATTACACCTAAGTAATTTGTTGTTTAGATTTAATTTTGATTAATTTAGTTTATATTTGGTAGGGCGATGTGCAACCATACGCTAGTGGAGTAGTAAAAGGTATTAGGGAGAAGGGTACTTATGATATGTATATATAGTACTTATGGTACTTATGACTTCCTCTGGGTAGGTGGTCCTGGTTGCTGGTGATTCACTTCGGTAAGGTTTGTCCCTGTGGGCACTGGGATGACGGGCATTCGCGAACACGTATTTCAACGCGGGCGCAAGGAGACGTTTCGCGGCGAGCTGATATGTTGACGACGCGCCACAGAAAAGGGCTGCGGGCCGACCGAGCGTGCGCGCACTACGACGTTGTATCTACGACTCACTCGTGCTGATTCGTCGAGCAGTCTCGCTAGGCGGCGCATTCCTTTTTATTGTCTCGTCGCGCTGGTTCTCGCGCGATCAATATTGTTTGATTTGTTCACCTAGAGATGACTAGAATCCTGCAATACCTCCTTTCCCTAATGGGAAGCCATTTAAGTTTCGATCTGTACTGGGAAATGTAATCATATTTTTTAAGATCATAGATAAACCGTGGTGTTCGGTTTATCTATGATCTTAAAAAATATGATTACATAATAATGAAGAAAAAATATAATGAAGAAGCCTGAATTTCACTAATCTTCAACCTCGAAGTAATTATGTCCAATATAACTGCAGCACAGTTTTCATTGTCAGAATCACTAATACCACTGCCATTGAACAACATAGCATTACGGCGTTGTTGGTTGTCCAAGCTCTCAACATATGAATGAAGTTAGAGAGTGAATTTGTGAATTCATTAGTGTAAATATGGTTGAAACAAACTTTTTAAACTCATTGAATTCTTTAGTCACTTTATCTAAGTTGTGTGATATCATGTGCTGCCGACAATTGCAGCTGCTTCTCAATTTCGGCCATCCTAGAAAGCAAGGTATCTTCAATGTGCCTCTGTAAATCTAAAACTCCTTGCACATTTGTCATTTTTATACTATGGTGTGTGGAATTGTAGCAAAAATGCTTGTTGCCAGCAGGTAGGTGCTTCTCTTTTATTCTATTGCATAGAGACTAATTAGTCCTGCAAATATTTGTCACTTTCACTTGTAAAATAACACTGTTAATATTTTTAATTTACATAAATTATGAGGAGCTTTTACTATACATGTGAAAAGTTTAATGCCTACCCACGAAAAAAAAGCACACACGCAGACACAGATCAACCAGATAAAATCATTCGTATTAGTGTTTTCCCTGTTCGGAGATCGAACCCGAAAACAGCGGCTTAGAAGGCAGGGTTGCCACCAACAGCGCCAACCGGCCTGTCGAAATCAAATTAAAGTGTCTGTTTGTAATGTCATAATAACAGCTCATTACATAGTGTTATGTATAGTACTGAAGGGTAGCATATAATTAAGAATATTAAACATAGGTGCCAGCCCTCAGATATTGTAGTCTGATTGTAACACGATATAAGCCATAAAAGTCTGCTGCTGATCAAAGGTTATTTAAATCAAGAAGCCCCTTGGAACACAATATTGGCGACGAGGAAACTAAGGATGACGACCGCAAACATAACAAGTCTCGTTTTGCCGGGAAAGTTTGACCCAAATAAAGATGTGTGGGAATATTATCGAGAGCAACTATTTTTCGCGTTGGAGGCGGTCGGGAATATCGAAAGCGTGCAAAAGCGGGCCCTGTTCCTTTCGCAGTGTGGAAAAGAAGCATATGCCTTAATTGTTTCGTTATTAGCTCCAGAAAAACCAAGTGGAGTGACTTTCGAGAAAATCATCGAAATTCTCAATAAGTTTTTCGTACCCACCCCGCACCCGATTCTAGAAGTCGACAAATTATAGAATGCGCTTGTAGAAGCGCAAGCAGAAGGAAAATGAATCAATTACAGGATTCATTGCAGCTATTCATGATATTAGTTCTCGGTGTAAATTTCAAGATATGGAGCGGCGGATAGTTGAACAGCTTATTTTGGGGGCGCGGGATAACAATTTTAAAAAAGACCTGCTCAAATTAAATTAGAGAGTTTGAAATACGAGGTTGTGGTCCAACACGCCCTTAATTTCGAAACGATTCAAAGCCGGATGCATATGCATACACAAAATCAAAATATATCGAGAAACCATGGTGAAGTCACTCGAAGTTACAGCGCTTCAAACGCTGGTGTTAGTGAGCCTATGGAAGTGAATACAATCAGCTCAGAAAAATGCATGCAAATGATGCGACGTGCAGGCTACGGAACGTAACGTGCTACAAGTGTCATATAAAAGGACATACCAAAGCAGCTTGCAAGGATAACACAATAAAATCAAAAGTAAATAATTGCTGTGAAGGTTCGTCCTTACCAGCGGAAAACAAAAATCACGAAGACAATTTCGGATTGAGAGAGCAGCGAGTTGATACAGTTATCGGGAATACCGCCGGCGTCGTCAAGCCGATCATGGCAGAAGTATTAGTGAACAGTGTGCCTGTGAAGTTTGAAGTGGACTCAGGATCATCACGTACAATCATCCCGCACAAACTCTATGAGAAGTATGCGCACATATTTCCTAAACAGTTGTCAGCATTCCAGGAGAAGCTGATAACATGGACTAACAGGGAACTAAAAGTAAAAGGAGAAACTGTGGTCAATGTTGAGTTTGGTAACAGACATGCTGAGTTATCAGTAATTGTCAGTTGCGGGGAAGGCCCCCCACTACTAGGTAGGTCATGGTTTCAGCCTTTGGGCAGTTCAAGGTGTACATGCAGTGAAAGAGAATATGGCACAATAATGACAAGCAAAGCAGTCATTGAGCTTCTGAGAAAAGCTATAGCAGATAATGGGCTACCGGATATTATTGTCTCTGACAATGAATTGGCTTTCACCTCAAGTGAATGCCAAGCATTCTTTAGAAGAAACTGTATTCGTCATATTACTGGTGCACCACATCACCCAGCCACAAATGGTCAAGCTGAACGCACCATACAAACAATCAAAGCCAAACTCAAGAAGCAGTCATCCTTGCCTTGGCCAGACCGAGTAGCTCAGGTGCTATTTCATATGCGTACTGTACCAAGCACAGTAATTTGGAAAACCCCTGCAGAGTTATTAAATGGGCGAAAGTAAAACAGCCATTTCGATGATGCACCCAAACACTGACAATAAAGCTAATAAAGAAGGAAGAGAAGAGGAGATACGGAAAACACAACATTTCAACACTGGTGATTATGTATTAATGAGGCTTTACAACATGGACCAAAAATGGCAAAAAGGAAAAATTGTAAGTATTTTGGAGCCAGCTATTTATGAAATTGAGTGTGAAGGTTGAACAAAACATCGAAGGCACATGGATCAGCTACTGAAGACCAGGCCACCACAGGCTCAAATAACTCCCAGAAATGATCATTCTTCTGAAGAAGATGATAATGTGATTATCCCGCCACCAGAAGAATGGAATGAAATAATAGGATGTTAAATTATAACTACTTACCGACCAGACTATGTTAATAACTAAGTAAGGATAGCAAAAATTGATTATTTAAATTTGTGGAACACCTAATGTATATAGACATATAAAATATTATATAGACATTAATAACTTGTGTGGGAGGTGTTATGTATAGTACTGTAGGGTAGCATATAATTAAGAATATTAAACATAGGTGCCTACCCTCAGATATTGTAGTCTGATTGTAACACGATATAAGCCATAAAAGTCTGCTGCTGATCAAAGGTAATTTAAATCAAGAAGCCCCTTGGAACACAATACATAGTATTACTCTTTAAAGCACTAACGCCTGCTTTAGCGATCTCAAACATTGAAATATATAGAGAGAAAAATTCCATCCTCGGACAGGATTCGAACCCGCGTCTTCTGACTCTCCGTGTCAGACGCCAATGACCAAAATGAGAGACCAGAATGAGGCCACCGAAGTTCGGGTCCGAGCATCGAAATTTAACTCTCTATTTGACTAACCGTCTTGTGGGGACGGAGCGACATCTATTGGATAGTTTAACAGTACCATACAACCGAAAGAAGCATTATTTAGAAATACTTAAACTTTCGTATTGACATCGCAGCCCTTGTAATTTTTATAGTATCACTCTTTAAAGCACTAACGCCTGCTTTAGCGATATCAAACATTGAAATTTAAAGAGAGAAAAAATCCATAATCAGAGATGATTCGAACCGGCGTCTTCTGACTCTCCGTATCAGACGCCATTGATTTTTTCAGCTATTCGATACATTCGATATTATTATGTAATAAAATTACCATTTTCATTGTGGGTATAGATGCTACACGTTGAACGATCAGGTTTTCAATTGCTCCGTAGGGGATCATGAAGGAATATGACATGCAGAGTCCCAAGCCCATGATGTACACGAGTGTACTGTCTCCATTTAACGAAGCCTGTAACGAAAATTATAAAACATAATGTGGTCTTGCAATATTTCATATGAAAACAAAAACTACTTACGTGTTAAAGTCAGCTTTTTTTCTATAAATTATTTTAGAGGCCTTACCCGTAGTACTACCACTGTGACTCCCTAGGGAGTCCATGTGTAATATTTTACCCGTAGTCCCACTGTACTGTTTTAAAACCACGGGTAATTAGAGCTTATCCACTAGTCCCAGTACTTTGAACCCCTGGGGTATCCATGGGTATTAATTTTCCCCCATAGAACAACTGTTACTGCACTATATCACAGTATAAAGATGATTTCTACTGGGACTATATTGAGACCACGTGTAATTTCAACCATACATCGCATCTTTCCGAAGTTGATTACAGTTTACATGCAGCAGTACAACAGATTATGCTGATTAACACTTTTAGATTGTTTATACCTTAAAATCGATTAATGATAACTTTTTTGATTTGAAGAACTGCCACATTTGTAAAATACTTGTGTAAATATAATGTGTGTTCTAGAGAATTCAAGAATAGCTCTTTGCTTATAAAGATGGTGACCTATATATACCGAGAATAACCGTGTTAGGCTTAATATACTTAGTATGAAAAGAAGATAGTTTACATCTTCGAATTGAAGCTCAGTTACTTCATACACAATAGGAGATCGTACATAGACTAAAACACCGTCATTTTGATTGCCGTAGTTGACTGTTTTATGCGTCGTAAGACCTTTAAGTAATGGAGGGGTTTTTTCATTATGAAGGCAGCATTCTGTTAGGATTGCAATATCACATTAAAAATTTTGACGATTTAAAAGTATTTCAAACTCTAAAATGTTTTAGCTATTACTTCTTTTGCTTAAACTAATTATTTCAAGGCTATTTATGTAATCTTCAATTTTTTTCATACTTTTTTTGGTATACATGAGGTTACAGTTGCAATACTTAACTTATCTAAATTTTTAATAATATTTTAGACGCCATCACAAAATTATTATTATATTTTTGAGTTCTAAAAAAGATTTGCTACATGCATAATTGTTGCAGTATTGTGGAAAAAGCTAGTTATATCACGAATACAATAAACATAATGTAACATTTGGTAGACAGTCGAGTAGGTCAGATCCAAATATTGAAGATGCATGTGTGCTTTTATATAGCGGGATGAGCGTGTAGTGGATAGAATAGTGAAGTTAGTAGAAAACGGATGATTCTTGTGATATAACTTGTGTTTGTAACTTAGCTGTAAAATCATATATAATTTATTGTTATTGGCATAATGTTCTAAGATGTGTATTACTGCAATTATGAAGTTTTTTAGAAATAACGTAACAAATCATAAGAAAATAGGTGTTGGAAAAACAAGCCTTATGAGATGATGTTGATGTATATGACACAGAATATTATATAATGGAAATCTCTCATCATCTCAAAATAATACCGTTTTATATCTAGATAATATAAGAATGTGTTTGTAGTAATGTTATTATAGTAAGGGTGACTCAATAGGTAATGCAGCAGTCGCAAATAATACTTGTATAGAGAGTGTTTTTGCTATCAGTTGATGAAAGTTGAAAGTTGTAATAAAAGGTGTGTATGTGTATGAGTTTCGAGGTAAAACAACAAATAATTAAGCTTAGTCAATCGATTCTTAACTTATCAACCTGTTCTTCGTCACGAAGTTAAATCGTAGGTGACGTTGTTTTTTTTCTAATGAAAACCTTCCCGTTAACTGTGCAGTAAAACCTGTAAGATTTTGCTTTAACCAGCTGCCTCCCGAAATAATCATCCGCCTCGTTGGAGCGTACTCCGGATATTGGAACGGATGCAATTGAAATACGCTCGAAGAACTAGAGTTCTTGGAAGGGAGGCCACCAGTGGCTTCAACTTCTTCTGTAGACAAAAAAAGTTGAAGCCACTGGTGGCCCTCCCGCATCCTCATTGGGCGCGGTTGGGTCCCTATTGGCTGTGGAAGATGAGTTCGGCGACCTCCACTCCAACCTATCGGAGTCTGACTCTGATATGAGTTGCGTGACAGTGTCGTCTCGCGGCTCTGGAGCTTCCCTGGCTCGCCCGCTGCGAAAACGCCGAAGAAATGTGGAGGAAGAGGACCTGGGGGACTCTTTACCATCACCCAAGGTCTCTGCACGGTGTAGAAGTGGGCGTGCGACCACAACTGGCGTCGAGAGAAGGGCAGCCTCACTGAAGGCCTACGAGGTAGAGAAGGAGTTGGGAACAACAGCCGCCCAATACAAGAAGGTGTCCAACTGAGCCTATACCTGTGTCTCTTGGTGAGCAGGATGCAGCTCAACTGGAGGCATTGGTGCTGGCCTTGGTAAACACAATTCTGACGGTGGCTACCACACCTAAGAATTTGAAGGGCACGAACGTCAGGGCCCTGAAGGATGCTGCGGCAACGATAAAGGCATCCTTCCAAGAGTCAAGGGCCCGCTCGATGCCCGAGGAAGTGGCCCTCCTGGTGACGGCCGACGATAGGCTCGTGACGAAAGTCAAAGTCCTCCATCGTGAAATGGAACAGATGCGGGCAACTAGAACAGAGCCGGCGGCTAGACAGGGACAGCTCAGAAGAGCTGACGCTGACCCGACCATAGTTGCTCAGTCCCCACCCTTTAATCGTCCTTGGCGACTTCAACGCCAAATCTACGGCGTGGGGTTCCCCGACGACGGATCCGCGGGGCCGCACGGTACTAGAGTGGCTAACCGAGGTTGGTCTCTGATTTATAATCGGATCTTGGGTCCGTTCTTATTCTTAGCATATATCAATGACTTTAAAATTTTCCATGCCTAATGTAAGACATATAGAGCCAAACGTATTACTCGACGGAAATAAATTGAAAATTGACAAGGCTATAGTCTTTCTAGGTATTAGCATAGACTCTAAATTACAATGGGGTCCTCATATTGATGCACTATCTGGAAGACTGAGCTCAGCTGCATATGCGGTTCATAAAATTAGGCAATTGACAGATATAGCTACTGCTCGACTGGTCTACTTTGCTTACTTCCACAGCATAATGTCATATGGTATCCTGCTGTGGGGGTCAGCGGCGGACATAGAGACAGTTTTTATATTGCAAAAGCGGGCAGTTCGAGCCATCTACGAAATGGGTCCCCGCGAATCCTTAAGACAAATGTTCAAAGAAATTAATATATTAACTCTTCCATCTTTTTATATCCTAGAAAATATAATGTACGTTCGTAAAAATATAAAGAAGTTTAGAATAAATAGTGATATGCATAATATTAATACTAGAAATAAGGATAGGATAGCTGTATCTAAATTTAGACTCACGAAAACTAAAAATAAGTCCTTCTTAGGCAATTGTGTACGTTTCTATAATAAAATCCCGAAAGACATTACTGAGCTCACTGAAGGGAAATTCAAGTTATGTGTCAAAAATATACTAATGAGAAAAGCCTATTATAAATTGAGTCACTACTTAGAAGACAAAGATGCCTGGAAGCTTTCCACTTCTGCCTAATAGCCAACTATTGAATAAATTTGTTATTTTAATACTACTCATATGTAACCTCAATGTACAAAGACTTGAAAAAATAATGGCCCACGAGTTTCTTGCTGCTTCTTCTCGGCGGTGGTTCTTTTCCGAAGACAGCGGTAGAATCATTTAAAAATTTTTGCCGTTCATATGAGTGTCTATGATGCCTAAACTGAATAAATAATTTTTGAATTTTGAATTTTGAATTTTGAATAAACCGCGGGGCGGAGAACACTTGTGTCAGCCAATGGGGTGGCTCGATCGTCGACTTGACGTTTACCAGCCCAGACCTCGCTTGCTTCATACGTGACTGGCAGGTACTGGTGGATGAGGAAACGCTTTCCGATCATCGTTATATTCGGTTCAGCATCTCCTCGTCCCTGATGGACACAGTGAGAGAAGGATCGCACGAGATCGGTCCGCGATGGGCCCAGAAGCGCCTAGACGCCGAAGTGAAGAGGTGGCCCTCGTCTTTGCTAGGAGTGGGTTTCCTCCAGAGCAGGTCTCAGTGGATGTCTGTGCGGCATCTGTGATTAGAACTTTGGTGGCCTAGTTGGTCAATGGCGTCTGACACGGAGAGTCAGAAGACGCGTGTTCGAATCCCGTCCGAGGATGGAATTTTTCTCTCTATAAATTTCAATGTTTGTGATCGCGAAAGCAGGCGTTAGTGCTTTAAAAAGTAATTCTATAAAAATTACAAGGGCTGAGATGTCAATACGAAAGTTTAAGTATATCTAAATAAGGCTACTTTCGGTTGGATGGTACTGTTAAACTGTCCAATAGATGTCGCTCCGTTGGGCAGTGGGTTTATCCATTAGTAATTGGTCTCCCTAGCTTGCATGCCTCGCACTGCTTGTTTTGGATAAATCCAGGCCTTCCGTACTCATCCCGGATGGGCAAGGAGGCATTGGTCTTGGGGGAGAGCGTAAGTCATGTAGATCCCCAAGGCAAGTCTGGCAGTTCTCCTTCTCGTGGTTGCTGCCTATTTTGGTTTATTTCCCTCAGAAATAGACGTAACTGAAACCGCCAGGTGCCGCGTGTCCGTATGTTTATGTATGTATATTTTGTATTTTTGGTAATATATGTATAGTATATCTTTCTGTTGATTTTTTCCTTCTTGCGTGCTTTCAAAAGTCAAAAGTCAAAATCATTTATTTAATTTAGGCATCAAAGACGCACTTATGAACGTCAACTTTTCATTATAAGATACTATAAAGACTCTACCGCCGCGTTCCAAAATATATAGAACCCACCGAGATGAAGCGGCAAGAAACTCGGGGCCATTCTTTTTATATGGATGTTTACAATGTTTCTACTTAGGTACTACAAATATTACATTTTATGGGTGGCAGAGAGACAGCTTGCCATAGTGGAGTATTCCAAGCATCTTTATCTTCTATATAATGTCGAACTTCATAGTAAGCTTTTTTTATTAAAACGTTTTTACAGTCAACTTGAATTTGCCCTCTGTGAGCCCCAGTTATGTGCTTTGGGATTTTATTTTAAAAACGCACACAATTCCCTAGGAATAACTTATTAGTCTTCGCAAGTCTAAAACTAGGTACAGCTATCCTATTTGTATTTCTGGTATTAAAAGTGTGGTGATCACTATTTAGCTTATATTTAAGTAAATTTTTACGAACATACATTATATTTTCAAATACATATAAGGAAGGTAACGTTAATATATTGATTTCTTTAAATAAATCTCTCAATGATTCACGGGGACCCATTTCGTATATAGCTCTAATAGCACGTTTCTTAAGGATAAATATGGTCTTTATATCAGCCGCTGAACCCCACAGCAATATCCCATATGACATTACGCTGTGGAAATATGCAAAATACACTAACCGCGCCGTAAAAGCATTTGTTAGCTCTCTTATTTTACGTACTGCATATGCAGCAGAACTGAGTCTCCCAGACAGGGCATTTATATGAGGACCCCATTGTAATTTTCGTTTTCTTGTTGTTTCTTCCCAATCCGAAGCTATGATGCCCGGCGAGAGGATGAATGGCTGCAGGGAATGCAGTCACGAGGGATCAAACCAGGCTGTCAAGCCTCTAAACTGACATAATCATGGCTAGTTGCAAGCCTTCTCATCCTAAGCGGGATGTGCGTTCAGTAAAACCTAGCCCTATAGGCGGCCTAAAGACTACCCCCAAAGCTACTCCAAATTCCGGCCAAAACAAGACCAAACCAATGCGGCTGCGAAATACGGCTGCAATTACAGTGACGGTTCCTCAGGGCTCTGAACTCATATATGCCGCGGTAATGAGAGCTGTCAAGGAGCGCATCAAGCTGGCCGAAGTTGGAGTGGACACTCTCCGTTCAAAAAAGGCCATTACTGCAGCGCCTATTATGGAGGTAGCTGGCACCGACTCCCTCCCGACTGGGGGCGCCTCTAAAGCTGATGCACTGGCCGGTCGCATGCGCGAAGTCTTGTCCGACTTGGACGTGCGTATACCGCGTCCAGTGAAAACGGGGTGGTGGTTTGGAAACGATGGAAACACTGTCGCCATTTACTGGAGTGGAGGAGTAGGCAACCCTCCCTGTGCCTTTATTGAAAGGGGGCAGGGCTATGTTACGACGGTATGGGGTTGGTTAGTCGTCGTGGGGTGCTACATCTTCCCCAACTGTTCTCTTACTGATTACGGAGTGTACCTTCATGAGGTTGGAAACTGCATAAGAAAGTGCCTGTGCCGTCCCGTGCTTATTTTGGGAGACTTCAACGCACACTCACGTGAGTGGGGAGATCGCCAGAATGACTCTTAGGGAGAGACAATACTTGAATAGGCAGCGGGAATGGATCTTCGACTTGTGTTGATATTTTGTGGGCTACGTCATCAGCCATTCATCTGGTGTCAGGATGGAGAGTTGCGGAGGAGATGGTCACGCTATCCGACCATCGTCACATTGTTTTCAATGATTCCGTCCACCACCCCGGTAGTGCTACGCGTTGTAATGGTCACCTAGTTTGGCGTTGGGCTCTTAAACGGTTCGATAAGTATCTGCTTGAGGCTGCAGCCATCATCGGAGACTGCCCTGAAGATCGTGGAAATGAGGACTGGTCCGATCCTGAGAGGGAAGCTATATGGTTTGGGGAATTAATGATGTCGATATGCGATGCATCGATGCCTCGAGCTCAGCCAAACAACCGCAGGGCAGTGTATTGGTGCATGGAGGAGATAGCACGCCTTCGTGAGACGTGTCTGCGTGACCGACGCCTGTACACCAGAATCCGCAGGAGAAGAAGGAGAGTTCTCTCTGAAGAATCAGAAGAAAGTTACCGGGTATATCGCCGTGCCACCATGTCACAAGCTGCCATTAAATACGCTAGATCACGTTCCTGGACTGATCTACTGGAGGGATTGAATCGGGACCCATGGGGTCGCCCGTACAAAATAGTGATCGGAAAACTCCGCCCGTGGGTCCAGTGGTCCAAGCAAGGGATCCTTCGTCTATTCTACTTATAGCGTGCTGTAGGCTAAGTAGCTCGTAGTCTTGAAGTGGTGCAGGTTTTCTGTGGCAGGAATATAACTTCGCCAGAAGAGGTTTGGGCTCAGGTTTTTATTGGGCGAAGTCAGATGGTGATGGGGCCAATATGTAAAGGTGTTGGCCTCCCGATTCGAATGAGCCCAAGCACTACTTTGAGATGCCGAGGTCTTGATATACAATCCGAGGGTAAAAGTTCCAGAGAGGAGGGGTCAGGGTGGCAATTTTCCGGGGGGCGACAGTTTTTTTTATATATATACATATATATTTTGCCGCAAGTATTGTCTTTGCCCGCCGACAAATGTGACTCGCCGCACCGAGTCCTAGGGCTTTTAACTACTGAGCTACAGCTTGAGGGGTTTGAAATCTGGAACGGTGAAGTGCGGGTGAAGAGTAAAAATAAATACCTTTTTTTTTTTGGGGCCAGCATCTTCGATTTGATTGCCTTGAGATTTTAGAAGTCACTCACCCACTCCCAAGATCACGCGTTCTCAAGTTATAGTTTGAGGGGGAATCCAATAATCCTGGGGGGTCGAGGGGGGTTACCCATGGTTTCAAAATATGAGGCGGTGAAGAAGGGTGGGGGGGGGGTTATTTTCCGGGGAATGAAGAATGAAATAGGGGTAATCTGGAAATCACCTGAGATTCTGTCGAGGTGCTGAAGATCCTCGGGCTCGGCGCTTGGGGCCTGGTCAAGAAAAAGGGGCAAGACACGTGACGCACCAAGATACTCTAGCTAGGGCTGTTCTGAAGCTGGAGCTGGCCCGGATTCCTCGGTGGTCTTCGGGGCAGGTCTAGAGGCCGACTCTATGCAAGAGTTGTGGTGACGCAATTTGTATGGTGACTTGGAGGTTCGCTCGAGATCGGTCGGACGTCCTCGTTCTTGCGAAAGCTTAGAAACTGGTTTCCTTCTATTCTCAGATGTTCGAGAAGCTTCCAAAACCTTTTATCTTACGTCACTTGAATATATAATATAATATATAATAATAATATATAATATAATATATAATATAATATCGTCTTATCGAGGGGTAGCTAAATCATGTGATGTTAGGCAATGAATCACGGTTTAAAGGCTGCTTCCTGTATTCGGCTATATACCCTCAGGAGCTAGTCCGATCTGAAAGATGTTGATCTCAGCTGATGGATCTATACTATCACTATACAAACGCAATTTCCTCGATACGATCTGCTGAATGCACTTCACTTTAACACGATCCTAAGTTCAGGAGCCAATAACCCCAGAAAAACTGCACTCACAGACCTGCCTACATATATCCTGGCGAGTCAGGTACAAAAGTATCACCTTACAACACTTAAATTGAAAAAGGACCATGAACTCGCTATTTCTCGATTTTAATGCGCGGAGCCGACGGTGATTGTATGGCTGGCAGGTTGCTACTGCTGGTGCGCGTGTGGGAGTCTCCGCCAGAATGGCAGAATACCCACCAAACCTCTGTGATATTCCATCGTCATCGACAGGTTGCGGGGGCCGTGGGACCATTCGTATTCACCACAGCCCCCACCGAAGTCGCTGCCCGCCTACGCAGACCCAGCCAGGGAGGGTGTAATGAGTCCTCCCCACTACCACCTCGTGGGATGGCCCGGAACACGCAGGCCATCCACACCTTGTGAGGACCTAATCCTAATGGGGGGCACCGGCCGTCCCCACAGCCGATAACCCAGGTCCTCTGAGTGGAGACAGAGTGCGAGCCCGATCGGCTCGCCTCCGTGTCCGGGCTTTCCGGAACAAGAGAGAGAGAGGATCCATCTCCCTCTCGCGCTCCTCGGCCTCTCTCTGCAACATCACAACCTCGCAGAAAGAGACTGTAGCAGGCATACCAAGCGACCAGCACCGCGCGCCGCAGCGCACCTACTGACTAAGGCGCACACGCGTGCGAGATATTTATGTAGCGGAAAGTGAGCGGGCGAACCCAAGAGCGACGTGGTGCTACTTTGAACATCGGATCACAACTGACGAGCGCGGCGTTGAACCTTGAACCGTTGAGGGCTGTCAGTGTCCCAGTAGAACCAACAACAAGGCAACAAATGATGAGCGATGTACAGCAGAATCAAGCAGTACATCAACAACAGCATCAACAACACCAACAACATCAACAAAGGCAACAACAATTTTACGAGCAAAGGCAAGATCCTAGAACTCAGCAACAACAACAATACGAGGTGGGACCTACCAACCCCGCCTCAATGTTCAAGAAGGACCAATGCCTCCTCCACATTCATTCTTACCAGCGGGCAGCGGTGGGAACCCCATGTTTTTAATACTGGGGATCCTGACGGAAATGCTCGTCTCCATTGCCGCAGGGGGAGACCTCCAGGAAGCGGCTAGGAAAGGGTTAGCATTTTTATCCCGGGTTCAATATGGATGTTAACCTTCGCATTCTATATTGGAACCCGGGGGGAATCAAAGGAAAAATCAAACTACTACGCATTCTCGTCCAGTCGCAGGATATCCACATAATCCTCCTGGGCGAGACTAAACTAAGATCGGAAAATGAGCTGAGCTCGGAAGATAGCAAACTACTTCGTGTACAGAAGAGACTGCATCTCTCCAAGAGGCCATGCGTATAGGGGCACTGCGGTATTGGTCAGAAGAGATGTAGTACACGATGAGTTGGCGCATCCTCACCTGCAAGAACTCCTCGCAAACGGAGTGGTCATTAAGACCAATCAAGGCGAGCTAAACATTTATGCCGCATATCGGCCACCATCAAGTCCTGTACACGCATCAGACTATGGTGTGATATTCAACGGTGGTACCCCGACTGTACTTATTGGCGATCTGAATGCCAAACACACATCGTGGGGGTCACGCTTGATCAGCGGTCCGGGTGCAAAGCTTTATAGAACTGCTGAAATCTACAATTTTGAAGTGATGGGACCTGATGAACCCACTCACATTCCAACAAACCCTAACTTCCTACCTGACGTCTTAGAAATTGTTACTCATCAGGGTGTGAGGGGCGTCATCAAAGTGGAGACACTTTACGAACTAGACCAACCTGACCTGCCAATAATAGGTAACCATCAGTTCGACCATCAGTCCCAGGGGCTGGAAACCAATAATCAGGACTGATTGGAAAATATACGCCACGAAGTTGAGTGACATAGCAATTGGCCCACTCACAACAGCAGAACAAATTGATATTGAAACAATAGCTATTACATCTGTAATGAAGGCAGCCATAGAGGCGGCTACTTCTGAGAAACCAGCATTGTACAGAAGGGCTGATTTGCCACTCGCCCTTCAAAGAGATTTTCAACAAAAAAGATACCTAAGGAAGTGTTGGGCAGTAACGAGATGTCCAACTATAAAAACAAGACTTAATCAGATTACCGCCAAAGTATCGGAAGCAGTGGAGATCTGGCGAGGCGCCACTTGCCAAATGACCATCGACCATGCAGGCGAAAATATACCAAGCTTACACAGCCTAAACAAAAGGCTTACGAATACACCACAGCCAATCTATCCACTGTGGGATGGAAATGGCGAGAGGAAATATGGACCTAAAGACAGAGCCGAGATACTAGCTGGACATCTCGAAGTTCAATTCAAACCTCACCCTGTAAGGAGTGAAGTTTCCAGTGCAACCCTCGCTCACCACACCACAGTATCTGAGAGAGTGAGAGAGTTCCTGGAACAGCCTACAGCACCTTTGAAGGGCGACGACTTCATCTCGCCAGCTGAAGTAGCGAAGGCTATAAGGAGGCTACCCAGAAAGAAGGCGGCTGGCCATGACGATCTGCCCATAGCCGCTAGTCACCAGCTACCCAGGAAAGGTATTGTAGCATTATTGAGGCTCTATAACGGGATACTGAGGACTGGTTATTTCCCGGAGTCCTGGAAGAGAGCCAAGGTAATAATGCTACCCAAACCAGGGAAGGACCGCAGAAGGGCGGATGCATACCGGCCCATATCGCTCCTACCCCACCTGGCCAAGCTGTTCGAACGGTTAGTGTTACGAAGAATCAGACCGTACATAAAACCCAGAGACGAACAGTTTGACTTCAGGAGTTTTCATTCGACCACCCTCCAACTGGCAAGGGTGCTGAACCATTTGGCGTACGAAATGAACGGCAAAAGACACACGGTGGCTGTGTTCCTGGATGTGGAGAAGGCCTTCGATAGAGTGTGACACGAAGGCCTCCTCTACAAACTGTTAAGCACAGAACTGCCCCAACAGTTTGTTTGCATCATAGCGTCCTTCCTGTACAATAGATCATTCTATGTAACAGTGGAGGACAAAAACTCCGACGTCAAGATGATAGAAGCAGGAGTCCCTCAGGGCAGCTGCCTCTCACCAACCCTGTACGCGTTATACACAGATGACATCCCTACCCTGGCCGACCTTATCCGTGAGGGGGAAAGGGATGTCATGCTTGCACTCTTCGCAGATGATGGCCTCATCATTCAGTCCTAAAGGAGCTGCCAACAAGATGCAGAGGCTCCTCAACATACTCCCCGAATGGCTTGACAGGTGGAAGATGGCGGTCAACGTGGGGAAGACCGCCGCTCTACTTGTCAGCTGGAAAAAAAACAATCAGCTACCACAGCTTAAACTCCAAGGCCAAGACATTGAATGGAGGAGTTCATGTAAATACCTTGGAGTAAATATAGATAAAAGACTTACAATGGAAGATCAAACGCAACACGTGGTATGTACGGCAAGGAAAGCCAGAGCTATGCTCTGACCCGTGCTTGCGTCCAATCTACAAATCCGCACCAGGCTGGGTATATATAAGTCGTACATACGGTCAAGATTGACCTATGCCGCCCCAGCCTGGTATCAACTCTGCTCCAAAAAGAACAAGCAAATACTGCAAACACAGCAGAATATCACCTTGCGTATCGTCGTCGGGGCGGGGCGCTACGTAAGGAATGATATTATAGCAAATGACCTCAATATGGAAACCGTGGAGGCGTTTGTGATCCGCTTGGCCCGTAAGATGTTTGATAAGGCAGACAACGGACCACACTCGCACCTCCACGGGATAGCACCGTTACATACCAGACCCCCAGATGCACCAATGAACTGGCGTGGACTGCCCCGAGAGATCTTGTTGTCGGATGACACGGAGACTCCGGAGGCAAGTAGCGCGCCAGCAATAGCAACAGAATAATTCAAAAACAATAAAACAATAAGCATCAATAGAAAGCACGCAAGTGCACCACATACCCTGCGCAGTGAGTTGTAGAATACAACCTGCGCAGTGGATGAGATACCGAGAGGTAGATGCCTCTCGAGGTTCAGCGGAAGCAAGGAGCGGAAGCTCGACGCTTCAACCAGCCAATAGGCTGAAGACATGACGACGACGAGATTTTATGAGTTCTACGAATCAGTAATTGTTTCTCTTCTCTCCTAAACACTACAAACCACAATCCTCCACGCTGGACGCCTAACCGTCCACATCGGTAACCACGACGTCTACACTGGTGACCCCGAACCGGAGCACAAACCAACTGTAATAAAAGGAGTATCTCATCATGCAAGAGAATGAAAACCCAAAGGCTGGAGGCCAAAGCCCTTACCAGCAAGAGATCACCGGAATCGCGCTGTCTATGCGCATCCCACCATTTTGGCGAGACAAACCGCGCCTATGGTTTATAATCTTCGAAGCCGCCACCAACAACCTAAAAAAAAGTCAAGCTCAGCTCGCACAGATGGTTATCGCGCAACTTAACAAGCTCGATATAGAGCAAATAAGCGACCTGCTGTACAATCCTCTGGACGATGACCAGTATAACGCATTAAAGCAACGACTCATCACCGTCTACGAAGAATCAGACAATCGTCAGTTCCAGAAGCTACTTTCAGATATGAAGCTCAGTGACCAGAGACCATCCCAACTATTAAGGCGAATGCGAAGCCTAGCACGTGAAAAGGTTCCAGACTCAACACTATGACTTATGTGGACCAACCATTTACCGGCTCACGTCCGATCAGTCCTCGCCGTCCGCGAGACATTCAAGACCCAGACTGCACTCGACGAACTGGCACTACTTGCTGATAAAATGATGGAAACTACGAGCTCAACCACACATATCGCAACAGTATCAACAGGGACTACAAATGTACCACATACTCAATCAGAAACGCAGTTCCTCGTCAAAGAAGAGACTGTCATAAGAAGTCGCCGCTCTCAGAACCGCACACCAGTACAACCAGCCGCAGTATTATCAACGACAAAGCCGACCATTCTTTCGTCGGGATCGCTCTGCAAGTCGGAATAGCGCCTACGGAAATTCTCGTAGTAAATCTCCGTCACCGTACTGCTATTACCACAGACGTTTTGGCAAAGACGCCAGATACTGTACGACGCCGTGTTCATTCAAGACTGAAAATTCGGAAAACTAGAAAACATGCTGGCTGAGGCGGGTTCCGGCGTGACAGAACATTCATACCGTCTATTTGTAACCGACAAGAAAACTCGACTGACATTCTTAGTAGACACCGGCGCAATCATCTCTTGCGTCCCGAGGAAGAAAGGCGCAACTCCAAAGCCACTGAACTTTCAACTGTATGCCGCAAATAACACCGTGATACCAACATATAGAGAACAAACATTAGAACTTGACTTGAATCTCCGCCGTCCGTTCAAGTGGACGTTCATCGTAGCAGAAGTCAGTAAACCAATAATCTGTGCCGACTTTCTCAAGCATCACCAACTCATCGTAGACATAAAAAACAGAAGATTAATCGATGGGAAGACAAGTCTAACTGCAAGTTCATTTGTCCGCGCAACTAATATACCAACAATAAGAAGCATCGACGTTCATCAATCGTACCATGACATCCTGGTGGAATTCCCTGGAACTACAAGACTAACTTCAATGAATACAACACCGCAACACAAAGTCGAACATTTCATTGAGACTACGGGACCGCCGATACATTGCCGTGCTAGACCAATCGCACCTCATCGCTACGAACAAGTCAAGAAAGAGATCGAGAAAATGAGCAGGGACTTTGCCGTCCAAGCAAAAGTCCATGGTCATCCCCTCTACACATTGTACCAAAAAATAATGGAGACCTACGTGTTGTTGGAGATTATAGAAGACTAAACGCCGTCACAATACCAGACTGCTACCCCATTCTGAGAATCAAGGACTTCACGTTCCAGCTAGCTAACAAAAAAGTATTCAGCGTCATTGACCTCAACCGCGCTTACCATCAGTTGAACATCCGTGAAGAGGATATAAAGAAAACTGCGCTCGTGTCGCCGCTCGGATTATACGAATTCCCAAAAATGATCCCTGGATTAAGGAATGCGGGTCCAAACCTTCCAAAGGTTCATCCATCAAGTGCTGCACGGACTAGACTTCGTCAATTCATTTATTGACAACCTCCTTCTCTCAAGCTCTGATGAATCAAGCCATAAAGACCACCTCCGAGTTGTACTAAGGAGGCTAGAAGACAATGGCATCACCATCAACCCCTCCAAATGCATTTTCGGCCAGCCAGAAGTGAAGTTTCTCGGATTCACCGTAAACAAAGATGGAATCAAACCGCCTGCCGAAAAGGTCGCGGCAATCTGTGAATACCCCAGGCCAAACACTATAGAAGAGCTAAGGCGTTTTCTCGGCATGACTAATTTCTACAGAGAACATGTACCAAACGCCGCTTCAATACAAGCGCCGCTGGACGCTTACCTGCACAATGTGAAGAAAAAAGACAAAACAAAAATAGAATGGAACAAAGAGTCAACAGAAGCATTCGAAGCATGTAAGACCGCAATAAAAAATGCTACATTACTCGCTCATCCAGCCCACGACGCAACTCTAGCCATATTCTTCGACGCATCCGACCAAGTAGCAGGGGCTGTACTTCAACAACACATCGAAGGCAAATGGCAGCCACTAGGCTACTTCTCGAAGAGATTTTCAAGCACGCAACAAAACTACAGCACATTCGACCAAGAACTTCTCGCAATATACATGTCAGTCAACCACTTTAGAAAAATGTTCGAAGGGCGCAGCCTTATCATATTTACCGACCACAAACCACTAACATACGTACTACAGAAACCACCGTCTGCAACTGAAACGCCGCACCTAGCAAGGCAACTCATATTCATCAGTGAATTCACGACTGATGTGAGATTCATATCGGGATCTCAAAACCAAGTCGCAGATTGCTTAAGCAGAATACCAGTGGAAAGCATAACTTGTCCAAACACAATCGACTATAAGAAAATCGCCAAAGCGCAAGCCAAAGATAGGGACGTAATAAGGCAGCTTGAGGGGCAAAGTAACCTAACCTTCAAAGAAGTCGCTATGCCTAACTCAACAACGCCGATATACTACGAAACTTCAACGTCAAATATTCGACCATATCTACCAGAAGCATTTCGACGGGACGCATTCAACGCAGTACACAATATTAGCCACCCTGGAATCCAAAATACTCGAACATTGATGTCGCAAAAATACTTTTGGCCCTCAATGAATATTGACGTGAGAAACTGGGCAAAACAGTGCATTCGTTGTCAACAGTGCAAGATACATCGACATACTACGAGCAAACTCGCATCATTCCCATCCGCAGAGAGGTTTTCACATCTTCACGTCGATCTGGTGGGACCACTGAGTACATCACCTCAAGGACACCAATACATTGTGACTATGATCGACCGTGTAACAAGATGGCCGGAAGATATACCTACCGAAGACATATCAGCCGAATCAGTCGCGAAGATAGTGTACGAGCACTGGATTACTCGCTTCGGTTGCCCTACCACACTCACCAGCGACCAAGGAAGGCAGTTTGAGAGTCAACTTTTCAACAAACTATTAAACGTCATGGGAATCAAGAAGACGCGCACATCACCGTACCACCCTCAATCAAACGGCATTTTAGAGCACTTCCACCGATGTCTGAAGACCAGTAAACTTGGCGCCTGCACTGTGGGGCTCTATCACGGGACATGGAAGCATCGCACATATGTGACATAGCGTCGCCCAGTCCCCCAGCTTCCGTGTCCAGGTCAACTGGCTCCGAGTGGGAGGCATTCTATGCCTGCACGAGGGCCGCTTCTTGCAGGAGCTCTCTGTTCAGACGGTTTAGCACCCACCTTGGACCGACCACCAGCGGTGCCCGAATGTCTACCGAAGTAGAAGAGGAAACGCTAAACTAAATGTAGCGGTGATCGGACAGCGTCTCCTCGCTTACCAGCACTTTCCAGTCCCGAACACGTACTACGAGATCAGGCGTGGCGAAGGTCACATCGACCACCGATCCGCCCACTCGACGCACGCACGTTTTTGTCGAACCACGGTTGAAGATACACAACCCTGTCTCCGTCATCCATTCAACTACCGCCTCCCCCCTAGCACTCGTCCACGGACACCCCCGCGCCGTTGCTTTGGCGTTGAGGACCCCGAGAACAATGACGGGCAGAGCCCGGTTTCGGCCGACGAGGGTCCCCACTTCTCCGAGAAGAGACTCCAGCTCGTGCAGGGGCTTATTGGGGGAGTGGTATACCCCGATGACCATTGCCTCGCCAACCCGGGTTCTCACAAAGATCCTGCCCCTTCCGACGCCATTGAGGGGAGGAGACTGGGTGGTAATCGCGACCAAACCATCGAGATCCCCAACCCAGTCAGATCCACTGTGCCCTATGCTTACTTCATAGGGACACGCGGAGGAGCCTACCGTGTCAGATCTTTCGCCAACGGCCAACAAGATCCCGCAAAAGGAAGTTGTTGACCGCTGCCCAGGATGCACCGCCCCGAAATACTGCTGTTCTCCCAGGATGAACCGTATCCAAGGGGACAAGCAGCACTCAGGCACACGAGGAGGTAATCTGACGTAGCACTCCAACGTTATGTAGCTACACCAACGTAGTGAACCTACTAAATTTAAGTCGACCCATATAGTCGCTACCGCATCACCACAATATGGGTTTGTTCCCCCGCGACCACATATTTTCCAAGTGCCGCCCCTGGTATCTGAGCTCCTCTATTAGTAACTTTTAAATTAAACAAGCCGGTCCAAAATCAATATCGGATGCCGACGAACACACAAAGAATGTTCGATGCACCACCACCAAACTATAACCCATTGGTATAATTTGTTTACATAGCCATTCAAGCTTCGCCACAGTCCCTACAATCATCCCCTTCTTAAAAAACGAGTAATTACACGTAAAATAAAAAATTAAGCTCCTTTTTTACAGTTGAGTAAGTTATAAAAGTTAAAACTACAAGTCCGAGCATCAAGGCACACAAGAATGTGCATGGTTGCAAAAACGGCCGGCGCATGATCGCCCGGGCCAAAGTACATGTGACATTGTTTTATATTACGACATTGTTGCTGCACGGAGAACATTATTTACTTTGTAACAGTTTATAAATATTAAAAGGTAATGTACAGTTAAAATTTATATATGCTATAATATGCTAGTGTATTGTTTTCGTAAGTACCATTTCGAGGTAAAATCTTAAGAAAAAGCTTATAATCCTCTTATATTATTGTTTTGTGAGCAGTTCCCATAAATTGATTAAGGCAGCCGCCATATCGTTTTGATAACGAGTGAGACTACGATTTTGAGATCTATCTGGTTAGCATTAGAGTATATGTTTGTATGACAATTTGTGGATTTATTATGGATAATTCATAAAAAAGATAGTATAGGTTTTCAAAGTCTATTATGCTGTTGTGATTGTATGTTTACTACTTTTACACCTGCTTGAGAGATGACATGAGAAAACAGCCCTTTCGATGTTAAGTGCACTCAAGAAAATGATTGCGTTATTTGGCGCCCCGAAGCAAATCATAAGCGACCAAGATAGTGCTTTTAAAGCGGAGTTCCATACACCAATACTTTATTGCACCGGGAGTCAGCAGATCCAACGGACAAGTGGAAAGAGTGATGGCAGTTATCAAAAATGGTCTTACGATAATCCGCAACTATGAAACGAAAGATTGGAAGAAGGGACTGGATGCACTTCAGCTGGCTATTAACTGTACCAAAAATAAAACTACCAACGTGAGTCCACTTAAAGCTTTGACTGGAAGACAGTATGCAGTACCGCCAGAGCTGCTCTATATAGTTGACGAAACAGAAGCAACAGTAGACAGAGTTCAACTAGACAATTACATGCAGCAAAACATCGAAAATAAAGGAAAGCAAGATAAAATACGTTTTGACAAGGGCAAAGCACAAATCAAAAGATTCCAGAAAGGTGAAATGGTTCTGTTTAAAATAAACCCAAGAACACAAATAGGATTGGACAGATGCATATGAAATTTGGAAGTTGCTGCCTAATGACCGTTACCTAGTAAAAAAGGTACTTGTAAAACTTCGACTTGCGCCAAAGCCTGGGATTCTTACCCCAACCGTGTCGGCGATGGCAGAAGATGCAACAGGATGCAACCAAAACATGACAGTTAATAATAATACTGAACTAACAGGAAATGATTCTGGTAAGAGTTTTAATATTTTTGTTCAACATAATTAGGTTCCAAGTTTGTTGAGAACAGAGACCTCGAAACTGGGTTACACTATAAGTTTGTCGAGGACAGGGGCCTCCAAACTATTTTATACCAGTTTGTCGAGGACAGGGGCCTCCAAGCTATTTTAAACCTAAGTTTGTCGAGGACAGGGGCCTCCAAGCTATTTTATACCAGTTTGTCGAGGACAGGGGCCTCCAAGCTATTTTAAACCTAAATTTGTCGAGGACACCTCACGAGGGGCCTCCAAACTATTTTACATATGAATTGTCGAGGACAGGGTTCTTTTTACGTTTTACAAGTTTGTAGAGGAAAGGGGCCTTCAAAGTAATTCATATTATTTCCAATTTGTTGAGGACAGTATCTATCTAGCTAGTTAGCTTAATAGAAATATTGCTGTCAGTTGGAATAGTTATTCCAACTGACAGCAATATTGAAAGTTTGGTCAGAATTGAAGCCGAGCTAGATTCATGTCTAATGCATTGTCAATGTTTTGTGGTTTTACAAGCTCACGTCGAGCGCGACATGCAGCAGAATGGCCGTGTCGGCGCATCGGAAACTGACGTCATCAACAGTTGTGAAACGACTACGACACTACGTCAATCCCCTCCGCTCCGTGAATCAGGCGACTAATGGTATTGGTGGGAGGCGAGTGCATGCGGGCGCAGCGATCAATCTGCGTTCGATCGTCGAGCGAACCACAAGTCTTAAACGTGAAGTGTTCACGCCTGAATCATTAGATATAATATTTAAATAATTTTGTAAATTAAATTAAATAAAGTGTGATTGTGTAAATTAAATATTCGCAATAACAAAAAAAGTTATTTTATTATGGAAGATGATGACCGAGAAGATACTGCGTCCCCAATGCTGCCACCAGCTTTACCAATATCCGCACTCCTGTATTCTGTTAGTAATTCTAAAAAAAATTATATAAGTTTAAAATATAAATCTTAACAACGCCACGGACCCATTGAGTCTGTGAACATAGGCAATAATAAAAAAATAAAAATTAAACATAACTGTTGGTAGCTGTTCGGCCCAATCCACGTCTTCAGAATCCGATAATCGTGCTGTGATAGCGCTCTTCATGGAGCGATGGAATCGTTCTGTTATCCCATTACTTAGGGTGATAAGGGGTAGTACGTATTCGTTGTACACCTAATAGTTTCAATAAAGAAGCAAAAAGATCGCGCTCATCCTGTCTTCCTTGGTCGGTCGATATTCTAAATGGTACTCCGAATCTACAAATCCAATGCTCGTATATTGCTCTAGCAGCCGTGTCCGCTCATATGCCAGAAACCGGTATAGCTTCCGGCCAACGCGTGAAACGGTCGATAATCGTAACGCAATAACGATATCCTTGTCGTAACGTAGGCAAAGGGCCAATTATATCTGAATGCACATGACTGAATCTCGTACTTGGTGGAAAAACGGACAGGCCTGAAACTGTGTGTCGATTAACTTTAGATTTTTGACACGCTATGCAAGCTTTTGCCTAGATGACGGACCGGGATTACTACCATACAAATTGGAACCCATGAGACTTACCACTCACCACCATACTTTTTTACAGTATGTGCAATTGAATGACATGGAAGACAATGTCCGCTCACTACAAAATCAGTTACTTAGCTACCGAGACAGAAAGACTGACACTTACTCACTTTATGCAATCCAAATAAATTATCTTACTGACAAGCTAGACAAAGCAATAAGTCAATTAAAACATTAGAACCTTATCGAGCAAAGAGAGGCCTTGTCGATGGACTGGGTTCTATAATAAAAAGGGTTTCGCATATCTTACTTATTCGTCAGTATCGCTGATTTGCCAGTACCCTTATTCGACAGTTTCCTTATTCGCCATTTTCCTCATTCGTCAGTTTAATATTTAATATCAATATTTTTTTAAATATTTATTTATTGCCTTCTATAAATACAGTACATGTTTCACAGCTCTTATAAGATATCATAATAACAGATTTATACCTTTTATTTTACAGGTAGGTAGAAATAAAGTAATTATATGTAGCGTAGAACAGTGCTATAGGTACAAAACAGGACAGATACATCCTGCTTATTATGAAACACTGGGGATCAAAGTGGCAACATGAATGTTTGATGAGATAATTGAATACCCATTCACACTTACATAGACATTCCCAAGTATTATTGTTAAACCCAGAAAAGACCAGACCAGTTAAAGATCAGAGAAGACAAGTTACAATTATTTTAGAATCAATATCTGCATTTTATTTTATATCTAGCCAAAAAACATTATTGTTATCATAGGTATATTGTGGTGATCACTAATCATTGCACTTTTAGTATTAGATAATAGTTTCTTATTAAAAAATATCAATTATGACACACAGACATGTATTTATTTATTTTGTTTAACCTCTCCAGTCAGACGAAGGTCTAGAATTATAGTTGATTTTGTTTTACTGGTTCTAAGCTTTACAAACGATATCCACGACAACATTCATTCTCAAATATTATGTAAATAACAAGTCTAGTAACCATATAATATTGTAAACTCTTTGACGCTAAGTACGATGTATAGGGAATCAGCAACTAGTTTATTGACAATCTCAGACAAAATAAAAACGTCAATACAGAATGTTGTGAACAGAAAAGTGAAGCCGGTAAAACTACGCCTCGCCGTGTACATACACAATTAAACACCAGAAAAGTGAAGCCGGTAAAACTACGCCTCGCCGTGTACATACACAATTACACACATACATGAACAACGAAACTACGCCTTGACTCGTCAGTCGAACTATCGCTGCGCGTGGAAGCAACACGTAAAGTAAATCAACAAATTTACCAGTCAAAATGCCGAATTGTGTCGTGAAACGGTGTATAAACAAAAATCAAAATATAAAAAGTAGGATGGAATCACATTTCACACGTAAGTAACTTTAAAACCAATATTTTAAATAAACAAAAATAAAGGTTATTGCTTGGAACATAGAAAGTGTTGCCATGGTAAAACCTGTAACCTGTTGCCTGTCTATGTGCAGATGACATGTTTTTATATGACGTGTAGGTACACTTAAATTTACGGCACGGTAATATGATAGATAATATTACCGTGGTAATACTTTCACGCCAAAACTGCAACACCGGTTTGGCAGAAATGTTTATAATAGGTTACTTTTAGAAAATGTCCTGAGACAGATATTATATGGGATACAATGAACAAAGTTCTACATATTCGGCTAGTTGGTGGATGTAATAGCTTTTTTGTATGGAATTCATATAATTATTTCAATTAAACTTCCTTCAATATGTAAGCGTTGGTTATAGATTTGACACAATATTTATACTTAGCACCAACAGTTGTATAATTGCGAGGAAACGGAAGTATAATATTATGGTAAATGGCTATATTTATGTTTTAATTCGATAATAGTGCCATAAAATTATACACTTATTTTATTAATTCAATTGTAATTTTATATTATCTTTAAATGTACAAATATAAGAGTTAAATTAATTTAGGATTGCAGGGACTTGACATCGTCATTTCCGGAAGGAACACGGTCGATTTTTAAAAGGACGGTGGGGGTAAATGAATGTTTCAGAAAACCGATGTCGAGTTATGCTGGCATTACTCTTTGAAACGTCGCTCAGCTAGCTGTTCCAACTAGAAGTTTAATTTTGTAAAATCACACCAAAATCATTATTAACGCAAGTAGATTGATTTTAAGGAATTAAATGTATATATAAAAGTTTTATTGGTGTATTCTACTTCTCCGGCCTTACCTGACATGTAAGCATTTTTACAAGTCAGAAGTGGGATGTATCAAGTGAAAGGTACGTAACAATCATTTATTTTTCGTTCAATACTAGTTGTTTGATTGTTTAAAAAGTAAATACCTACTCAATTGTTGGGTTTTATGTGTAAAGATGTATCTTTCTGCCTAATGCTGGATAGTTACCATCGCACGGCAGCACAAGGCCTAGGCTACTCTTTGGTAGTGCTGCCTACATAGCGTTAGTATCGTTTTTTTATGACGGTTTTTTTTTTGTGTGGCAACATGTGGCCAAGGCTACTCTCTGGTAGTGCTGCCTACATAGCGTTAGTATCGTTTTTTTATGACGGTTTTCTTTGTGTGGCAACATGTGGCCAAGGCTACTCTTTGGCAATGCTGCCCACATGGAGGGTATTCGTGTTACTGTGCGTTGCATGCTAGTATCTTCTTTGTGAGGCGGTACATGGTCGAGGCTTATCTTTAGTAGTGCTGCTGGCATGGAGATCATGTAATCTTATTCTTATTCGTTTTGAGGGCGATGAGGCCTGCACTGACGTCCAGCTTGGGGTATTTTGTGCATTCCCCCCCCCCCGCCAGCATTTACTCAAGCCCAAGCATCATGTAGTGTACATAATATATATGTATATCCTTACGTAGTAAGTTACCTCCGTGTCGCCTTATAACTTTTGTAGTGAGCAATTGATGTCCTTAAAAATATTTTGCAGCCCGGGAACTACATGGAAGGTGACGAGGAACTACCACAGCCGATGGAGGCTGCCGAGATATCCAAAAATGTACCAGCAAATGACGTCGACTGCGGACGAAGCACGACGGGCACTCTTCGATGACACGTTTTACGCACACCATCCAGGCACGGCGAATCGAGACGGCGAAACCTGGCAACAGGGCGAGACTTCATATCACCGAAAAGTCGGTCAAGGAATCGCAGCCGTTTACCGCGTCCGCACTCCTGAGGAGAGACCTCCTACAAGAGACTACTACGAAGAGCGACGAGCGTCGCGTCACCACAGCAGATTCAGGAATGAGTAGCACCGTCATCCCATGCGTTCTTCTATAGGAGATGCTACACGTGAGTTTATGTCTCAGTATTCAAAAATTTTTGCGGTTTTGTGTACCTAGTGTAGATAAGGAAACATTTTAGAATACAAACGTAGTGCCTGAATTTGACCGTTCACAAAAAAATCTAAGTTTCAACAGAAAACTATGTTCAAACGTTAGTAGGTATGCTGGCAAAAAGAGCTAGGTTTCGCGAGTCGATCAAAGAATATTTTTTTATGGAAGGTAGTGCTCATAAACCTGACGCTTTAGGAAAAAGGACAGTAGAATGTATTCATGGAATCGATAATAGGTCAGTGCGCTTAGACACAGAAGCCGCGATAATTAGTGATCCCGACAAATTTTTATGTCATATTTACGAAATGTGAAGTGGACCTTAACAACTTAAATACTGGGACTAAGAGGGTTAGAGTTGAATCAAAGATGGGTGTCCAAAATAAAAAGGCTTCTGGTGCTATAATTGTGAGCGGAAAGGGCCATTCTGCTACGAAATGCACTAAGCCGCTTATGAAATGTTGATGTTTTTTAGTTGGGCATTTATAAACTGAATATTTTCGTAAAAAGTAAGTCAGCGAGGAGAAACCATCTTGTGATAAATGAATCGGGTAGGAGTGCCGATTCAAACAAATATGTCCAAGAAACTTTATTATAAATGGACATGGCACTGTATGCTTTGTTGACTTAGGTAGCGAATTGACTTTGATGCGAGAAAATGAGACTGACAGGTTTTTTACAATTGGTTTTTAAAATTGATAGTCTTGTAAGTCGCCAACTCGTTAACTCTGGTTAATCTATGGCTCATGTTCGAATTCAAAATGTGAAGCTACCGTGTGATGGTACAAGACCATTTTCTACAGCATCCCGTATAGTCATATATCAGTCAATGTTTGACCCACTAGGTCAAACATTGACTGAACAACCACGCATACCAATTCTAAAAACCAGTAAGGACCCGACACTTAGAACAAATTATGATGTAGAAGGTAGAAAGTACTGAATGAATTTTTGAATTTGCGAGTGATCAGCGATGTTACGATTAAGGATCCAGACTTAGTGGTAGTACACTGCGGATGTAAATTTAAGAGACATATGGTTGGTACGTGGTTGTTACAAAAGACAGCCAGGTAAGGAATACCAAATAGAGAAAGGTGCTTATGTACTGAAACGGAGAAATTTTGAAAATCTCTGCTAAGAAAAACCTTACAAGATTTAAATATTAGTCAAATTTCAGAATTTCGTAAAATGCAACTTTTGGATCTCGTTAATTCGTACCGTGATTGTTTTGCAACATCGTTGAAAGAGGTAGGTTGCACTGATTTAGAAAAGATGAATGTTGATCTATGTAACGATCAACCAAAAGTGTATAGGCCATAGAGAGAGGCAGGAAGTATTGTAAGTTAAATAGTGATCACCACACTTTTAATACTAGAAATACAAATAGGATAGCTGTACCTAGTTTTAGACTTGCGAAGACTAGTAAGTCATTCCTAGGAAGTTGTATGCGTTTTTACAATAAAATTCCAAAACACATAACCGAGCTCACAGAGGGCAAATTCAAGTTGACTGTAAAAAACTTGTTAGTAAAAAAAAGCTTACTATAAAGTTCGACATTATATAGAAGATAAAGATGCTTGGAATACTCCACTTCTGGCAAACTGTCACTCTGCCACCCATAAAATGTAATATTTGTAGTACCTAAGTAGAAACATTGTAAACATCTATATAAAAAGAAAATAGCTTTCCCTCTTTAGCCGAGTTTCTTGCCGCTTCTTCTCCGTGGGCTCTATATATTTCGGAACGCGGCGGTAGTCTTTAAAGTACATTATAATGAAAAGTTGACGTTCATAAGTGCGTCTTTGATGCCTAAATTGAATAAATGATTATGACTTTTTTTTTACTTTTGAAGTTCTAAATATGATTGATGAATTGAATCAAATTCATCCCTGTCATTTTAGTTTGAAAAATTTTGAGGATAAACTTCTTTGCGTTGATTATAGGACGATCAATATGTTTTTTAAATACAATTATGCTCATATATGACATGCGTCACTTTCATGAAAACATTGCTATCAAATATAATATTTAACATTCGTCGTCGTTAAAATATAAATCACAAAATCTTGTTATCATATTTAAGCGCGCCGGCGCTAAGACAGAAGTGTAATTTATACATAAGCCGACAGACATCACCAGTCGAGCAACACTTTTCATTCTACGAGCTTTAGACTTTAGCTGTAGTAGCCTCGCTCATGTTTCGATCATACATACTCGTACTTGGCATGTCATTTACAATAGTGACTGATTGTAATTCCTCTGGTTGAGTCTAATACAAGACTTTGATTGCAACGTTAGATACAAATCTGGTCAGAGGATGGGTCATGTTGACGCCTTTAGTCTGTATCCAGACTCTAGTGATACCTAATACGGGAGAAATAAATTTACGTACTATTAGTATTTATGGCGACTATGGCTAAACTGTTCAGTTGGATGATAGTGAGGTAGAACGGGTAAAAAGCATTTTATTGAACCCTATCAGTAAAAAGGTGATGACAGTGACAGCTAAAGTGTCTATAGGATAACTGATAGTGGACTCAAATGGTTAGTACTAAAGAGTGTGCGGGGTGGCATATGTTTAAAGCGTGTGTCATGACGATATTGGACTCTTTTCTTTAGAAAAAAAAAATATAATAAATATAGTTAAAGAAATTTATTGGTTTCCGACGATGAAGAAAAAAATAAGTAGGTACAATCATGCTTGGAGTGTGCTCGTAGTAAAACTCCTGCAGGGGAAGTCTGGATAATTACATCCGATGCCACACATTTCAAATCCATTCCACACTCTCAACGCAAAAATAAATATTTATTGGTTATAATACTCTTACTGTAAACTCATTATACTGAAGCTGGTCAAAAATACGAAAGCTTTTACTGCTATTAAAGTATTCAAAGAATATTTTTCTACGTTTGGATGCCCCGCCAGATTGATAGAAGACCGATACTCGATTTTACCGGTAAGAAACTCGGTATGTTCTTAAGAGAGGTAAAGATCAAACACATCATGAATGCGATTGCCACTCCTTGAGCGAACTGCTAAGTGGAGAGGTACATCCGCTCAATTTTACTCACTGATAGGATAGGAGAGTACAGATTGGGACAGTTATGTTTTAGATATGCAATTGGGATTAAACTATATCACCAATGAAGGGGTAGAGCGTACGCCTTCGAAAGTAATGTTGGGTCTAAGTCTGACTAGTATGGATATACTACTCTATCTCTCTCTACTCTATACTAAGGCGGTATACGTTCAACAGTCATTGATGGTGGGCAATGTGATGTGACGGAAGATTTAATTAACATTATGCAAGAAGTTCACGATCAAACAAAAAGAAAACATACATCCATGGTTGAATTTTGAGAAGGGCGTACAATAATGACGAAAGTTCTAATGAAAGGGAAGATTCAGGTAAAACTTTGTTATGGTAATAAAAAAAGGAAAGTCAAGAATTTTAGGATTTGTGAGTTGAAATGAGACATAAACTAAAAGTGCGTTTTTATGGATCTGGGAAAAAATAGTAATCGAATGATAAAGTGATGATATGCGATGTATAGTGTGGATATAATGGATACACTTAAGAGAAAGATAAAAAAATAATTTATATTATATTCTATCTCTCGATTTATTAGATTCGATTCTCTCGCGCTCTCTTTCTCTCTCTCTCTCTCTCTCTCTCTCTCTCTCTCTCTCTCTCTCTCTCTCTCTCTCTCTCTCTTGTCGATTAATTGATTCACCGTACGTAATGATTTTAAGTCATATATTTCACTTGGCAAAATATTGCTCTATTTTTATTTTGAATATTGAGTAGTAAATGATTATAACTTTGTTTAAATGCTTAGCTAATTTGGTATACTAATTATTTAGTATGGTAGTATTGTAATATAGCAGTAATGTAGTATTGTAGTAACGTAGTATTGTACTATTGCAGTATTGTAGCAATGTAGTATTGTAGTATTGTACTATTGCAGTATTGTAGCAATGTAGTATTGTAGTATTGTACTATTGCAGTATTATACTATTGCAGTATTGTAGTATTGTAGCAATGTAGTATTGTAGTACTGAGAAATAATATTGGATGGTTTTGCTTGGTTGGATGAAATGTGTTACAGTAATAACAGTTATATATTTACTGTTTTGTGAATACTTATTGTAATTAAATATATTATTGATATTGCAGTATTGTAGTAATGAAAAAGAATATTTGATGGTTGGATGAAATGTGTTGAGTTTTTATTCAACTTGAAATGTTATCTTAAAAAGGTGACACCTATTATATATTTACTATTTTGTGAATACTTATTGTAATTAAATATATTAATGATATTTGCAGTATTGTAGTAATGAAAACGAATATTTCATGGTTGGATGAAATGTGTTGAGTTTTTATACAAATTGAAAAGTTATCTTAAAAAAGTGACAACTATTATATATTTACTATTTTGTGAATACATATTGTAATTAAATATATAAATGATATTTGCAGTATTGTAGTAATGAAAACGAATATTTCATGGTTGGATGAAATGTGTTGGCCTTATGTTATATATGTTGAATAAAGTTATAGCTATATATGTTATGTTTAATTTTTGTGAATATTTATTGTAATTAAATATGGTATTGATATTGCAGTATTGTAGTAGGTAATGAAAAATAATATCTGATGGTTGGATGAAATGTGTTGAGCTTATACTCATCTTGAAATTTTATTTATCTTAAAAAAGGAACGATATTTTGTGAATACTTCTCGTAATTAAATATATTATTGATATTTGCAGTATTGTAGTAATGAAAACGAATATTTTATGGTTGGATGAAATGTGTTGGCCTTGTATTCATCTTGAATTGTTATATATGTTGAAAAAAGTAATACCTGTTATGTTTACTTTTTCTGTAATATTTATTGTAATTAAATATACTATTAATATTATAGTATTGTAGTTATGAAAAATAACATTTGATGGTTTTGCTTGGTTAGATGAAATGTGTTGAGCTTATATTCCTCTTGAAGTTATATATCTTGAAAAAGTCATAACCGTTTTTACTATTTTGTGAGTACTTATTGCAATGAAACATATTTAAGTAGGTATAGATATGTTAATTAATATGTATATCACGAGGTCGTGAATAATAGTCAGGGTGGACGAATTTGTAAGCGTTGGTTATAGATTTGACACAATATTTATACTTAGCACCAACAGTTGTGTTATTGAGAGGAAACGGAAGTATAATATTATGGTAAATGGCTATATTTATGTTTTAATTCGATAATAGTGCCATAAAATTATACACTTATTTTATTAATTCAATTGTAATTTTATATTATCTTTAAATGTATAAATATAAGAGTTAAATTAATTTAGGATTGCAGCGACTTGACATCGTCATTTCCGGAAGGAACACGGTCGATTTTTAAAAGGACGGTGGGGGTAAACGAATGTTTTAGAAAACCGATGTCGAGTTGTGCTGGCATTACTCTTTGAAACGTCGCTCAGCTAGCTGTTCCATCTAGAAGTTTAATTTTGTAAAATCGCACCAAAATCATTATTAACGCAAGTAGATTTATTTTAAGGAAATAAATGTATATATAAAAGTTGTATTGGTGTATTCTACTTCTTCGGCCTTACCTGACTTGTAAGCATTTTTACAAATATTTGCTACATATAGTATCGCGGTTGATAAACTCATCTTGGAACTCGCTTGCTTCAGACATGTAATATTTTTATTGCTACTATTTATTACTTAGACAGGAAATAGGAAACAGCCTGCCTACTCAGACAAAACAAAAAAGTCAAGACAGAATGTTGTGAGCAGAGAAGTGAGGCCGGTTTTCTAAACACGTCGTGCGTGCATCGGTGCTGACATAATTCAATTTAACTTCGAACTATACTCGTTCCGGCCTAGCATTGCATCCTCACAGCATTCCATCATCATCATAGTGTTAAAAACTTCTTACCACGAACCAACATGTTTGGCAGTTCCTACCTCTGTCGTGTAAGTAAATTGTGGAAGGGTAAGGTTTACCCTATTATTGGGTAAACTTAATATTTAGTATATACGTTACGTTAATACGGGTACGTTTTTATAATAGTTTATCAACGTGTTTTAACCGACTTCAAAAAAGAAGTAGGTTAAGAAAGTCTAATTGAGGACTTTTCTTTAAATATAATATTGTATGACAACTCGACGCATTATACAAAACCGGTTCAGTCGTTTGAAAGCAAATTAAAAAATAGGCAATTTTTTATTTATAGTTTAGTTTCAACCAACATCTAAAAGGAGTAGGTTCGCAATTAGGTTCTATTGTTTTAAATACTTGTTTATCAACGTGTTTTAACCGACTTCAAAAAAGAAGAAGGTTAAGAAAGTCTAATTGAGGACTTTTCTTTAAATATAATATTGTATGACAACTCGACGCATTATACAAAACCGGTTCAGTCGTTTGAAAGCAAATTAAAAAAGAGGCAATTTTTAATTTTTAATTTTTAGTTTATTTTCAACCAACATCTAAAAGGAGTAGGTTCGCAATTAGGTTCTATTGTTTTAAATACTTGTTACCTCATAAGTCCGTTATTTATAAACCGATTTGAACAATATTTTTTTTGTTGGAAACCTGATACCTTTAATATGGACTCGCATTAATTTCACACTGGATTTTCAATTTCGTACATATTGAAGGCGGTTATGTATTTTTGTAAAAATAAACCATATTTCTATTGAAGTCTTTTGTTTTTAGGGTGTATCTATATTAAATGTTGTTGTGTGTAGTTAGTATGCG
This sequence comes from Selenia dentaria, assembly GCA_917880725.1. Classification (NCBI taxonomy): domain Eukaryota; kingdom Metazoa; phylum Arthropoda; class Insecta; order Lepidoptera; family Geometridae; genus Selenia; species Selenia dentaria. Next base: position 13,388,157 of record OU862877.1, on the reverse strand, counting down.
GAAAGTTATACGAGATGGTCGACCAGTCTTTGTCATCACGCGATTTTATAAACCAGTCGTAGCAGAAAAATGCAAAGCAGGATTCATAGGTACATTAATAAATATTGAAAGTTTAAAAGCGCTTTATACGAAGTACATAGAAAATGAAAAAAGGCTGTTTTTTTATCTACTTATAAATTAAGCCAGGATCATTTGGAGATTCTATTTACGTCTATTAGGATGCATGGAGGGTTCAACGATATCCCTAACGTAAGACAGTTTAAAGCAAGCTACAAAAAAATACGATGTCATTTAGAATTAAAATGTCTTACAAAAAGTAATTGTGTTCCTTTAGAACACATAGCAATACTTAATTGCAAATCAACAACTAAAATTATAAATAGCACTTCATCGTCGTATAGACACGAAGAAGAAGAAGAAACCATTGAAAATTCTTCGTTGCAACTTCTTAATGAAATTGTTAATGAATCATTTGATTGGGCCAGTTGTTTACATGACAATTCATATTATGGTGACTACAGAAAAATTATAATTGGTTACATATCTGGAAGTACAGTGCACTATCTTGTTAAAACCATAAAATGTTCTAAATGTTACTAATTCAAACTGTCTACCAGATCTAGTATAACTTTAAAGCAAAAACCAGTTTTTTACCGTCGGGTGTATAAAAAATGTATTGACCGTGTCTATTTTTGTTGCAGGTTCGTCTTGTGCAGGCGGAGACGAAACTTTTGATGTATAATACTCTATGCTACAACGCAATTTTGACTCCGGCAAAAATCTTCCTCATACAAAATGTTCGGAGCTATATCAACTTTTTATTAGATGAAATTCAGTTATTTGCCTATATCTCCGAAAGTATGGCACCTATGGAGCTGAAACAAACGGTAGGAGATAGGGGATCACCGTCCGCGTCTGTTTAGATCGAAAAATGCTAAACTGAATTTGAGCAGACTTTACAATTTAGAAAAAGCGTAAATTTACCTATAAAAACACACAAAAAACCGCAATAACTTTGTTACTATAGTATGTAGCGACGTAAAACCAACGCAGGACAGTCCGCAATCGGTGCGCGCAATTAAAAAATGCAAAAGGAGCGATATAGTTTCAACAGTTTTTGGAAATTACAAATTCTAGTATAACTTTAAAGCAAAAACCAGTTTTTTACCGTCGGGTGTATAAAAAATGTATTAACCGTGTCTATTTTTATTGCAGGTTCGTCTTGTGCAGGCGGAGACGAAACTTTTGATGTATAATACTCTATGCTACAACGCAATTTTGACTCTGGCAAAAATCTGGGTTAGGTTAGGTTAGGTTAGGTTAGGTTAGGTTAGAGACTGGCTCGGGCGGGTTTGGGTTCATCCATTAGTAGTTGCTCTGCCTAGCTTGCATGCCTCGCGCTCCTTGTTTTTGATAAATCCAGGCCTTCCTTACTCATCCCGGATGGGTAAGGAGGCGTTGGTCTTGGGGGAGAGCGCAAGTCGTGTAGATCCCCAAGGCAAGTCTGACGGTTACCTTCCCGTGGTGCTGCCTGTTATTGGTTTCTTTCCTTCCGAAATAAACGCAACAGAACACCGTCAGGCGCCGCGTGTATTGTTATCTATATGTGTATGTATATGTATATATTGTTTCTGTATATATTTGTATTATATGTGTATATTATGTAGTTCACAGGGCTATTTAACCCCTTATTAGTAACAAAATTGTAAATGCTCGGTACAGACCGGGGCCGTATTTAACTGCTTGTCATCTGTATTATATGTGCTAAGGTGCTTAGTACCTCTTTAAGACAGATGACAAATTAGACTTACGGTGTATAAATTGTAGTTTTAAGGCAAGGCTACAGATAATTTGTCATGTTTATGAGTAGATGAAAAACAGTTTGGTGGTGTGTGTGTTAAAATAGGGACCCCTCTAACTGGCAAACACCAGCGCCTACTACTGTCAAACATATTGTTACATAATCGAAAATAACCGCTGTCTTTTATTTGGTAGTGACCTCTGTTCCGATAACTCACGTTATTGGAGGCGGGGACAAACTGGCTAGACTAGTTCTAAAACCCCGATGATAAGTGTATCCTTAGACTTCGGGAAAATACCTCCAAGGTATTGTCAGTCTTCTGAACTCTAAACTTCCGGAGGCTTGAGTAGAAAGATTGAAGCCTGTCCACTTCCCAACAATTTTGCTTATGGTCACAAAAAAATAATAATTATATCTCATTACTATTATGTCGAAAACTATGCCAAGGTCGAAAGTAAATAGAGACGTCAAAGGGAAGTTCACCAAAGACCCTTCTCAGGGCCAACAAAATATTATGCCTGAGGACCGCTCGAGCGGCACTACTACCGAGAGCCTGAAAAACGGCCCTTCTGAGGGCCAAACTCCACGGGGTCCTTCGCGGGATCCATCGGAGGTCCCCATGGGGGACGAAATGAGGTCGGACGTGGAGTCCGTGTTTGAGGAGTCTGGTGACGAGGGTGAAAGCCGGAGGAAACGACCTTACTCCTCGTTCTACGTACCCGGCTATCTAGAGTCGGACACTGAGACCGAAGGGACCGCGGCTGCTAAGGTCAGTACGTCGCGGAGGGGAAGGGCGAAGGGCACCAAAACAGGTCCCACGCGAGAGGAGTTTTTGAAGCCACTGCCAAAGCCACTGGTGGAGGAGCTGGCGGAGGTCCTGCAGAGCAGGAAATTCAAGAAGGGGCAGGCCGCTGTGGCCGCCGGAAGTCTTCTCGACACTGGAAGTGATTCCGATGTCTATGCCGGGTTCGCTGACCTCAGCGTGCTAAACGCCCAAGAGCTGAGGGCTCAAGCAGGAGGGATGCTCACCTGCATCTTAGAGGTTGCCAAAAAGTCTGGCAACCTAAAAGGTGAGTTTGTTGCTCGCCTGAAGAGGTCCGCGTCGACCCTGAGGGAGGTAGTCGACGCCCTGGCATGTAGGAGTGAGGCGGAAGAGACGCGGCGGCTAAGAGCCGAGAATAGTCGCCTGCGCCTCGAGGTGGAGGCCTGCAAGGCAGAAGTGAAGTCGCTGCGTCGCGGCTTCAACGAAGCGAAGACCCAGGCGGCTGCCGCCACGTCTGCTGCTGCAGCAGCCGCTGCCGCCGAGACGCCGGCCCCCCCTGCTGTTGTACTGGGGGCAGATTTAGTGGAAGAGATGACGCGCTCCTTGACTACCACGTTCGGGCAAATGCTCAATGCCCGACTCGATGGTATCGAGGATCGCCTCCTGCCAGCGCCGGTACTTCGCCCGCCTCTCAGAGCGGATGCCAAGAAGGCTGCAGTAGCGGTTGCGCCCCCACCCCCAAAACCGACCCCTCGAAAGCGGGTTGGCCGGGCCTCGCAGACTGCTGCTACGCCCTCGACTGCGGCTCCCATCGCCCCCCCAGAAACGACTCCAACTGCTGCTGCCAAGGCGGAAACCTGGGCAACAGTAGTACGAAAGGGGAAAGGCAAAGGGAAGGACAAATCGTCCTCCTCGGCAACGCCCGCTCCCGCTCCTGTCCCAGCAGCTCGTGCCACCCCCGCCGCCGTGAAGCCTCAAACAAAGAAGGCTTCTGCTGCCGCCGGGCCCAAGAAGGCGAAGACGCTGAAGCCCTTCAAATCCGCGGCTGTTGTGCTGACACTGCAGCCTGAAGCCGCGGAAAAGGGGGTCACATACAGCGCCATCATAGAGACGGCGCAGGAGAAGGTCGATCTCCAAGGTTTGGGGATCGACCGGATCAACTTCCGCCAGACGGCCACGGGAGCCAGGATGCTCGAAATTCCTGGCTCCCAGAGCAGCGACAAAGCGGACAGGCTCGCGGAGAAGCTCCGCGGTGTCCTGTCCGAGGTAGCCAACGTCGCGAGGCCCGTTAAGTCCGTGCAACTGCACGTGACGGGCCTGGACGACGCCGCCACAAAGGAGAAAGTGGCGGCGGCGGTAGCCAAGGTGGGCGGCTGTGACGTACTCCAAGTCAAAGCCGGAGAGATACGTTGCAGCTACGGCGGGACCGGTTCCTCCCTTGTTTCCTGTCCGATTCCGGCAGCCAAAGTGTTGCTGGCACAGGGCAGGCTCTTAGTGGGATGGAGCTCGGTGCGAGTGGTGGCACTGGCAGCGCGTCCCATGCGCTGCTTCAAGTGCATGGGACTCGGACATACGCGCCCCCAGTGTCCCTCGTCGGCAGACAGGGGGGACCTGTGCTTCCGTTGTGGAAGCGCAGGCCACAAGGCGGCGAGCTGCCAGAGAAGGGCCCCGCACTGCGCGATATGCGCAGAGTCGGGGCGACCAGCCGAGCACAGGATGGCGGGACCAAACTGTGTCCCCCCAAAAACGAAGGGACAGGCCGCCAGGACCCCGGCCATCCCCCGACCGGCAGCCAAAGCCGCTCCCGAAGTAGTTCGCCGCGCGGCGAGCATGGAGGTTGTGACGACCGATTGATATGGATCAAGTCGGACAGCACAACCTCCTCCAGACGAATTTAAACCACTGCGTCAGAGCTCAGGATTTGCTAATGCAGTCCATGGCGCAGTGGCGGATTGATTTGGCGGTCGCCGCGGAGCCGTACCACATTCCCCAGTCCCATCCCTACTGGGTTTGGGATCTGGACGGCTCCGTAGCCATAATTGGACGTGCCGGTGGCGCCCCCCCCCCTCTCGGTGTCAGAGAGGGGTTCGGGGTACGTGGTGGCCAAGTGGGAGAGGTATGCGGTAGTTGGCGCATACTTCTCTCCCAATAGAACCGTCGCGGAGCTGGAGAGTTATTTGGACCTCGTGGCCGCGGCGGTAAGAAGGCAGGCGCCACGTCAGGTCCTCCTCATGGGGGACCTGAACGCCAAGGCCCAGGCCTGGGGCAACCCCTCCACTGACACTCGCGGAGAGATTGTCGGGGAGTGGGCGGTTGCCGTAGGGCTGACCCTGCTCAACAGAGGATCGGTCCACACGTGCGTGCGACACAACGGGGGGTCCGTGGTGGACGTTTCGTTCGCCACCCCGGAAGTCGCAGCACGTGTCCAGGCCTGGAGAGTGGTGGCGGAGGTGGCCACTCTCTCGGACCACAACTACATCCGGTTTGAGATCGCCACCTCCCACCAAGGGGGGACTCGGCGCGTGAAGAGAGCGCGTTTCGCGCGCTGGGTGATTGGTCGCCTCGATGCCGAGTTGGCTGAAGAGGCGGCTATCGTCCAGGCGTGGCTTGCCGCCCCCTTGCACCCGGAGGTGGACGTCGCGGCGGGCCGGTTCCAGGAGGCGGTGACGGCCGTCTGCGACACCGCCATGCCGAGGTCCCGACGCCACCCCGAGCGCCGCCAGGTTTACTGGTGGTGCTCGGAGATTGAGGATCTCCGAGCGCGATGCTCGGAGACGCGGCGCCTCTACTACCACTGCAGGAGGCGCCGCCACGGCCGGAGGGACGACCAGCTGCCGGCGGAGCAGCTGGCAGCCGAGCAGCTCCTGTATGGTGATGTTAAGGTAGCCAAACAGGAGCTGAAGCTGGCCATCGGCCGGGCTAAGGCCCTAGGCTGGAGTGAACAGCTGGAGGGCCTCGACAGGGACCCATGGGGGCGCCCGTATAAGTCTGCCCGGAATAGGTTCCGGGGCAGAGCGCCCCCTATCGCTGAGTCCCTGGAGCCAGAGCTCCTGGAGAGGGTGCTGGGGGGGCTATTCCCCGAAAGCGACCCCCACTACACCCCTCCACCGATGGCCACGCCCTCCTTCCAGGAGGAGGAGGACCCGGCCTCCATCCCGCCTGTTTCAGAGGTGGAGGTGGAGGCAGCAGTCTCTCGCCTGAGAGGCAAGAAGACTGCCCCGGGACCAGACGGGATTCCCGGTCGGGTCCTCACGATCGCCCTCAGGAAGATGGGCGGTCAGCTTCGGGAACTATTCGACGCGTGCCTCACGTCGGGTCAGTTCCCGAAGCTCTGGAAGGACGGGCGATTGTGCCTGTTGCGGAAGGAAGGGCGAGACGCCGACTCGCCCGCCGCATACAGGCCAATCGTGCTGCTGGATGACACGGCGAAGCTGCTGGAAAGAATAGTAGCTTCCCGTATCATCCAGCACCTGGGGGGAACTGGGCCTGGACTTTCAGAGGCCCAGTTCGGATTCAGAGCAGGGCGGTCGACGATAGACGCCCTGCTCTGGATCAAGAGGTGGACGCAGGACGCGGTCGGCGGGGGGGAAAAGGCGTTGGCTGTCTCGCTGGACATTGCCAACGCCTTCAACAGCCTACCGCACGGAACGATACGGGAGGCGCTCCGCTATCACGGAGTGCCCCTGTATCTGCGTACGCTGTTGGCCGACTACCTCCAGGACCGCGAGGTCCTGGTGGAGGGAAGCGACGGTCTGAGGCGACGTCGCGTGTCCTGCGGGGTTCCACAGGGATCGGTGTTGGGACCGCTCCTGTGGAACATTGGCTATGACTGGGTGCTCCGCGGCACGTTTCCCGCAAGTATGCGGGTTGCGTGCTACGCGGATGACACCCTAGTCGTAGTCAAGGGGAGGGACCTCAGGGAGACGGTGCGGCGGGCCACGGTGGCCACAACACTCGTGGTCGGCCGCATACGTGCCCTGGGGCTGGAGGTCGCCCTCTCCAAGACCGAGGCCCTAATGTTCCATGGGCCTCGGGGGGGACCCCCTCCAGGAACGCAGATAGACCTGGACGGGGTCCTGGTCCGGGTTGGGACCCAAATGAGGTACCTGGGTCTCATCCTGGACGGGCGGTGGACTTTTGGGGCCCACTTCACTCAACTGGCCCCAAAAGTCATAGGCGCCGCAGCCGCCCTTGGGAGGCTGCTGCCCAACGTGGGCGGCCCGAGCGCCACATGTCGTCGCCTGTACTCCGGAGTGATCCGGAGTATGGCCTTGTACGGGGCACCTGTCTGGGTGGACGCCCTCGGTCGCGCCAATAAGGCCCTGCTGCGTCGTCCGCAGCGGGTCATCGCGACGAGGGCGATACGCGGGTACCGGACGGTGTCCTGGACTGCGGGATGCGCGTTGGCCGGTGATCCCCCCTGGGAGCTCCAAGCGGAGATCCTCGCCGAGGTGTACCACTTCGTGGCGGCGAGGAGATACCGCGGGGAGCCTCCAGCGTGGGAGGAGGTGACGCGCCTTCGACGGCGGGCGCGGGCCGCCTTGTTGGGGCGGTGGACGGAGGACCTGGCTCCACCGGTCCCTGGACAGAGGACGGTGGATGCCATTCGCCCGGTCCTCCGGAGGTGGGTAGGGCGGCGATTCGGGTCGCTCACCTTCCGATTGGTGCAGGTGCTTTCCGGACACGGATGTTTCGGCAAGTACCTGCATCACATCGCAAGACGCGAGGCGACCCCCGCCTGTCACGAGTGTGGAGCACCAGAAGACACGGCGCTCCACACGCTGGAGGAGTGCGCCGCATGGAGTCCCATGCGGCGCGCCCTCACAGCGGTCATAGGCGCAGATCTGTCGCTGCCGAGCGTGGTTAACGCTATGCTCGGCAGCGACGGAGCGTGGCAGGCGGTGGTCTCTTTCTGCGAGGCAGTGATGGTGCAGAAAGAGGCCGCGGAGCGGGTAAGGGAGGAAGACGTCCTCTCCGACCCGCTCCGGCGTAGACGAACTGGGGGAAGGAGAAGGCGATACGGGCGCCTTCTCGCTCTATCCTAGCTGTGCGGATCACCGGTGGAGAGTCGGGGGATTCTCCACTGGCTTGCACGATCCCACACGTCTGGGGGATGGCCCCAATGAGCCAGGTCATCCCTCCATTGGCCGGGGCCCGTCACCGGTGACGGGCCAACCGCTGGGGCGAGATGGTGATTGCTAACGCTACCCCATTTCGCCCTGACTAGGCGGCAGACTGCTCATCCCGGGTTTTTAGTGGGTAACCTCCTTACTACCCCCCCGTGGGGGTAGTAAGGCCCTTCAGGCGAGGACCCCCACATAACCACTCTGCCCCCCCGGAGCCGGGTGGTATCCATAAAGGATTTTCCCGGGTCAAAAAAAAAAAAAAAAAAAAAGGTTAGAGACTGGCTCGGGCGGGTTTGGGTTCATCCATTAGTAGTTGCTCTGCCTAGCTTGCATGCCTCGCGCTCCTTGTTTTTGATAAATCCAGGCCTTCCTTACTCATCCCGGATGGGTAAGGAGGCGTTGGTCTTGGGGGAGAGCGCAAGTCGTGTAGATCCCCAAGGCAAGTCTGACGGTTACCTTCCCGTGGTGCTGCCTGTTATTGGTTTCTTTCCTTCCGAAATAAACGCAACAGAACACCGTCAGGCGCCGCGTGTATTGTTATCTATATGTGTATGTATATGTATATATTGTTTCTGTATATATTTGTATTATATGTGTATATTATGTAGTTCACAGGGCTATTTAACCCCTTATTAGTAACAAAATAGTAAATGCTCGGTACAGACCGGGGCCGTATTTAACTGCTTGTCATCTGTATTATATGTGCTAAGGTGCTTAGTACCTAGTCAAGTTTCGAGGTAGGCGAAATGCGTTTTTAAAAACTAAAATGAAAATTAAACTTATGTGTTGCCGATTCGGAGGCAAGAAATATAATGAATTAAAATACACTAATTATTAATGCAGGATGGCCTATATGCTAGATCAGCTTATATCTAGAATGCATCGTTAGCGTCTGGGTGATCATTGTGAGAATGCTCGCTCAGCGCTAATCGAGTACAGAGGGGTGAGGTACACACATAACGTCTCCCCCCTCAAGAGCGAAATTATCGGGTTTATTAGTTTTTAAATTTTCCCGATGATTTCGCGAAAACATGAGAGTACATTTTTTTCTTAAAAGTAAAAAAATAGAAAGTATAAGGCTTAACATTAACACACATATCGATACATAAAATAAGCAGTCACTTGTAAAAACCGAATCACTTTTGGCACTATTCACGAATTCACTTTGTTTCAACGCGTACGCCATGTACTTCAGTTCGTCCAGGTTAACTTCCTTCATGTTTAGTGCATGTGCACCGGATAGCTTGGGGCTTGAGTGCATCTGTAGCAAAGGCAATTTGATAATAGGGATTTGTTCTACGTCCTCGTGCATCACATAGGTATTGTGATAATGGATTTTGATGCCGGCGACTTCAACATGGCAGGGCTCATTCAGGGTCATCATATATGTACCAAAAATAGGATGTCTGGTAATGTCATCTTCTCGTTTTTCTATAAGTGTAGTTCTCAATCTGGAGTAAATGATCCAGTTAGCATCATCTATTTGCTGTAGCTTAATGTCTTCCATCAATATCGATTGCTGTACACATCTAGAGGTATTTTCGTACTCCATAAGCTGCTCTATACATGTAGACTCCGCATACAAAGCTCGATTGTTGTCGGTGCAGAGGAACTGATCCCCAGCGGCGAGTGCGCGACAGGGTTGCGCAATCGGTAAGTAGCTGATACCTTTCGCCAAAAGGAAGGGGTGTTCGGGGAATATGGTAAGTGTAAGGTTTTCACGTTCATGGTAAATAGGTAGGGAGTACATTTTAAAATAGTTATAAGTTATATTAGTGATAAGAGGTATATCCATTATGAACGTTATCTGGTTTTTCTTAATGTAAGATTTGACACTAATCGATTCTTCAAGTTTTACTAGGTTACTGTCTGTAGGTAGATATAACAAATTTCCATATTTGGATATGGACTTCAGATGAAACAATAATTCGGTAGAGTTAACAATACTTTGATGCAAAACTGAGACTTTACTTAATGCTAAGGCAGTTTCAATTTCACTTATTTTAATAAATATAGTCCGAAAGTTACTTATAAATAAGTTGAACAGTCCTAGTAGATACGTAGAAAATACCCAATTTTTCTGTGTAGCTAGTTCTCTGAACATTATTTCAATCTTTTCTATTTTATTACCTAATGTGAAAACGTTACTATTCATGGTTTCAGTATTATTAATAACACCATCTAGCATTTTAGAAATTAATGTTATTTTATTGGACACAATAACCTGATTATCACTTAGTTGTGTAGTAAGTTTATCGTACTTGAGAGCATCGGCATGATCTAGGTTGCCTGTTACAATTTTAATCAATGATCCTAATGGATTGATTAATCCTCGGCTGAATCGTTGCGGAACGAGCTGTCTATATTTTTCTATAGTAATAAAACGTAAGTATTCTACGTGAGTTTTAAGTGCAACGAATTCTTGTGGATATGTTTTATTTTGTGCCAATAGTTTTGCAAATGTATCATATTCAGATGTAATGAGCTTTAAATCTGTATGAAGTGGATCGAGTTTTATTACTTTAATTATAGTCCAATTATCAACTTGTAGATATGCATCTCCTTTCTTTACCGGCAGGATTCCCGGATTGCCTTCAAGTGAGCGAAGCTGAAGGGCCTGCAACGGAGTGGCTAGTATCAGGAGCCACCACCTGTGGAGGACGTTTTATATTTTTTATTGGTACTTTGGTCTGTCTTTCACCTACTTGAATGGGTACAATATTTTTACTTGTGGGACCACCTACTTTAGCTTTTCGATAACGGGGCTTATCTTTACTGTTTCTTGTGTTTACTACTTTCGCAAAAATTGTATCTCCTGTACTAAGCTCAACATCAGCTTCACCTCCTCTTTTGTTTCTTATCTTTTCTTTAGTGGTTAACATCTTTTCAGCTATATGATTGTATAGGTATTTTGTTCGTTTTGCGTGGTCTTTTACAAGTTGTTGTATATATTTCTTTTCAAATTCCACGTTAAAGGGGCTATCAGAATCAGTATGTCCAAATACTGTTTCAAAGGGGGTAAGGTCTGTAGCTGAGTGGACAGAATGATTGTATGCGATAATGGAATAGGTCATCACCGATGCAGCATCTGTGCACTTCCTTTCATACTTCGCAAGACGGTAAATTTCTATAAGCGTTGAATGGAAGCGCTCAATGAGGCCCATTGAGTTTGGATTTCGCGGGGTACCAATATGAAGGTCAATTTTGTGCAGGCTTAAGAATTCTTTTAGCAATTCATTGTTGAATTCCGTGCCAGGATCGGAACTTATTCTTTTTGGGGTGCCATAAAAGGAAAAGTATTTTGTTAAAGCTCTAACAACCTCAGGGGTTGACCTATTTGAGATTTCGATGGCTTGTCCTAGTTTGCTGAAGGCATCTATGATTGTTAGGTAGTATTTGCCTTCAATGGTGAAAATATCTATAAAAAGTTCCTGAAAGGGAGCATCTTGGGTTTGCGTTAACTGTAAAATCGGTTTAATAGGCTTACGGTCATATTTCATAGTTTGGCAAGACTCGCAAGCATTGATTATGGCTGTTACGGTCTCTTGCATTTTTTCCCAGTAATAATTTCTTCGGAGTCTCATTAAAGTCTCCTTTATTCCACGGTGGCATTGTTTACCGTCGTGAAATTTCAGGATTATGGCTCTTTGTTCATTTTCATCTTGTACACAAATTACGCGTTGTGTACATTCAATAAGTTTTACTAAGTCTTTCTTAAATAATTCTATTACTACCTTGCCAAACTGTCTTCTATGCTCGCTTTCTTCGAAGTATATGAAATATTTAAGCTTAGGAGTGATATACTCTTTTAAAAACTGTTTAACAAGTTCATTATTACCTATAGGCATAAATACTTCTAAAATTTTTTGTTTGTTGCTCGATATATTTTTAACTTGTAATTCATTTTTGAACCAAGAGAACACTCGTATCTGGTTAGGTTTCGTGTCAATTGCTTCATGCAAGATAGGTATCCCGGTGGGTTCTAAATCTGCAGTTGAATGGATTGTTTGAGAATTATTAGATTCAGAGGGTGACCTAATCGGGTATTCAGGGGATGATGTATTAGGGTATTCGGCAAGTTTTACTGTGCTTGTAGCTGACAGGGTATCAGAGATATCTGTGGGAGTTGCCGTGGCACTTTCATCAGATATAGTAATAGTAGAGGAGTCATTACGGGTTCTCTTTTTATTCACAAACTGTTCAATCTCTTTAACTATGTCGTCAAGTTTTGTCTGTAAATCGTTGTCAACGTTAACTTGCATGGATTGTCCTTCATCATCAGAGTCAAGTGCATTTACCTTTATTCGAGATAAAGCGTCAGCGTTCGTATTTTGTTTGCCGTTTTTATAAATAATCTCAAAGTCATAGTCTTGTAGTCGTAGTCTCCATCTAGTCAGTTTACTGTTAGGGTCCTTTAGCGAATTTAACCAAGCTAAAGGTCTGTGGTCTGTATATATAAAGAACTTTTTGCCGTACAGGTAAGGCCTGAAGTGTTTGATCGCCCATACGATGGCAAGAAGTTCTTTCTCAATTGTACTATATCTGGATTCAGTATCACTGAGTGTTCGACTTGCATACGCGACCGGTTTGTCGTTACCGACTGTGCCTTGGGACAAAACTGCACCAAGGGCAACGTTAGACGCGTCTGTTGTAAGAATAAATGGTCTATCATGATCTGGGTATTGCAATAGCGGGGCGTTAGTAAGGAGTTCCTTACACTTGTTAAAGGCATCAATGTAATTTTGGTCAAGTATAATTTTATTTCGCTTTTTGAGGCATGAGGTTAGAGGTTGGGTTATTTTCGCAAAATCTTTAATGAAGCGACGGTAGTAGCCTACTAGTCCCAAAAAACTCTTTATTTCAGTCGTTGTTTTTGGCAGTGGATAATTAAGTACAGCCTTTATTTTGTCGTTATTAGGTTTCAGTCCGTCTTTTGTTATCGTGTGTCCCAGGTAAAGTACTTCTGTCCGTAAGAATTCTGATTTGTCCAGTTGAATTTTTAAGTTTGTCTGTCGGAATTTGTCAAATATCGTTCGTAGTTTTTGTATGTGTTCATCTAAGCTGGCTGAGAATATGATGACGTCATCAAGATAGACCATGCAGTGTATTCCCTGCAGGCCTCTTAAGACGTTATCCATAGCTCGTTGGAAGGTAGCTGGGGCTGTCTTTAGCCCAAATGGCATTCTTGAAAATTCAAAATGCCCGTGTTGTGTGCTGAAGGCAGTCTTATGTCTGTCTTGCTCTTGTATTTCAATTTGATGGTATCCACTAGCTAGGTCAAGAGTGCTGAAGTAAGAACTCTTGCCCAGTTTGTCAAATAAGTCATTCATGTTAGGAAGCGGGTATTTGTCATCAATTGTTATGTCGTTCAAACGTCTATAATCAATAACCATGCGATATTTCGGTTGTCCTGATGCGTCAGTCTTTTTAGGTACCAAATGCACCGGGGCGTTCCAAGGTGAATGAGATTCCTGTATGACATTGTCATTTAATAATTTTTCAACTTGTTTATTTATTTCGTCTGTTTGTGCAGGGGCTTGCCTATATGGTCTTACGTAAATCGGGTCTTCATTCTTTGTTCTTATTTGGTGTTTTACCTGATTAGAGAATGATAAGGGCAAATCTTCGCAGTAAAAAATGTCTTTATACTCTTTACAGAGGTTCAGTAATTTTTGTCGTTCTTCTTCATTTGTGTGGTCTAGTCTGAGTTTGTCAAGGAGATTATTCTCAAGTAATATGTCAGTATTCATGTCCTGATTGTCTTTTGTATGATTTAGTTCAATTTCGGAGTTGTCATATGCATTAACGGTAAAAGGTCGTGTTACAGTCAGTGTAATCTCTTGGTCAGTAGTATTTTGGATAATCGTCGATGCATATCCATTGGTACAATTTACTAAGGCATCTGGCATCCGTAAACCGGGGTAAAGTTCTTGGTAGTCAAGAATGGCTTCGCCAGAATATTGGTTAGTAGGCAACTTCACTCGTTGTTCGGTTCGCGGTTGCACTCGTATAACATAGTCAAGGTTATTATTGACGATGGCAATAGATGTTGATCTAGTTTTCAGAACAAGGTTTTTCAGATCTATGATCGCGTCTAACTGTTGAAGCAAATCGTTACCTATGAGACCATCATAGCGTGGGTCGACGTCATACAGGTAAAATTTGTGTTCTTCAGTATTTTGAAATGTTGGAAAAAGGGGTATTTGTATAACTTCATCGTGTTGACTGGAAGCATGGGTGCTGACTACTCTAAATGGTTCGTAACAGATATTGTCAGAGAAATATTCATGCGCCTTTCGAGGGCTAATGAAGGAACGTGTACTTCCGGTATCGATCATTAATTTCGCGTCGATTTCCGGTATATACACGTAGGGTAGTTTTAAGCTAGGATCACAATTAATTTCTATGTCCTGTCTTTGGTCGAGGCCTGTACCTGAAAAGGAGGGGTCTGAGTTACGTCATCAGTCTCGTCTTGTTGAGAGCGTTCGGAATATTGTTCAGAGGGAACCACTTCAGTCATCTCGTCATACTGCTCGTCACAATAGTCAGGATAGTAATAGTTGGGGTCATAACATTCCTCGTCTATGTACTCAGAGTTCAGAGCTAACTCATTAAGTTTGAACCCGCTGGGATAATTTTGTTGAAGCGGTGCCGTTCTCATAGAGACGTCTGTGGACTGATAATGCGGCTTCTGAATATTTGGTCGATAGCCGAATGGTTGAGGTCTATACCCAAACTGTTGCGGAGCTGCAGGAGGACGATAGCCAAATTGCTGTGGGGCCGTTGGAGGCCGATAACCAAATTGTTGAGGGGCCATTGAAGGCCGATAGCCAAATTGTTGGGGAGCCATTTCAGGCTTGTAGCCAAACCGCTGTGGTATCATCCCGAAATTTTGCGGTTTATAGCCGAATTGTTGTGGAACAGGTGGGCGATACCCAAATTGAGGTGGTCGATACCCAAATTGAGGTGGTCGATACCCAAATTGAGGTGGTCGATACCCAAACTGTTGGTTAGGTTGTTGGCGGAACCCTGAATGTTGTTGAGTTTGTGGGCTTCCAAAACTAAATTTTGAATTGTTATTGGAAGGTAATATAGGCCTATAACCAGTAGGGTTCTGTGGCACACTAAAACCGTGTTGTAGAGTTGGCTTAGCTGTTTGAACCGAATTGCCATACATCCGATTACGCAAGGTGTATTGTTCGTGGAAGTTCACTTCCTCTAAAACAATACTTAAGGCGGCTTCTAAGCTCGCGGGTGCCTTCAACCTAACTATACGCACCATATTTTCCGGTAAGTTGTAAAGGAATACGTTCAGTGACGTATGGTTGTAAATCGCAATTTTGGCGATTTTAATTTCGGCGTTACTCAATGCGTTAACCTTGGATATTAAAATTGACCGGACCGTTTGAATACGATTGCAAAACTCTAAATACGTTTCACTGGATTTAATTTTCAAACTCTCTAACTCTATATTTATACATTCCTCACTACGAGGGTCACCGAAATGCTGTTCTAATAAGGCCTTAAGTTCAGACCAACTGGCAACATCCTCTCGTTCCGATAATAGGGCAGCTGCGTTATCAGTTAACCGACTCGTAACGGCGTGGTAAACGTATAAATTTTGCTCCTCGTTGCCACGGTACCTTTCAATCACATAATCGCATTTACGTAAAAACAAATTAAGTTGTCTATTGTCTCCTCCAAAAAGAGGGATTAATTTTAATATATCGTTTGGTATAGGTACGATACGCGGTTGTTCTTCCATTTTTGCACAGAGTTATAAAAGTTTAGACACACACAAAAATACAATTATAATATAACACAGAAAAATACACAAAAACAATAAAAGGCACAAACACACACAATTAAAACAGTAAGGAACAAGTAAAATCAAAATTTGTATAATATATTATTAGTATTTGTATATAATTTTTAAAATTGAAAATTTATTTATCTATTCGATGAATATACCATCAAAAACGATTAAGTTTCAAATCATCAGATGCATATAAAATATTAGTTAAACACGATATTATATTAAATTTATGTCAAATCTAAAATTTCGTTACTCTATGTAAGTTTCTTTGTAGTAACATTATTTCTTATCGCTTAGTTCTTAGTACTAATAACCAGATAACGTGCTAATGAGAGAAGACTTATCACATTGAACACTTTAAATTAAAATGGGGATTTCGGGAAGGATGGCAAAAAGTTCAACTTACCAACCGACTGCTACACCCATTGTTGCACACACACACCCGAGTTTAGACAAATTTATTTGGTTCGTGGATTTGCTCTACTATTGTCCCACTACAGGCAAATTTTGACACCCGTAATAATGTAGGGACGTAGCTTAAACGAGCAAATCCTGTCCGCAGCGCCAGTCAAGTTTCGAGGTAGGCGAAATGCGTTTTTAAAAACTAAAATGAAAATTAAACTTATGTGTTGCCGATTCGGAGGCAAGAAATATAATGAATTAAAATACACTAATTATTAATGCAGGATGGCCTATATGCTAGATCAGCTTATATCTAGAATGCATCGTTAGCGTCTGGGTGATCATTGTGAGAATGCTCGCTCAGCGCTAATCGAGTACAGAGGGGTGAGGTACACACATAACGACCTCTTTAAGACAGATGACAAATTAGACTTACGGTGTATAAATTGTAGTTTTAAGGCAAGGCTACAGATAATTTGTCATGTTTATGAGTAGATGAAAAACAGTTTGGTGGTGTGTGTGTTAAAATAGGGACCCCTCTAACTGGCAAACACCAGCGCCTACTACTGTCAAACATATTGTTACATAATCGAAAATAACCGCTGTCTTTTATTTGGTAGTGACCTCTGTTCCGATAACTCACGTTATTGGAGGCGGGGACAAACTGGCTAGACTAGTTCTAAAACCCCGATGATAAGTGTATCCTTAGACTTCGGGAAAATACCTCCAAGGTATTGTCAGTCTTCTGAACTCTAAACTTCCGGAGGCTTGAGTAGAAAGATTGAAGCCTGTCCACTTCCCAACAATTTTGCTTATGGTCACAAAAAAATAATAATTATATCTCATTACTATTATGTCGAAAACTATGCCAAGGTCGAAAGTAAATAGAGACGTCAAAGGGAAGTTCACCAAAGACCCTTCTCAGGGCCAACAAAATATTATGCCTGAGGACCGCTCGAGCGGCACTACTACCGAGAGCCTGAAAAACGGCCCTTCTGAGGGCCAAACTCCACGGGGTCCTTCGCGGGATCCATCGGAGGTCCCCATGGGGGACGAAAGGAGGTCGGACGTGGAGTCCGTGTTTGAGGAGTCTGGTGACGAGGGTGAAAGCCGGAGGAAACGACCTTACTCCTCGTTCTACGTACCCGGCTATCTAGAGTCGGACACTGAGACCGAAGGGACCGCGGCTGCTAAGGTCAGTACGTCGCGGAGGGGAAGGGCGAAGGGCACCAAAACAGGTCCCACGCGAGAGGAGTTTTTGAAGCCACTGCCAAAGCCACTGGTGGAGGAGCTGGCGGAGGTCCTGCAGAGCAGGAAATTCAAGGGGCAGGCCGCTGTGGCCGCCGGAAGTCTTCTCGACACTGGAAGTGATTCCGATGTCTATGCCGGGTTCGCTGACCTCAGCGTGCTAAACGCCCAAGAGCTGAGGGCTCAAGCAGGAGGGATGCTCACCTGCATCTTAGAGGTTGCCAAAAAGTCTGGCAACCTAAAAGGTGAGTTTGTTGCTCGCCTGAAGAGGTCCGCGTCGACCCTGAGGGAGGTAGTCGACGCCCTGGCATGTAGGAGTGAGGCGGAAGAGACGCGGCGGCTAAGAGCCGAGAATAGTCGCCTGCGCCTCGAGGTGGAGGCCTGCAAGGCAGAAGTGAAGTCGCTGCGTCGCGGCTTCAACGAAGCGAAGACCCAGGCGGCTGCCGCCACGTCTGCTGCTGCAGCAGCCGCTGCCGCCGAGACGCCGGCCCCCCCTGCTGTTGTACTGGGGGCAGATTTAGTGGAGGAGATGACGCGCTCCTTGACTACCACGTTCGGGCAAATGCTCAATGCCCGACTCGATGGTATCGAGGATCGCCTCCTGCCAGCGCCGGTACTTCGCCCGCCTCTCAGAGCGGATGCCAAGAAGGCTGCAGTAGCGGTTGCGCCCCCACCCCCAAAACCGACCCCTCGAAAGCGGGTTGGCCGGGCCTCGCAGACTGCTGCTACGCCCTCGACTGCGGCTCCCATCGCCCCCCCAGAAACGACTCCAACTGCTGCTGCCAAGGCGGAAACCTGGGCAACAGTAGTACGAAAGGGGAAAGGCAAAGGGAAGGACAAATCGTCCTCCTCGGCAACGCCCGCTCCCGCTCCTGTCCCAGCAGCTCGTGCCACCCCCGCCGCCGTGAAGCCTCAAACAAAGAAGGCTTCTGCTGCCGCCGGGCCCAAGAAGGCGAAGACGCTGAAGCCCTTCAAATCCGCGGCTGTTGTGCTGACACTGCAGCCTGAAGCCGCGGAAAAGGGGGTCACATACAGCGCCATCATAGAGACGGCGCAGGAGAAGGTCGATCTCCAAGGTTTGGGGATCGACCGGATCAACTTCCGCCAGACGGCCACGGGAGCCAGGATGCTCGAAATTCCTGGCTCCCAGAGCAGCGACAAAGCGGACAGGCTCGCGGAGAAGCTCCGCGGTGTCCTGTCCGAGGTAGCCAACGTCGCGAGGCCCGTTAAGTCCGTGCAACTGCACGTGACGGGCCTGGACGACGCCGCCACAAAGGAGAAAGTGGCGGCGGCGGTAGCCAAGGTGGGCGGCTGTGACGTACTCCAAGTCAAAGCCGGAGAGATACGTTGCAGCTACGGCGGGACCGGTTCCTCCCTTGTTTCCTGTCCGATTCCGGCAGCCAAAGTGTTGCTGGCACAGGGCAGGCTCTTAGTGGGATGGAGCTCGGTGCGAGTGGTGGCACTGGCAGCGCGTCCCATGCGCTGCTTCAAGTGCATGGGACTCGGACATACGCGCCCCCAGTGTCCCTCGTCGGCAGACAGGGGGGACCTGTGCTTCCGTTGTGGAAGCGCAGGCCACAAGGCGGCGAGCTGCCAGAGAAGGGCCCCGCACTGCGCGATATGCGCAGAGTCGGGGCGACCAGCCGAGCACAGGATGGCGGGACCAAACTGTGTCCCCCCAAAAACGAAGGGACAGGCCGCCAGGACCCCGGCCATCCCCCGACCGGCAGCCAAAGCCGCTCCCGAAGTAGTTCGCCGCGCGGCGAGCATGGAGGTTGTGACGACCGATTGATATGGATCAAGTCGGACAGCACAACCTCCTCCAGACGAATTTAAACCACTGCGTCAGAGCTCAGGATTTGCTAATGCAGTCCATGGCGCAGTGGCGGATTGATTTGGCGGTCGCCGCGGAGCCGTACCACATTCCCCAGTCCCATCCCTACTGGGTTGGGGATCTGGACGGCTCCGTAGCCATAATTGGACGTGCCGGTGGCGGCCCCCCCCTCTCGGTGTCAGAGAGGGGTTCGGGGTACGTGGTGGCCAAGTGGGAGAGGTATGCGGTAGTTGGCGCATACTTCTCTCCCAATAGAACCGTCGCGGAGCTGGAGAGTTATTTGGACCTCGTGGCCGCGGCGGTAAGAAGGCAGGCGCCACGTCAGGTCCTCCTCATGGGGGACCTGAACGCCAAGGCCCAGGCCTGGGGCAACCCCTCCACTGACACTCGCGGAGAGATTGTCGGGGAGTGGGCGGTTGCCGTAGGGCTGACCCTGCTCAACAGAGGATCGGTCCACACGTGCGTGCGACACAACGGGGGGTCCGTGGTGGACGTTTCGTTCGCCACCCCGGAAGTCGCAGCACGTGTCCAGGCCTGGAGAGTGGTGGCGGAGGTGGCCACTCTCTCGGACCACAACTACATCCGGTTTGAGATCGCCACCTCCCACCAAGGGGGGACTCGGCGCGTGAAGAGAGCGCGTTTCGCGCGCTGGGTGATTGGTCGCCTCGATGCCGAGTTGGCTGAAGAGGCGGCTATCGTCCAGGCGTGGCTTGCCGCCCCCTTGCACCCGGAGGTGGACGTCGCGGCGGGCCGGTTCCAGGAGGCGGTGACGGCCGTCTGCGACACCGCCATGCCGAGGTCCCGACGCCACCCCGAGCGCCGCCAGGTTTACTGGTGGTGCTCGGAGATTGAGGATCTCCGAGCGCGATGCTCGGAGACGCGGCGCCTCTACTACCACTGCAGGAGGCGCCGCCACGGCCGGAGGGACGACCAGCTGCCGGCGGAGCAGCTGGCAGCCGAGCAGCTCCTGTATGGTGATGTTAAGGTAGCCAAACAGGAGCTGAAGCTGGCCATCGGCCGGGCTAAGGCCCTAGGCTGGAGTGAACAGCTGGAGGGCCTCGACAGGGACCCATGGGGGCGCCCGTATAAGTCTGCCCGGAATAGGTTCCGGGGCAGAGCGCCCCCTATCGCTGAGTCCCTGGAGCCAGAGCTCCTGGAGAGGGTGCTGGGGGGGCTATTCCCCGAAAGCGACCCCCACTACACCCCTCCACCGATGGCCACGCCCTCCTTCCAGGAGGAGGAGGACCCGGCCTCCATCCCGCCTGTTTCAGAGGTGGAGGTGGAGGCAGCAGTCTCTCGCCTGAGAGGCAAGAAGACTGCCCCGGGACCAGACGGGATTCCCGGTCGGGTCCTCACGATCGCCCTCAGGAAGATGGGCGGTCAGCTTCGGGAACTATTCGACGCGTGCCTCA
Organism: Selenia dentaria; assembly: GCA_917880725.1. Lineage (NCBI taxonomy): Eukaryota > Metazoa > Arthropoda > Insecta > Lepidoptera > Geometridae > Selenia > Selenia dentaria. The sequence goes on along the minus strand of OU862877.1, from coordinate 13,367,755 downwards.
CGTCGGGTCAGTTCCCGAAGCTCTGGAAGGACGGGCGATTGTGCCTGTTGCGGAAGGAAGGGCGAGACGCCGACTCGCCCGCCGCATACAGGCCAATCGTGCTGCTGGATGACACGGCGAAGCTGCTGGAAAGAATAGTAGCTTCCCGTATCATCCAGCACCTGGGGGGAACTGGGCCTGGACTTTCAGAGGCCCAGTTCGGATTCAGAGCAGGGCGGTCGACGATAGACGCCCTGCTCTGGATCAAGAGGTGGACGCAGGACGCGGTCGGCGGGGGGGAAAAGGCGTTGGCTGTCTCGCTGGACATTGCCAACGCCTTCAACAGCCTACCGCACGGAACGATACGGGAGGCGCTCCGCTATCACGGAGTGCCCCTGTATCTGCGTAGGCTGTTGGCCGACTACCTCCAGGACCGCGAGGTCCTGGTGGAGGGAAGCGACGGTCTGAGGCGACGTCGCGTGTCCTGCGGGGTTCCACAGGGATCGGTGTTGGGACCTGTGGAACATTGGCTATGACTGGGTGCTCCGCGGCACGTTTCCCGCAAGTATGCGGGTTGCGTGCTACGCGGATGACACCCTAGTCGTAGTCAAGGGGAGGGACCTCAGGGAGACGGTGCGGCGGGCCACGGTGGCCACAACACTCGTGGTCGGCCGCATACGTGCCCTGGGGCTGGAGGTCGCCCTCTCCAAGACCGAGGCCCTAATGTTCCATGGGCCTCGGGGGGGACCCCCTCCAGGAACGCGGATAGACCTGGACGGGGTCCTGGTCCGGGTTGGGACCCAAATGAGGTACCTGGGTCTCATCCTGGACGGGCGGTGGACTTTTGGGGCCCACTTCACTCAACTGGCCCCAAAAGTCATAGGCGCCGCAGCCGCCCTTGGGAGGCTGCTGCCCAACGTGGGCGGCCCGAGCGCCACATGTCGTCGCCTGTACTCCGGAGTGATCCGGAGTATGGCCTTGTACGGGGCACCTGTCTGGGTGGACGCCCTCGGTCGCGCCAATAAGGCCCTGCTGCGTCGTCCGCAGCGGGTCATCGCGACGAGGGCGATACGCGGGTACCGGACGGTGTCCTGGACTGCGGGATGCGCGTTGGCCGGTGATCCCCCCTGGGAGCTCCAAGCGGAGATCCTCGCCGAGGTGTACCACTTCGTGGCGGCGAGGAGATCCCGCGGGGAGCCTCCAGCGTGGGAGGAGGTGACGCGCCTTCGACGGCGGGCGCGGGCCGCCTTGTTGGGGCGGTGGACGGAGGACCTGGCTCCACCGGTCCCTGGACAGAGGACGGTGGATGCCATTCGCCCGGTCCTCCGGAGGTGGGTAGGGCGGCGATTCGGGTCGCTCACCTTCCGATTGGTGCAGGTGCTTTCCGGACACGGATGTTTCGGCAAGTACCTGCATCACATCGCAAGACGCGAGGCGACCCCCGCCTGTCACGAGTGTGGAGCACCAGAAGACACGGCGCTCCACACGCTGGAGGAGTGCGCCGCATGGAGTCCCATGCGGCGCGCCCTCACAGCGGTCATAGGCGCAGATCTGTCGCTGCCGAGCGTGGTTAACGCTATGCTCGGCAGCGACGGAGCGTGGCAGGCGGTGGTCTCTTTCTGCGAGGCAGTGATGGTGCAGAAAGAGGCCGCGGAGCGGGTAAGGGAGGAAGACGTCCTCTCCGACCCGCTCCGGCGTAGACGAACTGGGGGAAGGAGAAGGCGATTCGGGCGCCTTCTCGCTCTATCCTAGCTGTGCGGATCACCGGTGGAGAGTCGGGGGATTCTCCACTGGCTTGCACGATCCCACACGTCTGGGGGATGGCCCCAATGAGCCAGGTCATCCCTCCATTGGCCGGGGCCCGTCACCGGTGACGGGCCAACCGCTGGGGCGAGATGGTGATTGCTAACGCTACCCCATTTCGCCCTGACTAGGCGGCAGACTGCTCATCCCGGGTTTTTAGTGGGTAACCTCCTTACTACCCCCCCGTGGGGGTAGTAAGGCCCTTCAGGCGAGGACCCCCACATAACCACTCTGCCCCCCCGGAGCCGGGTGGTATCCATAAAGGATTTTCCCGGGTCAAAAAAAAAAAAAAAAAAAAAAAAAGGTTAGAGACTGGCTCACCTCCCACCAAGGGGGGACTCGGCGCGTGGAGAGGGCACGTTTCGCGCGCTGGGCGATTGGTCGCCTCGATGCCGAGTTGGCTGAAGAGGCGGCTATCGTCCAGTCGTGGCTTGCCGCCCCCTTGCACCCGGAACAGGAAGATGGGCGGTCAGCTTCGGGAACTATTCGACGCGTGCCTCACGTCGGGTCAGTTCCCGAAGCTCTGGAAGGACGGGCGATTGTGCCTGTTGCGGAAGGTAGGGCGAGACGCCGACTCGCCCGCCGCATACAGGCCAATCGTGCTGCTGGATGACACGGCGAAGCTGCTGGAGAGAATAGTAGCTTCCCGTATCATCCGGCACCTGGGGGGAACTGGGCCTGGACTTTCAGAGGCCCAGTTCGGATTCAGAGCAGGGCGGTCGACGATAGACGCCCTGCTCTGGATCAAGAGGTGGACGCAGGACGCAGTCGGCGGGGAGGAAAAGGCGTTGGCTGTCTCGCTGGACATTGCCAACGCCTTCAACAGCCTACCGCACGGAACGATACGGGAGGCGCTCCGCAATCACGGAGTGCCCCTGTATCTGCGTAGGCTGTTGGCCGACTACCTCCAGGACCGCGAGGTCCTGGTGGAGGGACGCGACGGTCTGAGGCGACGTCGCGTGTCCTGCGGGGTTCCACAGGGATCGGTGTTGGGACCGCTCCTGTGGAACATTGGCTATGACTGGGTGCTCCGCGGCACGTTTCCCGCAAGTATGCGGGTTGCGTGCTACGCGGATGACACCCTAGTCGTAGTCAAGGGGAGGGACCTCAGGGAGACGGTGCGGCGGGCCACGGTGGCCACAACACTCGTGGTCGGCCGCATACGTGCCCTGGGGCTGGAGGTCGCCCTCTCCAAGACCGAGGCCCTAATGTTCCATGGGCCTCGGGGGGGACCCCCTCCAGGAACGCGGATAGACCTGGACGGGGTCCTGGTCCGGGTTGGGACCCAAATGAGGTACCTGGGTCTCATCCTGGACGGGCGGTGGACTTTTGGGGCCCACTTCACTTAACTGGCCCCAAAAGTCATAGGCGCCGCAGCCGCCCTTGGGAGGCTGCTGCCCAACGTGGGCGGCCCGAGCGCCACATGTCGTCGCCTGTACTCCGGAGTAATCCGGAGTATGGCCTTGTACGGGGCACCTGTCTGGGTGGACGCCCTCGGTCGCGCCAATAAGGCCCTGCTGCGTCGTCCGCAGCGGGTCATCGCGACGAGGGCGATACGCGGGTACCGGACGGTGTCCTGGACTGCGGGATGCGCGTTGGCCGGTGATCTCCCCTGGGAGCTCCAAGCGGAGATCCTCGCCGAGGTGTACCACTTCGTGGCGGCGAGGAGATCCCGCGGGGAGCCTCCAGCGTGGGAGGAGGTGACGCGCCTTCGACGGCGGGCGCGGGCCGCCTTGTTGGGGCGGTGGACGGAGGACCTGGCTCCACCGGTCCCTGGACAGAGGACGGTGGATGCCATTCGCCCGGTCCTCCGGAGGTGGGTAGGGCGGCGATTCGGGTCGCTCACCTTCCGATTGGTGCAGGTGCTTTCCGGACACGGATGTTTCGGCAAGTACCTGCATCACATCGCAAGACGCGAGGCGACCCCCGCCTGTCACGAGTGTGGAGCACCAGAAGACACGGCGCTCCACACGCTGGAGGAGTGCGCCGCATGGAGTCCCATGCGGCGCGCCCTCACAGCGGTCATAGGCGCAGATCTGTCGCTGCCGAGCGTGGTTAACGCTATGCTCTGCAGCGACGGAGCGTGGCAGGCGGTGGTCTCTTTCTGCGAGGCGGTGATGGTGCAGAAAGAGGCCGCGGAGCGGTTGAGGGAAGAAGACGTCCTCTCCGACCCGCTCCGGCGTAGACGAACTGGGGGAAGGAGAATGCGATTCGGGCGCCTTCTCGCTCTATCCTAGTGCTGTGCGGATCACCGGTGGAGAGTCGGGGGATTCTCCACTGGCTTGCACGATCCCACACGTCTGGGGGATGGCCCCAATGAGCCAGGTCATCCCTCCATTGGCCGGGGCCCGTCACCGGTGACGGGCCAACCGCCGGGGCGAGATGGTGATTGTTAACGCTACCCCATTTCGCCCTGACTAGGCGGCAGACTGCTCATCCCGGGTTTTTAGTGGGTAACCTCCTTACTACCCCCCCGTGGGGGTAGTAAGGCCCTTCAGGCGAGGACTCCCACATAACCACTCTGCCCCCCCCGAAGCCGGGTGGTATCCATAAAGGATTTTCCCGGGTCAAAAAAAAAAAAAAAAAAAAAAGGTTAGAGGCTGGCTCGGGCGGTCCCACGGTTTCCTCTCATTCCGTCTGGTGCAGGTGTTATCCGGGCACGGATGCTTCGGATCATACCTGCACCGGATCGGAAGGGAGGAAACACCGACATGCCATGATTGTGGCGCAGCGGAGGACACGGCGCAGCACACCCTCGAGGTGTGTCCGTCGTGGTCCGAGCTGCGCCACAGCTTGGTTGCCGTAGTCGGGCCGGACCTCTCGCTCCCCAGCGTTGTCAGCGCCATGCTGGAGGGTGAGGGGAACTGGGTAGCGGTCGCCTCCTTTTGCGAAGACGTGATGTCCCAAAAGGAGGTGGCAGAGCGCGCAAGAGAGGAAGACCCCCTTGCGGCGCCACTGCGTAGACGAAGAAGGGGCGGAAGAAGGCGATTGCGCCTTCTGCCTCCCGGTGGTGAATAGCGAGAGTTAGGCGCGGGGGCGCCTTCTCTCGCATTGCACCTATTCACCACCTCCGTCGGGCGGGAATGGCCGAGCACTCCTGGTCATTCCCTGGCCCCTCCTGGTGGGAGGGGCGTGCAGGCCCCGCTGTAAAAGCGGGCGGTCGTCGGTGGGGGACTGGACGTAGAGGCTCTGCCAACTTCCCAGTCCTCCTCCACACAGACGAAGCCGGAGTGCCGCTGGGTTAGTTTAGTGGGTATACCGGTTGAACCGGGGAGTCCCACATACCCCCCTATCCCCAATGGGGGGGGATGCGTAATGCATTTTTCCCAGCGTCAAAAAAAAAAAAAAAAAGGTTAGGTTGGGGTATCCCCAAGGCAAGTCTGACGGTTACCTTCCCGTGGTGCTGCCTGTTATTGGTTTCTTTCCTTCCGAAATAAACGCAACAGAACACCGTCAGGCACCGCGTGTATTGTTATCTATATGTGTATGTATATGTATATATTGTTTCTGTATATATTTGTATTATATGTGTATATTATGTAGTTCACAGGGCTATTTAACCCCTTATTAGTAACAAAATAGTAAATGCTCGGTACGGACCGGGGCCGTATTTAACTGCTTGTCATCTGTATTATATGTGCTAATGTGCTTAGTACCTCTTTAAGACAGATGACAAATTAGACTTACGGTGTATAAATTGTAGTTTTAAGGCAAGGCTACAGATAATTTGTCATGTTTATGAGTAGATGAAAAACAGTTTGGTGGTGTGTGTGTTAAAATAGGGACCCCTCTAACTGGCAAACACCAGCGCCTACTACTGTCAAACATATTGTTACATAATCGAAAATAACCGCTGTCTTTTATTTGGTAGTGACCTCTGTTCCGATAACTCACGTTATTGGAGGCGGGGACAAACTGGCTAGACTAGTTCTAAAACCCCGATGATAAGTGTATCCTTAGACTTTGGGAAAATACCTCCAAGGTATTGTCAGTCTTCTGAACTCTAAACTTCCGGAGGCTTGAGTAGAAAGATTGAAGCCTGTCACACTTCCCAACAATTTTGCTTATGGTCACAAAAAATAATTATATCTCATAACTATTATGTCGAAAACTATGCCAAGGTCGAAAGTAAATAGAGACGTCAAAGGGAAGTTCACCAAAGACCCTTCTCAGGGCCAACAAAATATTATGCCTGAGGACCGCTCGAGCGGCACTACTACCGAGATCCTGAAAAACGGCCCTTCTGAGAGCCAAACTCCACGGGGTCCTTCGCGGGATCCATCGGAGGTCCCCATGGGGGACGAAAGGCGGTCGGACGTGGAGTCCGTGTTTGAGGAGTCTGGTGACGAGGGTGAAAGCCGGAGGAAACGACCTTACTCCTCGTTCTACGTACCCGGCTATCTAGAGTCGGACACTGAGACCGAGGGGACCGCGGCTGCTAAGGTCAGTACGTCGCGGAGGGGAAGGGCGAAGGGCACCAAAACAGGTCCCACGCGAGAGGAGTTTCTGAAGCCACTGCCAAAGCCACTGGTGGAGGAGCTGGCGGAGGTCCTGCAGAGCAGGAAATTCAAGAAGGGGCAGGCCGCTGTGGCCGCCGGAAGTCTTCTCGACACTGGAAGTGATTCCGATGTCTATGCCGGGTTCGCTGACCTCAGCGTGCTAAACGCCCAAGAGCTGAGGGCTCAAGCAGGAGGGATGCTCACCTGCATCTTAGAGGTTGCCAAAAAGTCTGGCAACCTAAAAGGTGAGTTTGTTGCTCGCCTGAAGAGGTCCGCGTCGACCCTGAGGGAGGTAGTCGACGCCCTGGCATGTAGGAGTGAGGCGGAAGAGACGCGGCGGCTAAGAGCCGAGAATAGTCGCCTGCGCCTCGAGGTGGAGGCCTGCAAGGCAGAAGTGAAGTCGCTGCGTCGCGGCTTCAACGAAGCGAAGACCCAGGCGGCTGCCGCCACGTCTGCTGCTGCAGCAGCCGCTGCCGCCGAGACGCCGGCCCCCCCTGCTGTTGTACTGGGGGCAGATTTAGTGGAGGAGATGACGCGCTCCTTGACTACCACGTTCGGGCAAATGCTCAATGCCCGACTCGATGGTATCGAGGATCGCCTCCTGCCAGCGCCGGTACTTCGCCCGCCTCTCAGAGCGGATGCCAAGAAGGCTGCAGTAGCGGTTGCGCCCCCACCCCCAAAACCGACCCCTCGAAAGCGGGTTGGCCGGGCCTCGCAGACTGCTGCTACGCCCTCGACTCCCATCGCCCCCCCAGAAACGACTCCAACTGCTGCTGCCAGCTACGGCGGGACCGGTTCCTCCCTTGTTTCCTGTCCGATTCCGGCAGCCATAGTGTTGCTGGCACAGGGCAGGCTCTTAGTGGGATGGAGCTCGGTGCGAGTGGTGGCACTGGCAGCGCGTCCTATGCGCTGCTTCAAGTGCATGGGACTCGGACATACGCGCCCCCAGTGTCCCTCGTCGGCAGACAGGGGGGACCTGTGCTTCCGTTGTGGAGGCGCAGGCCACAAGGCGGCGAGCTGCCAGAGAAGGGCCCCGCACTGCGCGATATGCGCAGAGTCGGGGCGACCAGCCGAGCACAGGATGGCGGGACTAAACTGTGTCCCCCCAAAAACGAAGGGAAAGGCCGCCAGGACCCCGGCCATCCCCCGACCGGCAAAGCCGCTCCCGAAGTAGTTCGCCGCGCGGCGAGCATGGAGGTTGTGACGACCGATTGATATGGATCAAGTCGGACAGCACAACCTCCTCCAGACGAATTTAAACCACTGCGTCAGAGCTCAGGATTTGCTAATGCAGTCCCTGGCGCAGTGGCGGATTGATTTGGCGGTCGCCGCGGAGCCGTACCACATTCCCCAGTCCTATCCCTACTGGGTTGGGGATCTGGACGGCTCCGTAGCCATAATTGGACGTGCCGGTGGCGGCCCCCCCCTCTCGGTGTCAGAGAGGGGTTCGGGGTACGTGGTGGCCAAGTGGGAGAGGTATGCGGTAGTTGGCGCATACTTCTCTCCCAATAGAACCGTCGCGGAGCTCGAGAGTTATTTGGACCTCGTGGCCGCGGCGGTGAGAAGGCAGGCGCCACGTCAGGTCCTCCTCATGGGGGACCTGAACGCCAAGGCCCAGGCCTGGGGCAACACTGACACCCGCGGAGAGTTTGTCGGGGAGTGGGCGGTTGCCGTAGGGCTGACCCTGCTCAACAGAGGATCGGTCCACACGTGCGTGCGACACAACGGGGGGTCCCCGGAAGTCACAGCACGTGTCCAGGCCTGGAGAGTGGTGGCGGAGGTGGCCACTCTCTCGGACCACAACTACATCCGGTTTGAGATCGCCACCTCCCACCAAGGAGGGACTCGGCGCGTGGAGAGAGCGCGTTTCGCGCGCTGGGCGATTGGTCGCCTCGATGCCGAGTTGGCTGAAGAGGCGGCTATCGTCCAGTCGTGGCTTGCCGCCCCCTTGCACCCGGAGGTGGACGTCGCGGCGGGCCGGTTCCGGGAGGCGGTGACGGCCGTCTGCGACACCGCCATGCCGAGGTCCCGACGCCACCCCGAGCGCCGCCAGGTTTACTGGTGGTGCTCGGAGATTGAGGATCTCCGAGCGCGATGCTCGGAGACGCGGCGCCTCTACTACCACTGCAGGAGGCGCCGCCACGGCCGGAGGGACGACCAGCTGCCGGCGGAGCAGCTGGCGGCCGAGCAGCTCCTGTATGGTGATGTTAAGGTAGCCAAACAGGAGATGTGAGTCCCATGCGGCGCGCCCTCACAGCGGTCATAGGCGCAGATCTGTCGCTGCCGAGCGTGGTTAACGCTATGCTCGGCAGCGACGGAGCGTGGCAGGCGGTGGTCTCTTTCTGCGAGGCGGTGATGGTGCAGAAAGAGGCCGCGGAGCGGGTGAGGGAGGAAGACGTCCTCTCCGACCCGCTCCGGCGTAAACGAACTGGGGGAAGGAGAAGGCGATTCGGGCGCCTTCTCGCTCTATCCTAGTGCTGTGCGGATCACCGGTGGAGAGTCGGGGGATTCTCCACTGGCTGGCACGATCCCACACGTCTGGGGGATGGCCCCAATGAGCCAGGTCATCCCTCCATTGGCCGGGGCCCGTCACCGGTGACGGGCCAACCGCTGGGGCGAGATGGTGATTGCTAACGCTACCCCATTTCGCCCTGACTAGGCGGCAGACTGCGAGGACTCCCACATAACCACACTGCCCCCCCCGGAGCCGGGTGGTATCCATAAAGGATTTTCCCGGGTCAAAAAAAAAAAAAAAAAGGTTAGGTTGGGGTGCTAGGACCCCCCCGAAGGGTTCTCGCATTGACGTGGCGGGGGGGCTCAATAACCGTGGCTAGGTACACCACGGTGAAGCCAAGAGGAACCCAGGGGTCGCGCCGGCGTTGGGGTGCGCTGGCCGGCTCAGGCGGGCCGCTCCTATGGGCTTTGGCCGCCAAGTCCACATAGGAGTGGCGGGGTCCGGGTGCTCGGCGCAGACTCGAGGAGGTGGGGTCGCGGGGGGGCTATCCCTTGTGGCTGACGTAGCAGGCGGTGGGGCTACGTATCCGACCCACCGCAGGGAGACCACGGGCGACCAGACACGGGGAAGTCTGGCGCCCATTGTTGGCGAGTTTGGTCTCCGATGCAGTTGCGGCGCGCCATGTGTTCTGGCGTGCCGCGAAAAGAAGGGTCCGGCAACGGACAGCCACGGCGGGTTCGCGGTCGTGTGGAAAATCTGTCCCGCGTTCCCGCCGAGGGCGGCAGTGACGGAACACCCCGGGGTTTTGGTGGGTATATCGACTCCCACATAACCACCTCCCTCCCCGTGGTGGGTGGTATCCATAAAGGATTTCCCCGGGACATAAAAAAAAAAAAAAAAAAAAAAAAATTGTTGGGGTGCTAGGTCAGGCAACCTCCTCGTGGTGCACCCTGGATGCGGGTCAACGAAGCCAACCGCTTTTTGGCTGACTTCACTGCCCCGCAACGAATAGCTTGACAAACCGCCCCTCCACGTATTCCTATGAAGGTAGCATAGGACACAGTGGATGGGGCAACATGGCGCGGATGCTTGAGAGCCGCCATGTTATTTAAGTATTTGTATACTCTGTCTAGATGTATTTGTTATAAAGAAGTATTTATTGTATTATCTAAGTATTATGTTCCACTTATTATAATTAATTGTGTGTATTTATTTTAGGCTTTATCTTCCTTCCCAGCGTTTCTATCCCCCTTTCCCTATTTTCTGCCTCTATTGTTTCCTACTTCTTCCACGCCAGGCCGTTATGCCTCTAAACTGACAAATCATCATGGACGGTTGTAATAGAGAGGTAGGTAATATTACCCCAGGCGGGTACGTCGGCTCAGGCCGAGAAATCCCGCACCTCTACGGAGGGCTGCCCCACGTATTCTGGGGGGGGGGCACCAACCGCTCTAACTCAACGATTTGTAAAACGACGAATGCAAGAACATGGACTCTGATTCAGCAAGTGAAAAAAACGAGGTGAGTCGTAGCCCTCGACTTAAAGGAGGCACAGGTTCCGATAAGGAGCCTGCCAGGGAGCTTCAAGTGATAATCACCCGCTGCAACCCTAAAGAAGACGTAGCAATTGTGCTAGCTATGCGTCCGGAGGACGCAGTGGCTTCGGATTCCGATTCATCCGTGGTGAGCATGGAGACAGCAGAGTCCGGCTCTTCACACAAGTTTTGGAGAAAAAGAAAGAATGACGGTAACCGCTCAGGCTCAGATTCGGTTCAAGACCACAGCCTTGCAAAACTGCCGTCAGCGAAGAAAGGGAAAGTCCGCGAGCCAGACGCGGAAACATCTAAGGCCTACAAAAAATCAGAACTCCAGATGAAAGGCGAAAAGGATGTCTTCACAGCGACTGAGGAACAAAAAAGGGCAAGGATGTCACTCTTACCCCATTGGTGTAGTACAGAGGAAAAGTCCTCTGTAGATTTACAAGAACTTATATTAGGCAGCGTGGATATTATAGAGAAAGTCGCTGCCACTTCCGGTAATCTCAAGGGCACGTTTGTTCGTGGTCTCAAGGAAGCCGGCTCGACGATCAAAGGTGCTATCACAGAGCTCAGCAACCTCTCTACATCGGATGAGACGCGTTTGTTGCAGGCTGCCAACACTCGCCTTAAAAAAGAAATGGACGAACTGCGCAAAGAGGTCGCCCAGCTGAGGGAGGAGTCGCGAAAAACACAGTGTTTGCACTGCAACGCCTCTACTTCAAACCAGGTTGACTTAACACAAGAGTTTGAGCGCAACATCATGCTCAGAATAGGAAACATGGTAAATGCCAGGTTTGATGCGCTCGAGGACAGACTCCTGCCTGCAACGCGCATAAGACCTGCGCTGTCTGCGGACAAAAAGAAGACAAGTGCTAGCAACCGCGCAGCAGAACCACTAGACGCAGCGGCGCCTGCGCCTTCTGTGGAGCCTAGGCCTCATTCTCAAATGCCAGCAGCCTCGACTGATGAATGGGTTAAGGTGACCAAACGGGGCCGTAAGAAGAAAACTACCACAACGACGATACCGGCGTCACAGCCACGAGAGCCGCAACCGCAATCGCAGACTGTGCCTCGCCAAAAGAAAAATGTGCCGAAACGCCCTAGAAAACTAAAACTCCGCGTCCCCCGTACGTCAGCTATTGTACTATCAATAAATTCTGGCGGTGCGGAAAAGGGTATTTCGTATGCGGGCGCTCTAGCAGAGGCCAGAAGCAAAATAAATCTCGACGAACTTGGGATTCCATCTGTTCGTGTCCGTACAGCAGCAACCGGGGCACGCGTCATAGAAATTGCTGGCGAAACAAACGAGACCAAAGCAGGTTGCCTCGTGAATAAACTAAAGGACGTATTTAACTCGGAAGACGTCCGAGTATTCCGAGCTTACAAGACCGCTGAATTGCGCATCAGTGGCCTGGACGATTCCGTAACCAAGGACGAAGTTGTGGCAGCCGTAGCCAGTGTTGGCGGCTGTGAGGAAGAGGCCATCAAATCTGGGGACATTATCCGCCCTGAGGGCCGCCTAGGGTCGCTGTGGTTACGGTGCCCCATCGCCGCAGCCAAAAAGGCCGCTGAAGGAAGGATTCGGGTGGGCTGGGTTTCAGTTCAACCAATGATCTTAGAGCCTAGACCGCTGCGCTGCTTCAGATGCCTGGAGCCCGGTCACGTGAGCAGCAAATGTAAAGGTAGCGTCGACCGGAGCGCACTTTGCTTCGGTTGTGGCAAGAGCGGACACAAAGTTACGCAATGCACTGATGCGCCTCATTGCCCAGTGTGCGAAGCGGCTGGACGAAAAGCAGATCACCGCGTGGGTACCAAAGTATGCCTTAGCACACTACCCAAAAAGAATAGAAGGAAGAAGAAGAAGTCGTCTGGCGCAGGCTCAAGGGCCCCCATTGCGCAGCCGGCTCAGCAACAATCGCTAGAGGTGAATTTGATGGACACCGGGGGTTAATTATGGCCATATCTTTCCTTCAGGCGAATATCAACCACTGTGCCGACGCTCAGGACCTTTTGCTCCAGAGCGTGGCACAGTGGTTGATACAAATCTCTATTGTAGTCGAACCATACTTTGTCCCCCCCCCGAGACAATTGGGTTGGGGATCATGCGGATACGGTCGCTATCGTTGTCCAATCATCGACAGGCGCTCCACCCTTTGATAAGGTGGTGAGGGGCCAAGGATATGTTATGGTGATTACGGGCGGAATTGCGGTCATAGGGTTGTACTTTTCGCCTAGTAGAACACGCGCAGAATTGGAGCAGTTTCTTGCTCAAGTAGGGTCGCTTTTGAGACAAGCTCACCCGACCCCTGTACTGGTCGCAGGCGACCTTAACTCTAAGTCGAGGGCTTGGGGGTGTCCCATAACGGATGCCTGGGGTGAGACGGTAGAAGATTGGGCTGCATCCAATGAGCTGGAGATCCTAAACAGAGGATCGGTGGCTACGTGCGTGCGACCACAAGGCAGCTCCATAGTAGATGTTTCGTTCGCAAGCCATGCCCTTGCAAGCCGCGTCCAAAGTTGGAGGGTGATAACAGATGTGGAGAACCTATCAGACCACCGATACATAAGGTTTAATGTCTCAACTAGGTCATCTAGTGAGTTGGAAACAGTGCGGTCTCCAGTTGGAGGTAACATACGCTGGTCGCTGAAGCAGCTCAACACAGAACTGGCAAAAGAAGCGGCCACCGTTGAGGCATGGAATTATGACTCCAGCCTAATCGAAGCTGCAATGGATGTGGACATAACAGCAGAACAATTGGAAGAGTCTCTGGTTCGCATTTGTGACGCTGCTATGCCCAGAGTCAAACCAGTCAGACCGCGACGGAATCTGTACTGGTGGACCCCGGAAATCGGCGAACTTCACAGAACATGTGTTGCGGCCCGTCGCACTTATCACCGTTACAGACGTAGACGAGCCCGAGATATAAACCGAGAGCAAGAGCTCTACCAAGAGTACCGTACCGCCTGCACTAACTTAAAGAAAGCCATCCGGAATTCTAAGGAGGCCTCCTGGGAGCAATGGCTTGAGACCCTTAATTTGGATCCACGGGGAAGACCCTATAAAGTGGTGAGTGGAAATCTCCGACCTTGGGCTCCCCCTTTGACCACAACTCTTGAGCCGCAGCTACTCGCTCGAGTCGTAACAACCCTCTTCCCTGAAAGGGAGGAGTGGCAGCCACCTGCTATGACACCGCCGTCCGAGTCTGCCACGTCACAAGAAGACATAACACCTGTCTCTCAGGCAGAGCTTGAAGTGGCTGTGGCAAAAATGAAGAAAAAGAACACTGCCCCAGGGCCGGATGGCATACCTGGGCGAGCTATAGCTGTGGCAATGGAATATATTGGAGAGAAAGTGAAGCTCTTGTTTACTCAGTGCCTCACTCAAGGCCGATTCCCCCAAAAATGGAAGACAGGTAAACTAGTCCTGCTTCGAAAGAGTGGGCGCCCAGCCGAATCACCATCGGCGTACCGTCCTATCGTGCTGCTTGACGAGACAAGTAAGCTCTTTGAACGAGTGCTCGCTTCACGTCTCGTCAAGCACATGATCAGGGTAGGGCCCGACCTTCACGACGGACAATTTGGCTTCCGCCATGGTTGGTCAACCATCGACGCCATAGCTCGAGTACGAGATATAACTGAGGAGGCAGTCTCTAGCGGTGACGTTGTTTTGGCGGTTTCACTAGACATAGCGAACGCATTCAACACCCTGCCCTGGGAGACCATTAAACAGGCTTTGAGGTATTACGGATTTCCCGAGTACTTGCAGCGCATTGTAGCCGACTACTTCTCCGGTCGGGCTGTTATCTACCCGACGAGAACGGAAAGTTTCAGACGAGAGATGAAGTGCGGTGTTCCACAGGGGTCGGTTCTAGGGCCACTCCTGTGGAACATTGGATATGACTGGGTCCTCCGCCAAGAAAACCTACAAGGGATCAGCGTGATATGTTACGCTGACGATACCCTTGTGACAACCCGCGGAAAGACACAAAGGGAAGCAGCTAGGCTTGCCACGGCAGGAGTAGCCCATGTCGTGCGATCGATACGGGCCCTCGGCCTCGAAGTGGCCTTACATAAATCCGAGGCCCTAATCTTCCATGGGCCTAGGAATGCGCCACCTCAAGGAATGGAGATAGTCGTGGCAGGGACTACGATTAAAATAGAGACGGCGATGAAGTATTTGGGAATAGTGCTAGACGGTCGTTGGAAGTTTGTCGAGCACTTCCGACGTCTCGCACCGAAGCTCATCGCATTTGCTGGCGTATTGGGAAAACTCCTCCCTAATATGAAAGGACCCAACTCAAAGTGTCGTCAGCTTTACTGCGGTGTCATTCGCTCGAAGGCACTGTACGGAGCACCAATTTGGGCGGATGCGTTGAATAGGGTCAACATAACTGCCCTGCGGCGCCCACAGCGAATAATCGCGATTCGGGCAGCCCGGGCTTACTGCACGGTATCGTTCGAGGCGGCATGTATACTTGCGGGTACACCACCATGGGACCTCGACGCCGAGTCTCTAGCGAAGGTGTACTTCAAAACGGCGGAGGCCAAAGCCGAGGGAACATACCCTCTTCCAGAGGAGATCTCTCGCTGGAGACAACAGTCTCGCGAAGATCTAATCCTTAAATGGTTGGATAGGATGGAAAGCCCAGAGGCAAGCCACGAGCTGGTAGCTGCCTTCAAGCCAATACTCAAACAGTGGTTGCAGCGCAAACATGGTGCACTGACGTTCCACTTGGCGCAGATACTGACAGGACACGGTTGTTTTGGTCACTATCTGTTTCGGGTGGCTCGTCGGGAGCCGTCAATGAGCTGTCACCATTGCACTGGACAAGACGACACGGCGGAACACACACGCGCCGAGTGCCCAGCATGGGCGGAGCCGCGCGCTGTGCTGTGTTCCGCCATTGGAAATGACGTTTCGCTGTCTGCCTTGGTTCACGCCATGGCCAGTAGTGATCAAGGTTTCGACGCTGCAGTCTCTTTCGCAGAGACTGTCATGAAACTAAAAGAAGACGCGGAACGAATGAGAGAAAGCCACGCTCTGTCTCATCCACTTCGCCATTCGCCAAAGAAGAACAGGTCGCAGGCGACTGGCTTATGCCCGTCGCATGCCGATATGATGAGGGCTCTCGGGCGGAGGATCGGGGGGTCCTCCGTCCGATTGAAAAAGCCCCGAGCCGGAAGGCATTTCGAAGTACTCCGGAATGCCTCTCTTGGAAATAAAAGAGAGAACAACTCTCGAGATGAGCCCTAGTGGGCAATCGCGCTGAGGGGTCACGAATGCGCGCCGAGTGATCTCGCAACCCCTCTGCAAAGGCGCCGAGTAGAGTACCGCAGAGTTTTAGTGGGTATGCTGCCCTTATGGTGGAGACTCCCACATAACCACTTTGCCCCCCCCCCCCCCCCCGGGTTGGTGGTATCCATAAAGGATTTCTCTGCGACAAAAAAAAAAAAAAAAAAAAAAGTTAGGTTAGGTTTTTTTTTTTTTTTTACTTCTCCCCCGACATTTTACAAGTCGGAGACCTTTTTGGTCTTTAATAGTTTCATTTTCTGTTACTTATAATTTCTATTTCTACCCATATTTATCTAAATAGTACTGCTCTATTTCTAGTTTAGTTGCCTAATTATTATTCTAATATGTTAATCCTGTGTATACTTATTATACAAGTGAAAACATATTGACTCTACTTATTTCTTTTTATTACTAATTTTGCTGTTTCGATGCAGTACTCTAAAAATTTCGGTCTACTTATTTTATTCCCTATAATTTCATTTATGTTATTCTTTGTTAATTTCATTCCTATTTCACTTTCACACTTTAATCTTTCATACTCATTAATGGGGCAGTCTAGTATTACGTGCTCTACTGTCTCATCACTATCCGGATCGCATGCACATGATGGGCTTTCCTTGCATTTGAAGCGACTCAAGTATGCGGAAAACCCACCGTGCCCCGTCAGTATCTGAGTTAGCACACCCGTGGGCTTAATTTTCCTGGCCAGTCTATATGCCGCAATTGCATCCGGAAAGAACATTCTCGTCACGGAGGCCGTCGTACCCGACTCATATCTCCTAACCCATTCACTAACCGTTTCCTCTCTTATGAAGCGCTTTGCGAATGATATTGGGCATCGGTCGTAGTCCGGCTTCCTCCGCGACGAGACTGCCGCTTCCTTGGCGATCTCATCCGCACGCTCGTTGCCGGGCAATCCTGCATGTGCTTTCACCCAGAACAAGTCCACAGTTTTGCCCTGGGTGAATGCCGTCCTCACGTTTGCCCGTGTTTCAAGCGCCAAGCGGTGAAGCGAGCTCTGGTTGACTACAGTTTCTAGGGCTGACCTAGAGTCACTGTAGATTCCAAAGCTCGCTTCACCTCTCTTCAGTATCTCTGAACAAACATTAAGTAAATTGAATTTATTTTAACTGTCTATGCCTTGCAGACTGATGAGAAACTTTATTTTCACAAGCTTATTAGTTTAAAAAACAAAGGCGGTCTTCGCTTCCCGTCTAAGGATCTTTTTGACATTTGTGTCACTTGTGAAGCAGTTGTTCGAAAATTATTGAATGAAAATATTGCAATAACCGCAGAAAATCAACACCAAACTATAGTCTTGGAAACAATCAGATTTTTATCAATTTAGAGTCAAAACATGAATATGTTTGGCAGGAACATAAACTTAATTTAATACGGTGTGTAATTGAGAAATACTTAAACATTAGATCCCACCATATTGCGAAATTAGAAAGTATTTTTAAATCAGTGCAAAGTAAAAGACAAGCGTACAAAAAATTAATTTAGCAAAAAGGTTTTTAAATAAAACTAGCAGTTACACCGAGTAATTTTATTTCTGAAACTCTTTGTGTTTTCTCTTTCACTACCCAATGCCACTACTTTTTACCGACACCGCTAGTAGGAACCCTATTATTATATTAAAACTAATAACGTTATAACTTTATTAAATTTATAACGTTAATCATTTGATAACGTTATTTTTATGGGGTAATTTAAATTATCATTGCAGCACCGATTCACGCACTACATGCATAGAAAACCGGCCTCACTGCTCTGTTCACAACATTCTGTCTTGACTTTTTTATTTTGTCTGAGTTGACAATAGGTAGGATAATAATTAGGAAATACATACGCAGTTTAAAAGAGATTGCATTTCAAGAAGACAGCATAATTTTTTTTTTTAATCTAGTAGACCTCTTCATAACGCATCTATTTAAAATTTGCCATTTAGCGCATTGTCAAGTCACTCTAAAAGTAATGGATGATAAATATCTCAAAATGTATTTTAACAATTTACCACTAAATTATAACATGTCAATACAATAACTGATACAAAATATTATTTACGAGTATGAAAACATCAGATCAAAACATAACAAAACACGAATAAGTGCCTACTACTCTGTGGAAATTTCGTCTTCGTTCATTCAATTCAACAGATTCTAGCACGTAACGTAAAGAGAAACAAGAAAGTGCCATAGATAAGTTGTACAAGTTTATTGCCCAAACGTGGTGTAGGGTTGCCATAACAACATTTATTTGTGCCCCAGAAACCGATTAGAATTACTAAACTAGTACAAATAAATTCGAATAATAGAGCAGATTATATAAGTAATGGTAGGAAATAGTATGAATTGATACAAATAATTAAGTATTTGCTTATCGAGTAACTTTAACCACTAAACTCTCGAAGTATCCCAAACTAGGATTCCCTGTGGTATGGGTGTCATATCGCACGATCTTTAGTGAAACAAATATATTTTTATATACTTATACTTATATATACTTATACTATATTTTTTTTTCTTTTTTTTTACACATATCCAACTTCCAAACTAAATAAAGAGGGTCCTTAATTCGACTACTACACATACGAGTATATGGTCTAAATATTTACTTATTCACACTAACAAAATTGTATTCAGTTTTGAAGTTAGTTTTAAGTGTTTATATTACAAGTAATTGGTGTAGTGGTGAAGTATGAGCATGTGATATAGAATTAAGGGTAAGTAAGGTAATGATGTTTGCTGTCACAAGTTTCTAGACTAGAGCATTTCACTCTGTTTTCCGGAAACCAGTGGATAAATAAGATTATATATATACATACATGTATATACAGACCATGTCTCTGAATTTCACACTAAACTCACGTGGCTTCCCATTTGCAGTCGCCGGAATGCTCATATATATCCCCGCGCTATCTTCAGGAAAGTATTGAATTTTTAGATGTTGGAAGTTCATTATCTCTACGGTCATCAGAGAACTTAATGTTAAGAACCCCGGAACACCACACCACTTTTTATGGTTCCTCTTTTAGTGTTGAATCTGTTCGCCTATGGAACGCTTTGCCTTATGAAGTTAGACGTGCGCCTTCATTGGACACTTTCAAACAACGTGTCAAAGCGTTTTACCTTGCAAAATAACTAACTAAATTCTATATTTATAACCTTTTTGGATTTTAATATTTATTTTATAGTACCTATGTATGTATTTTAAATATATGTATGGTACTTATATTATTATGTATGTGTATGGTACATTAAACATTATATATATAGATATATAATTTTTAGCTACATTCTGAATCTTTGCTATGTAAATATTTTTAGTTTATACACCACCTCTATAAGCTTATGCCCATTTCTTTCCATGCATGGTTGTCTGGAAGAGATCGCTCTGAGCGATAAGACCGCCCATTGTGACACTATTAGTTTTAAGCATTTAATCGTAAAAAGATATTTTTGTGTATAAAATTGTATCGAAATGACTTATGTATAATGTGGTGTTACAATAAAAAGTTAATCTATCTATCTAATATTTTGTCATATCTTTTGATCGTGTTGATTTACAAGCTTCATATTTTTCACAACTGAAATATATCATAGACCCGAGTACGACAAATAAACAACAAAGTAATCCAATGGTTCCATTTTCCTTTTTAGGTATGGAAGCCTAACAACTTGCTAAAAATAAAGATTTTTAGAGTACTTACCATTTCTGTAACAAGTGGTAAAAAAAAAACAAACAAGTAATCATCAGATGTAAAATTTGTCCCAGCGATGCTCAAAAATATGACCAAAAAAAAAACAAGATGGTTAGGCAAGTAGGAATATTCCATTATAACTGCTGCAAGTTTTTCTCTAACTTCATTCTCGTACAAACAAACGGAAATGGCATCACCTCCACCTACGGGATAAAAAAATATTAAGTTATGAACAACAACAACAACAATAGTTACCTGTAAGTGTTATAGAATAAATAATTAAATCGCAATAATTTTATTTTAATTGTGAATGTGTGTTTTGAACGAATTGAAGTTATCATACAGTTACAGATACATTAAATTTTCATCTTATTTTATCTCATCTACCTGTGACCATGACCACAGACATGTGTTTGATAAATCAGGATTCAGCTGCAATTAAGCTACATGAGCAGTTTGGAGATATAATTGTAGCAGGTTTAGCGCAACAGTGAATTTTTGTATATTAAAATTCAGGGCTACTAACAATTGTTTTCGATAAGGCCATATACTTTGGTTTCGTAAAATTTAGTATCAAAAAATTCTGTCTAAAGACTTTGCAAGGAGAAAGAAACCAGATTCTGCCACAGACTAAACTTGTTCCCAACTTATTCCAAGAAATAGTATAGCTGTGTCGTCCGCATAAGCAATTATGTCCGCATTAGCTAGTGGAGTGCTTGTACTATTTATGTAGAGAAAAAAATACAATTATTGTGTTTTGCGAGCACGACGGATTGTGAAAAACGCCTTTGGAATTCTGGCTTCTGGTTCCTTCTTCATTATATAGGATATCACGAGGTGAGGATAGCCTGCGTGTTCCGGGCCATCCCACGAGGAGGTAGTGGGGAGAACTCTTTACACCCTCCCCAGAGGCTGGGTCTGCGTAGGCGGGCAGCGACGTCGGTGGGGGGCTGTGGTGAATACGAATGGTCCCAGGGCTCCCGCCTCCTGTCGATGACGATAGAACACCGCCTGTCTGGCGGAGACTCCCACACTCGCACCAACCAAATTATATATATATTATATATTTATGTAAAGTATTCTGTAAACTATTGAGTTGCGATTGCATTGCTACTAACCTCTGTCACAGCATAAAGATGCAACCGTATGGAAGTTTAAACAACTAAGCCTAGTTGATTAAATAATTATCTATGCCCCATTGACGCCATAGTTGTCACTTATAATGTTTTAAGGTCTTATTTTTTTAAATAAAACATTCGTTGTTCTGCTGTAGACATTAAATCTAGTTAATTTTAGTTACCAAATAAAATGTATGACACTTTCGAAAACCATAAAAACGACACCCAGTACGATATAGTTAATAATATAATATTTTGCAGCCATCATCTAGGATTTGGTATTATGGGTTCATCATCATCATCATCATCACAGCCGTAGGACGTCCACTGCTAAACATATGCCTCCCCCATGATTTTCCTAAAGGACCGGTTGGAAGCGGCCTGCATCCAACGTCGTCCTGCGACCTTCATCAGGTCGTCTGTCCACCGTGTCGGTGGACGGCCTACGCTGCGCCTGCCAGTCCGTGGACTCCACTACAGAATCTTTCGGCTCCATCGGCCATTTATTCTGCGTTATGTATTACAAATTCATTATGATTTATGAATGATCATACGAGAACACTATTACAATTTTAAAACACATAGCGCTCATTCAAGTGTGACGAAAAAGTTAAGATGTAGAAATAGTTTGTAACAATCACTACTGACGGCACCGCGAGAACCGCTTAGGGGTCTCGTCGATGCGCATGTTTATGTCAGTGGGCCGTTTCGAACGATTAAAAGTAGTTTCTGTACTGTTCTCTATATATCTACTGTGCCTCTGTGTTACTACAGTGGTACACATCTGTCTCAGAGTAAGTATACTGTGGCAACACTGGGGCTAACAGCTTATTTGAATTTGTTATTCGTATTTTATTGTTAAAATATATTTATAATTGATTTCTTGATCTAAATACCAATTGGTCATTAAGTAAAATAAGTGTTATTATGAAATAAGTGTTATACTCAACGTGTTTGTGCATAATTTCAATACAAAACGAAATTCGAAAAGTGATAGTGACAGTACTCAAGTAACCGGCATTTTTTCATTAAAAATGTGAAATTAAATGGAGAGAGTCTCCGTCTGTTAAATACGTTGGATAATAATATGTATGCTTCTTAATTAGAAAATAATACATTGCAATATGAAAGTGACACACATAACCTGAAATGTGAGATTGACTCTCTAGAGGAAAAGTTAAAATCAATTAAAAATAAGTATGAACGCTCAGAAAAACAGCTAAATGAGTACATATTGGCAATGAATGAGATGATTAAATGTAATTCTACTGGCAATCCTGTATACAATGATAACATAAAGAACCGATTATCACTGGATCATTCATTGCAATTATGTAGTTCTAAAATAGTGCGAACATGTAAAACTGTATGTCAAGATACAACTTTAATAAGTGGTTCCCAAAATACAAATAGTATACCATCAACTATAGACGAACCAAAAATTGTAATATTTAGTGATGAAATTGGCAAAGACATGGGTCACTTATTGTCGAATACATCCAAGGGACATAATGTAATAAATTACTGTACACCTGGTCTATCATATCAGGAAATTATGACTAGAATTTCAACTTATAGCTTTAGCCCCAACACAACATTATTAATTTTAATAGGAAATAGTGGGAATGTAAACAAAAAACAAATAATTGATTTCAACAACCGTCTATCTAATCTTACAGTCGATAATGTCATAACGTTTACATTTCCCTATAGTAATAGTTTGCCACAGGTGGAAAATGATATTAGATATAAGCTTAATTTAACATTAAACACAATATGTAATAATAATTTTTATGGAAATAAATTTAATTTAATTGACATTAATAATAATATAAAAAATACTTCTTGACAAAAGATAATAATAGCTGTGTCGCTATCATATTTATTTGATATTGCAGCCAAAAATTTGGCTAACAAGGTTGCTTCTATTGAGCAATCCAATAGTATTGACAATGCTTCTATTGAGCAATTTGACATTTTTAATTCAGCCAATTGCTTGGCTACTACTGACATTGTAAATAATTTAAATTAGTGCCTAAGACAATAGAGACAACCTCTTGCATTAAATCAATCAATATTGTTCATCAGAACATTCAAGGTATGATGGGCAAAGAGTTGGAACTGGAATTGTTTATAGATGATAGCAAAATAGATATTCTTTGTATTACTGAACACTAGCTTAAAAAGAACCAACTCTTATTTAATTTTAATAATCATCAAGTTGCTAGCTCCTTCAACAGAGAAAAATCTATACGTGGTGGCTCTTTAACTATTATCTTTAATTATCAGTGATGAATTTGGCAAAGTGTTTGTACCAAAAACAATATCTGTTGGTAATCGTGCTAGGTTTAGTGAATGGGCAACTCCGGGAATTAATAAAAGTAGGCAAAAGTTATATGAATTGTACCATGAAAAAAAATCGTATAATCATAATCCTGTATTTTGGAATATGTCAAACGTTATTCTAAGTTATTAAAACGAGCCTGTTCCTCAGCTAAATCTATTTATTTAAGAAATAAGATCAAAAATTCTGTTAATAAAATAAAAATAACGTGGAACATTATAAACAGTGAAACTGGTAGGAATACAGTGCGTAATCGAGACTTTCATTTAAAAATTAATAATAAAGATGTAAGAGCAGATTTGGAGGTAGTGGCCGAGTTTGAGAATTACTTCACTAATATTCCTTCTTTAACAACCAAAACTCTAAAATCTTCCTCCATCTCTGCTGAGATCTTACTTAAACAAAGTGTAACTGAATGTGACACAACTTTTAAATTTTCAATAGTTAATTGCAAAGATATTGTAAGCAGTTTCAAAAGTCTAGATGCAAAAAAAAAAAACGGCAGACCTATGGGGTCTTTCTGTGAAGACCGTTTCTTCAATTATAGATGTCATTGCACCCAATCTAGCAGCTGTGTTTAATAGTTGTGTTGCAAGTGGTGTATTTCCTGACCTAATGAAGCACAGTAAAGTGGTTCCTTAAAGTTACAGTAAGTTGGTCAAATATTATAATGATTTTTACAACCTTTTCTGATCTGTCCTATTTTAAGCCTCACATCGATAATCTTAATTCTATTTTAGATACTTCTAAGTAGAATTGTTCTAATTATCCTTCTTATCAAACGCGTATCGACTGCATTAACATATTAAGTCCATTAGAAATCATGCCTTACAATGTCAATAATAACTTTCATTCATTATCTCACTTAACATCAGCTAACTCTACTAGATTCAAAATAATTCAAAATAAGCGCTTAGTTTGGTTTTAGAGGTCCAATTCTTAAACAATTATTTGGACCCTTAGATGAAGACGATGCCAAGGCCTTCACTGACGCTATTAATAGTGTACAAGACGACCAACGCAATTTAACCGGTTTCATGAAAAATAGCATTTATGTTCACACAACTTCCTCTACCATTTCCACATTTAATAAAACCATCAAAAAACTTAACGATAACAAAATTAATCTTAACGAAAACATGCAAAAGCTTAATAAAGTTCTTGAAACAATATCAGAAGATTAAAATCGATTTCAAGCTAGTATTCACTTAACTATGACTTTTAATGCTCATGATCTATTAAAAGTTAAAAACTGGAAGTGCCCAGCATGTCGTGCTAACCAACTAAAAAGCGACAATTCAAACAATCCGGTTCGCTCGTCAGCCTCGGATGAGACGCCAGTAGACACTGTGATGCCACGAGCCCACAAACAGGTGGCCATAAGCTCCCCGGTAACCGATATCGTTCCTGAGGAGCAAACGGAATCAGGCTATGCTGTGACTAGTGTCGTTGGCGTCGCTGCCGAGCTGCGCTTGCTTGTCAAGAAATGGTCGAGGTTAAAAGTTACTTAATGGAAGGAATGTCGAAATGCTTTAAGAAGCTAGAAAATTACGAGCACATAATTAAAACGCTTGAGTCAGAAACCGCGTGTATTCCTACGCTTCAAGAAACAATAACACAACTTCAAGAGCAACTTAATCAACAGATTCAAAAGTTCATGGGTAACGAAATTAAAGTTATGGGTCTGAACGAGAACGCAAACGAAAACTTAACTCATTTGGTTATGGTTATGGCTACCAAGATTGGTGTGAGTTTATCAGAAACTGATATCGACTCTGCTACTAGAGTTGGTTCCAAAAACCGACCCAATGCCGACTCTAGCCTGACAAGACCGGTAAATGTTTCAAAATTCCCTAGACACGTCATTGTAAGGCTTACGAGGAAAGCGAAACGAGACGAGATGCTTAAGGCTATTAAGACTGTACGTAACCTATCCTCAACTGATATAAATGTACAAGGACCTGAAAGGAAAGTTTACATGAACAAACATCTTATTATTTCGAGACGCTAGAGCGAGGGCCAAGGAACAGGGCTTCAGATTCTGCTGGGTTAAAAATGGAAGAGTGCAAATACGGAAAGCAGAGGGAAGACCAGCCATTACAATCAACGGCGCAGCAGATCTAGGCCGAATGTTTGTTCTGCTAGC
Organism: Selenia dentaria; assembly: GCA_917880725.1. Classification (NCBI taxonomy): domain Eukaryota; kingdom Metazoa; phylum Arthropoda; class Insecta; order Lepidoptera; family Geometridae; genus Selenia; species Selenia dentaria. Next base: position 13,342,877 of record OU862877.1, on the reverse strand, counting down.
CAACTAGATGGCTTTTACGGACATGTAATTTAAAAATAAAAATATTACTAGTGTTTGCTTTCAGCTATGTTTTTAGTTTTCTGACGTGCACATTACACACATTACAAAATATTTAAATGCTGCAAAATTGATATAAAATATCAAGAGTATGTTTCGAAAAATCACTATTGCTCACACACTACACACCTATACACTCATACTCTATATATGGCTTTCATTAACTGAAGCCATTCTTATACAAATATTATACCTAATTTTATTTATAGTGCCACATCGAACTCTATCTAGAACTTAGTTAAACTATTTTATATATTTATAAACAATGGATGAGGATGATGTTTACACTGGTATTGATGATACTTTTAAAATTAGATGTCGCACCGTAGAAAAATAAAATTATGCAAAAACACCTTATCAAATCATAGCTTCAAATTACTTTCACTAAACATTAGGGCCTTTATTAATAAACGTTGCGTAAACATAGATTAGGCGTAACATGATTTCCCCCCCCGAGTGTTCCCGCCTTGCCGTGGCGGGGGGGCTCAGTAGCCGTGGCTTGGGTCACCACGGTGAAGCTAAAATGAACCAATGCGCCTGCCAGTGATAGCCGAAAGCTGGCGAGCCCGAGGTAGGACCGCTCCTATGGGCTTTGCCCTCCAAGTCCACACGGGAGCGGTCACTGTAGGTAGCGGTGGTGTACGGGCGCCACTGCAACTGAGGCGGGCTGCGGTGTCTATATGTATATATATAGTATGGGCGGCACCGCGGCTGAGAGTTAGAGGCCGCGGCGGGAGAGGAGTGCCGGTGTTACAGTCAGCCGCTCTCCCTGCCTTCCGCGGCCTTGACGGGGCCACCACCGTTAGATGGCGGACGCGGTGGTGTCGCAGGGGAAGAGGACTGTCGGTATTGAGAGGCGCCGCTATCCCTTTCCTCTGCGGCCGAAGTAGCGGGCGGTGGGGCTACTCACCTGACCCATCGTAGGGGTACTTAGGGCGCCCAGACTTAGGGGAGTCTGGGGTCCATTTGCGGGCTTGGTCCCCCGTAGCGGTTGCGGCACGCAAAGTGTTCTGGCGTGCTGCAAGAGAGAAGGGTCCGGAAACGGACAGTGCGGCGGGTTCGCGGTCGTGTGCGAAATCTGTCCCGCGTTCCCGCCAAAAGCGGCAGTGACGGAACACCGCAGAGGTTTGGTGGGTATGCTGCCCTTCTGGCAAAGACTTCCACATAACCACCGTGCTTCCCCCGGAGCCGTGGTATCCAAAAAGGATTACTCTGTGTCAAAAAAAAAAAGTCCTAACATGATTTGTCTTGCTTTCACGCGTGACATTCACTGCAAGCGGAAAATTGACTACTCCGGGCTTTTTTCAAGTTTATTAATAAGGCCGCAAAAGTTTGCAAGATAACTATTTAAAACTGCTTATTGTTTTAAAGCGGCTAGATATTCAGTATCATGTTCTAGTCTTCTCGGAGTGCTGGATTACTGAAAATTCGCATATTCCCCAAATACCAGGATACAATGTTTGCCACACAACAAAAATCATAAATAAATGCGGCGGAGTCGCAATTTATATAAAAGATTTCTGGAACTCTAGCGCACAAGAGCCCATGTTCGACGATGCTAATTGTTTGGTAGTCAACGTAGCTAACAGTTATAAAGTGATAGGGATCTACCGCTCTCCATCTTTTGATAATGTGGATAGATTCATAAACTTGTTAGATTCAATATTAGAGCTTCAAAAAATTCAAAATAGTGTAATAATTGCCGGAGATATTTAAACATACTAGACGAAACTCCGGATAGCCCCAGAACCATTTACCAATGTATGATAGCAGAAAATGGTCTACTTTCCGCTGTTACTCAGCCAACTAGGCTTAAAACCTGTCTCGACCATGTCTTTGTGAAAACAAAATACTCGACCAATGGACTGATCTGTATAAATTCAATAACTGACCACTGCCTTACAAAGATAGGTCTCAACGCAACGACAACCGCAAAAACACCCCTTAAGAGCAGGTCAGTGATTAGGACGGAAACTTTAGCTGTCGCTAAAGAACTCAAGACTGTAGACTGGACTCAGGTATGCTAACAAATAACTGTAATGATGCAATGAATACCTTAACTAAGATTATCACGGACATAGTTAATAAATATTCACGTAAGACCAAAACGAGTCGAACTAAGCACCAACTTAAACCGTGGATAACACCTGGGTTGCTTCGATGCATGCGACATCGGGACAACCTGCATTTGCGAGTAAGAATACAACCGAAGAACACACACTTAAAAATTACATACAACAGGTATAGAAATTTTTGCAACAATCTGTTATACAAAATAAAGTCACAACACGACAACGATCAGCTAACAATTAATCATCGGAATCATAAAAAGTTATGGAGTACCATAAAGGAAGTGTGTGAATATTCAACAACCACGAAGCGACACCCATGAGCTACTTTTAAATAAAACTAACCCCAGGAAGTGGTTGATCTCTGTAATAAACATTTTCACACGGTGGGGTCAAGTCTAGCATCAAAAATTCGTCTTAAACTCTCTGCAACACATGAATGCATATGCAATGACTTAAGCATACAAAGAAGCTGCCTAGATGGACTCAAAACTGATCTCAGACTGGACAGTGCACAAGGGAATTGACAACTTTTCACCAACACTTATAAAAAAAAATTAAGAAATTACATTCTTGAACCTTTAACGCATATTTATAACCTGAGTATGGCAACTGGTGTGTTTCCAGACGGATCGAAGTCAGCTATAGTCTGTCCTTTCTACAAAAATGGATCAAAAGACAAAGTAGAGAAGTATCGTCCCATTTTCTTGCTCGTATCCAAAATACTTGAAAAGTTAGTTAACAAGCGCTTGATTAAGTTTGTCGAAAATTATAAGATGTTATCAGACCGCCAATTTGGCTTTAGGCCGGGTAAGTCTACTGAGGATGCCGTTCAACAGCTGACGGAAATACTGTCGTCTTATATGGATAGTGGGTTCAGGACTATGGGAGTATTCCGCGATCTAGCCAAAGCATTTGAGACAATTTCGATTCCCATCTTACTTAAAAAACTGAACTCACGTGTTTGTACATTTACCATTCATCAATTTGAATAGTTATGTAAAACATAATGTTGCATCAAGTGACATAATTATTCAAGTCATCATCATCATCATCATTTCAGCCATAGGACGTCCACTGCTGAACATATGCCTCCCCCAGAAATTTCCAAAAGGACCGGTTGGAAGCGGCTGCATCTAACGTCGTCCTGCTACCTTTGTCAGGTCGTCAGTCCACCTTGTCAGTGGACGACCTACGCTGCGCTTGCTTGTCCGTGGTCTCCACTCCAGAACCTTTCGGCCCACTCGGCCATCTGTTCTGCGTGCTATAGGGCCTGCCCGCTGCCACTTTAACTGGCTAAACTTCTGGGCTATGTCGGTGACTTTAGTTCCTCCTCATTTCTGATTCGATCAGGTAGAGAAACGCCGAGCATAGCCCACTCCATAGTTCGTTGTTCAAGTTGTCAGAGTCAAGCCACAGTAACACAAATAAGTCCTTCGTCAAGTCACTGTCCTGTTTAAGTTACGTTCTAGTAACGAAGTGGTTTCATTACCAAGACCAATTACCATCTTCTCATGATTCTAGTCACTTTGCCTATATTCGTGCACCATTACGCACATTTAACGGTTGATAATCCATTACTACTATAAGCCAACACCACAAAAACACAACGGTAGAAAAATTAAACATAATAAACGATAACCATAATTATTGGGCTTTGTCTCGCCATCTTTTTAATACATTTATGAAGCATCGAATACAGACGAAATAATCTACATCCTCTTTGGCTCAAAAAAAAAGTCAACATCTACTGATGTCTCAGAGTAAGTATATACATATAAAGTGTTGTCACGGTAGTAATAATACACTTAGCAAGTGTGCCAAACATTTGTAAAATATTTTTGTAATTCTAGTGAAATCTGAGTTTACAATACAACGGTCGGTAAAAAAACGGTCTTGTATTGTTATCAAATACAAGATTTGTTAAAAACGAAAATATAACCTTTTATTCGTAAGTCCACAATTTTGACCTTATTTGTACCTTGTTAATAAATATAGATTATATCAAAACTTGCATGATTGCAACAATGTAAAAAAAATACGAAATAATACGTAAATTGAGACTATAGAAACATGAGGCTAAGTCTTCGAGGCGTGCAGCCAAGTGATCTGTAATGTTACTTTTAATCTTGGATATGTAATTTGTTATTGCTTGTAGTTTGATAATGTATGCTTATCATTACATGTATCCTAATCAGCTATGCTACATGATACATATACTTATAACTATATTACTCTGGTTGGTCACATGTTATACCTAGTTATACCAGTTATACGAGTACCTACTGTTCTCTAGATGAAATAGTTACTACGTTTCTTTTGTAATTTCTTTTTATTAATTTGCTCTTGTCTTACTATTGTATTACTATCTACCTATCTTCAGTACTAGCCAATGGATAGTGTTATTGTCACTATTAATCTGTCCGCATCAGGACAAAAAATAACAATAGATTTATGAATGAAACTTGCCTCGAATGAGGCTTGCTGATTCGGACAGATTAACATAACATGCTGGCTCTGTAATATTATTATTTGTTTTCTTTTAGTTAAATAATAAAAGAACAGGTAGTTATGTAGGTATTTTAAGAGTATGGTGTAAATTTATTTAAAAGTAATAGATGTTTTTTCATGTACAAATGTATATAATATATGAATGTTTTTTCCCCGGCTTATGCAGGACTTTTTTTTTTAGGATGTCTCAGTAGGTACTTATATAATTTTCAATGTGTGTGACGTAGCCTAAAATTATACATAGTTTACTATATATGTAGGCATACATGTTATATACTTTTTTTTTTTAATTTTTAGTAAGAAGGTATTTCTTTTTTCACTCTATTTAGTTTAAGTAACATAATATACCTTGCAAAGCATTATGTAATAGCAGTTCAAATAGAAGTTTAGTATCTTGTTAGTATTTTTTTTTGTATTTACATAGAACTTTAACGATTTTCCTTCCACTTACTTATGAGCAGAGGGCTTTTGTGCAGTAGTATAGATTACTTTTTAGTAAAACATTTTGTTTTCTTAATCTTTAATATTAGGTACTTTATATAAGTTTATTTTTTTATATTTTATTATATAATTTATATATTTTATTAGTGATATATATATATATATATATATATTTAAATATGTCAGATATTGATTTTGAAGATAGTTTTTTCTCTTGCTCTTCTACTAGTGGGTCCGATAGGGATTATGCTAGTGCTTTTAGTGATAATTCAACGCATCTACACGAGCAACTTGTAGCTGAATTCTGTAGTTTGAGTAAGAACCTTAATGTAGTCCACATAAACGCGCAGAGCATCCATGCTCATTATGCTGATATCCTGTCCTCTTTTGACTGTAAATGCGTTGACGCTATTCTTGTTTCCGAAACATTTCTAAAACCAGCTATGCCTTCTACACAATATGCCTTGCCAGGATTTGAGCTCAAACGCAACGATAGAGTTGGAAAGGGGTATGACGGTGTTGCAGTATATCTGCGTTCTGATATTCCTTATAAAATAGTCGATCAGTCTCCTGCGTTGTATTCTAACTTTGCTGAACACATGTTCATTGAAATTACTCTTAATTATTCTAAGATTCTATTTGGTGTTTATTATCCTCCTTCCTGTAATGTTGACTACTTCGAATCTCTGGAAACTAAACTTGAAAATTTAACTCCAATTTATGACCATACCATTATCCTTGGCGACTTTAACACTTGTCTATTAAAAAATGATATCCGCACTAATAAACTTCAATCTCTTGTTTCTTCAGTAAATCTACACATACTTCCCCTCAACGCCACTCACCACTCTCCAAACTGTAAGCCTTCCCTTCTCGACCTTATCTTAGTCTCTGACTTAGACCGTGTTGCATCTCATGGCCAACTCTCAGCATCTTTTTCTTATCACGACTTAATTTTTCTCTCCTATAAAGTTCAACGACCTAAGCGGAAACCTAAATTTATCCAACTTCGAAGCTATAAAAATATTGACATGGAGCGCTTAAGAGCTGATGCGAGGGACATTGACTGGTCTACTATACTTTGTGTAGAAAATATGGATGACAAGGTTGCTGCTTTTAATAAAATAATAATTAATCTATTTGATATGCATGCTCCTCTGAAACTAGTTAAGATCAGACATTATCCTGCACCCTGGCTCACACAGTATATAAAAACACTAATGTCTAAACGTGACAAAGCTAAAAGACGTTATAAAAAACACCCTACTGATGAAAATATTGCTACTTTTAAGAAACTTCGTAATCGCTGCAGTAGACTGTGTCGAGATGCCAAGAGGCGGCACATACACAACTCCATTGAAAACTCAAGCCCCACACAAATGTGGAAATTTCTTAAAACGCTCGGGGTTGGGTCTTCGGCTTCGGATGTACGTGTGGTATTTGACTTAAATGCACTCAACAGTTATTTTTCCTTATCACCTACTACATTAAATAACTCTGTGAAACTCTCCTCTCTTACTCTTCTCGCTAACAGCCCTAAGCCCCAGTGTTCTCCTTTTGTTTTTAAGGCAGTTACTGAAGATGAAATTAAAAAATCTCTACTTTCGATTTCAACGACGGCTGCTGGCTCTGATAATATCTGTCTGCAAATGCTGAAACCTATTTCTGCTGAACTTGTCCCCATAATCACTCATCTTATTAATCACTCTTTAGAATCTAGCTCTTTTCCTTCTGACTGGAAAAAAGCCTTCGTTATCCCATTACCCAAAACTAATAATCCCTCTTCATTATCTCATTTTCGGCCCATCTCTATTTTACCTATCTTGTCCAAAGTTTTGGAACATGTAGTGCAAAAGCAACTTTCTTTTTTCCTTGCTTCTTACAATCTGCTGAGTCCATTTCAATCAGGGTTTCGTCCTGGCCATAGCACAGTTAGCGTATTGATTAAAGTATCCGATGATATTCGCTGGGCCATTGATAACAAACAACTTACTGTTCTGACTTTGCTGGATTTCAGCAGTGCATTCAATTCGGTCGACTATGACATACTCCTTGGTATCTTGTCCTCTCTAAATTTTTCTCCCTCAGTTATTTCTTGGTTCGACTCTTACTTGAGAGGACGTTCTCAATGCGTCCGCTATGACGGGAACCTCTCTGGTTGGTGTGACCTCTCAGCTGGCGTTCCTCAAGGGGGAGTCCTGTCCCCACTTCTCTTTTCAATTTTTATTAATACTGTAACATTTGCACTCTCCTCTCAGTTTCACCTTTACGCTGATGACTTACAATTGTATCGACATTTCAAGGCTGATGAGGTTCATGAAGCCATTGAAATGCTCAATTTGGACTTGGAAAAGATTAATAACTGGGCTAAATCATTTGGTCTACTAGTCAACCCTTCTAAATCACAAGTTTTGGTAATAGGTAGCACGTATATGCTTAATAAATTAGATCATTCAAATCTTCCGATAGTTATGTACGATAACGTCCCGATTCCGTACACTAAAACTGCCAAAAACTTGGGTGTAATGTTTGACAGCCAATTGTCGTGGGCTACTCACGTCAACGCCGTGAGTAAACGGGTTAACTTTTCTTTTCAATCCCTTAAACGTCTTCAGATATTTTTGCCTTTCAAAACTAAAGTAACATTAGCTCAAACCCTTCTCCTCCCTCTTCTGGACTATGCGGATGTATGTTTTTTAGACGCCACGGAAGAACTTTTGAACAAACTGGAGCGTCTTCAAAATTTATGTATACGATTCGTTTTTGGGTTGCGTAAGTACGACCATGTGTCAGAGTATAGATCTCAATTAAAATGGCTTCCGATCCGCAAGCGCAGAGACTTGCATATTCTTTCTTTTCTTTACACAATATTGTCTAGCCCTCGTGCTCCTTCTTACCTGCGTGAGCGCTTTGACTACCTTGTGCCACGCGATGTTGCATGCAGGAGTACAAAATCCCTTATTCTCAAAACACCCCCTCATACGACTGCTTTATATGGTGGCTCGTTTACTGTGACTTCTGTGAGGTTGTGGAATTCACTTCCTCAGAATATCCGTGCTAGCCGTTCTCTGGATGATTTTAAAGCGAGAGTAAAAGAGTATTACCTCTCCAACTAATTCTTAATTGGCGTATGTTTGTATTGCTTATATATTTATTATAGACTAATATGTATTTTATACTAATATGTATTTGAAACTCATATGTATTTTACACTAATATGTATTTTATAATGATTTGTATGTATATATTTTGGTTAGTATTATATTTTTATAGTAATATATTATGTTTGTATATAAAGGGTCTTGATATTATTTTGTAGTAGTAGTAGTATCATCATTATTTTATATCTTATTGATTTATGTACACAGAAACCTACTTACTTATACTTAGTTCTCTGTCCTTAAGGTTTGCTGGAAGAAAACTCTCTTTAGGGTTAAGCTCGCCTATGTACATGCTTTTATCTAATACCTCTACTGTATCTGTGTTTTGTGTACAATAAAGAATATGAGAATAAATTAGCCCAAGAAAATAATCGAATTTTGTAGCATTAACCACTCAAATTATGTAGGTAAGTAAAATAAATCCAGGTAACGTTTTTCCTAGGCATTATGATGACTTCAGAAATAGGGTTGTTGACTTTTCTTTTTATTGTACGTTAAATTAATCAGGACTAGACCGAAATACACACTTGGCATATTTTTAATTATTTTTTAAAGAACTCTAAACTAAAAAAAATATTTTTATATATCAACTTTTAAAATTGGAGCTTAAACATTATTTGATGGCGACCAATACGTAGTATGACGTAACTAAGGCAAAAACAAACAGTGTTGCGATTATAATTCGTTTTGCTCGTTTGAACATGCAGATGGCGAGAAAAAGCCAACAATGACTATTATAATTTATGTTCTTTTGTGTTGATTTTTAAGTGTTGACGTGTAATAGTGGCGGATTATTATAAGTTGATGTTCACAATGGTGCACTTGAGTTTCAGGTGGTAAGTGAAGTGTATAAATTCATAAAACATTATTATTGCTTTTTTTCGTCAATCGTTTTAGCAAGTTTTAGTAATACATCCACGTGACTCATACAAAACAGCAGTTAAATAACTAACTTATTTCTTAGAGCAGACTCTAACAATCTACTTGAAAAAAGTTTATATTTTTGAATCTAAAAGAATAAAACTACATTTTAGCCGCATAATTTGTTCTTTGTAGGGTTTGTCCACCTCAAAAGGACAAATCAACCCTTATCGGATCACTTTGTTGCCCGTCTGTTCGTCTGTATGTCTGCAAAGATTCTTTTTCATTCATAAAAAGAAAAAATCTTAATTCCATAAATGTGTAACAGTGATAAGAAGATTAACGAATTGACTATTAAATATTATTATAAACGTTGGTATATTTAATCAATATAAAAAATATAATTTACTTGATCGACAGTTTGTCCTTTGACCTAGTATGTATTTAGTTTTAAAGCAAAAATATTAGATGCTTGCTTCACTTGCATAATTCTCAATCTGTTGATAAGGGACTATCATATTACACATTAGTTTTTGCCCTTATGACATAATTTCCGCAGCTACTTCCGTTTTTGGTCACCTGACTTTTAGAAACTTTTGTACACATTTTATTTGTTCATAATAAACTTAATCCAATGTATGTTATTTTTTTAAATTAATTGAGTTGTTTGCTCTAACTACTATTAAGCTAACATTACATTACAATTTATTTTTGATTGTGTCAACTACCCTATTGGTTAGGTTTGTAGCATTTCTTTCTCTTGCGGATATACGCTAATGACAACTCTATTTGATACTTACTTTGAGACAGATGTGTACCACTGTAGCAACACAGAGGCACAGTAGATATATAGAGAACAGTACGGAAACTACCTTCAATCGTTCGAAACGGCCCACTGACATAAACATGCGCATCGACGAGTCAGTCCCCTAAGCGGTTCTCGCGTTGCCGTCAGTAGTGAGTGTTACAAACTATTTCTACATCTTAAACTTTTTATATAATCTAAAATATAAAATTTCACACTTGACTGACTGCTATGTGTTTTAAAATTGTAACAGTGTTGTATGATCGATCATAAATCATAATAAATTTGTTGAACATAACGCAGAATAGATGGCCGAGTAGGCCGAAAGGTTCTTGAGTGGAGACCACGGACCGGCAAGTGCAGCGTAGGTCGTCCACCGACACGGTGAACAGACGACCTGATGCAGATGCATCTGCAAAAAAAGGATTTTTGGAAAAAAAGCGATCTCACAGAAAGGCCTATTGTTCGAATCTCACAAGTGCTAACTTCATGTAAGTTAGCAAGATGTAATTAGACGGCAGCTGCACTGGACCTGCGGGTTGTGGGATGGCGAGCCTGCAAGGCCCGCGGTGCGGCAGTTAGGGTCAATTCGGCCACCCTGTCGGGCTCCTGGCGTCTCTGAATACTACGGTTTTGGTGCCCGCCTATGGGATACATGGTCGAAGGGAACCCGGCCGCTAAGGCATCACAACAAGGGGACCACACCCCTTAAAACAGGATATACACCATATCCCATCCTTCGGAAAGAGGCTGCCCCAACGTATCTGGGGGGGGGGGGGGGCAACATCCGCCTCGCGGGCTCAAGTACTAACGACCAAGGCAATTTCAAAATGGACTGTGATAATGCTACTGACTTGCACTTGGCCAGTTTGTGGCCCAGTGCAAGTCCGGGGTTGACCACAGTGATGAGTGTTATCGCTGCGGTCAATAGGCCAATGAGTGCTCTGCCGCTCCCCGTTGCACCCTCTGTGCTGCAGCGGGCAAGGCGGCGGACCACGTTTCCGGGGGCAAGGTTTGTGTTAGCGCCGCTAACAGAACGTAAATAATCAACGTAAGGAATCGGAGGTTCCCCGCGTGCCCGCGCCGCCATGTCGCCACTTCTAATCCAGACGCCGAGCTCACCGCAGGTACTTCACATTATTGTTTACTTTTATATTCTTTACTGTATACTTTACTGGTTATTAAACCACATGAAAAGAAATATAGTTTTTTCTTCCATTTCAACAACTTCGCCACGGCGGCGACATATTGGTGACCCCGACGTGATCTGATCGCTGTAACATGTCTATGAAGAGAATATCGAAGCACGAGTGAGCCGCCATTTTTCGCTACGGTGAGGCCCTTACAATGGGAAAGGACGGCGATGACCGCACGAAAATTTTCAAACCATGATGCCATAATGTGAAGAGCAGAAGTCCCCTTGCACATCGTAGCAGCAGCGAGGGTCAAATTAACAAAACAGCATCAAGTACGCAGAGGCCAAGAGAACAACACCCTACAAGACGTGAGATCGCCCGCCATTTTTTAAACGCTCGATGCAGGGAAGTGCAATTCAATTTGTGTTATCAATCTAGTCGCGCTATCACGAATTCGTAAATAACGTAGGTACCTACTAGGTAGTGCATACAACATGGACTGTCGCATACAAGGTCATAGTTCCTCTTCTGAGTTACAATACAGTAGGTAGTGATGTTGTTTCTATGTAAGTATTCCACCATTTTGTTAGGTGAGTCAAATTACAGTCGCTAATTAGATTGCAAATAAGTCGAATGATTGCTACCTAATATTTCATGCTAACTTATTTAGGCAAAATGCTTATTTGATTTTGCTGCATGAGTGCGGTGACGGTGGGGCGGTCGTGGCACAGCACCACCAGCCGCAAGTCCCGGTCGCCCTTCAGCAGCAGCCCCTTGGCCAGCAGCCCCACGCGCATCACGCCCTTAAGCGCGCGCACCCCCGCGCCCGCTCCGCCACCCGCACCTTCCGCCGGCCCCGAGCTCGCCGCTTCGCCCTCGCCTATGAACGAGAACCTGGGTCCAACGAACTCTCATAATATAGTTTCTCGATTTCACGTGTTGCTTGTGGGCTACGTGTGTATAATTAAGTCAGCGCCACAAAGCTGCCATTACACTCGTGTCAAATGTGTTTACGCGTCGATCGCTAAACAGTCGCTAACCTTTTTAATGTTTTTCGTTGCAAAATAAGTGCGGGATTTGAGTGCTGGTTGTTAGGTATTTATACTAACAGGCTCAAATCTGCCATTGCGCCTATCGAAGTAGTTTATGGGTTGTATCGGTAAACACTTGCTATTATTGTTTCGTTTTCGTTGCAAAATAAGTGCGGGATTTGAGTGCTGGTTGCTAGGTATATATACTAACAGGCTCAAATCTGCCATTGCGCTTATCGAAGTAGTTTATGCGTTGTATCGGTAAACACTTGCTATTATTGTTTCGTTTTCGTTGAAAAATAAGTGCGGGATTTGAGTGCTAGTTGCTAGGTATATATACTAACAGGCTCAAATTTGCCATTGCACTTATCGAAGTAGTTTATGCGTTGTATCGGTAAACACTTGTTATTTTTGTTTCGTTTTGTTGATAAATAAGTGCGGGTTTTGCGTGCCGGCAACTAGGTAGGTATATATACTACAGGCTCAAAACTGCCATTGCACTTATCGAAGTACTTTTACGCGTTGTATCGTTGAGTGCCTCAAGACAAGAGTCTTCGACCAATGTGTGTTACCAGTGATGACTTATGGCACTGAAACGTGGTCTCTTACTATGTGCCTCATAGATAAGCTCAAAGTCGCACAACGAGCTATGGAGAGGGCTATGCTCGGGGTTTCTCTACGTGATTGAATCAGAAATAAGGAGATCCGTAGAAGAACGAAAGTCACCGACATAGCTCAGAAGATTAGCCAGTTGTAGTGGCAGTAAGCAGGGTACATAGCACGCAGAACAGATGGCCGATGGGGCCAAAAGGTTCTGGAGTGGAGACCACGGACCGGCAAGCGAAGCGTAGGTCGTCCACCGACACGGTAGAAAGACGACCTGATGAAGGTCGCAGGACGACGTTGGATGCAGGCCGCTTCCAACCGGTCCTTTTGGAAAATCACGGCATATGTTCAGCAGTGGACGTCCTACAGCTGAGATGATGATGGTGATGATGATGATGACATGTTCGGGAGTTTTCGTTGGATCCCCTGCGAGATTCAACATCTGGTGACCGTGACAGGACACATGAAAACATCGAAATTCATTATGAAGAATCTCGGTTTGGTCGGAAGATTTACATAGAAGAAGCGATCTGCTTTTTACTCTACAAAACAATATCACGGGATTCAGAAGCACAATAATATCCACTGCAGCCATCGCCAGTCATCGATTAGCATTTAGCATCATACCGCAGCACCGGCCAATACAGATGCAGAATGAAATTCATAAATAGCTTATCAAGTTCTGGAAATTAGAAGAAGTTCCCCTAAAATCTAAATTAAGCGAGAGCGAGAAGGCTTGTGAATCACATTTTTTGTCTCACTCGTCCCGCCTTGATTCAGGGAGATTTTCTGTAGGCTTACCACTGAAAGATTCTTCCGATTGTCTAGGTGAATCGTGTACGATTCGGAGTTGCCAAAAAAAGATTACGTACCTTGGAATGTCGATTTAAAAAACAACCTGAAATTAAAACACAATACGTTGAAATTCTGCGTGAGTATGCTCAGCTTGGACACCTTTCGGAGCTTCCGGCAGCTAAACCAGAAAATTCGTATGTTCTGTGTCATCGCGCAGTCTACAAAGATACTAGCGAATCCACAAAAATCAGGCTCGTGTTTGATGATTCTGCGCCACTTCATCTGGACATTATGTTAATGACATCTTATTCGTTGGCCCTAATGTGCAAGTCTCACTTTTCTCTCAACTCACCCAAGTAGCTACGAAAGAAGCCGCTCTAGCGGCTTATCACGGATATTTTTCATCCTGTCTTAGGTATGGAGTCATTCTGTGGGGATTTTCGGTGGATGCAGAAAAAGTGTTGCTGGTTCAAAAAAAAATGTATACGTTCGATCTCCGGAGCAGGCTTTATAGACAGTTGACCACTTCTCAAGCATTTGAAAATTTTACCTTTTCCTTCGCTTTATATATTATTATATGAAATCTGTCTATTTGTCAAGAAACATCCAGCTCTGTTCAAAATACATAAAGATATAATAACGAGAAGTTGTAGAAATGTAAATAAATTATACGTTACCCCACAGAGACTTCGATTAAACAGTCAAAATGCCAACTGTATGGCAATACGAATATTTAATAAGTTACCTGACATTTATAAACAATTAAATGATAATAATTTAAAAAAAAAGTATTTAACTACCTTTTGGACAAAGCTTATTATTATTTGTATTACGAGTGGTGTCGCAGCTAAGCCCGCGATCGGACGTGTACAGTGCTGTAATTTGTAATTTCTAAAGCCAGTATGGCTTCAAACGTAATAAAATGTTCAACTTGTAACATAGTGATTTGTGAACTGTTGGCTTATGTTCAAAATAAAATAGACGTTATGGATGAGGAAACTCTAGTGAAATTGTGTTCGTCTGCATTTACTCCGGAGGAAATACAAAGTGCCAAAAACCTACTCTTCGATTCTATATCTACCCACTTGCGGAATATATCGAGGAAGAAATGTGGCAAATCTGAGAGAAACCTGTACGACATGATTTCTCTTTTTAAACAAACAGAACCTCAGTCAGTGCCCTTATTCGTTGCAAAAGACCTGGAGAAGCTCCCTAGCCTTGGGATAGACCATTTCGATATCTCAAGGATAACAAAGGATATTTCTCGTATGCAATATGAAATAAGAAACATAAAAGACAATTATGCCACTGTTGAACAGCTGTCAAAATTTAAAAAAGAGGTGTGTAAACAGAATCCTGAAAAGCAGCAATCTATGAACGACAACTTTGATACTAATGTCAACCAAAAGAGAGGCGGTGGTGGGCTAACGAATAGTTTTTGCTTCGATAGTGCGCCAACGGAAAGACCCAACAGCCTTGAAAAGTCAAATCATAACTGCAGTTCACCCTACTCTGACTCAGTTGATAACAACAAAACAGCTGTGGTAGTTATGACTCATTCGGCGTTATCGCATGTCCCGCAACCTTTGCAGGTACCGGCCTCAGCTAAACCGGTCTCCTCTCAAACTGGCTGCATCGCTAGTGCATCGACAGAGATAGCAAATTTTACTGCTCCATGCGAAAAAGAAATAGAGCTACTAGGTAACCGTGCGTGTGGCGGTTGGTCTAAGCGTAAAACGTTAGCGGAAAGTACTTTAGCGGAAATTGTAAATACCGATGGAGAGTGGAATAAAGAAGAACACTCAGAAAAATGGATTACAGTACAAAAAAGACGCTTAAGAAATAGACTTGTAGGCTCGAAAGGGAAGGCCATAATAAACCCTGAAATAAAATTTAAAGCTGCTGACATAAAAGTGCCGCTTTTCATAAACAACGTAGATAAAAGTACGAGTGCCAGCGATATTATAGATTACATTAAACAGAAGACACAGGTGACAGTATCAATTAAGAAAATTGATATGAAAAAACCTAAACGTTATGACTCGTACAAAATATTTGTACCAAACACCAATTTGGCATTATTTTTAGAAGATGACTTGTGGCCGGAGGGTATTCAGTTTCGGAAGTTTGTTTACTTCAATAGAAATACGTATAATACAAATAAAGCACTTTATGACGGGAATGTACAAATCAATGATAATGGATGCACAAACAAGTAATAACTGCAAAAGTACACATAAACAACGCACAAAATTTGTGAGTTTTAATTGTAAATCCATCTTTCGCTCCGTAAATTGCGTGAGAAGCCTATGTCATTCAGCGGACATAATAGCACTGCAAGAGTTATGGATTCAACCGCATGAGATATCATTCTTAGGTACTGTAGATCATAGTTTTGATTATACAGGTAAATCTGCGATAGATACAGGAGCAGGTTTGCTTCATGGAAGACCGTATGGAGGCGTTGCACTGCTGTGGAGGAAAGGCGTTTTTAATTCCGTCACTGTGGTTCAGTGTAAAAGTGTGCGTATTACTGCAATTAAGGTCACTTTGTCACAACAGACAATCCTAGTGTTTTCTGTTTACCTACCAACTGACTCTGAGGATAATTTAAGTGAGTTTACCGAGTGTTTGGGTGAAATAACAGCAATTGTAGAAGAAAGCAATATAAACTCAGTGTTTATATTAGGTGACTTTAATGCGCATCCCAGTGCTCGTTTCGGTAAAGAGCTTAAAAATTTTGTTGCAGAGCAACAATGGCGTTGCGCTGACATTGAGCTACTGGGTTTGTCACAGGACGTATACACTTTTGTGAGTGATGCACATGGTACTACAAGTTGGTTGGATCACTGTGTGGTTTCTGAGGCGGCCTGGAACACGGTAACTGACGCTGATATACTGTTTGGTAGTTACTGGTCTGATCATTTGCCCTTACAAATTACCTGTGACTTAAGTACACTAAGAAAAAAAATATCTATGTGTGATAAAATTCAACATAACACTGTCCGTTGGGGTATAAGGGATTCCCAACAAACCTCAATGTATACACAGTACTGTAATAGTAAGTTGAAAAATATAGATTTTCCAGTAGTTTTTCATGATTGTTGTCACAAAATTTGTAATGACGTAGAACACCAAAGAAGTATAGATATTATGTATGACAGTGTTATTGACATATTGAGAAGTGCGGCTACTTTTAGTTTTAAGAGTAAAGTTGTCAAAAAGAAGAAAATTGTTATAGGCTGGAATAAGTACGTGAGGGACGCACATGCGCGGGCTCGACTTGGGTTTCAAAATTGGGTCATACACGGTAAACCAAAATATGGGCCTATTTTCAATAATATGATATGTACTAGAAAAAAATTCAAACAAAATCTAAAATGGTGTCAAGATCACGAACAACAGATTAAAATGGACATTATAGCATATCACCATTCAAATAAAAAAATTTAGTAATTTCTGGAAGGAAACAAAGAAACTAAATCCCAGGTCGAGTCTACCAGTTAGTGTTGAGGGAGTAAGTGGTTCTGCCGAAATAGCTACACTTTTTAAAAACTATTTTGAGGTACAGCCAATGTTAGAATCTTCATGTGAGGTACCCCGGTTTAGAGAGCCCACGGAGGTGCTGCACATGTTCAAGGCTAAAGAGATAGCAGCAGTAGTGCGGACCATGACAAGAGGAAAATCCCCTGGCTATGACTCTCTTAGCATTGAACATCTGCAGCATGCCGGGACTCACCTACCTCGAGTGCTAACCTTACTTTTTAACCTCTGTATAAGTCATTCTTATTTACCAAAGAATATGACAAAGACGGTGGTGGTGCCCTTAGTTAAAAATAAGACCGGAGATACATCTGACATCAATAATTATAGGCCAATTTCACTGGCAACTATTGTGGCAAAAGTGTTGGACAGTATGCTTGACAAACAACTTGAGAAACATATCACACTTCACGATGCTCAGTTCGGCTTCAAATCTGGACTCTCTACTGAAGCAGCAATTCTCTGTCTCAAGCATACTGTCCGATACTACACTGATAGAAAAACACCAGTTTACGCGTGCTTTCTGGATTTATCGAAGGCTTTCGATTTAGTTTCGTACAAAGAACTCTGGAAAAAATTATATGAGGACACGGAACTGCCTGCGGAACTAATCGAATTGTTTAGATATTGGTATGGGCACCAGAGCAACGTGGTGAAGTGGGCCGACTCGCTATCGGATCCGTATGGGTTGAAGTGTGGGGTGAGGCAGGGGGGGTTAACCTCACCAAAGCTGTTTAACCTATATGTTGATCGCCTGATTGGTGAGCTCAGCAACGCCAGGGTGGGCTGCTCAGTAGGTGGTCAATTTATAAACAACATTAGCTACGCCGATGACATGGTGTTGCTGAGCCCCTCAATTAGTGGTCTTCGTAAATTGGTTGGCATTTGTGAGCGTTTTGCAGAGGCTCATGGCCTCAGGTATAACGCCATGAAAAGTGAATTAATGGAGTTTAAGGCGGGCGCAAAATACTATCCATGCGTTCCTGAGGTTAAGCTATCTAACGTCCCGCTTAAAATGGTTTCGCACTTTAAATACCTGGGGCACTGGGTCACTGATACCCTCAACGATGACTTGGACATAGAGAGGGAACGTAGGGCGCTTGCAGTTAGAAGTAATATGTTGATTCGCCGGTTCGCCAGGTGTTCAACAGAGGTAAAACTGACGCTTTTCAGAGCCTACTGTCAATCATTTTACACCTGCAGCCTGTGGATCAACTTTACTCAAAAAGCTTTGAACGCCCTACGTGTCCAATATAACAACTCTTTTAGGATGCTGTTGGGACTGCCGCGTTTCTGCAGCGCATCAGGTATGTTCGCTGAGGCACGCATCGATGATTTCGCAGCAATCATGCGTAAGAGAGTGGCCTCCCTGATGCGGCGGACGCGCGACAGTGGCAACAGCTATCTGCAAGAAGTGGCCGATAGGGTAGATGGTCCTCTTGTTAGACAGTTAACTAAGTTGCATGTGCTGCCTTTGCGTCGTTACGCAAAATAAATTAAAACAAACATATTATATTCTAATTATATTCTTATATTCTATATTCTAATGTAATTTTATATTTCTGTACTTTTTAATTTACTTTTTAAATTGCAATTTGTAATTTTAATAATTAGTACTAAGTAGTCATTTTATGTAGGTATGCCATAATATAACATGTATTTAACATAACTTTAATAGACATATACTTATACAGATAACATATATTTACATTTAATCTGTAACATTTTCCTGAATGATTTTTAATTTTAATTTAAGCACTAATTAATGATAGAATGTAATAATGTAGGTATTTATTTATGGATTGTAATTTATCTGAAATAAACTGATTGATTGATTGATTGATTGATTACTTTTATTTTTCCAAACGTATTTCGTTTCTCTCCTACGACGGAGGTCAAAATTGCACGGGCCGGGGCCAAGTGCTTTTATTCTAATAACAAGAATTTCCTTACCATCCTACACGTGTTTAGTATGGTTGCTTTTTGTAGCAGTTTGTAAGTTGTATCTAGAATGTTGAGTCTATACGTCAGCAATGCTGACGTCACACTTTTTAAAAACACTCCGGAGGTTCTTTCTCCGTCATCAGAAGTGGGATCAGAACAAGCTCTGGTCCCAACTACATCCTCATCGACTTCGGTTCAACCTGTCACGACTGGAACAGCGCAGGGCAGTACCAGGCTGATAGGCCCTGCCTCATTGAACACTTCAGGAGTACCAGCAAACAACTTTAATACCATGCAGCCCATCACAACGGGAATTACCACAGACATGACGTCCACACCAATCGCTGCGGGAGATGATCTCGATACACTGCAAAACAACGCTGCAATCGCCCCTGATTCAGTGTCATCCACATCTCAAGCTGGCCAGTCAGTCCGGATAACTCACAACGACGAACACGCATCAACGGATTAAAACCGGCGAGTATAAAATTCATTATGTTTCACGATATTTTCAACTAGAATCTACAAGAATATAATGTCTGGAGAGTTATACCTCTGAGCTAACCATGTGTTACCCTTGAGCTAACCACGGATCCTTGATGCATCCACAAGTGAACCATGAGATACCGTGGGGACGCCTTGTGGAACTATGGGTAGACACGTATACACCACAGATTCTAAATTAATAAGGCAGTGCACTTAAGATGTCTTAGTGTACTGTAGTAATCTACAAAAATGTCTGGAGAGTGATACCTCTTCTTTTTTTTTTTTTTGAGGGGGGAAATGCTGTGCACTTCCCTTTCGCCACGGGGGTGACGGAAGGGGGCGTGTGGGGCTCAGACCCACTAAAACCCCCCCGTGAGCAGTCCTCCGCCAAGGTGGGGCGAGACAGGGTCGCGCTGGCAATCACCATCTCGCCCCAGCGGTAGGCCCGGATTGATCTTAACCGGGCCTCAGCGCCTGTGAAGGGATGACCTTGCTCACCAAGGTCACCCCCTAGACGTGTAGAGCCGTGCAAGCCGACGAAGAGTCCCCCGACTCTTCGCCAGTGACCCCACTACGGGGGAGGGAGGAGACGTGCGAACCGTCTCCTCCGTTCTCCCGGTCGTCTGCGCCGGAGTGGATCAGCTCGGACATCGTTCTCCCTGATCCGCTCCGCAGCCTCCTTCTGCGCCATCACCGCTTCGCAGAAGGTGGCCACCACCTGCCACGATCTCTCGCTGCCGAGCATGGAAATTACCACGCTCGGCAGGGAGAGATCTCCGCCTATTTCCGCTGAAAGCGTGTGCCGCTGCGGGCCCCATGCAGCACACACTTCCAGCGTGTGTTGCGCTGTATCTTCCGGCGCCCCACACTCGTGGCAGGCTGGGGTCGCCTCCCGTCTCGCGATTTGGTGCACGTACTTTCCGAAACATCCGTGTCCGGAAAGCACCTGCACCAATCGGAAGGTCAGCGAGCCGTATCGCCGCCTCACCCACCTCTGGAGGACTGGGCGGATGGCCTCCACCGTCCACTGCCCAGGGACTGGTGGAGCCAGGTCCTCCGTCCACCGCCGCAACAAGGCGTCTCGCGCCTGCCACCGCATACGTGTGACCTCCTCCCACGCTGGAGCGTCTCCACGGGATCTCCTCGCCGCCACGAAGTGATACACTTCGGCGAGGATCTCCGCTTGGAGCTCCCAGGGGGGATCACCGGCCAGCACGCACGCTGCCGTCCAGGACACCGTCCGGTACCCGCGTATCGCTCTCGTCGCGATGACCCGCTGCGGACGACGCAGCAGAGTCTTATTGTCACGACTGAGAGCGTCCACCCAGACCGGTGCCCCGTAAAGAGCCATACTCCGGACCACTCCGGAGTATAGCCGGCGGCAATTAGCACTCGGGCCACCCACGTTGGGCAGTAGCCTTCCCAAGGCAGCTGCGGCCCCCACGACTCTTGGGGCCAGTTGGGCGAAGTGGGCCCTAAAAGCCCACCTCCCGTCCAGGACAAGGCCCAGATATTTCATTTGGGCCCCAACCGGTATCTGGACATCACCCAGATTCACCTGCGTACCTGGACGGGCTCCCCCCCGAGGCCCATGAAACAGTAGGGCCTCGGTTTTGGAGAGGGCAACTTCCAGACCCAGAGTGCGAATGCGGTCAATAACCAGGGTTGTGCCCACCGTGGCCAACCGCACTGCCTCCCTAAGATCCCTACCCCTGGCTACGACTAGGGTATCATCCGCGTAGCACGCAACCCGTATGTTTGCAGGCAACGTTCCACGGAGCACCCAGTCGTAGCCTACGTTCCACAAAAGCGGTCCCAGTACCGACCCCTGTGGAACACCGCAGCAGACACGATGACGCCTTAGACCGTCGCGTCCTTCGACCAGGATCTCACGGTCTTGGAGATAGTCACGCAACAGCCTCCGCAGATACAAGGGCACTCCGTGATAGCGGAGCGCCTCTTGAATTGTTCCATGAGGGAGGCTGTTGAAGGCGTTGGCTATATCTAGCGAAACTGCCAGCGCCTTATCTCCTTTGCTGACCGCTTCCTGCGTCCACTCCTTGAGCCAGAGCAGGGCGTCTATTGTAGACCGCCCTGTTCTGAACCCGAACTGGGCCTCCGACAGCCCAGGCCCAGGATCTTTTAGGTGCCGGATGACACGTGAGGCTACCACCCTCTCTAACAGCTTTCCTGTGTTATCCAGCAGTACGATGGGCCTGTACCCGGATGGCAAATCAACGGCTCGGCCCTCCTTCCGTAAAAGGCACAATCTACCATCCTTCCACAGCTTCAGGAACCGCCCTGACGTGAGGCACGCGTCAAACAGGACTCGAAGCCGGTCTCCCATTTCCTTCAGGGCGATCCTGAGAATCCGACCTGGAATCCCATCTGGACCGGGTGCCGTCTTTTTTCCTCGTAGACGGCCGACTGCAAGCTCTATCTCTACCTCCGACACAAGTGGGATAGAGGCCGGGTCTAGAACTTCTTCGAGGGATATGGGGGCCATTGTCGGAGGGATGTAGGAAGGGTTCATGGCAGGAAAGAGTCCCTCTAACACCCTATCTAGAAGCAGTGGCTCTAGGCCTCCCGCTACTGGGGACGCCTGGCCTCGGAATTTATTCCGGGCGGCTCTGTACGGACGTCCCCAGGGATCCCTATCCAGATCCACCAGCACCTCGCCCCAGGCCCGTGATTTTGCCTGCTTGATGGCCAGCTGAAGCTTCCGCTTGGCGTCACGGTACAAGCTATACAGCTGGCTCTCGGTTGCCAGTTCCTCAGCTGACAGCTGGGCGTCGCCACGGCCCTTGCGTCGTCTTCTGCAGCGGCTGTACGGCCGACGCGCCCTGGAACAGGCAGTTCGGAGATCTGCAATCTTCGCATTCCACCAATACACCTCTCGGCGGTCGGGGCGGCGCTGGGACCTCGGCATGGCCGTATCACACACGGCCGTCAACGCCTCTCGGAAGTGGCCTGCTGCAGCGTCCACTTCCGCTTCAGCGTTCACTATGGGGCCAGCCAACCAAGATTGAACGATTGCCGCCTCTTCAGCAAGATTGGCGTCGAGGCGACTAATCGCCCAGCGAGGGAAATCAGCTCGCTCCACGCGCTGAAGCCCTCCATGGCTGTGGGAGGCAGAGATCTCGAGCCTTATATATTTATGGTCCGAGAGTGTCTCCACCTCAGACAACACCCTCCAGTCCAAGATACGTGCTGCGACACCTGGGGTGGCGAAAGATATATCCACCACGGACCCCCCATTGTGCCGCACGCACGTGTGGGCTGACCCTGTGTTCAGCAGGATCAATCCTGTGGCAACCGCCCACTCCCTGACAATCTCCCCGCGAGAGTCAGTGTAGGGGTTGCCCCATTCTCGCGCCTTGGCATTCAGGTCTCCCAGTAGGAAGACCTGACGAGGCGCCTGTCTCCTTGGCTGGCATTGGCGCTTGGGCTGCGGCCAAAAGGTCTACAAAGACCTCGAGCTCTGCAACGGGTCTGTTTGGGGAGAAGTATACACCAACGACCACATACTCTCCCCATTTGGCCACTACGTAACCCGAGCCCCTCTCTTCTACTGAGAAGGGGGGCCCGCCCCTCCGTCCCACAATAGCCACGGAGTCATCCAAGTCCCCAGCCCAGTAGGGATTAGGGGGAATATAGTATGGCTCCGCGGCAACCGCCACGTCTATTTTCCACTGCACCAAGCTCTGCATAAACAGATCTTGAGCCCCGGCACAGTGGTTCAAATTCGTCTGGAGAAGGTTGTGATGTCGGACCTGATCCATCAGTCAGACATTACAACCTCCTCGCACGCCGGATGGCATGGCATGGCGTCATGTGTGGCCTTATTTAAGGCTAAAGGGGAGGCTTGGGTCCTGTTGGCCGTCCCCTTCGTCTTCGGAGGGGCGCAGTTGCGTCCCCCCATTATATGGCCAGAAGGCCTACCCGACTCCGCGCATATTGCACAGCGCGGGTCAGACTTCTTGCAGCTGGCGGCCCAATGATCCGCGTCTCCGCATCGGAAACACAGATTCCCTCGGTCAGCCGATGCGGGACACTGGGGGCGCGTGTGCCCCAGCCCCATACACCTAAAGCAGCGCATGGGGCGCACCCCCAGTGACACCACTCGTACTGAGCTCCAACCTATCAAGAGTCTGCCCTTCTCCAGCAGCATCTTGGCTGCTTGAATTGGGCAGGAGACAATTATGGACCTGGTGCCGCCAAAAGCGGGACGTATCTCCCCGGCTTTTACGAGGCGCACGTCGCACCGACCCGCCTCGGCGACTGCCAGTGCCACCTTCTCTTTTGTGGCAGCATCATCTAGACCCGTTATCTTTACGTCGGTGGATTTTACGGGCCTGGTGACGCTAGCCACCTCAGATAGAACCCCACGGAGTTTCTCCGCGAGTCTGTCTGCCTTCTCGCTATTTTGTGAGCCAGGGATCTCCAACATTCTGGCTCCTGTGGCCGTCTGCCGAAAGCGGAGCTGGTTTATTCCCAGCTCCTGGAGATCCACCTTCTCCTGTGCCATCTTTACGATGTAACTGTAGGTTACCCCTTTCTCCACGGCTTCAGGCTGTAGTGAAAACACCACAGCCGCAGATTTTGGGGATATCAGAGCCGACACAATCTTACGGGCAGCGGTAGCCTGCGGTTTGGTTAGAGTGATACCTCTGAGCTAACCATGTGTTACCCTTGAGCTAGCCACGGATCCTTGATGCATCCACAAGTGAACCCTGAGATACCGTGGGGACGCCTTGTGGAACTATGGGTAGACACGTATACACCACAGATTCTAAATTAATAAGGCAGTGCACTTAAGATGTCTTAGTGTACTGTAGTAATCTACAAAAATGTCTGGAGAGTGATACCTCTGAGCTAACCATGTGTTACCCTTGAGCTAGCCACGGATCCTTGATGCATCCACAAGTGAACCCTGAGATACCGTGGGGACGCCTTGTGGAACTATGGGTAGACACGTATACACCACAGATTCTAAATCAATAAGGCAGTGCACGATGTCTTTGTGTACTGTTTACTAATCAAAAGACTCCTAAGGTTACATAACAGTTGTGTTAATGTAACAAACAAGATAAAGCAACGTAAGTTGTTTACAGACTCACTACTCAGAGAATATCTCATTCTTTGCAGGCCAGCCATAATTAACAGCAGTCTGCGAGAGTTAACGAGTCAACAAGGCTGGTGCAGAGCGCGCACCGCCTGTCAGTATGGCCGTATCGACGCGGATACAAAAATTAGCCAACAATAATTAGTCAACGTGTAAAACGACAACATGATGTTGCCTTTATGAGCATGAGAACCACGGAAACCGAGAGTCGGTACCACTCCTACGAGTTGGAGACACTGGCAGTGGTACGAGCCATAAAACACTTTCGCCAGTATCTATATGGGCGAAAATTCACCGTGATAACGGATTGCAACGCATTAAAAGCGTCAAAACACAAAAAGGACCTTCTGCCAAGGATTCATCGCTGTCGCAATCCAGTTGAGCTTGCAGTCAATGTTATGACAAGAGACTTGAACTGGCTCAAAATTGAACAGCGACGGGATGAAGAACTGCGTCCGATAATGGACAGTCTCAGTGACAATAACCCAGTGGAAGACTATGTGTTAGAGGACAACGTTTTAAAAAAGGAACGTCAATGATCCTGTCTTCGGTCAGCAGCTCAGTACCGTCGTTCCCAAATCATTTCAATGGAGCATTATAAACTCATTTCACACTGCACTAAAACACCCTGGCTGGGAAAAGACACTGCAGAAGATCAGAGAAACCTATTGGTTCAACAAAATGAGTTCCATTATCCGAAAGATTTGTGGATAACTGTGTTGTATGCCGAACATCTAAAGGAAGATCAGGGGCCATTCAAGCCCAGTTACACCCCATACAAAAACCAACGGTCGCCTTCCAAGTTATTCATATGGACATAACAGGGAAGCTGGGCACTCCAGATGATCAACAATACGTCATAGTCACCATTGACGCTTTCTCAAAGTACGTTTTACTGTACTTCAGTACCAACAAAAACCCACACAGCACATTGGCCGCTCTAGAACGCACTGTGCATCTATTTGGCGCGCCGGTTCAAATAATAGTGGATGGAGGAAGAGAGTTCCTTGGCGAGTTCAAGGACTACTGTGACGCCATCGGAATAAATATCCATGCTATCGCTCCAGGAGTCAGCCGAGCGAATGGCTAAGTTGAAAGAGTCGTTGCAACCTTCAAAAATGCTTTGGTAATGATTAAAAAATTACGAAGCAGAGCAGTGGCACACTGTACTCGAGGAACTTCAGCTGGCAATGAACTGTACAACCCACTGAGTCACCGGTGTTGCTCCACTGACACTTATTACACAACGAAAGCACTGTGTACCTCCTGAGCTTTTCAACCTGGTGGATATCGACAACGAAACCGTTGATATTAAAGCACTCACTCAACAGGTGCAACAGAAAATGATTCGTTGTAGCGAACAAGACAGACAACGCTTCAACCTACACAAGGCCAAAATCCATCATTTTCAAAGAGGAGACTACATATTGGTGAAAAATAATCCTCGAAACCAAACCTCGCTTGACCTTAAATACAGCGAACCATATGAAGTTTGTAGAATACTGGATAATGACCGATATCTGGTAAAGAAAGTTGTCGGTAGAGGACGACCTCGCAAGATTGCCCATGATCAGTTGACCGTATCGGCGGGAAACGAATCACCTATTCAACGAGATCCCACTGCAGAATCAAATGAGCCCATTCCGTCGACCTCACGAGAAGAGCTGCAAGTACAGCCAAACCACGACTCGAACCAAGATGACCCATCAGAATAAATGGTCTACGAGAATCCAAATAATCTACGAGAATCCATAACAATCTACGAGAACCAACGAGGCTGGTGCAGAGCGCGCACCGCCTGTCAGTATGGCCGTATCGGCGCAACTACAACAGTTCGTCGAGAATAATTAAGTTTAATCATTTGATTGCCCTAAAAATAGTTTATAAATCATCAGTTGATTATTTTTGAGTTGATTACGATGGAAAATTAATGTTATGATTGTAATGTCAATACTTTACCAACAAACTTGTAAACTCGTGCACGTGCGCCGAGTCCTATAAGTACGGCCGCACTGTAGGCGCTCGGCTCAGTCGCTCTCGAGCCGCCGTACAGTACGGACCTCTTTGTGACGTTGTTACGCTGCTCGTTGAATATACGAAGCTTATAAAAGTACTTGTGAAGTTTTACTTCGAGGACCCAAAAATGAGTGATCATCATGAAAACAACAATTGTGACGTCAGCAATGCTGACGTCACACTTTTTAAAAACACTCCGGAGGTTCTTTCTCCGTCAAATTTAATTTAAATTTAATCTTAATTTTTGATTGATGACATCAGAAATATTATTTCATGTAACTCTCCTCAGGCCTGGGAGCACTTGTTGACTTTCCCGTATAGAATTTTTCATGTTTCGAAAAACCCATCTGATCAAAATTCTCTTACTAGCAAAATAAAACAAAATTGTAAAGACAACTCAAAGCGCTGTCCTGTTTACTGCTTCGCCAAATTTAGCTCGACCCGTATATTCTTCTGCGTCCTAACGTCTCGTAGAAGACAAGATAAGTGAAGGAGACATCAGAGGTTCGGCTAGACTTTTATTTTCCAACGATACATTGGCACCAAACTCTCCGGAAACTTTGTTGGCTTTAATAGAAAAACATCCACCTTCCGCAGCTCAAGCTCTTCCTTTACCTGCTAAAGTTACTGGGGAGGATGTTCTTGTCGCCACTGTCGACGACCTAATGTATGCGTTAGCATCCTTCCCAAGTGGTTCAGCGGGGGGCCTCGACTCTTTTACGCCACAACACCTAAAAAACCTGACCAGTGCAAGCTGCGGTGAGATTGGGGACTCTCTGCTTAAAGAGCTCACTTCACTAGTAAATGTGATGTTAACAGGTAAAGTGAATGACGCAATAACAAATGTTTTATACTGAGCTAATTTATGCGCTCTTCTTAAAAAAGATCGTAGCATAAGGCCCATAGCTGTTGGAACAGTGTACCGTCGTCTAACTGCTAAAATTTGTGTTAAACACATCAAACAATCTCTCTGCAAGGAATTTCAACCCTTGCAGTTGGGATTTGGTTCACAGGGTGGCTGTGAGGCGGCGGTACATGCCCTAAGAACATTTTTAACAAATGAAGGATGTGAAGTGTTGCTGAAGGTTGATATTAAGAACGCCTTCAATTCTCTTGATAGAAACACTCTTTTGACACAAGTTAAAAATAAAATCCCTTTTATATATAATTTCATTTGGCAATGTTATGGTAAACCTTCAAAATTAATATACAAAAACAATTTGTTATCTTCAGAAGTAGGATGCCAACAAGGTGATCCACTTGGACCAGCTATTTTTAGCCTAGCAATCCACCCTATCATCAAAAAATTAGAATCGAAATTTAATGTCTGGTACCTGGATGATGGGTTGCTAGGAGGAGATGTTGACACTGTTCTTAAAGACCTACACAATTTAATATCAGAATTTAGTTCAATAGGTCTTGCTCTCAACTTTTCAAAATGCGAACTTTTCATTCCAAATTCTACAACACTACTAAGAAATAAGATAGTAAACATTTTTGAACCAATTGCTCCCAATATCAAAATATTAGATAATCGATCACTTCGCCTTTTAGGGTCTCCAATCCTAGACGAGTCAATTGAAGATTTTGTTGATGACAAAATTCAAAACTTTAACTCAGTTTCGGACCGCCTACTAAAAATAAATTGTCACATGGCCTATTTTATTATTCGATATTGCCTTTTTGTCCCTAAATTTATGTATTCTCTTAGATGTTGTCAGTTTTGGAATCATCCTTTACTTCTACAAAAACTTGACAACATCCAGAGGGATACGCTCACTACCATACTTAACACACATTTTGACGATCGCACTTGGCGCCAGGCCTCACTACCTGTTAGGTGTGGAGGTCTCGGTATTCGCAAAATTTCTAGTGTAGCATTACCCGCATTCCTTTCATCAATTTTCAGTACTCAAAAGTTAGTAAAGGCAATTTTATCGCCTTCTATTCAGATTAGTTATATGACTGAGGCTTTAGGAAACTGGAAAATAGCTTGTCCAAGTCAGTCCCTGCCCAAAGCTCCTGCTTCTCAGAGGCAGTGGGACGGGCCGCTCTGTGAGTTAGAACTTGAAAACCTGATCAATTCAACTAGTTCTTCCGCAGAGCGTGCTCGCCTGTTAGCTGTTACTCGATGGGAGTCGGGGCTTTGGCTACATGCTTTGCCGTCTAAAAATTTTGGAAATCTTTTGGACAACAATACTTTCCGAATAGCCGTATCCCTACGAGTAGGTGCCCCTTGCCAGGTCCCTCACCGTTGTGTCAGCGGTGAAATGGTGGATCGGTTCGGCCACCACGCACACTCATGCGTAAAGAGCGCGGGGCGCATACCGCGGCACGCCAGCTTGAATGATATCATCCGTCGGGCATTTGTCAGTGCTGGAGTCCCGTCAGTTTTGGAACCGAACGGATTGATGCGGGATGACGGCAAGAGACCAGATGGGATGACTATCGTCCCGTGGAAGATGGGACAGCCCCTGGTTTGGGATGCTACATGTGTGGACACACTGGCGCCGTCTCATCTCCCTGGGACATGTTTATGCCGTTTGGGGTCGAAACTTTAGGCCCATGGGGGCCGTCCGCTCTCAACTTGTTTAGGGATCTGGCCAAACGTTTGTTTGAGGCGTCGGGTGCCGAAATGCTGGCGCCTATTTTGGGCAAAAACTTA
The DNA here is from genome assembly GCA_917880725.1 of Selenia dentaria. Classification (NCBI taxonomy): domain Eukaryota; kingdom Metazoa; phylum Arthropoda; class Insecta; order Lepidoptera; family Geometridae; genus Selenia; species Selenia dentaria. The sequence goes on along the minus strand of OU862877.1, from coordinate 13,313,625 downwards.
GCATTGCCATCCAGCGTGGCAATGCCGCCAGCGTTTTGGCCACTTTTCCCCCCACCATGGGGCTTATAGATTAGAATGTGATTATTATTATTATTTTATTTAATTTTTAATTACTAATAAATATTTTCTGATTTATTAAAGTTAAAGATGATGTATCTTAATTATTATTATTATTATTATATTATTATTTTAATTCAACCAATTTCACGGGTTTCACCCGGTCCTTTACAAAGGCATAAGTGGGGCTGTAGCCAACACTTAGAGGCCTGTTTGATATAAAAATACAATGTAGTATAAAAACAGAAACATTTTGGATGGAAGGTTACAGGTTATCTATTACAAAAATGGGTAAAATGGCATGGTTATTGAAATGTACTTATTAGTGATACGGGAGATAGTGGGCTATGGTCGAGACTACGGCACCTGCCAATTTCAGTCTCATCTTAAAATATTTAGGCAGGTGGTGACTTGCCACTCACTAAACGGGCCCCCCATAAAAGCCACCATCAATGGTGACAAAAGGGGCAACGTTGGTGTGAATGGCTAAAGGGTGTCGAGAGGTGTGCTGCGGTTTCACTAGAGCGCTACTACCGGCGTTATGCCTTTTAACACTTCCACCCTTGGAGCTTTTTGTTACTTGCTCTTGCGTCTCCACCCCCAGACAGCCAATAAAGGCAAGCCGGGGGTCAGGGGTCTCATTTAGCCCCAGGGAGAATCAGGGTCCACGGTGTCGCCACTCACCGACGGCTCGCCACAAAACCGCCCCTGTGGTAATATTATTATTATCTGAACAGGACTACCTAGATTAGGAAAAATAATATTTTTTTCTTTCTTTTGACATTTTATTAATGATTTTACTATACACAATTATTATGAATGTTTAAGTTACCATTTTTTGTAAATACAATGGCAATGCAGCAAGCACATTGTTTTTAAAATAAAATAGAAATTTAATAACCTAAATTATAACAAGTATATGTACGCCTAATCGGGCAGAATTTTGTTGGAGCTTTACAATGCTGTTACATCTAAGCAATAATTTATTACCCAAAATTCTAACAAATAAAATTATTTCATTCATTCATTCATTTATTCTATTCTCGCTCGATCTCGAGCTCGACAATACAAATATATTCTCACCGGTGACATCGAGATGTATCGCCAGTGCCTTATTAATGAAAGGGATAGAGTTCTTCAACTCATTTTATGGAGAGAAGATGAGTCAATGCCTATTAAAACGTTGCAACTGAACACTTTTACTTACGAAATGGCAAGTTCTAGTTATTTAAGTACGCGCTGTCTCTGGCAGCTAGGTGAAGAATGCCCAGACCCAATGGTTAGAGATGTAATACAAAGAGACTTTTATATCGATGATCTCATTACAGGAGAAAACACTGAAGCTTCTTTGCGTCACTTATATCAAGGTGTGTCTGCAGAACATCAAAAAGGCTGTTTTTTAACCCTTAGAAAGTTTAAATCCAATCTGCCTTCCATATTAGAACCATCATCTTTAAAGTCTAAAGACAAATTAATTGTTAGCGAGTCATCTTTTAACGCTAGGTTGGGTTGGAATCCAACCACTGATGAGTTACATTTTCCTTTCAAGGTTCCATGCATAGTTTCTGAGGGTACTTTAACCAAAAGAATTGTTCTCTCATCCTTATTTAAGATATTCGATCCTTTGGGATTGCTGAGTCCCTGCATTATAAGAGCCAAAATTTTGTTGCAGCAAATATAGCTGCAAACATTATCGTGGGATGATCCAATTCCCCAAAATATTCAAAAGGATTGGTATTTCAAAGTCAAAGTCAAAATCATTTATTCAATATAGGCATCGAAGACGCACTTATGAACGTCAATTTTTCATTATAATGTACTTTAAAGCATATCGCCGCGTTCCAAAATACATAGAGCCAACCGAGAAGAAGCGGTAAGAAACTCGGGGCCATTATTTTTATATAGATGTTTTTACAATGTTTTTACTTAGGTACTACAAATATTAGCTCCAGTGTGTTGCCTTACAAAAGAGAACATAATAATGGTATCAGTAGGGCAAGACACGCTACACTTTAACATCTTAGTACACGAGTAGATAGATCCTTTTTTTTTTTTTTTTTGTCCCGGGGAAATCCTTTATGGATACCACCCACCACGGGGAGGGAGGTGGTTATGTGGGAGTCCGTATACCCACCAAAACCCCGGGGTGTTCCGTCACTGCCGCCCTCGGCGGGAACGCGGGACAGATTTTTCACACGACCGCGAACCCGCCGTGGCTGTCCGTTGCCGGACCCTTCTCTTCGCGGCACGCCAGAACACATGGCGCGCCGCAACTGCCTCGGAGACCAAACTCGCCAACAATGGGCGCCAGACTTCCCCGTGTCTGGTCGCCCGTGGTCTCCCTGCAGTGGGTCGGATACGTAGCCCCACCGCCTGCTACGTCAGCCACAAGGGATAGCCCCCCCGCGACCCCACCTCCTCGAGTCTGCGCCGAGCGCCCGGACCCCACCTCCTCGAGCCTGCGCCAAAGCGCCCGTGCCCGAGTAGATAGATCCTGGAGTGATCAGTCCCAAGCTGTTTTATCCTCCAAGTAATCCGAAATTTTGTAATAACCTTTTTGACAGAGTTTAGTTTTAATAGTAATTTTAAACTTATTAATAGGCAAATCTCGGATAACATTGGGAACTTTATTATAAAATCGTATACATTGTCCCATAAAAGAATGACTTATTCTGTGGAGACGCGTTACATGTACGGATAGCTTGTGCTTATTTCGCGTGTTGATGGAATGAGCATCACTCCTTTTATCAAAACTGCTAATGTTTTTCTTTACATACATTAGATTTTCATAGATAAACTGAGAGACAACAGTTAGGATGTTTATGTCTTTAAATTTCTGTCTAAGGGAAACTCTGGGAGCCAAACTGTAGATTGCTCGTATAGCCCTTTTTTGCAGTATAAAAATAGAATTAATATCTGCAGAACATCCCCATAGCAGTATGCCATAAGTCATAACGCTATGGAAATAACTAAAATAAACTATTCTAGCTGTGTCTACATCAGTTAATAGTCTAATTTTTTTAACAGCATAAGCTGCTGAACTGAGCCTACTAGACAATTTTTTAATGTGGGGACCCCATTGCAATTTAGCGTCTATAGTAATTCCTAAAAAGACTGTTGACTCCACAAGGTCCAACCCTGTTCCATTCAATTGTATATTGGATTCTTCTTGTCTCACATTTGGTGTCGAGAACTTTATACAATTAGTTTTCTTCTCATTGAGGAGAAGATTATTTGTATTGAACCAATTCACAACTTTAGCTAATGCATTGTTAACATCGTCATAGTTTAATAACTGCCTTTTAATTTTAAATAACAGTGAAGTGTCATCTGCAAACAATACAATCTCGTGATTCTTCTCTACATAATAAGGTAAGTCATTAATATTGATTAAAAACAAGAACGGCCCTAGTATTGTACCTTGTGGAACGCCCATTGAGATTATAGAGCCGGGCGATTTTTTACCATTTATGTCAACCCTTTGAATTCTACCATTTAAATATGAAGTCAAAAGGTTGAGAGCCATGTTCGTTGTAATTTCCTGACAAGTATATCATGTCGGACGCAGTCAAATGCCTTAGATAAGTCACAAAAAACACCTAAGGCATCTTGAGAGTTCTCCCAGGCATCAAACACATATACACATTTGTCAAGGCGTTACCTGCTCTGCTAAGTCTCAAAATTCCTAGATGGGTATTATATGTGATAAACTTAAATCCATAGAGCTTTATACATAGAGAGATACATCGCAAAATGCGCCAGGTGCGTGCGTTTACTTGCATTCTGTGGATTCTAATGGTGAAGTCACAGTAAGGTTACTTTGTTCTCAATCAAAGGTAGCACCAATAAAGACTACAACAATTCCCCGGCTCGAACTTTGTGCCGCTCTTTTGGGAGCAAAATTGTGTAAGGCAGTTAGAGACTCGTTAAAATACGACATACAAACGCAAGTACATTGGTGTGACTCTACTATTGTTTCTGCTTGGCTACGTAGCAGTTTCCTAAATTTGAAAACATTTGTCGCAAATAGGGTTGGAGAAATTTGCGAGTTGACAAACTCTGCGTCATTTTGGTTTGTACTTACCTACGCTAATCCAGCTGATTTAATCACAAGAACAGTCACTCCAGATCAAGTAAGTAAATCAACATGAAAGTACTACTTGGCCTATTTTAAATCAACAAATTGACCTCATTAATTTACCAAAAACTAAAGCCAATTCAACAATAACTAACTTAGCAACTAACCAAAAGCCTATTATACACTTCAAAAACTATTCTAGCCTAAATGAATTAAAACGAGCCTTTGCGTTTTTACTGCGCTTTATACACAACACTAAAATACCAAAAGAAGTTACCGGTCCTCTCTCTGTAGAGGGACTAAATAAATCCTTTATTCACTTGTGTAGATCATCACAACAAGAATCATTCGTGCCCGAGTACGACATGCTCTCTGAGAAAAAATCTTAAAAAAGTCCTAAATCACAAATGCTATCATTGTCACCATGCTTTAGGGATAATCGAGTAATTCGTGAAGGAGGCCGATTGGAGGCATCTGATTTTAGTTTTGATAAAAAGCATCCTGTTCTTCTGCATGCCCGTCATCACTTTACTAAAATTTTGTTCGAACACGAACACAAACTTAACTTACATGCTGGGCCACAAGCTTTAGAGATACTATTCGTGAGTTTGTGTGGCCCATCAATGGTAGAAATATGGCTCGACGTGTATTTCACAACTGCTTCAAATATAGACAATTACAAGCAAGAACTAAACTAACTCTTAAAATGGGTAACTTGCCATCGCAAAGCATCACACCCAAGCTGGGTGTGATGCTTTGCGATTTCAAATCCCATTTCAAATCGTAGGCTTAGACTTCGGGGGCCCATTTTTTATTGCAAATAAAAAGGGACGTGGAGTAAGGCATACCTTTGTCTATTTGTTTGCCTGAGGTACAAATGCACGCACCTCGAAGCTGTGAGTGATCTATCAAAAGACGCATTCATTATGACGTTTAGCCGCTTTGTGTCACGTCGCGGTAGGCCAATTGAATTATTTTGCGATAATGGACGTAACTTTGTAGCGAGTGCAAAGAAAATAAATTATTTTTTTAAAGTTAATGCAGATTCATTGTCTGGTGTTGCAAGTCAGGATGGAATCAAATTTTTATTCTCACCACCTTACCCTCCTAACTTTGGCGCTGTCTTCGAATCGTCAATTAAGTAAGCCAAATTTTACATCAAGCGCTATATGGCTAATTCTCACCTAACTTTAAAGGAATTGTCCACTCTTTTTGCACAAGTAGAAGCCATTTTAAATAGTCGCCCTTTGTGTCCTTTATCGTCTTCACCAGACGATCTTCTTTGTCTTACTCCTGGGAGCTTTCTCATTGGTCGGGCTCTCACCGTAATACCCGCTCCACGTCTAGAAGATTGCAAGCCAAATAACATGCAGCGGTACGCTCGTCTACAGCAAATACATCAATATTTTTGGAAGCGCTGGCAAAAGGAGTACATTGCTGAATTACAACATCGACGCAAATGAAAAATCAACTCCTCGAGCCCAAATGTAGGAGATTTGGTTCTAATACAAGAAAACAATGTCCCTCTTCTCTGCTGGAGACTTGACCGAATTTCAAGATTATTTTTCGGGCCACATGACAACATACCCAGAGTCGCTGATGTCACTACTTTGAGAGGATGCTTACGTCGCCCCTTGGTTCGACTGGCTGCCTTGCCTACTGCAGAAGACTTAGAGGGTTGAAAACCGAAGCTTTTCAACAGGGAGAGGATGTTGACGCCTGACCATTTACGAAGAGCTATCTAATGTTGTGAATCTTGACCGCAATATTTTTTATTCGGAGGGTCATCCGAGTATCATCCACTACCTACAACTTCTATTTTTCCATCATGTGGCGAACTATTGCTCTGCGTTAAATTGTATAACATGTAGTTAAAAACCAGTATATAAGTCCAAATACATGTTCGGGAGTTTTCATTGGATCCCCTGCGAGATTCAACACATGGTGATATAGGAGCGACGCGTGTTTTTGCTATTATTAGAAATGTTCTGATTTCTTTGGTGCAATCGTCTTTAAGACGGATGTACACGCAGGCAGCCATGGCTCACTGGCTAAAATCGCAGTAGCCATGAATTTGGATACTACACCCGGGATAAAAAACCTGACGCGGTATAGTAACTCGGGATAAAAGTGGCAACTCTTGAACTAACGTCTTAGGCGGACGATCGTCCCAATGTACACCCGAAATCCACAAAAATAGTTCCTTTCTTTGCGAACTATAAATTGCTGGACTTGCCCAGAAATGATAAATTCTTATCGTGTTAAAGGTATTTTATTCACAAACATGAATTGTAACTAAAATATTGTAATATTCAAATGTTTAATCACTGACTTGACAAATATGCATAGTAACATTTATACATTATGACACAAACACAATTTTTACATAGATAAAATGTGAACCTTTGTCGCTTTGTCACTGCAACATTTTAACCATTAAACTTTGTACATTTTTACACTTACACAGTTTAACCATTTAGACTTTCAGTCATTTCAGTCATGTGAACAGCCATGTCCCGGAACCAACAATTGCATTAAATGCTTCGCGAACACTGTAACTGGTGACAACCAACCCATTGGATCATAGATCTTAGCAATCTGTGAAGGAATGGACCTCTTAGTATTTTTTTCAACCGAGCACTGAACAGTGAACGTAAAGGGGTCTGTCTGAGGGTTCCACTGAAGTCCCAGGATCTTAGTTTGGTTATCATTTTCCATTAGAGCGAAGGATACCTCCTCCTGCCACTCACCCTGAACAGTCGAGGGTTGCACCGCAGCGAGTATCGCTGGCGAGTTACTATGCCACTTACGTAGTTCGAATCCAGCCGATTTAGAAATCCCTATGAACTCTTGTTGAAGCACGAGAGCTTTTATTTCGTCAATTTAACCCGTAACAATGTCATCGACAAATACTTGGTCGAGCAGGACCTTGGACGCCATGGGAAAATTTATAGCTTCGTCGTAAGTCAGCTGCTTGATCGTACGAAATGCAATATAGGGACTCGAATTTACATCCGAACTAACCGTCCGTAAACGGTACACACGAATAGGGTCCCTAGGAGATGTACGCCACAGAATACGTTGTAAATCCCTTTCGAATTCACGTACTAATATTCCTATACATTTGTTTTATGTCGGCTGTGAATGCGACTCGATGAACTCGAAACTTCAAAAGAACGTCCACAAAATCCTGATGAAGTTTAGGTCCTGCCAATAGAATGTCAGTAAGACTGTTTCCATTTGAAGAACGACACCCAGCATCGAAAAAAACTCTGATGCAGGTGGTTTCTGACGATTCCTTTACCACACAATAGAGCGGAATGTGGTAGGTATTATCTAACTTGGGAGTACGGTCCGAAACCAGCTCCATATGATTCAACTATATATAATAATTATAATATTCTCGCAAACAAGCACGATACTCAGATTGGAGACTCTGGTTACGTTCCAAGCAATGTTCCAACTTCTGGAACCGCGCTAGAGCAATATCTCTAGATTCCCCTAAGGGTTGCGCATCAGGCTTACGTAGTAAGGCTACCGTATATCGTCCGGTTACATCACGACAATGTGTGCTCTCAAAAATCGATTCGCATAAACGTTACTCGGGCGTAAGTGCCTTCACCTCAGGTGATGACTCTAATTCCCAGTAAACTTTTGCAAGTCGCCGTCATCAGAGTACGAGCTAAAACAAGCTTGAAGAGGGAATGGCGTCGGTGAATTGAACGCTATCTTCCCTAGCAACAAATAACCGAAAATGCTGTTCACAGCACTCGGCGAACCAGGTGGTCCCGTAATTACGTTACCTAATAGAATAATATGCGGTAGTATATCTGCATCTAACAACATATCTACCGGTTGTGGAGTGTCGAAAGTAGCATCCGCAATATTTTTTTTATATTATGTGGCCATCCTGTGTGTGGCAGGGGCACATTTGGCAATTGAGGTATAAGTTTCGACAACACTATCGCTTCAAATCAAAAAATCAATTCTTCGGAAATCGGTTGAAGAAAATATTAATACGAATATTAAATATTTTTGGACGTACTTAGCTAATTTTAAGTCAAGCAAATCTGGTATTCCTTCACATATGACTTATCTATATACTAAATCTTCACACCCTGAAACCATTTGTAAAATGTTTTCAGACTATTTTTAATCTGTGTTTGAACCTACTTCACCTACATTTGGTCAGTGGGAACCTCCTATAATATCTTCTAGCAATAATATTTCAATAACTGATCTCAACTGTGATGAGTCTCAAGTAGTCAAGGAACTTAAACTCTTAGATCAATCTAAAGGTTCTGGACCTGACGGAATACCTCCTATTTTTATTAAATACACTGCCGAATCTATCTGTGTCCCTCTGACTATCATCTACAATAAGTGCTCTAACCAAGGAATCTTTCCTGAAATATGGAAGCGAGAATACATTACTCCAGTACATAAAAGTGGTTCTAAGCATGACGTTGAGCAATATATACCTATCTCTATTTGTCTGCCTTATCGAAGCTTTATGAGCGGCTGGTACACAACGTGATATATCCTATACTCCACACTATTATAATTCCAGAACAATATGGGTTTGTCAAGCGAAGGTCAACTACATCCAACTTAACTATTTCTGGGAATCTTTTTAAATACTTTGATAGGAGTGTGCAAGTAGACGCTGTATACACTGACTTCAAAAAAGCCTTCGATAAGGTGGATCATGAAATCCTATTAAAAAAGATCGCGTACAATGGCATCCGTGGCAATCTTCTACGCTGGTTCCTATCTTACGTGACTAATAGAACGCAGAAAGTTGTCATCAGTGGCAATCAATCGAGTGGCGTTACAATCTCATCTGGAGTACCTCAAGGCTCAATACTGAGCCCGCTACTTTTCGTGTTATTTATTAATGACATTAATCAATGTTTTTTTTTTTGACCTTAAAGTTTTTAAGCTTATCAAATCTATTACTGCCTGTATAGTATTTCAAGAAGATTTAAATAGATTCACAATCTACTGTGTAAACAACAGACTACATTTGCCTAAATGTAATTACTTAAATTTTACAAAAAACATAAATGTTATATCTTTTACTTATAACCTAGGTGGTGTTCCACTCAATAAGATAACATAAGACCTTGGTGTTTTTCTGGATCACCTTAGTTTAGATACACATGTTGAGATTATTGTAAATAAAGCTTTTAAGATATTCGGATTCGTAATTAGATCATCTGTTAGTTTAAAAAAAGTTTCAACTTACCTTTATTTATATAAAAGTTTAGTCCGCTCACAGCTTGAATACGCAGTTCCAGTTTGGAACCCTTTCTATAAGAAATATAGTGTGGCCATCGAATAGGTTCAACGCAAGTACTTGCGCACTATGAATTACAGGTGTTTCCATAATTACCGTGCATATTCTGATTTGCTTGATCAATACAGACTTTTATCCTTAGAGTAAATATCTCGAGGCAGTTACTCTTTATAATATTATTCGAAATAACATCATTGTATAGAATTAGTTCGCGGATTATGTTATATTAGCCCGAGAAGAGCTACCTCGCGAGAGGTGCGCTCTTACAGACTTTTCACACTTAATACTTGTCGTACTAATTCGGGACTTCGTTCACCCATCCGTCGTATGGTCGAGTCTTACAATAAATCTTTTGATACAATCGATATATTTGCATGCTCCTTATATAATTTTAAAACATTGTTAACACTATCGCTTTCGTAAGAAAACCTTGTCAATACTGATTTATAGACGTTTTTATTTCAACTCTAATTGTATCGCCACACATTATTGTAACTTTATTCTGTCATGAATTTATTATAATATATCTTGAAATCTGTTTTGTAGTTCTGTTGTAATATATTAGATATAAATAAATAAATAAATATTCCACAACTATCACACAACGCCATCTAGTCCCAAGCTAAGCAGAGCTTGTGTTATGGGTACTAGACAACTGATAAACATACTTATATATTTCTAAATACATAAATATTACAGATAAATTACACCCAGACACAGAACAAATGATCGTGCTCATTACACAAACATTTGTCCTGGGTGGGAATCGAACCCACGACCTCCGGCATAGCAGTCAGGGTCACTAACCACTAGCCCAACAGGCCTGTCAAAGATATGAATATGTGAAAAACGCCGTTGGCTACATTATTATTTAAGACTGTATATATGTAACATCTTTATTAAACATGTATAACGTTGTACACGTAGCTGTTTGTTGTTCCGAAATAAATGAAATAAAAAAAAAGATGTTGGGTTTGACACATTTGTACAATGTGGGTACGCTTCACATTAATAAATCAGTCAGTTTCCAGACACGGCCTTTCATTGATGTTCCAGCGGTAAGTTAAAAGTTGCTATTTAAATCATTGCTGTTTAAATGAAACCTAGAAATTTGCATTCAGTGTTCGGCGTCAAGCAACTCATATCGCGATTTACTATGAAGCCTAATTAATGACTACAAAACATTTGTCGTCATAATAATTTAAGTGTATATATTGTTGGTGCATTCAGAATAGGACTGTTCAATGGGGATAAAATTATCTAAATAGTTAACAGAAATTAGACCGTATGATCGTAGCAATTTTAATACAGGTTTTAAAAGTTTCATTAAAAAACGGGGCGGTACAAAACAGCAGTACGTTAAATTGGTATATTTGTGATGAAGTGTGTCAAGATGAAGCGTGACCATTATGTATCAACATTATTAATATTCATCTGAAATTCGCCTTTTAAGTCTTACGTGGCCATATAGTAATAGTTATTTATAACTCCATAATCCTCAATTTCAATGTGCTAAATAAATAAAAAATTTAAAATGTTTGAGGTTCAAAATAAATCGGTTATCTCCGTTAGCTTGCAGTAGAGTAAATAGGTATCGGTGATAAAAAATGACCTTGACACGGCTTGCATGTCGTTATATATTTGGACTTTAAGTCTGTGATATAATGGTCGATTATTTTGTTGTCAGATACAAACTTAGCAAAGTTTTGGGGGTTTCCAAAACTATGCTGAACACGCGCCAAAAACCGGCTTTTGGACCTACGAACACACACGGATACAGGTGAGTCCTCCTTCCTTTATCTCTCATTTTAGCTACAATTATGGTGTTTCATCATTGAGATACCAGATGGTCTCTGCTAATATATATCAGCTGCTAAACCCCGTAGAAATATCCCGTATGACACACTTTGGAAATATGCAAAATATAGGTACTAACCGCGCCGTAGAAACGCCTGTTAATTCTCTTATTTTACGTACCGAATAAGCAGCGGAACCTTTCTTCTCCATCGGTTACCTGTTCTGCAAGCGATATGTATAACTTTCCGAACCCATTGGCTGGAACCATCAATGGGAATGAGATTGGAGTGATATTTCAACTCCCATCTACATTTTAAAATTATAAAGAGGAAAGATTTGTGTGTTTAAGCCAGATCAGCAAGCCAGAAAAGTTAGTGGAAAACTAGCTTGCTATCCTGGCTTTAAAAACTAATCTCGTGTAGCCCAGGCATACCGGGTTTACGTGTTAAGTATACAACTGTCCATAAAAGCTCTCAATCTATTTCAGAATCTAAGGCTTGGATGAAACGATACTGCCAATTTCGTTCTTCAGTTTTGTCATTTAGGATTGTTGAATGAACGAATCCTTTGCAAACACACGAGCCCTGGTTCCGTTCAATTGCGGCCGTGATACGCGCAGTATTAAAAGCACGCAAGTTGTGTCACATGGACTTTTAAATATGACATATCAACTGCACACCGTAGACTCAAATTGTTGCTTTCTGCCATTGAACCCATTGTTTGTTTTGAGAGTTTTTGAGCTTTCTTGCAGCATTTGTTCTCACGGAATACGGACCCCACCGCTCATACTACAGTTTTTACCAACCCGTTGTCCAATCTCCCAATTCGATGATCAAAAGCTTACACTGACATAAACCCACTTGCCCGGCGGGGGGATGGAATCTTGATAGCCGACAATTATATGTAAAACAATGTTACAAAAATCACACAAACCTGTAAAATATAAATTTATTTTGAATGAAATGTATTTACCAATTAGAAAAAAAAAGCTGTAAGGCATTTCTGCATTTATTCTTTTCCAATCAAGAATACTAGCAATGCTGTTCGACGGTAATTCTTCATAATCTGTACAAAAGAAAAAAAACGAATAGTTAATGCGTAATTAAATTTTAATGAAATTACGAATTTGATGACAGCAGCAAATGGTGAGGCGGCAATTGTGCAGAGGGCAGCAGCGGTAGCATGGTAATTTACGATCAATAGGATAACAAGGGCACCATTCTCTATTACAGCAGCGGTGGTGGTGGTGCGGTGGTACATGGGCATATTAAATGATAAGAACCAACTCTATATGACAGTAGCGGTAGTAGTGGCGTCGCAACGAACTATAGTCTGTTTTTATAACAAACGAGTACTCAGTTTGTCTCTTGCACATTTCCTATATTGACAGAGTGAGATAGGTTATTGGTCGGAGTGGGGACATCGCCTTTGTTCTTGTTTTGAAATTGTTAATACCCGTCCATATTGCATAGTTTTAAAATGTACTGACGAGAAAATTGTTGTTTTATGATTTAAACATGCATACTAAGTATATACGTGATAAAATTTTCTGTTTGTGTTTATGATATTTTCATGAATAAATAACAACGAAACAATAATATTGTATGATTATAAGATATAGATCACATTCTTTTCACCAGGTGGCGCTGTTAAGTAAACGTTTCTGTGACGAAATGTGTAAAAAAATATATAACTTAATATGCATAGTTACTAATTAAAATGTTTGTAATGCGTATATAAGTGAACAAATATTGTGTGTGCGTGTTATCTTAACCATCATGATTCCATTCGAAAAGTTCTCAAAGTCAATAACTCAAAGACACCAATGTTTTCTGGGTCCATATCTGTACAATAAGATTATCCACCATGTCAGTATCTACAGTTTAACAAGAATAAAATGTAAAAAGGCACTAACCACATTTACTTAAACAGTCGTATGACGAGACGGAAAAATTACTAAATATTCCTCAATAGATACATTTAATAAACAACTGATTCCCTCCTTCTCCAAACTCCAAACTCCTTATCCCTTTCTCATTCATACCTTCATGCAGACACATTTTGATTCACACACTTATCTAATTACTTCATATACTCCACGTAAATATTGTTTTAGATAATAAATATATAAATAATTCTTACATTCATTTCATGACTACGCGCACACAAACACACACACACACACACACACATGCATACACACAAATACACGCACAAACCACACACTCATCATTAAATTATTATCGATAAAAAGTTTTGTGAAGCATTTATGTTTACACACAATGTTACTAGTATGTACTGGATATGAAAGAGCTACTGGATATTGGCTGCGAAGAGCCTGGTCAAGGTCAAAATTTTCCCAAGAGCCAAGCAGACAATGCCCCCGAATAGAAATTAATGTACAAAGTAAGAGACGCCTACCCTATATTAACTTCTAAACTCATCCTGGCTACCTGCCTTTAAAGTTTCTGATTGACACAGGAGCAAATCAGTCATTCCTGAGTCCCGAAGCGGTAGATCAGTACTATGCAGATTAAATTAGATGATTAAATTATATGTTTACCGATTTCACGAGTACTTAGACGGCTTAATAAGGTGCGGCCTTTTACAGCAGTGGCTGGCAAAAATTGATCTAGAAACCAAAACACTTAAGACTAAATCAGCATCTATATCTATCTTTTTTTTTATATTTAATTTTTTTTTATGAAGGGGAAATCTTATTAGATACCCGGACACTATGGAGAGCGTCCGGGTTATGTGGGATTTTCCACTAAAACCCCCTCGGTGGCCTTCTTCGATGTCTTATTGATGACCCCAGGATCTCCATAGGAACGCACTGCGACCATCAAGACATATTACCCTTCGGCTCAACTCTGAGAGCATTTCGCATCTCCTTCTTCCGGTGTCAATTGCCACATCATGACGCCGTCTTCCTCGAGCTCGTTGATGAGATAGTTAGGGCCCCACCCCCAACTATACCCGAGCTCTTAGGGTCCCCTTTTAGTCAGCTGTTACGACAGGCAGAGGTTACCGTAACCCTATTCTTTAAAAACCCGGGATTACAGGGTCGACATGCTAGAGCGTTCCGCACCACCGCCCCGGCGTCGCCGTCTTCTTGCGGGATCAGCTCGTTCTCGATCTCGCTCTGCTGTTTCCTTTTGGACCATGACGGTCTCACAAAATTCGACAACAGCTTTCCATGCCGAGTTTTCTGCTAGCATGGCTATGACCACACTGGGCAGAGAAAGATCTTGACCTATTTTAGAGACCAAAGTCCGCCGCTCTGAGCTCCATGCTGAGCACTCCTCGAGCGTGTGCTGTAAGGAATATGGTCCAATCCCACAGTGATGACATTGTGGTATCTGCTCTCGGCCTATTCTGTTCAGGAATTCGCCAAAACACCCATGGCCTGTCAGCACCTGCGTGAGTCTATAAGTGACGGGCTCCTTTCTCTTCAACCAATACACGAAGTTAGGCAAGATTGCACTGACAGCACGTTGCCGCATGTTTTGCGGCTCTCTGAGTCGCTCACGCCATCTCTCAAGTGCATACCGTTGTTCTTGCTTTCTCACCTCAGATCCGCTAAGGTGTTTGTCACTCCTGTGAAGACGGATATACACCTGTGCATCCATATCCGCCAGTATGTCCAGTGGAGGAAATCTGGCTAAAAGCGTGGCCGCTTCAAAAGATATTGTTCTGTAACCTCGCGCAATCCTTATGGCTATTATACGCTGTAAACTGTTGAACATAGCTCTACATGCCCTAATCCCTGAGAGCCTTTTTGACCACACTGGAGCTCCGTATAGAGCCATAGATCTTACAACCCCCGCATAGAGGCGGCGAACCCCTTCTTTCGGCCCTCCGAGGTTAGGTAAAAGTATGTGCAGAGCACCCGCTACTTTCTTAACCCGTGGGACTAAACGGCTGAAATGTTCGTCAAAATACCATCTACTATCCAAGATGAGCCCTAGATATTTAAGGTACGCCCTACTTCTACCTCCACGAGATCAACCTGGATTGTAAAGCCGGCTGGTTCTCGGCCCTGTGGGACCTTATGGAACCAAATAGGTTCAGTTTTTTGCGGAGCTACATTCAGACCCAACTGACGTATCTTATTTACTACGCATGCTACTCTGCTTTGTGCAAGCTGCCTTGTTTCCTCAAAACTTTCACCATAAGCCAGAACCAAAGTATCATCTGCATAGCAGACAACACTTACTCCATTAGGTAGGTCAACTCTTAGGACAGCATCATATGCGAGGTTCCAGAGAAGTGGACCCAGTACAGACCCCTGAGGTACACCGCAGACCATTTCCCTCCTTTGAAGTGTACCGTTCTTATCCATGTATTGCACGCATCTGTTTTGAAAATACGAATTGATTATTCGTTGCAAGTAAGTTGGTATATTGTGGTACACCAAAACCTCTTTAATTGTTCGCCAAGGGAGAGAGTTAAAGGCATTAACTATGTCGAGACTTGCAGCTAATACCTTTCTACCATTAGATACGGCCTGGTCCGATAACGTACGAACGCGGAGGATTGCGTCTACTGTTGATCGGGCATGTCTGAATCCAAATTGGTGGTCTGAAAGATCTGGCCCCACGCATCTCAGGTGTCTAGCTAAGCGGTCGGCAATTACTCTCTCAAATAATTTGCCAGCTTCGTCTAGAAGACAAATGGGACGATACGCGGAAGGTGATTCTAGTGGCCTACCTTCCTTCTTTAAAAGAACCAGTTTCGCTTCCTTCCAGTATGTAGGGAACACGCCGTTGCGGAGACAGTTATTAAATAATAGCCTTAACTTTTCCCCCAAGGCAGCGTTTAGTGCTAGAACCCATGCACGGCCCGGGATGCCGTCAGGGCCAGGTGCGGTGTTACGAGCTTTCAGGCGTTGAATAGCTCGGCTTAGCTCCTGTTCAGATACCTCTAGTTCATCGGTCCAATCAATTAGTGCAGGCATTGGGTTAGACAGAGCATGATCACGCTGCAGTCTAAGAAAGAGCGTATTGACTATTCCTTCTACTAAATCAGGGTCCAGGGTTTCTGTTAGTGGCGGAACCCAGGGACGCAGTTTGCCAAGTACTGTTTTGTATGGTCGTCCCCACGGTTCTCTATCTAGGCCTTCAAGGAGTTCATTCCATGACCGTGACCTAGCATCACTGTGATCTGAAGTGTTTTCGTGGCGGTACGATATGCCACGTATAAGATATGCTTCGTTGTCCGTACATTTGATCCATTTTTTACATCTTAATTAATACAAGTACAATAAAAAAAAAATTAATCGACTTTCGATCAATTCAGTTATTGGAGTGTAACTCAAAAACTAACGAATTTGATGAAATT
This sequence comes from Selenia dentaria, assembly GCA_917880725.1. NCBI lineage: Eukaryota > Metazoa > Arthropoda > Insecta > Lepidoptera > Geometridae > Selenia > Selenia dentaria. The sequence goes on along the minus strand of OU862877.1, from coordinate 13,297,051 downwards.
TAAATGGGAAGCACCAGATTCCAAAAAAATATTTGAAAATCGGTTTACCTAGTAAAAAGTTATGAGGTCACAAACATAAAAAATAAAGTCGAAATGAGTACCTCCTCCTTTGTGAAAGTCAGTAGAAAACCATCGATATCGATATTTACAAAAAAAATATTGCGGACCGCACTATATTATTTGAACTAAGTGGTTGGTATATGTAAAATGATTTTATGGCTATATTAGCTCTTATTATATGAATAGGGGTCGTTATTATGAACTAATATACTACTTACTATACTTTTTCCAGCGGATATCTGGCCATAAAACAACGTTTAGTACCATCTTATATATGTATATCTTATATACAATACAAGTATTATTCAATATCGATACACGACTTCATATTGGACCAGTGTTTCATTTTGTTGATTGTAGGTAACCCGACTATTTAAAAAAAATAATCTTTCCTTTCTGATATATAAAACCGCATATTTCACATTTTCTATACTACATATCTTCTCTAATTACACTTCCTTATAGTTTTTAGCTACCTAGTACCTAATAACATAAAACAACTTCACAATATACATAATATATTAGACTATATATTTGCACTAAATAATAAAAAGAACTCGTAAACAAAGATTTTCAATGACAATATTGACAATGAGAGAAAGAAAGCGATATATTGCGTGAGTGAAAGAGATATATCCGCTATTAAAGTTCTGCCCCGTTTCATACATCGTTTTCAAGCTATGTAGTTGCGACAAACTGCAGTGTGATGTCAAACAATGAGAGATTTTTGTGTTTTTTTCGGAAATAAATCATCTAAATTCAATTCGTTATCCTTAAATTATTATCCTCGCGTGGTGAAGAGTATTGGATGTCGTCACAATGGTGCAGTGTTGTGTTTTGGGTTGTCCGAACAGAACAGAACAAGGTTTATCTGATGTTACATTTCACAGGTTTGTAATGGTCTTTTTTATTTACAATATATCGTCTAAAATCATACAAAAGCAAAGAAGAACGTAACCTCAAACAGTGGGCAGAAACTACGTATCAAATAAATGTATGGTGATCGTTGCAATCTGAATACAACATAAAAAATTTATACCAATGTTCCCAGTCACAAAAAACTGGAAGATATTGTTGAATTCACGTACACATATTTAGTTTTGTCTTTATGCATTTTGCGGTTATGAAAAGTGTTACTCTGTTTTATTTTGTAACGGAATTGTATTAATATACAAAATTAACATATAATCACATAATTTAACCTTTAAACTACTTTAAACTACAAGTGTTAAGTAGTAGGAACTTATAAAACGGTTTGGCAACACTAAAAATGTCCGTCCCTGTTTGTTTGTTTTCCTTGTGCCGGTTTGGTGGTTTGGATTTCGTATCATCGATATAATGTTACTTTGTCCCAATTTTGTGTTTCAGCCGTTGAGTTGAGTGATTTCTCCTCTACCAAAAGCATTTGGAGACATTTACATTCTAGAGACAAAGATTCACATATGAACATTGTTTGTGGGTTATGATTGCAAAGACTTTTTATCAATTTACGTCGTATATTCCCGAGGCAGAGACTCAAATAGGTAATAACTTGTGCGTGGGTGTTGATTGTTAAGAAACCTTTTCATTCACGTTATTTAGTTCCGAGACAGACACTCGTAATATACTTTAAACGTGTACATAGTGTGTGCGTGGTGATTTAAAAAAAAACGCAAAATTTTGAAGCAATTAGGACTTCTAAAATGTCAAAGAGAACATCGCCTAACTTGCGAGATAATGTGGCATCAAAGAAACACATTTACAAAGCTCCCGCTTTCTTGCAAACTATCCACTGGAAGAGAACCGGTAAGTGTCAGAGCTTCTTCCTTTTTAAAAGCCAGGGTTGCTGTTGCATATTTGCTTCCAATGCATCTCAGATTTTATGCATGATCTATGCGAATAACCTTTTACAATAACTATACCTACATCACAGTATAAATAAAGAGAACAGTATGGAAACTACCTACAAACATTCGAACAGGCTCACTCACACAAACATGCGAATCGACGAGAGCCCTAACCGGTTGTCGCGGTGCTGTCAGTAGTAAGGCCATGTCAAGACGTGTAGTCACGTATAAGTTTATTTCCTCTTAACCAGGCCTAGTTTCCATACTGTTGCATCTTTATACTATGCCTACACTAGTCGATGTTGTTATTGACCGGCGTGATGAATCCTGAGAAACATGAACATGTACATAGAAATAATACCTGATGCCCAGAATCGCTGTAGCCAAATTTGGCCAACAACAGTTGTCACATAAGCATAATTAGTCTTTTTTGTATACCTGAAAATTAACGAGGTGCATAACTTTAATAATAATGATTAGGTAATATTTCTAGCTACATATACTTTAGAAAACGTAATATCTATCTACATTTTTGTTTCATTATCATCATCATCTCACCCGTAGGACGTCCACTGCTAAACATAAGCCTCCTCCACAAATTTCTAAAAGGACCAGTTGGAAGCCGCCTGCATCCAACTACATTTATTTGGTGTTGTTTAAAACTTGATTTTTTTTTTACAGCTGCAAAGAATGGGTGCGAGTTACAGGAAATGAAGATCTGGTGCATTTGCCAATTCAAAAATGTATGTGGTGAACATTTCAAAAAGACTCACATGAACAAAAAGCAAGATAAACTCAAAAAGCATGCCACTTAACTTAAATTGACACCTTACTTAAATTTAAAAGTCACTCCACTTACTGATGATCATACGTCAGGATTCCCATTTCATTTGTGGAAGAATCAAGGTATAATACCACAAATTTTCAAAATAATCTGTGGTTAACTTTTTTATGCAAGTATTACAAAATGAGCCAATCTTTGACTTAATGGTAAGCGTCACAGCAATGTAAATCAGAAATTTAAGCTTCAAAGTTATGCGCAACACTGTACTATGCTCATCAACTTGAGAAATAATGCGCCTCTGGAATAAGAGGTGCATCGATAGCATATGCCATAATAGAGAAAATTTTAAAATTAAATTTTCATGAGCTGTCTCTGAGATCGAAATAGATTCCATCTCATGTGGGCATCCATGGCAACGAGGAGGCTGAATAATTGGCCAGAGATTCAACAAAATCAGGATCTGACACATATTTAACTCCGGAATACAGAAAAGCACTGGCTAAATATAAAAATATGATCTTCATTAATTTGAAAAAGTATTTTGAAAACTCCTCTCAAAACAATCTTTTTTTTTTTTGTCCCGGGGAAATCCCTTATGGATACCACCCAGCACGGGGAGGTAGGTGGTTATGTGGGAGTCCGTATACCCACCAAAACCCCGGGGTGTTCCGTCATTGCCGCTTTTGGCGGGAACGCGGGACAGATCCTGCACACGACCGCGAACCTGCCGCGGCTGTCCGTTGCCGGACCCTTCTCTTCGCGGCACGCCAGAACACATGGCGTGCCGCAACTGCCTCGGAGACCAAACTCGCCAACAATGTGCGCCAGACTTCCCCGTGTCTGGACGCCCGTGGTCTCCCTGCGGTGGGTCGGATACGTAGCCCCACCGCCTGCTACGTCAGCCACAGGGGATAGCCCCCCGCGACCCCACCTCCTCGAGTCTGCGCCGAGCGCCCGGACCCCACCTCCTCGAGCCTGCACCAAAGTGCCCGGGCCCCCCTCCTCGAGCCTGCGCCAAAGCGCCCGGGCCCCACCTCCTCGAGCCTGCGCCAAAGTGCCCGGGCCCACCTCCTCGAGTCTGCGCCAAAGCGCCCGGACCCCGCCACTCCTATGTGGACTTGGCGGCCAAAGCCCATAGGAGCGGCCCGCCTGAGCCGGTCAGCGCACCCCAACGCCGGCACGGCCCCTGGGTTCCTCTTGGCTTCACCGTGGTGATCCAAGCCACGGTTACTGAGCCCCCCCCGCCACGTCAATGCGAGAACCCTTCGGGGGGGAAAACAAAGGTATCTGGTACATTTCAATACAAAATGAGCCCCCTTAAATGCCATGTTTCAATAAGACTAAGTTAAGCAGACTTATCATAGTAATGGCGTGTAGGCTTCGCTCCGGGCATGTTCCATTAAATAAGTTCAAACACAATATGATGAGGAAAGCTGATTTACCTAACTGTAATATTTGTGACATTGAAGAAGACATCCAACACTTTGTAATGGAATGTACCCGAACTGAACCAATCAGAATTAAGTTAGGAGATAAACTCAATTATTTGGATGTTGGTGTATTTCAGAGTGTTTTAGCAGAGTCTACATCCGACACTGCTAGAACACTATATAGGTTATGCCATAAGATTTTCAATTGTACTAAATAAGCAATGAATGTACTGATGGAGCTGGCATGACTGTGACCAATGCGGTAAAAGCTCCTATTACAGAATAAAAAAAATAAAACTTGAGAAATAGATGTTTAGTCTCATTTACCCATAATTATAATTTGCTACAGTGCCCTTTAGTTTATAACAGAAGTGTTTTCATACTATTGCTCCGAAAAAGAATCCCACTTAGCATAACTATTTCTAATAACGTTATTATTTCTGTATTGCAGGACTGTTTCTCCCACGGCCAGTTGTATGTGGCATGCTCACGTCTCATATGCGCTCTCCAACTAGCCTGGCTACTTAAGAGAATGTCTCCATATTAGTGAATTTTAAATAAATTGTATAAAAAAACACTGTAAAATACGCTATCTATTAACTTTTGTCAAACATCACGCGTAGTGGCGGCCAATAGCCATGAATATAGATCTATATTGTTACAATAACTCATATCCTAAAAAACTACACTACGCGGATGAAGTCGCGGGCAAAAGCTAGTCTATACATATAATAAAACTGTTTAGTTTAGTTTAACTTTGAATTTTTATTTCCAAATCCATTTAGGTACATTCAATATTACAATTTCAAATACGTTTATCGATATCGACGAACGGTTAGGTACAACACTAATATCGACAATCGATATCGATAATTTGTCTACTAATACTTTACGTTACTATGGTTATGTACCATTTTGACACATCCGGTTTGTTGGTTGCCCAAACATTGCAATTGTTAGCATTCAAGTCGACATTCCTAAGTTCCGCCCTTCTAGCGTAGCGTTATATTCTCTTTGACCTCAAAGATATAGAGTTAGGGCTGCCATAATGTCTTTGCGTGGAGTTACTCTCCTCCAGGGCAGGTCCCAGTGGACGTGGACTTATCAGCGGACGGGCTGTGCGAGGCCATGTCAGTCATATGCGATGCTGCGATGCCGCGCGCACGAGCCCGTCAGCCCAGACGTCAAGTCTACTGGTGGTCGGAGGAGATTGCCGAACTACGCCGACACTGCGTGATGAGGCGCCGCCGATACCAGCGGTATCGGAGGCGAAGGCGGCGGGAGAGTGAGGTGTCACAGTCTCTTTACGCCGCTTACCGCGAGGCTTCGAGGGCACTGAGCGTGGCAATCGATGAGGCCAAAAAGCAGGCTTGGGAACAACTGCTGGCGGGGCTTGAGCGTGACCCGTGGGGCCGCCCGTATAACTGGGCTAGGCAAAAGCTCCGCCCTTGGGCGCCACCCACCACTGCCACGCTCCAGCCAGTTGTACTCCAGAGGGTGGTTGAGGGCTTGTTCCCCGGTGCACCGGGGACCGAATTCACGCCTCTTACCGCGATACTGGCCTCGTCGAGCAATCCCAATGTGACTGAGGACGAGCTTACCCCCATCTCAGCCGGAGAGATGGGTGCTGCAATGCTCAGAATGAAGGCCAAGAACACGGCACCTGGGCCTGATGGCATACCAGGTCGTGCTTGGGCCCTCTCCTTTGAGCACCTGGGACCCCACCTGAAGGCCCTGTTTGACAGGTGCATAAGGGAGGGAAAGTTCCCCAAACGGTGGAAGAGGGGCAAGCTCGTCCTCTTAAGGAAGGAGAACCGTCCCGCGGATGAGCCCTCGGGCTACCGCCCGATTGTGCTGCTTGACGAGGCGGGCAAACTGTTGGAGCGTGTTGTCGCTGCCCGCCTCGTTAAGCACCTTGAGACGACAGGGCCCGACCTGGCTCCTACTCAGTTTGGGTTCCGGAGAGGCCGATCGACGCTGGACGCCATATCCTGCGTCCGCAGCTTCTCCGAGGAGGCGTGCTCCAGTGGTAGCGTGTTACTCGCTGTGTCGTTGGACATAGCCAACGCTTTTAACTCGCTGCCCTGGAGCACGATACTCGGAGGACTGGAACACCACCGAGTGCCCCGGTACCTCCAAAGCCTCGTCAGGGACTATCTCTCCAACAGAGAGGTAGTCTTCCCTACGATGAACGGAGAGGGACGAAGTCCCATGTCGTGCGGCGTTCCACAGGGGCCCGTTCTAGGCCCTCTTTTATGGAACATCTGATACGACTGGGTGCTTCGTGGCGCTAACCTCCGTTGCGTCGGCATCGTTTGTTATGCCGACGACACATTGGTTACTGCCCGGGGAAAGACGTATTCGGAGGCGTCGATTCTGGCCACTGCTGCTGTCGCGACAGTCGTGGCCAGAATCCGGAGGCTAGGTTTGGTGGTGGCGCTCCATAAGTCCGAGGCCATATATTTTTACGGCCCCCGACGGGCGCCACCGGCAAACTCTGCCATAGTGGTGGGAGGAACCTCCATTCCAGTCAGGACGACGCTGAAGTATCTCGGCGTCGTCCTTGACAGCAAGTGGAGGTTCGAGGCGCATATGCGGCAGCTGTCCCCCAAACTTTTGGGGACAGCTGGCGCATTGAGTCGCCTTCTTCCGAACACCAGAGGAGGAGGAAGTAGCTGCCGCCGCCTCTATACAGCGGTGGTTAGCTCCATGGCCCTCTATGGTGCTCCCATATGGGCGGGATCCCTGCGGCGCAATGGGATAGCCGTCCTGCTGGCGGCCCAGAGAGTTATGGCGGTGAGGGTATGTCGCGGATACCGAACACTCTCACATGAGGTGGCGTGTGTCCTCGCCGGACTGCTCCCATGGGACCTTGAGGCGGATGTCCTGGCTTCGGTCTATCAGCGCAGAGCGCAAGCGCGGGAGCAGGACGAGCGACCGGCACCGCGGGAGGTGGCGCATTGGCGTGATCGGGCCAGGGCGTCAGCTCTTGCCACATGGAGGGATAGGCTTCTTGCAGGGCCCACACAGAGGGGGGCCGGCGCTCAACGACTCCTTGAAGCGATCCGGCCTGTACTTGAAGAGTGGGTGCGAAGAAGGCATGGTGGCCTCTCTTTCCGGCTGACACAGGTTCTCTCAGGACATGGTTGTTTTGGGAGATACCTCTGCAACGTCGCACGGAGAGAGCCCACCCCGGCATGCCACCAGTGCGGCTGCGTCGAGGACACCGCCCAGCATGCGCTGGAGTCATGCCCAGGAGGAGCGGGACCGCAGCGATCCCTGATCGCGGTTGTAGGATCCGATCTCTCCTTGTCGGCCATTATTACGAAGATGGTCGGTGACGAGAGGTCGTGGGAAGCAGTGGCCTCATTCTGCGAAATTATTGTTTCGCAGAGGGAGGCGGAGGAGCGGGAGAGGGAGAGAAACCCTCTCTCTCATCCGCTCCGGAGGGCGCGGACACGGAGGCGAGTCAATCGAGCTCGCACTCCGTCTCCGCTCCGAGGACCTGGGGCATCGGCTGCGGGGACGGCCGGTGCCCCCCATCAGGGTTAGGTCCTCACGAGGTGTGGATGTACCCTGTGTTCCGGGGCATCTCACGAGGCGGAAATGGGGTGGGCTCTTTACACCCACCCCAGAGGCTGGGCCTGCGTAGGCGGGCAGGACGTCGGTGGGGGCTGTGGCTGAATGCACGAGCGGGCCCGCGCCCCCTGTCGACGACGGAGGAACACCGCAGAGGTTTGGTGGGTAGGTCGCCCTTCTGGCGGAGACTCCCACACGCGCACCAGCTCTCCCCAGAGCTGGTGACCAGGGTATAAAATCTTCCTCTGCGAAAAAAAAAAAAAAAAAAGGGCTGCCGTAATGTAGCTTTCAATTTATCCCTAGTTTTCGAAATGTTTTCCGACGATGTATTGAATTTGACAGATTTATTTTATGCGCTCAAATTAGATGCCATTACTGTATTATCGGTTTTGTATAGCAGCGTTTTTTTTAACGAAAAATGATTTTTTGTTTGTTAACTAATAGTAGAGTCGGAATCTATGTTATCTGTAATCACAGAATTTACACCATACACTTACATTTCGTTATATTTATTTACAGATTTCCATCGAATGCAGGACCGGTAGAGATTTGGATACAAGCATGTGGTAGATATGATTGGAGACCAATACGAAATTCCAGAATTTGTTCCAAACATTTTAAGAATGATTTATTTATGAAGCGTGGAGAAAAAACTTTCTGAAACCAGGTGCTCTGCCAACTAATGATATTCATGTGAGTAACCAGAACCACTAACTGATGACTGACCAGTAAAAAAAACAACTCATATAAGTTTTCCACCAACGAGAATTTATTTGGGTATTTCCTTACTCGTATCTTCTAATTTTAGTATTTTTGATACGCGAGTATGTATAACTTTTAATACTATGTGATTTTAATAATTTTCTGCCAGCAATATAACCAGCCAAATGCAAGGTGGACTCGCGTACTTAGGCTGAGATTCAGAGACAAGTCTAAGCGTGAACTAATGCTTTAATCTGTCAAAAGGTAGCGCTTAGCCTCATAATTGTATTCAGAGACATCTGATAGAGCGCTTAAACTTAGCGTGTGCTATGCTAAGCCAAGTAGTGGAAATCGACTACTTTAGCCTGTCTCAAAGCAGAAGTGGCGCCGCCAAGTGAGCAAAATTGAAGATTTTATTGACATTAAATTGAAATTGTTTGTATTTGACTTTGTATTTTATAACCTTAGAACTTTAATGCAAAAACAACAGCTGTTCTACGAAATTTTTAAAACCGATATCAAAATACCTACTGCTGTGGAAAGCGTTGAAGCAATATCGTCATTATTTAAAAATATTGATGAACTGGGGAATTACGACGCGATCTCTATAGAGCAAACATCGCTTGAACTCCCTCGACGTGGTAACATATATTTGCGAGATATCATTAAACCATTTTGAAATTTACAGTGAATATGAGTTTCGACAGAGATATCGATTCAATAAAAACACTGTAAAGAATAGAATTGTACCGATTTTACAAAATGGATTACAGCATCATTCGTTTCGAGGTTTACCAATAAGCGTCGAAAACCAGGTCTTGATAGCACTGCGATTTTACGCTACAGGATCTATACAGGTGACGAACTAACATATCACTATAAACTTCAAAAAGCAAATTTATTTCACAACTATCCAGTATACTACATACAGTATAGTAGTAGTAGTAGATGTTCATAACATTGCTATTTTTTTGCAGTATATGATAGATAGTCGATCGAGTGTAAAATTGCATTTATATAAATTATAGTAGTTTTCTTACATTCTGCATTAAACAAGGATATTGCAAAAACTTCCCACTAATTGCCTAGTAATATATATAATAATTATGTTATATACATATTTTACAGGTAGTTTGTGCTGATCTACACTACATTTCATAAACGACTGTAAGCCGTATTGTAAAAAATGTTTCAGCAAAACTGGCAGGTTTACTCTACTTGATTATGTCAACTTTCCTGATAACCTGCAATTGGTGTCAGAGGTATTTGAAACTCTACCCGGTGATAGATACCCTGGATTAAAACATATAATTGGGGCAATAGACTGCACCCATATTAAAATAAAACGGCCTGGAGGTATTCAACTTACTGAGGCGTATAGAAACCGCAAAGGTTATTTTTCCATCAATGTGCAGGTAAGCCTTGATAATCATACCTAACAACCCTGTGAAGTTCCTACCTACATTTTAACCATAATTAAATCCGATTCCAGGTAATTGCAGGACCCGATATGAAGATTTATGATATAGTAGTTAGATGGTCTGGTAGTTCCCATGACAGCCGTATTTTTCGGAACTCAAGAGTCCACGCTAAACTGGAAGCAGGAGAACTGCAAGGAGTCCTAGTGGGAGATAGTGGGTATCGGGCTGCTACTTACATGCTCACACCATACATTTCTACTAGCAGGCAAGCACAAGTAAGGTACAACTATGTTCAAATCAGAACCAAAAATATTGTTGAGTGCCTGTTCGGAGTTTGGAAGAAGCGTTTTGCCTGTCTTCAGGTTGGTCTTTCAACCAAGTTAACAACCACTACCAACATCATAGCAGCTTGTGCAGTACTTCACAACATTAGCATCAGTCAGAGTGACGTTGATGAAGACAGTAATGTGATGATTGTCACTAGTGATGTTGAAGCACTTGTGCGCAGTACACCATCAGGGCTAGCCTTTCGAAGTTATATTATGGATCAGCATTATAGTTATTAATTCAAACTAGGTGTGAATAAACAGTAATATCATATTTTAATAAACAAATATATCCTCTAGAATATGTTGTATTATTAGGTAATAAGTGTGTATAACTTATATCTTTCATACAATAATAACTAATAACTTATAACATTAATTCTAAAAGTCCTGTTTTACAATATTCACTCATAAAGTATTTTTTATAAACCAACCAGAGCTATTGAAATCACATTATTAAATATTGAAATTAAAATATGTCAATGAAATATTATTTGTACTGCACATATTTTCTTTTATCTAATTACTACAACCTACCTATTAAAGAAATCAGTTAGGGTCACTAACACATAAAATGATAAATTTACTATGATAACAATTAATTGTCAAGTCTAGTATTTACTTTTACAAATAATGGGATTGCACTTGACCTCTATCCCACACGCTAAAAGGTGATGATTTAGCTGTTGGTACGAGTATCCCATCTAAAATATCAGTTCGGTAATAATTATGTACACAAAATAGATTAGAATAAACAAACTATTGTTGTACAACTTGCAAAGTGTTCCCCCTAAATTAAATAGACAATAATAAAATTAGTTTTTAATAATTAAACAAACTGCTCAGAGTTGTACAGAATCATATTTGACTCTTTGCTCTCTAAGTAAGAAAAATAACTTAACACTATAGATTAACCGTGGGGGGTGCTGGATCTATAACGTTGCTGAGGAAGAGGCCCAACTCTGGGACTTGAGATCCAGGAAGTACAGTTGCGGGGTCTATAATGTCATCAATGATCCCCTTGTTCTTTTTTGTAGTTGACCTTTCTTTAACAATATGTGTCTTTTGTTTGTGGTCAATCTTTTTGCTTTGACTACCAAAATACTCACCGCTACTCGTATGATTTCTAAGCGACAAGTAATTATGACCCCCATTAAGGAACACCACGCATCCAGCACAGTAAGTGCGTGGTTGTACCGATTGCCTTGCAACCAATATATAGCAACATTTTTCAGTGGCTTTCCCCAATCTTACAAAATGTTACAAAATCAACAAAGTTTTATTGAATTCTTTAGTATATAACATAAAAGCTATTACTAGGAGTGTAATCCTATAGATCCTATCGGCTTGTTACCAGTAGTGGAACGAATAGGAATTCAATCTATTAATATTCAATTTCTTACTGCTGTACCATCTGACAATTCTGGTGGGGTAACAAGAATAATAAACAATTTTTTTTGATTAGGTTCCACTGACCATACAAAAGTATTTTGCTAATTGTAGTAGCAGTAAAACTCTTATGTGAAAGAATACGTCTGGGAAAGTACTGCCACCATACCTATTTCTACTGTGAAGCAGTAATGTTTGCAACTTAATGTGAGGAACACATTTTTGTTACGCGTCCGTGTATTTGAGTTTGGGTTAGACTGTCTACTCTGATTCTAGCATGAGAATGCGGTAATAAATTATAGCAATTGAATTATTTGCTGAAAGTATCAAATGTAATATTTAGAATCAAATGATAATTCGTAATGATAAATAATACTATTAAGAAGAGATAAATAAGATTATAATCGCTTATAGACGCAAACTCTACATTTGGAAAACTACCAAACGGACTTAGTAAGGCCTTACTAATTTTGGGGTAAATAGAAGAGGTTCTTGGCATGATGGAGAACATTTGTGTCACAGTAAAGAGCAGCTCTTAATCCAGCATTCAAGTTGTAAGCCTTGAACATGCCAAGAATCCTACTTCCTAAATCATAATAAATCTAGAATTCTACGGCAAATCTAAAAAATCAAACTAATTACTTACAATATGAAAATTAATAAAATATATTATATCTTTAAATTGTAGAGATATCTATCAATAATTTACTCGGCAAAGTAAAGCTAACTATTATAATAATCATCATAATAAATATATGGCTGCTAGTATTGAGCTAACCAATACAACAAAGATTCTGCTAATACTTAAGTATTTAAAATAATTGCTTTTCCTACAATGGTTCAATAGATGGCATGTCATGTAAAACGCTAGTAATCTAAGTATAGCAATCTCGTATAAAAAGGAGATTTATGTATGTGGTAAATCTTATCAAACTTGGTCAAGCAATGCAGCACCTTGAGAATTCTTGTAAACCACAAACAAGGGTCTAGAGATTTCTCTAAGTCACTGATATTATTTCCCATATATTGCTTCAGTAAACAAGTAAATGATTAAACTTGAACAATTGAACTATTCAGGGAATAGTGGCTGATAATATTTATCTAAAGGAATTGGATAACCAGCGTAGTAGCTACTGATCACAAAAGATTTCTAAAGCGCATATAAAGCGAGGTTTTACTTTACTTTTGTTATTTATTTCCTAGCAGTTTTCATAAACGAAACAAATAGTATATATTATAGAGACATTTAGTCTGTAAGAGATTATATCAATCTTATCAACAGCTAAATGTTCATAGCAACAAACATAAATCTATAAAGAAAGTTAGTTATATAATTAACAGGTTTATAACTGTTATTAATAATAACGAATATCATGCAAATATCTGATATTATTTAATGGAGTTGTTTATATATTATTTCACTAATCAAAACTGATTTATCAGATATAACAGGTAGTTTTGCAAGCTAATAATTATATAGAAAACTTGCAAATAACCTACTATTTCTATGTTCTATGGTCAAATAACATAGACCTTAAATTCAGAAACTTATATTGATGATTAATATCTTCCACGACTAGAAGTCAAATCAAGTACATAAGCTAGAAATCTAGGATCAGCTCAGTCAGTCAGTCTGTAAGAACTAAGTATTTGCAATCTAGTATGTTCATCGCAATTTTTCGTTATCAGCTAGCAGTTCAGTAATGTAGTAGTAGGTTATCCATCGTAATATCAGAATACCTAGGCGTTGCTTTTGGTTTCTCTAGGCATCTATACTCGTAGTTCTGAATAGTTTTCTCTGTTTCAATTCTTTCCGAAAAGAGCAAGGTTACAGCAGCGGTACACAGTGTTAGGGTCCTCCTAGACTAGACGATCATTGGCCAAAACGAATTAGAATAAAAAAATTTTGGGGGGGTTGTTACAAACTGAGAACGAAATCTCTGTTGTCTTACGAAGACGCAGAGTTTTTGAATTCAATCGACACAGTTAATCGCGACTTTCTAAGACGGTTCCTTGGTGTTGAACATAAAAACACTCGTTATTCACCGTCATTACGAAAATTTGCTTTATGCTTACATTTTTTAAGTCCACGAGCTTATTCCTACGTACGTGAACAATTTAACACTTGTTTGCCTCATCCACAAACCTTAACTAATTGGTACCGTTCAGTTGACGGAAGTCCAGGATTCACAAAATAATCTTTGGCGGCGATCAAATTAAAATCTAAAGGAACAGATAAGAAAATCTATGTTTCCGTCAGTTTCAATGAAATGGCAATTAGAAAAAGTGTGACGTTTTCAGAAGGTGATTTTTTTGGTACAGTTATTATTGGATCAAGTTCAGGTAGTGACTGTTCGCGCTAAAGCGCGAAAAGAGAAAGAGAGAGAGAAAAGAGAAAGAGGAAAAAAAAAACTAAAGAGCCCCCCGCGCGCATCCCGCCGCCCCCGCGCGATAAAACGACCGCCGGCCGGGCAAGCGGTAAACGTCAAGCGAGGCGTCTCTCGTCCGCCACCGCTCACCCGAAGGAAGCAAGCGCGCGCGCACGCCGAAATTGGTACCCGTAAAATACCTCCGCGTTAACTCGACACCCCTGTGTACGTGAGTGCGCGATAAGACTATACACGGACAATAACTACAAGTGAACAGTTCTTCAGCACGACGTCCACAGCAGGACGCCTAACCCGTGGACTCAGGTCATCAGCACAAATCAGATCCAGAGTCACCCCGACATACGTAAGTACCTACTCGACATCCTTAACTGTTCCCTACCGAGGTATGGTGTAAATACACCAGTGACGATGTTCGATTGGCCAAACAATCTTTAGTGTTCATGGCCACTGCCATTAACGATTCGTGGAAAATTCCTGTCGGATATTTTTTAATTGACAATCTGTCTGGTGAACAAAAAGCTGAATTGATAAAGAGCTGTGTTCAATTACTAACGCAGTCTGGCGTTGAGGTTGTATCAGTCACTTGCGATGGATGCCCATCTAACTTTGCAATGGCTAGAATTTTAGGGTGTAAAGTTGACTCTAATAATCTAGAAGATATAAAAACTGATTTCAAAATCGATGTAGATGGAAATCAAACAACAATTGTTTTCTATCCAGATCCTCCGCATATGCTAAAACTTATTCGCAATATTTTGGGGGACAAAGGTGTGATTTTGAATGACGAGGGAGAAATTAAATGGGAATGTATCAAAAATTTGCAAAATCTACAAGATACAGAAGGATTGCACTTAAGTAATAAACTGAGTAAAGCACACATTGATTTTTCGAAACAAATAATGAAGGTCAAGCTTGCGGCGCAAACCTTCAGTAGCTCTGTAGCTGACGCAATTGATTTTTGTAGATGTGAGCTTAAATTACCGGAATTTGAGAATTCTGCTTGTACAACAGATTTTGTTCGAAAAATTAATAACCTGTATGTTATATAATTTTAATATTAAAATTATATAATTATTATAACCACAAAGCAATGAACGAACCCTATCTCGCTGCTTATTTTGAATTAGGCGATCGACTATTTGCTTATTTTGTTGTCTAGTTACTCTTGATTTGGGCGCGTATAATTATGTTTTTAAAAACTAATTATTAATAAAATTAAAATTATAAAATAAAAATACGTGTTGCCGATTTGGAGGCTAATATTTTATGATCTAAAGTACATGGACAGTTCACACCTGCCGAGACACAGGCAGCTGCGTCTGCATAATGACAATCTTATGTACTAAGAGTTTCTATGCTGAGTAAGCACAATAAAGCTTACTCAGCAGCTTAATCTAGTACGGAGGGGCCAGGTGCATCCATAACTCCTCCCTCCTTAAATTTAAAATCATCGGAAGAATCCATTTTACGGTTATTCCGATAATTTTGCGTAAATGACTAAATTTTCGTTATTCTTTTTCGATAAACATAGACAATAGAAATGAGAATACTTAAAATTAATAAGCTTAAAGTTACGAATCCTAAGCCTGCACTAAAGTTCTGTTTTTCATCAAAAACGCTTTCTATCACTTTGTTCACTTCACTTTGTTTGAGCGAGTACGACATAAACTTCAACTCGTCGAGGGCGATCCCATGCATGTTAAGTGCATGTGCACTTAGTAGGCTCACGTTCATAGGTAGCTGTGGTAATGTTATGACTGGAAAGGGCTCTACTACACTAGTTTCCATAAAGATATGATGGCGAATCCAGATTCCGTTGATCTCTAGGTCACAAGGTTCATCTATCGTAACGAGGTAAGTCCCGAAAACAGGTTGTTTACTGACCTCGTAGTTACATTGCTTAGTTAGGTTTGTCTGCAAACGTGCAAATAGTATTCAACTGTCAGTGTTTACTCTTTGGATCTTGATTTCTTCGAGTTCGATTTCATGCTGTCTACAGTATTTTAGATCGTTGTCAAATCTCATCAGCTGTTCAATGCAACTGAACCCTTGATGCAGAGGTATATTATCTTCTGTGCATAGGAAGTTGTCGCCAGCGGAAAGTGAGCGGCACGGCTTATCTATTGGTATGTACTTCGTTCCTTTCGCCAAAAGGTAAGGATATTCTGGGATAATAGACGTGGTTATGTTATGGAATGGTGGAAAATTGGTAAGGAGTAAATCTTATAATAATTATAGGTACAATTATCAGTTTTTTGAACAGCAGAAATATTAATGCATATGGCTTGAAAAAGCCATTAAACAAGAAAAAATTTGATGAAATAAGTTCAGTTTTAAATTATATGCTAAATTATTTAAATAATTTGAAATTCATCGGCGGTCAAAAAATCAACAAATCAAATAGAAAGACTTCGATAATAGGTTTCAACTGCAATATTCGCAGTCTTTTATGTCTATATGAACGATTAGTTGAAACAGGTAATTTAATATTTTTGCTTTCATACAAATTGTGTCAAGATCATCTTGAATCTTTTTTTAGCGCCATTCGAGCAAAAGGAGGGTTCAATAACAACCCTTCTCCCGTGCAGTTTAAAGCAGCATACAAAAGTCTGGTAAATCATGGTGAGCTTAAGCATGTTGCTACTGGAAACTTCACTATATTAGAAAATATAGATATTTTAACATACACACACACCCAAGATATGAAAAAAAAATCAGCTCGAGTCTTTCCGTGCTAAGAGATCCTATTGCAATGGAAGAATGTGAGAGCCATGAATTAAATAATGTATCTTATGATCATGATTACCTTCCAGATCCTGGCAATCTCACAGAATACTCTGAAGAAGTAATTGCTTACATAGCAGGGTTTGTAATCACAAAAATTTCGAAAATTATAAAATGTGGCAATTGCCTGCAGAACACGATTGACGCCTCTTAATCAATAGGGCGATTAATCAGTCAAAAAAAAGGAGGTCTTTGCTTTCATAGTAAAAATGTTGTCGATATATGCTTGTTAACTGAAAAGGTTCTTAAGAGAAATATGTCAAATTTAATCACACGAAAGAATGCGAGACAATATTTACTACATGAAAGTTTTAAAATATGTAGCTGTAAACACTTCTTTAAATGTCATGGCGATATATTTGATTGTTCACCTTTAGATAATCACGAGCTTCTGCTCACAAAAGCGATCATATGGGAGTACTTAAAAGTGAGACTACATTATATAGCTAAGCGAGTATCAGAACCTAATGAAAAAATTAGTAATATATATAGTAAACTAATTTTGTTTAAAAATCAATAAAACATTAAAATATAACCTGAAGTTTTACTGTTTATTGTAATAAAACCCGCCCTAAATTCCCTATCTTCTATGGAGCCATAATAAAGTGGCAACGCTCTTAGAAAATATCGCTATCTCTTAACCGGTTACAGCGTACTTGTGTCCATTGGTTCCTCCGTCTACGCGTGGATCATATTAGCAATGCAGTCAAAAGTTTCGGTATTCATTTATTTAAAAAAACAGACTATAGACCTCTCCGGACCGCGTAGCCGGTGTTGCCGCGCATAGATGCATTTGATGGTATCTAGTTGACGCTTTAAACCATGACGCCTCAGACCTTGATTTATTTATTTTTATTTTATTTAATTATAAATAAATGAAGGCAGTCTTAGGA
The DNA here is from genome assembly GCA_917880725.1 of Selenia dentaria. Classification (NCBI taxonomy): domain Eukaryota; kingdom Metazoa; phylum Arthropoda; class Insecta; order Lepidoptera; family Geometridae; genus Selenia; species Selenia dentaria. The sequence continues at coordinate 13,279,467 of OU862877.1, read as the reverse complement.
AGGTAGGTGATAAAGTAAGATATCAGAATTTCATACATTTTCCATTACTGTAATTTAATATATTCGGTGTCGATGGTAGCAAAAACATCAAAAATGCCACAAGCATGGCAATTGCAGAATTTTTAATACTGAAACAAACAAAAACACCGAAATTGCACACAATAATATGTTTATAACGGAATTTTAACTTTATATTATGTATATCTTTATTCAGTGCTGTACTTACAATCCAGCATTATCTATTCTGTAAAAGTTTCTAATGGCATCACTCCAGCCTTGGAATAAATCCGGTGAAAGACAAAAAAACAACACCATGGCACCACCAAATAGAATAATGACCATCTGGAAAAAATAAACTTGGTTATATAAGGTTATAATATATATATATATATATTATATAGGTTATTTTAAATTAGCTGTCCTGCCCGCGGCTTCGCTGGCATGACCTCGCGGGATACGGCGGCCATAAATTAAAAGTAGCCATTATCACTCGTTATAATATATACTTATAAGCTATCTGCCAGTGATAGTGCCGTCAAAATCACTCCCGCCTTTGTGGACATTATCCAAGTGGTTCAAACACCGCTTTAACATCTCGAGGGTTTGGCTCCGATCCCGGGTCGGACAGTTGTTGGTTTTGCTTACAAATAAATTCTCAATAGCATTTTAGTATTCTGCAACAGTGATTAAAGAAAAAGATTAAAGAAAAAGGTTTATGGACATTTATTTCTTACAAAGATTACATGGAATCACATACGTGAGAACTTAATTAATAAACTATTTTAAACATTCGTCATCACCACAAAACTAAATAGCTAATTATTTATAACATTGCAAACAAACATGTCACCAACGCATTCATAGCAGTGACTTATCCGCTAATACGTACCGGTGAAGTCTACTTTCGAATGCGGTAAACGGGCTTACGTTTTTCAAATCATGGTAGCTTGTTAGAACTCTGCGCGCCTGCGAAAGTTATCATCGTTTTGCTGTAGTTCGTGCGACACTTCGGTAAAACGAGATAGCTCGCGCGGCTGGCAACTAAAGTTTGTATGAATTATGCTGTCGGGTGTTTTGCGTACTAACATACATAATATTGTATTTATATAACTTTTTAGTGTCGGTATCTAGCCAGTAAACCAAACATGTCAATATTTCAATTATTAATATGAAATAAATAGAACCATGTCAAATTGAAATAGGTTAATACGTACAATAAATCATAGTTATTTAATTTTCATAATAACTTCTAAAGTTTAGAACACTAGCTGACCCGCCAGCGACTTCGCTCGCGTGGCCTCGCGGGATACATTAATTACAGATTTTTAATTATCCCATGGGAAAACTTTAATTTACCGGAATCAAAAGTCTCCTATATGTTGATCAGGGATATAAGCTACCACCATAAGAAATTTCATTTAAATCGGTCCAGTCGTTTTGGAGATTAGCCAGTACAAACATACAGACAAACATGCAGTGAAACAAACAATTTGAACTTATTTTTAACTTCTTACATCCCCCTGACTTGGTTTTTAGCACATTTGTCATTGTACAGAAATTTGACCTCTACTGTTTATAATATGTGGCAGTTTTTACATCCCTCGTTTTACCCCCTTAAGTCATCCCTGACAAAAATATTGAAAGCATCACTATTTATTTTAAATTACCTATCCAGTTATCAATTTTCATCACTGTAGCATCAAACCAAAGAACTTTGAAAAAAAAATTATCCCCCGTTTCACCCCCTTAAGTCATTCCTGCCAATAATAGTTGAAATCATCACTTTAAACTGTCCAAATTGTAACTGTCCAAATCTCTTGTACCCAGTATACTTTTTGTAAAGCGTACCGTTTACGATTTATGGCTCATTTAATGAACCGATGTTTCTATTGCAGCCAATAACTCTTGAAATATTAGATTAATCAATAAAATGCTTCAATCCATTCATAAAGATCAGTTTATTCTCTTCATCTTTTGGTTCAAACTTTTTTTTCTAATGGGCATACTTTTTGTCGGTTAGTTTTCTTAGGATGGTAGTCGTGCTCTGCCGCCGGTGCGTGGCGAGGCGCCGCCGCTGTTAGCGGTACCGGAAAAGAAGACACCTGGAACCAGCCGAATCAGATACCCTCTACGCAGCCTAGAGAGGCATCCAAGGCTTTCCGTGTAGCCTTCCGCAAGGCCATGAGAGAAGCCTGGCGTCAGCTGTTGGAGTCCTTGGCAAGACTCCCATGGGGCCGCCCGTATAGGTGGGTGACACAGAAGCTCTGCCCTTGGGCTCCCCCAATCACCAGCACGCTTCAACCCTTAGTCCTCCGGCGAGTGATCGATGGATTTTTTCCTGGTGTATCAGAAGCGGAGTTCAACCCTTCTACCATGATGGAGTTTGGACGGCTAGAATAAAACCTTTGGAAGCTGGGTGCGGCTGTCCTAAAAATAAGGGCGCAAAACACGCCACCGGGACCTGACGGCATTCCTGGCCGTGGAGCACAATCATTGGAGCAATGGGAGCAATGGGACAACACGGCATGCCACAGTACCCCCGCCTACTGTCGCCCCTCACACAGAGAGAAACGGTGCGTGACTTTAAAAAAGACGGGTTAAGAAAATTAAGAACGAATAAAATTGACGGTTTAACCAAACCGACGAATTAGGAAAATGGCAAATAAGAAAACTGTCGAATAAGGATACTGACGAATCAGGGATACTGACGAATAAGTAAACTGACCAGTGATATGCGAAACCAGATACACATAGCTTTGTCCAGGTCAGTCACTTGATTCTTAAGCTTTGCCTTGGCTTTTACTTTTATTTATTTTATTACTTAACAAACGTTTTGAACAGATCAAGATCATGCCGAGATACTACGTCATTGAAACAACGGCTTCCTCTTATCAAATAACTGTTTACCCTAAAGTTAGAGTTTACCGTTGTGAATACCCTTTACGGTCTCCTGGTTGGATCAGATGACACCCACTGTTTAGACATCTATTTGCATTGTTAAATCACACCACTATTACATGTTATCAGACTTAATTGTAAGCGATCGTAGTTTTGAATTGCACCCAGAGATGGCGCCACTAGACCAGCGGACGCTTTTCTGCATCGTGGTGACGAGATTCTCCGGGCAATAAACGACGGTCCCTGAGTGTATCGTTCGGGCATGCTCGCTACATGGATACACACATAGTATTTATATATGCTAATATAGCAACTGTTAAGAAAATCTAGTGGAGTGTATTATTTTTGGAACCATATTTGACATGGTCCTTCTGATGCTGGATAAAAGGCCAGCCTAGCGGATTGTGACGTCAGTGAACAACGGACGCGCTGACAAGGAGACCGAGCAGGTGCCGCACTGGATCGTAAGCTGCTTCACTGCACCCGGATTGGATCGGAGTATCAACTAATCGTATGCGGAATTTGAGATTAATGGGAAGAAACGCTGTGAGTACTTTGAACCGTATTAACTAGTGCACATTCAGTTAGAAAATTTAAAGATTCTTGGACTTGTAGAATTTTAAAGTAATGCATGAATAACTTTGGGACTTAGAATAATTTAAGAAAAAACGACGGAACGGGGAATCTATGCCCGATTTATAAAGTTATTAAGTTTCAAACACTTGGAAAATTTTTGCGAAAAAGTCAAGACACTTAGAAAAAATGCAGTCCAAATTTAAAATTCAGGAAGACATTTATGAACGCATTACGAAAGCGAGAACTAACTTTAAGAAGTCTCCGAAAGATAGACTTTCGTCAGAAGCTTACTTAAATATAAGACTTAATACGTTGGAAGATTTATGGACACAATTTGCCGAAAATCATAACACAATAGTGAGCGATACAGACAGCGACATTTATCAAGCAAGCAGCTACGCAAAGACAGACTTGTATGACATTACACAAGAGCTGGTCAATCGTGACCATCACCATAATTTCGCACTGTACCATATCGGTACAAGTGCGAAATTATGGATGCTCTGGACAAATTCAAGACAAAACCGAGTAATACGGGAGAATCTTTAGGAATGACTACAACAACAAAAGATCAAAGTCTCAAGCTGCCAAAGATATCTATACCGACCTTTTCCGGAAATTATATGGAATGGACAAGCTTCAAAGATCTGTTTGTGTCACTAGTTCACAAGAACCAGAGCCTGGAGGATGTACAAAATTGCATTATCTGAAAACTCAGTTACGCGACGAAGCAGAGCACTTACTGAGACATATTCCTAACTCAAGATAATTATAAGTTGTGCTGGAAACTACTTGAAGATCGCTACGACAACAAAAGATATCTCTCCAATTGTATCTCAAAGAAATTTATTGGTCAAAGGAATTTCATCGGAGTCTGCGAGTGCGTTACGTGAACTACTGGACTGTACAAACGAATGTCTTAGGGCTCTTAATAATCTCGGTATCGATGTTAGTTCTTGGGATACTTTTGTCATTTACATTCTGAGCTTGAAGTTAGATAGTGAAACTCGAAAGCAATGGGAACTGAAAATTTGTAAAAAATCTAACGAATTACCAACACTTAGTCAGTTTAATTAGTTTATTGAAATAAAGTCACGTGCTTTAGAATTTATTGATCCCAAATTGCTAAAATGTAAATCTCACACCAATGTTACTTAGGTACATCACACAACTAGTGAAACTACATTCTCTTACAGTTATTGTCACGATAATCATCCTTTATGTAATTGTAAAAAGTTTGCAAACGATGATATTTATACTCGCCGTAAGTACCTCCAATCCAGTAATTTATGCTTCAACTGTTAAGAACCCGGTTACTTGGTTTACACGTGTCGTCACATCTCTAGGTGCCGCATTTGTAAAAAAAAACACACACTTTTGCATGCCAAAAATACTACCACTCCAACCGACGCTCAACGGTCAACTGAGCAAGGTGCTGCTCATGCAACGTCTACCACAGGAAGTACTTCTTGCAACTTGACAGCTTATTTTCTAGCTCTTGCAACCAAGTGCTACTGGCTACCACTTTACTTAATGCCCAATCAAGGTCAGGTTCCATTGTAACACTAAGATATTTATTAGATCAAGGCTCACAAGCCTCCTTTGTGACCGAATCGACGGTCCAGCTACTTGGTCTTTAAAAGATTCCGCACAAAAGCACTATCATGGGAATCCGCAGTGATTCGAATTTTTCTCTTGCCTCAAAATCGAGGGTTTCAATTCAAATTCGAGCATTCCATAACCCAGATGTTACTGTATGTGTCTCTGCTTTTGTGCTTCAGAAGCTTACATCTACTTGTATGTTACCTGCGACACGAACTGTGATTGAATTACGGTCACAACTTTCAGGCCTTACTCTCGCAGATCCATCCTTTGGTACACCGAATAAAGAGGACATGCTTCTGGGAGCGGATGTCTATGGTCAGATTTTGCTCGAAAGAATAATAAAGGGTCAACCTGGCACACCAGTAGCGCAAAACACCCAACTGGGTTGGATTCTTTCTGGACCTATAGACAATTTGGAATCAGAACACACTAAGTCATGCAAAACAGTCATGTCTTACTTTCTTAAGCATGAAGATAACGACTATTTAAAGACATTTTGAGAACAAGAGTCAGATTGTGTTAGCCCAACTTTTCCGAAGAGGAACAAAAGTGTGAACAGATTTTCGCTACTACAACCAAAAGGGATAGCAGTGGTAGATATACAGTACGGCTGCCCTTTCGAGATCAAGATTCATCCTCGCAGGATGGAAACTTCAAGGAAATTGCAACTAAACGTTTTTTTCAACAGGAAAGAAGACTGGACAAGGATCCAAACTTAAAGCATCAATACACCAACGTCATGGCAGAGTACCTTACATTTTCGATATAACCCAAAAGCCGTGTACTTACCACATTACGCCGTGGTAAAAGAGGATAAAGAAACCACCAAGGTTCGTGTGGTTTTTAATGCTTCTGCCTGGTACGAACGGCGTATCCTTGAACGACGACTTACTGGTTGGTCTGACATTGCAAGATGATTTGCGACATATTATCATGCGATGGCGAACGTTTCTCATATGTATAGTATCAGACATAGTCAAGATGTATAAACAAATCAAAATCCATGAAAAGAATGTTGATTATCAACGCCTTCTGTGGCGTGACAACCCTAACGAAGATTTACAACACTTACGTTTATTACGCGTCACGTTCGGAACAGCATGTGCACTTTACCTGGCTGTACGTTGTCTGCAACAATTGGCGCATGATGAAGGTCAAGCATATCCTTTAGCATCTGAGAAAGTTTTAAAGGATTATTATATGGATGATCTCATGACAGGAAGCGAATCGGTAGAAGAAGGAAATTAAAAAAAGAAAAAGAAAAAGATAAAGAAAAAGAACGAATTTATCAAGAAATGACAGAACAACTTAAGAAAGGTTTCGAAATGCAAAAATTGAGCAGCAATAACAAAGCATTGTTGAAAGCAATCGACAACGATAAGGAAGATACAGACATAAACTTGAAAGTAAAATTCGATACTTACATGAAAATCCTTGGTCTTACCTAGGAAACCGGAAAGTGGACAGTTTTAAATATGCAGTGCAGCTCCCACCGGTGACAGAACCTGTAACAAAAAGAAGTGGCCTGCAACCATCGTCGTCCTGCGACCTTTATCAGGTCTTCTGTCCACCGTGTCGGTGGACGACCTACTCTACGCATGCCGGTCCGTGGTCTCCATTTCAGAACCATTCGACTCCATCGGCCATCTGTTCTGCGTGCTATGTGCCCTACCCACTGCCACTTCAACTGGGCTGTCGGTGACTTTCGTTCTTCCACGGATCTTCTCATTTCTGATTCGATAACGTAGAAAAACCCCGAGCATAGCCCTCTTCATAGCTCGTTGTGCGATTTGAAGCTTATCTATGAGGCCCATAGTAAGAGACCACGTTTCAGTTCCATAAGTCATTACTGATAACACACATTGAACGAAGACTCATATCTTGAGGCACTGAGGTATTTTAGACGAGAAGACTTCACGAAGTTTCCGGAACACTGCCCAGCCGAGTTGGATTCGACGATTGACCTCTTTCTCGAAGTTGGATCTGACCAGTTTGATTGTCTGTCCCAGGTAGATGTACTCGTCTTCAACTTAGAGAACTAAGTTCCCAACTGATATTGGAGTAGGTACAACATGGGCATTAGGCATAATTTTCGTCTTGTCCACGTTCTTCTTAAGGCCTACCCCTTTGAAAAACTTGATGGAGGTCTTCGAGCATTGTACTGAGGTCTTCCATGAATTCTGCCATGACTACAATATCGTCGGCAAATCGAAGGTAAGTGATGTATTCGCCGTTAATATTGATGCCAAGTCCTTGCCATTCCAGAAGCTTGAAGGCGTCTTCCAATGTAGTGGTGAACAGTTTCGGAGATATAACGTCTCCCTGTCTTACGCCTCTTTGCAATGGACTTGCCTTTGAACTCTGCTCCTGTACTCGGACTGACATGTAAGCGTTTTTGTACAAACACTTCAGCACTTCAATATTCAAATTCATTTATTTCGAGCTACTGAGGCTCATATAAAACAACTCACACAATATAGGTACAAAATAACAGACATCGGACGATAATAGACTAAATAACAAAATTTAAAATAATCATATCAAATTGGGATAGTAATTCATGATTAAAGTATATAAAATTAAATGCAAATCCGAAAATATAAATATAATAATAATATTATAATCAATGTATAATATAGGTAAGGTCAGATTACTAATTAATAAAAAAATATACCCAAATGAAATATATAATTCATTATCTGTAATGGCATGAGGGAGTATGCCTATCACAACAATGTCTAATAAAAGGGCAATCTACTCTTGCTGCATTCATATCTAGGACAATGTCGTTGCTGGCCCACACCCTGCGCACCAGAGATGCAGCACGTTTGCGCATGGTCGCGTGGAAGCAGTCCACACAAGCGTGCGCAAACATGTCTGAGGCGCTGCAGTAGCGGGGCAGCCGCCCTTAACGCAACATTAAATTGGACTCGAAGTGCATTATACGACAAGCGCGTATACCTCGCCCACAGGCTGCACGTGTAGAGGGAGGTGCAGAACGCTCAAAAGAGCGTTCAGAGAGATTTAACCTTCACCTCCCCCGAGCAACGTGCAAACTTGCGAGCCAGCATGTTCGCTCGCACGGACAATGCCCTTCGTTCACGTTCGATATCTGCATTGTCTTTGAGGTCGGCAGTAATGATGTGTCCCAAATACTTGAATTGTTCTACTCTTTCTAGTGGAACACCATTTAAAAATACGGGTGGTACATTTTAAGGACGTTTTGTGCCAGCCTCAAAGACCATACACACACTTTTTCTGACATTGTACTTTAGCCCATGAGTCTCAGCATACCCCTCACAGATTCGCAACAATTCTCGTAGTCCGATAGTCAATACGGCACCGCTGGAGAGACTCAAGCACTGCCCACGATCGAATCAAAGGCCTCCTCATAGTCCACAAACGCTAAACATAGAGGCAAGTTATACTCTTCGGTTTTCTGTATAACTTGCCGTAGCGTGTGGATGTGGTCTATGAAACTATAGCCTTTTCGGAAACCGGCTTGTTCCGGAAGCTGGAATTCATCAAACCAGCAACTAAGACGGGTCTTAATGACCTTCGAAAACAGCTTATTAACATGGCTCAAAAGCGAGATGGGTCTATAATTTTTAAGTAAAGTGTTGTCACCTTTCTTGAAGAACAGCACCACCACACTTTTGTTCCTTGCTTCTAGCGTTGAACCTTCGAGTAAGACGGTATTAAAGAGCTTCTGATGGACTTTAAATACCGGTGTTCCACCCGCATCAGGCGCCTTGTAGTTCTTAAGCTTTTTTTTTTTGAGGGAGGAAATGCTGTGCACTTCCCTTCCGCCACGGGGGTGACGGAAGGGGGCGTGTGGATGTCTAAGCCCCCGTGTGGGGCTCAGACCCACTAAAACCCCCCCGTGAGCAGTCCTCCGCCAAGGTGGAACGAGACAGAGTCGCGCTGTCAGTCACCATCTCGTCCCAGCGGTAGGCCCGGATTGATCTTAACCTAGCCTCAGCGCCTGTGAAGGGATGACCTTGCTCACCAAGGTCACCACCTAGACGTGTAGGGCCGTGCAAACCGGCGAAGAGTCCCCCGACTATTCGCCAGTGACCCCACTACGGAGGAGGGAGGAGACGAGCAAACCGTCTCCTCCGTTCCCCCGGTCGTCTGCGCCGGAGCAGGTCAGCTCGGACATCGTTCTCCCTGATCCGCTCCGCGGCCTCCTTCTGCGTCATCACCGCTTCGCAGAAGGTGGCCACAGCCTGCCACGCTCTCTCGCTGCTGAGCATGGAGATCACCACGCTCAGTAGGGAGAGATCTCCGCCTATTTCCGCCAAAAGCGTGTGCCGCTGCGGGCCCCATGCAGCACACACTTCCAGCGTATGTTGCGCCGTATCCTCCGGCGCCCCACACTCGTGGCAGGCTGGGGTCGCCTCCCGTCTCGCGATTTGGTGCACGTACTTTCCGAAACATCCATGTCCGTTAAGCACCTGCACCAATCGGAAGGTCAGCGAATCGAATCGCCACCTCACCCATCTCTGGAGGACTGGGCGGATGGCCTCCACCGTCCACTGCCCAGGGACGTTGGAGCCAGGTCCTCCGTCCACCGCCGCACCAAGGCAGCCCGCGCCTGCAACCGCATACGTGTTACCTCCTCCCACACTGGAGTGTCTTCACGGGATCTCCTCGCCGCCACAAAGTGATATACTTCAGCGAGGATCTCCGCTTGGAGCTCCCAGGGGGATCACCGGCCAGCACGCACGCCGCCGTCCTGGACACCGTCCGGTACTCACGTATCGTCCTCGTCGCGATGACCCGTTGCGGACGTCGCAGAAGAGTCTTGTTGTCGCGACTGAGGGCGTCCACCCAGACTGGTGCTCTGTAAAGAGCCATACTCCGGATCACTCCGGAGTATAGCCGACGACAGTTGGCATTCGGGCCACCCACATTGAGCAGCAGCCTACCCAAAGCAGCTGCAGCTCCTACAACTCTTGGGGCCAGTTGTGAAAAATGGCTCCTAAAAGCCCACCGTCCGTCCAGGTTGAGGCCCAGATATTTTATCTGGGCTTCAACCGGGACCAGCAGGGCTATTATGTATCTCAGTTGCTAACAAATGTTGATTAAAATCTTGAAAAATGGCGGCTCTATGTCAGTTTTGGCAACTCCAGTATGCAAAAATGTTAGTAAGTTGATCACTGAAGCTGACAAAAGTGACATAGAGCGGCCATTTTTTCAGATTTCAATCCACATTTGTTAGCAACTGAGATACATAATAGCCCAACAGGACCCCATCAAAAATAACCCGCGTTCCCGGAGGGGCTCCTCCTCGAGGCCCGTGGAACAACAGGGCCTCGGTTTTGGAGAGGGCAACCTCCAGCCCCAGGGTGCGAATGCGATCAATTACGAGGGTTGTACCCACCGTGGCCAACCGCACCGCCTCTCTTAGGTCCCTCCCCCTGACTACGACTAGAGCATCGTCGGCGTAGCACGCGACCCGCATGCTTGCAGGTAGCGTACCACGCAGCACCCAGTCGTAGCCTACGTTCCACAGGAGTGGTCCCAGCACTGACCCCTGTGGAACCCCGCAGGAGACACGACGGCGCCGCAAACCGTCGCGACCTTCCACCAGGACCTCGCGGTCCTAGAGGTAGTCGGCCAACAGCCTCCGCAGATACAAGGGCACTCCATGATAGCGGAGCGCCTCATGTATTGCTCCATGCGGTAGGCTGTTGAACGCGTTGGCTATATCTAGCGAGACAGCCAGCGCCTTTTCCCCCGCACTGTTGTTGTTCTTAAGCTGTTTCAAGGCATTCTAATCTCGTACAGGCTGATGTCCGGGATATCTTCGGTATATTATATTACCGTAAATTAAATAGAATTTTATGACATAACTAACGGCTTAAAAAATAAGTGTTTAGTAGGAATTGATAACAAATATCGGGGAAAATTATTTATCCATACGTAACCTCCCCAGCGTATTCGAGGCAGTGCTAATAAAGCCCATCCATAAAGACGGAGATAGGTACTGTGTCAACAACTTTCAGCCAATTTCAATACATCTAACTCTTTCTAAAGTACTAGAACGACTCATGAATAATCGCTTAATATTTTTTTTAGAGTATAATAACCTTTTTTTCTCCTCTCAATATGGTTTTCGTTCAGGTATGTCTACCGATAGAGCAGTTCATGATCTAATAAATAAAAAGTATTAATCTATCAGTTAATACTATCATGAATGGCTTAAATAACAAAAATAAATGTATTGTTATATTTCTTGACCTAGCCAAGGCTTTTGACACAATCTCTATCCCTCACCTAATAATTAAGCTAGAAGGACTAGGGATTAGGGCTTCCTCTTAAAATTCTTGAAGCCTATAATTTGACCAACCGGAAACAACGTGTGAAAATTGACAAATGTCTGAGCGAGGAACAGACGCTGAGTTATGGAGTACCTCAGGGTAGTATAATACGTTCTACCCTATTTTTGGCGTATATTAACAGTCTCTGTAACCTAAAAATAGAAAATGGATTTTTTTAGCATATACCAATACTGCGCTTTACTTTAGCGGAGATAGATGGTGCGATGTTCTTTCTATTGCCCAACGAGGGTTTGATAAAGTGAGTAAGTGGCTTTAAAACAACGTTTTAACACTAAATATCGCTAAAACTAAGTACGTAGCGTTTGCCCTCAGATCAAACCTCCTCCCAACTCCTAGCTTGCTCACACTTGTGGAACTAATTTCATTAACTGACGATGTCTCTCTTTGCAAAGGACTGATAACATAAAATATCTAGGTATTATAACAGACCAGACCCTCACTTTTATGCCACATATTGATGTTCTTGTTACTCGCGTTCGTATATTGATTTATATATTTAATACACTGAAGCAAGTGGCTGACATTAAGACGATTGAAATGGTTTATTACTCTCTGCCAATCAATTATAGAGTATTGTATCACATCCTGGGGTGGCTCAGCCAAAACACACCTCATTGGTTTGGAGAGAGCACAACGAGCCGTCCTAAAAGTTGATGCGGGTCTTCCCTATCGCTTCCCTACAACGAACTTTATAAAAGATGGAATATTCTTACAATTCGAAAAAACTATCCTACATATCGTGCTAAAACAACACTCAATTGGATTACGATCCAAACCTGTTGAAGGATAAACGCAGGAAAGATAAGGTCTGCAATTTATGTACCTTTAATACCATCCACTCTCACAACTTTTCCGTCTTTCTTGGTCCTTACTTATACAATTACTTATACATATTCATCTTGGCCTTAAACTCTAGATTATAAAGAGACAGAGAAATTTCTTATCCCACAGACAAGATCTGACTAAACTAGTTGCTATCCTTAACTTTGACCTATTAATAGTTCTCGTTCTTTCTGTTCTATGCAGGATTCACAAACCACATGCACACAATACAGATTTCCACAACATTATATATCACCATACCTGACTTACACCTACCACATCGTACACACACCTCCACATATAATTAATATCTTCATACACACAACCTTGGCACTCATATTGATTTATCTGTGATACTTAACGGTAATGATCCGCTAAGTTCAAGTTAAATGTAAATATGTATCTGTTGCCTAACGTGAAACATTTATAAACACTTTCATTGATATGTCAACACCCTAAACTGCCAAAGAAAGCTTAATTCGTAGAATGAGACCCTGGTGACTTGTAATACAGGTTTTCACAAACCTACTTCAGGCACCAGTCTCTCACAAAGCAGGTTTAACTAAGTTAAAATATTAGGATTAACTTAATAAATACGAAACTTTGTAGAGAGAAAATAAACAGATTTTATTATTATTATTATTATTATGTTGGGTCAGCTTGGCTCTTGGGTCTTTGAACGAGAACCTAAAAGGTTTAGCGACCGAGGTGTATAACTGTCCGTAGAAACTCTCTACCTCTCCTAACACTTCTGCTTTGGTCGACGCTACACTGCCGTCTTCTCTCTTTAGCTTCGTTAACTGGCTTTGCCAAATAGACATGTCTCTTGCAAACACTTTGGACCCTTTTTTCTGCTCTATCGTCTCTTTAACCCGGCGAGGATGTGGTAGGGTCAATTTGACCCCACTCCTCTCATTTTGTGTACAGTTGTTTAGGCCGCAGTCGTGCGCAGTCGAACGTCTCACTAGCTGGAGTTATTGAACTCCGCTCCCCGCTGCACGCCACTTGTCAGTCGTCCGTATATACGTATATACGTAATAAGTACATTTACCAAGAACACATTGTTCCATTTTGTCAACTATGTGCTACGACTAGAGCGGATTAGTGCCTTACAAGATTGATTATTAATTATTTTATGATAGAAGATGATTGATCTCATTACTGATTACCAGAAAATAATAATTGATATAATGATTATAAGAAAAAAAAAATTTTGTTACATGTTAACGCAAGTTGCGCTTTAAGTTAATTATTTTTTAGACTTTTCAAATAGCTCTAATAATTAAACATTTATATGCCTACTGGTGTTTTTTTTAATTTAAATTATTTAATTACTAACTATTACTTAGGTTTCTTGATAAATCTTTTTTTAATTACCTCTTAGTAGATATAAAAACTACAAATTAAATACAGGGTCATGAGGACCCTCCACATTCCCGACGTAACTTTTTGTACCACATTCTCACCGGGTTAATACGGTTTGTATTAAAGATCCCGATGTCGTGTCGCAAGGACTTCCATATTCGTCTATATGCTTCAGCATCATCCGAAGACTGCAGTTTTAATGAGCGTCGTTCAACCATGAGGTTGAGGGTATCGTTGGAGAGTTTCTATGGCCTGTCTGTACGGTGGGGTTTAAAGTATTTGGAACCCACTGATTGGACAGTTTCTACTAACCTGTTATTGATCTCGTCCACTGAAGCGATGTTCTTAAGGCAATCGAAGCGATTGGATAGCTCAAGTTGTAAGCTCTCGGGTTCTTAAATATGGACACGTCTAGGTCTTCATTAGATGAGACCACGAATCAAGTTTGACATTAATATTCACCGGTGATCACTACCGGTTTTACCCTGTTGATCACGGAAACATCAGTGAAAATTTGCCTTTTGGTGGTATAATAATACAACATTAATAATACAACAATATAATAAAAATAATATAATATAATAAATAATAATAAACAATAATATAATAATACAACAAAGTCAATCTCATTTCTCGTGGAACAATCGGGACTCAGCCAGGCCCCTATCCTGTGAGGTGGCTTCTAAAAGAAAGAGTTCATCATAAAGAGTCCCTTTTTCTTTAGAAAGTTGGCCAACCTCTGTCCCCTACGGTTCCGTTGTCTATAGCCAAATTGCCCCACTTTCAACTCATCCTCTTTTCTCTTACCCAACCTCGCGTTAAAGTCTCCCATAACAACTAGAAAATGCGTTTCAGAGGTATGTATGGACCGACTAATGTCCTCATACATATCCTCCACCTCATCATCCGGGTGCGACTTCGTCGGTGCGTATACCTGAATGATCTTCAGCGAATATCGTTTGGATACTCTGAGTATTAGGTATACGACCCTATTGGAAACGCTATCGATCGTAATTATGTTGTTCGTAAGGGGTTTGTGGACGTCAAACCCGACACTACCTTAGGACTGTTGGTTGCCCTCCCGGTAGTAGAGAAGGTGACCTGATTTTAGGGTTATCGTGTCCTCACCCGCTCTACGGACTTCAAATAACCCCACAATGTCCTTTTCCAATGTCCAATGTTTTTTTTTTTTTTTTTTGTCCCGGGGAAATCCTTTATGGATACCACCCACCACGGGGAGGGAGGTGGTTATGTGGGAGTCCGTATACCCACCAAAACCCCGGGGTGTTCCGTCACTGCCGCCCTCGGCGGGAACGCGGGACAGATTTTCCACACGACCGCGAACCCGCCGTGGCTGTCCGTTGCCGGACCCTTCTCTTCGCGGCACGCCAGAACACATGGCGCGCCGCAACTGCCTCGGAGACCAAACTCGCCAACAATTGGCGCCAGACTTCCCCGTGTCTGGTCGCCCGTGGTCTCCCTGCGGTGGGTCAGATACGTAGCCCCACCGCCTGCTACGTCAGCCACAAGGGATAGCCCCCCCGCGACCCCACCTCCTCGAGTCTGCGCCGAGCGCCCGGACCCCGCCTCCTCGAGCCTGCACCAAAGCGCCCGGGCCCAACCTTCTCGAGCCTAAGCCAAAGCGCCCGGGCCCCACCTCCTCGAGTCTGCGCCAAAGCGCCCGGACCCCGCCACTCCTATGTGGACTTGGCGGCCAAAGCCCAAAGGAGTGGCCCGCCTGAGCCGGCCAGCGCACCCCAACGCCGGCGCGGCCCCTGGGTTCCTCTTGGCTTCACCGTGGTGTACCTAGCCACGGTTACTGAGCCCCCCCGCCACTTCAATGCGAGAACCCTTCGGGGGGGAACCCCACAATGTCCTAGTGTAACTTACTCATTTCTTCTTCTAGCTCATATATCTTTTCGTCTGTTCTCATCGCGCGTATGTTGTGTGTTACTAGGGCCAGTTGTCGTCGTTGGGGGTGGAAGCCGGGCGTCTGCCGGGGATTCTTAGCATCCCCTGCCCACCGTTACCGTGGCCGCTACCGTAGCCAGGAATAATAATATGGCTGCCGGAGATTGGGGACCTGGTTCCTGTTGTGTCCGTCAATTTGAGGTTATGCCAATACTCGTCACGCTTGCCAGGCGGGTTGGTGAGTGCCGTTTTGGGGTTTTAGTACTGGGAAGGTGTTGCTGTCCACCTTTGTTATTGTTATCCCTTACGGCCGGTCCCAATAATCTATCTATCGCCGGTTTACCTTACTAAAGTTAGATATTTGACACTATTTGTATGGAAGTTATGTCAAATTTCTATCAGTAGTAAGGAAAACCGTGGATAGATAGATGATTGGGATCCTCCATTAGCCGACTTCTACCGCACCCACGGGTAGAGGTGGGGGGTTACTATTCTAAGCCAGTAACCTACGGCATAAATGCGTTTAGTACGTGTACTGTAAATATCGTACATAGGGTTCCAGATTTGTGAAGCGTGATTTGATTTGCGCGTTGTGATTCTAAATAGCTACGTAGGTACATAGGCACAATAGAGGATTTTGATATAAATAAACCAAATCAACAATTATGTACACCATATTAAATATAACCGTCCATCTGTTATTTGATATTCTTCTGCGAATGGTTTGTCTGGAAGAGATCGCTCTAGGCGATAAGACCGCCTATTGTTGCACCTAGTTTTTAGCATTGTTTTTTTATTTTATTTTCAAATATTAGGTATAAATATGGTGTCTCGATAAAGAGTTATCTATCTATTTATCTATATGTTATAAATAATATAATTACATATTAATAATATAAATATAAACCATCTATACAAATTCCCTTGAATTTCTACGGATTGGATTTTCTGAAGTAGTACTGTGTGTTCAATATGATGTATGTACTAAATCTACTTCTAGTTACCTATAAATTCAGAGTGTATTAATTGTTCTGATAGGATAAATCGGACTTTTATTTGATCAAATTGTGTCATTTGTTCTGGCCCCATTTGGCGACCTTGCCATTGTAGCTGCGAAGCGCATACCGATATTCAACTATGAAAAGACAAGTTTGCTCGAGCTCGTTAATAAAGATGAAAAGTGACCCCTACTATTTGTTTAAATTTAGTTTAGTCGCGGATTTTTTATATATATTCTCTACGGCTGGTTCTATATTGAAATAAACACGAAAATGGAAACCTATTCACCGGAAAAGAAGAAGACATAATAGCACGAAATGCCGTTTTTGGAAATAATGACGCGAAAATTGACCAGTTAATTTAGCATATGAGTACATCGACAATTCTTTTTGGAGTTATTTGCGTAATATTGATAATTGGAGCAATGTGCCTACTGGCTCGGTACTACCGATTACTTTACCCACGCCACAAAACTGCAAGGATTTTGAGGTCGCAACAATTATTGCAAGTAAGTTTCACGGGCGTTTTTTTTTTGTTTTTTTTTTTTTTTAAAGTCATTTCAATGTTTAACTATAGAGTTTAATTCTTTAGCGTAATATATTTTCTTTCTATGGCAACACTACACACGGACATGTTATAACTGTGAACTTTAAAAAATATATATATTATCAACATTTATATTTTCATCTGTGTTTGGCGGTGAAGTTATGTTTTGTGCTATAGTTTTTAGTGAATTAATAGGGTTAAACTCATGATTTTGATACAAATTATACATTAATATGATCGTGAATGTGTAAGGAATACTGTAAATATGTGATTTAAGTTCCGACATCAAAATTTACACGAAAAAAATTTGTCACGAATCGACAACTCTCGTTAAGCTATTTCTCATTGTTATGATTGGTTATAATTTGCTTTATTTTGAATACACTTTTCATTGTAAAATATCACAGAAATAAGTTCGTTGTGGTAATTACACCCATTTAGAATATGATAAATACGCCGTATCATGTCAGAATCGATAAAAAATTGACAAGTCACCTGACAGTTAAGTTCGCTAGTACTAAAAATTCAAAATTTGTATTTTTCTTTTAATATTTCTGATTTATAATTATTCTTTGAAACCTAGTTTGGTTTGTATAATCTCTAATAAGAATTCCAATAAAAAAAATCCAATAAGAAAATTTCTATTTATATTACATATAAAAAACATATTTCAAAATCACCATGTCTAATTCTAGAAAATGGGCTTAATCTGTTGCTTCTGAAGTTTTGCCTTGTTAGTGTTGGAGCACAGTTGGTACCAGGCTGGGGCGGCATAGGTCAGTCTTGACCGTATGTACGACTTATATATTCCCAGTCTGGTACGAAGTTGAAAGTTGGATGCAAGCACGGGTCGGAGCAAAGCTCTGGCTGTTCTTGCCGAACGAACCACTTGCTGCACTTGGTCTTTCATAGTTAACCTCTTGTCGATATTCACTCCAAGGTACCGACATGAACTCTTCCATTCGATATCATGATCCTGGAGTTTTAGTTGAGGCAGATTGATGGTGTTCTTGCTGACAAGTAGAGTGGCAGTCTTCCCTACGTTGACCGCTATTCTCCTCTTGTCTAACCACTCAGGAAGTATATTTAGGACTTTTTGCATCTTTGAGGAAGCTCCTTTTTCGCTAATTGATGATGCCATATACGCGCTGTCATCGGCAAATAGTGCAAGCGTAACGTGCCTTTCCCCTACACGGATACGGTCGGCCAGCGTAGGGATGTCATCAGTGTAAAACGCGTACAGGTTCGTTGATAGGCAGCTGCCTTGCAGGACCCCTGCTTCAGAATCAGAATCGTTTATTAACCTTATAACATTGTTTGTTACATTGGGCAAGTCAACAAATACATTTTGAACTTAAGCATAAAGCACTGTTAAGAAATAATAATAATTAAATTACAGCTATTTTTACATTAAACATTCAAGTAATTGTATTATAATTAAAATATATTTCCTGTATTTATAAGACTTAATAAAACCATTGAATATTCAAACCAAAATATATTCCAAGAAATTGCAAAAATTAAAAATAATGCCATTTGAAAGATACATATTAAGTATACATTTTGAAACCATCAATTTAGCGTGAGCAGTCAAATAGCCTATATCTATGTAGTTACTTAGCCTACCTACCTACTTAAATTTTTCTACAAAAATGAATTTTTAGTCAGACGCATGTCCATGAACTCCTTTAGGGAATATAATGGATGACATTCAAAGATTTTTTTTACCTTCCTTTTAAAATTTATTCTATTTACCTTTGCGACTGTTATAGGTAGGTGATTACACATTAAAATTTTGATGTGGACACCTTGTTTTTTCACTTTTGTCAGTCTTATTCTGGGCTTAAATATTTTTTCCTTATTTTGTAGATTGTAATCATGCACATCTTTGTTTTTGGTAAATGTCTCAATTTCATTGTGTATCTCCAAAAGACTGTTGTAGATATATAAAGAAATGACAGTCATTATATGGTTTTTCTTAAAATATTCTCGGACAGAAGTGCGTTTTTGAAGTCCGAATTAAATTCTTATGGCCCTTTATATATGGCTCTTTTGACTTTTCAGAACTTTGTTTATATTTACCCTGATTCCCCATACAGTAATTGCATAATTTGCTATTGAATAAACATAGGCATAGTATATGGACATGAGAGTCGTTCGATTCATTGATGGTTTTAATTTTAGCAGTGCGTAGTTTGCAGTTGCCATTTTTTGCATACATTTTCTATATGTGTGGAATGATTAATGCTATAATCTACAGTGTATCCTAAAAACTTGTTTCAGTTTAACCAGTATGAGTTTTGTCTTTTCGCGTTTTGTATAACATGATCACACTCTTCTCTGGATTAAGAAATTACATTCGCGCTGAACCATTCTTTCAGTAGTCATATTTTTTTTTTTTTTAATATTTTAATATCTTAGGGAAACTTACAGCTAGTTACAAAGTTATTAATGTATGTAGGTGCTGATGGCCATTTAAAAATTTTCACAAATAGCAAGCTATATATCTCATAATGATATATAAATTATACGTAACTGGAAATATCAGCCAAATACGCTAGAAATAGAAAATAAGTATATTTGAAAAAAAAATACTAAAGTGACATTTATATAACACACACAAATATAATAATCATCAAAAAAAAACTGCCTATTTAAAAAAAATACTGGCCAGGAGCCGCTTAAGCTGACTAGTAGAAGTATTAAATAAATCAACTTCATGGTCTTTCGCTAAGTTGTTGAAACTCCTGGCTGCTCTTAGGAGATAAGAATTTCTTCTATAACAGGTTTTCGCACATGGAACATCTATCACGCAAGGCCTACGACATGAGGCATATGGCACACGCATACCAATTTGCTCTAACAATTCAGGACAATCAACCAAGCCATTTGCTATCTTAAGGAGGTAAGCAAGATCTGCAATATGCCTTCTTTTGTACAATGGGAGAATATGAAACTTTTGACAGCGTTTCTCATAGTTTGTTACATATTTACGGGTCTTAAATTGAAGAAATCGAAGAAAACGTTTTTGGATTCGCTCGATACGAGTTATATAAATATCAAATGCGGGGTTCCATACTTGTGATGCGTATTCTAAATGACTACGTACGAATGCACAGTAAAGAATCTTATACGTTTTAAGGCTAGTGAAATCTACTGAAATGCGTAATATAAAACCAAGTGCTTTAGACGCTTTGTTTACAATGTAGTCTATATGTTTATCAAAAAGTAGTTTACTATCAAATATAATTCCTAAGTCACGAATAAAATTGACTCTAATGATGTCAGAGTTTTTTAATTTGTAGTCATAAATTATAGGATTAAGTTAACGAGTGAAAGAGCAAATATAACATTTTGAGACAATTAAATCTAAGCGGTTTGCAAAACAAAATTCTTCAAATCGAGTGAGATCTTCCTGTAAATTTTTTGCGCTTTCTAGTGACTTTATTGGACAAAGAATCTTCATGTCATCAGCATATAAAATGATCTTAGAATTAATAAAACACGAAGAGATATCGTTGACGATATTAATAAACAATAGAGGCCCCAGTATCGATCCTTGAGGAACACCTGAAGGGATTACCATTGTAGAAGAAGTATACCCATTTAGCGCAACAGTCTGACATCTGTTTTCCACATAAGAGGTAAACCACCTATACAAGTCGCCGCGAATGCCCACAGACTGAAGTTTCCGCAATAATATGAAATGATCAATTCGGTCAAAACATTTGCTATAATCTGTGTACACCACGTCAACCTGTGAGGGTTCCGACATATGCATCGAGAGGTAGTCGCTACACAAAATGAGATTTGATGTAGTTGATCTACCCTTTAAAAAACTGTGTTGCTGTAAACTGAGGCTGTGTTTTAATGAAGCATGTAATTGTTTATATACCACTCTCTCCAAGACTTTTGCAAATAGACATAATTTAGAGATGGGCCTATAATTTTCAATTTTATCCCTGGGTCCATTTTTATGGACTGGAGTTATGTATGCTGATTTCCAAATTGTCGGAAAAATTCCTTCTGATAAGGAACGTCTATATAGAAAAGTTAGTGGAACTGAAAGGGCTTTTAGCACACCTGACAATAAACACAGCTGGTATGTTATCAGGCCCAGCTGATTTGTTGAGGTCCAGAGACTTTAATAACTCAAACACTTCCAGGGTTGTAACTTTTATATGACTTATATCGGTTATTGACAAGCCAGGTTCCATTTTGTCTAGCGAATAATTGTCATGAATGTTGCTTAAGAAAGTCGAATGAAAGTATTCGCTTAACATGTTGCAAATATCTTCCCCGCTATCCGAAGCACGCTGACCAAAACGCAACAAAGCCGGGTAAGATTTATTTTGATTATTAATTTTGACGCTTGCTTTAGGGTGTTTTGTTATATTAGATTCGACGCTGGCAATGTAGTCTATAAACATTTCATTTTGTAATATTTTTGCCCGATCTCTTAATGTAATAAAGGATTGAAGATCCGATTGATTATCATATACCTTATATTTGTTGTGAAATTTATATTTTTCTTTTAAAATTTTAATAAGTGGTTTCTTAAACCATGGGGGGTATTTCTGCTAATGTGTTACTGTCTTTGTAGGTATGTAGGATTCACGAAGGTCATTTAATACATTAAAAAATAAGTAACGGCTGATTCAAATGGTCTGATGGACAGTTCATTTTGCCAATCTAGGAGTTTAATTTTTGATATAATCGAGTCGTAGTCAGCACTTTGATATAGATATTTAACGTACGGGCGGCTTTTGAGGGTATGAAGCTGGACAAAATCAGCAGAAATTAAAAGAGTTGGGTGGTATAAATCCTCGCGAGTATGAATATTATGGCAGCGAGTAACTGAAATATCACTGTTTGAAAAAACTAAATCCAAAATCCTTCCATCAACATTATGAATAAAGTTATATTGTGTTAAGTTACATAAGTTCAAGGTATCATCAGACAGCGAGTTACCGATGTTTTGTTTACAAATATAAACGACACATAGATGTAATTTATATGAACTCTTAGGCTTACGGCACTGCAGCGTCAAAGTAACCCATAAATCTTCAGCATTTGAGTACCAGTCCGTGCGAATCTCCGAAGTAAGCTCGCGACGAACTGCTATCAATACTCCACCCCCATATATTTGGTAATTTCTTAAGTAATCACGATCCCTTCTCCACACAACGTACCTCTCATCGAACAATTCACTATCACTCAATCCATCAACCAACCATGTCTCTGTTAAACAGACTAAATCGTAGTTATTAATGCAAATATTTCTATAAAAATCTGACGTTTTAGTTCGTAAGCCACGAACGTTCTGGTAATAAATGTTAACCATCATTTTTAAAACCATAATATAGCATCTTAATTATATACAGCATAAAAAATAACAAACTAATGACATTGTCAGCAAGTAACAAAGCCCCTATTATTGTGTAAGTAATGTGAATGAGTATAGGTATTGAAGCGAATTCTGAGTAATTAGCAAGAACGAAAGATAGTAAAAAAAGGTAAACATAGCAAATGGCTGGCTGCGCAAGAACGAGACGGAGCGATAATAGAATCATTAGGAAGGTGCGCACGCCCGAGTCGGCTGAGTAACAATGAGTATATTTGAACAGGCAAGCGTTTCTCAAACTTAGCGTGCAGATTAAACTCGAGTACAGTGGTATTGAATACATGTTGAAAACTATTATTAATAGATAGTTAATTATTATTACTATGTGATCTTTTTTAGGTCCGACTCGGTTTTTATACTCAGTACATGAGAAGTGGGGTTTTTTCGAGCAAATTTTTGAAACTTTTTACCCATACATAGGCAAACCCCCGTTCCTTGGCCAGTGTCTTCGCTTTATTCAGCAGCTGCTTATTTTCCAAGGTCAAATGGTCGTTGACATATACCCTGGCGACACCTTGGAAACTCAGGTCTGCCGGAAAAATTGCACGCTTCTTCGCAGCTGCCACGAAATCTTCCTTTAGGTAACGGTTATGTACTGATACTCACAATTTATACCCATTTAATGGACGAATAGTAAGCATGTCATTCATAAACCAACACTGATTAAATTTCTCGCAAAGCAACTTTATCGAGTCATTTAATTTTTTTTCTTTAATATGTCCATTTTTAAAAATTTTCATAACTAAAATATGTTATGTTATGTTAAACTATTTAAAAAATCACATAGATCTGTACCTATTTTAGGGGCATTAGTATCATGCTCGCCTACACACAAAATAACTCGATCATCGGAAGAGATATCAAACATCTTAGAGCTATTTAGTATTTCCTCCGTTGAGGCGTTCGGTTTTACTACTGATATGAATTGATATTTTTCATAGCGGTTCTGTAGTCTTGATTTAATCAGCCGACTGGCCAATCCGACGCATTGGCTACCTCCAAAAATGTAGGCTTTTTTGCTGGATGGGTAGTGTACTGTCGATTTCTTTGTCACGTATGTGTCTTGTAGTATCTGTGTATGTTGTAACTTAGGTACATATTCTGTTTGTGAATTAGTTAGAACCTTGGAGTTTGAATTAGTTTGCGACTCTGCAGCTTGCGGGATATGTTTAAACGGTAAAGGATTTGGCCGTGACGTTGAATTATACTCGTATTCTGGCTTAGCATGATTTATTACGATTTGACGATATTTTTTTGGATCTTGTGAGGTCGAGATGAGAGGGCTTTCACGAAAGCTATCAGTTAAACGCCGCCTAGCTTTTTATTTTTACCTTTTCAGTCGACATATCTTTCCTGAAAGAAGTAAGTGGACTAGTACAAATTTGTTTTAGTAAGCTTAATTCTTAGTGTTCTTCACACACAAAAGAGTCCTATTTCAGATGTAGAAACGTTTTTTCGAGCCTCAGTTGTTTAGAGTTCTTCATCAAAATGTTGCTGGGTTGTTAAGCAAAGCCCATATTATGGAAATACAACTGGCCGAACTGTCTGGTCGTAAGATACATCCCGAGGTAATTTGTTTGTCGGAGACATTTATAGAGAAAGACTGTGAAAGTCTGATACATATTTTTGGGTACACTTTGGCAGCTTCTTACTGTAGATCTAAAAAACAATAACGTGGTGGGGTGTGTATTTTAATAAAAAGTGGCATTACGTTTAAAGAAGTTAAATTTTTGAAAGATCATTCTATTGACAATGTCTTTGAATGTTGCGGTGTTGAAATTCCTAACCAAAATTTGTTTATATTGTGTGTATATAGGACTCCAACCTCAAACTGTGCATTGTTTTTTGAGATTCTGGAAACAGTATTACAAAAATTCAGGCACAAATTAAAAAAAAAGAAGTTGGTTATAGCCGGAGATTTAAATATTAACACAATAAAATTAAATAATAAAACTGTCGAACTATTCGACATCACAAAAAATTATAACTTAACTCTACATATAGACGAACCGACGCGACTTAATTCTTGCATTGATCATCTAATCAGTAATGTAAAGTCTGCCAGCGGGGAACTTCTGCACCTAGGTATCTCTGATCACAATACGGCGCAGTTATTAAATATACCGGTCAAAACCAAAGAGGAACCTTTGCTTAGATACGAAATTTGCAAAAGAGATTACAATAAAGGTAATATCCTTAAATTTAAGGAATCTATGAGCCAGCTCTCATTTTTTGAAATATATAACGAACCAGATTTAAATTCAGATTTTAACAAATTTCACGAACTGGTTTTATTGTTTTATGGATTGTGCTTTCCTATAGTAACGGTCAAAGTTTCAAATAGACTAAGTAAGCCAAAATGGTTATCTAGAGGACTTAAAATTAGTTGCAAAACAAAGAGAGCACTCCGTTTTAAATATTACTCCTGTAGAACTGTCCAAAATAAGATTAAGTACAAAGCATATTCTAAACTTCTTCGAAAGTGTATACATGGATCCATTAAAAGATCCACCCACAAATTTATTAGTGAATCTAAAAATAAATGTAAAGCTGCGTGGCAAGTAATAAAAACAGATTCATGTGCCACTAGAAGTAAGCAACTCATAGACACAATTAAAAAAAAAAAAAATAATTATAAGTAGTCCAAATGAAATAGCAGACGAATTTAATGATTATTGGATCCATCTTACCAACAAACCAAACAATCAAGTAAAAAACACTTTAAAGAAAACAGTCTGCAACAGCATGTATCTGACACCTTACGGTTATGATGAGGTACACATAATAATAATATCATTAAATAATACTAACAGTGAAGGCTATGATGAACTTGCAACAAAAATCATAAAAAGCTGTTCAGTAGAATTTACGCCGATCCTTACGTACCTTATAAATTTGTCATTTCATGTGGCTGTTTCCCTGACCTACTGAAGCTGTCAATTGTGAAACCACTGTATAAAAAGGGTGATAAGACTCTCGTAGATAATTATAGACCGATAACCATCATACCAATTTTTTCAAAAGTTTTGGAGACTGCCATGCATAAACGTATGGTTGGCTTTATAAACAAACAGGCCATTCTAAGAAATGAGCAACATGGTTTTCAGAAGGGAAAGTCAACTACACTTGCATGTTTTGACCTCACTAGCAAAGTTATCGACAATGTAGATGATGGTAACTTAACAACAGTCATATTTTTTGATATGTCCAAGGCATTCGATTTTGTTTGCCATAAGCTGCTTTTGAATAAGTTGGAAAAATATGGGATGGGCCCTGCGCAAAACTGGTTAAAAACCTATCTTGAAAATATAATGCAATGTGTTGAAATTACTAAACTGACAAATTGTGGAAAACTAAAGTCATATAAGTCTAGCTTTAAGGTAAATAGTCGTTCGACGTCACTCGTCCCGTTCGCGCGTGCTCGTAAGATCATCTTGCGAAAATGTCGAGTTCTAAAACTGTTAAATGTACGACGTGTAATATCGTTATTAATGAACTTTTAGCTTTTGTTCAAAATAAAATAGATGTCATGGACAATGAGAGCCTCATTAGAATATGTGCAAGTGGTTTTTCTTTGGAAGATATTGACGAAGCAAAATCGTTACTTTTCGAATCATTGTCGATGGGCAATCGCAAAATATCAAGACGAAAGGAGAAAAAGCATAAGAATTTAGAGGATATCATTACTTTGTTTAAGAATACAGACAGCGAGCTTGTCCCATTGTTTGTTGCGAAAGATTTGGCAAAATTACCCCCAATAAATTTTGATCATATCAATGTCACAGGATTGCTCAAGAAATTGGTAGTCTTACAAGAAGATGTGAAAAATATTAAATCGACATATGCAACTGTTCAAGAGGTGGAGGCAATAAAATCGGAGCTACACCATTGCAAGTACGGGTCTGTAGTTAACTTATCAGATAATAACGTAAACAAACGCAGGCGAGGTGCGTTTTGTTTGGATAGCGGGCCGGTAGGCATATCCCCCGTCTTCGAACGGAACACTGAGTCGACACAGAGACCGCGCGATAAGAGTACACCGAATGCGTTGTCTCTTTCATTCGAGCGTGCGGCTGAGGCCTCTGTGAGCGAGAGCGGTATAAAGTTAAGGCACGGATTGGATATCGATGGAAAACAGAATGTCTTGTCAAGTAATATTTCACGATCAGCTGAGATAGAGGTGAATGAAATTTTGTCGGTATCTAAAGCGGACAATGCGCTGGGAAAACGGCAAACTATGGCAGAAATTTTACAGCAAGGTGGAGAATTCAAGGACAAAGTTGACGAAAAGTGGATTCTGGTACAGAAAAAACGTCTACGAAATCGTTTTGTTGGAGAACTGGGCAAGGCAGAACCTTTGAGTAACTTTAAGGCAGCTGACACAAGTGCCTCTGTTTATATCGAATGTGCATAAGGATACAGCAGAGTCTGACATAATTGAGTATATACATCAGAAAACTCAAGAAAAAGTGATCCTCTTTAAGATAAAAATGAAACGCGATAAAGGATATAATTCCTTCAAATTGTTTGTGTCAAAGTGTAGACTTCATCTTTATCTTGATAATAAAATTTGGCCCGATGGAATTTCATTCCGTCGTTTCGTGGACATGAGAAGTGGGTTGGATATACAAAGATTTAATGGATCACGACCAAAGTAGTACATTGATTTAACTGCAAAAATATTAAAAGGAGTGTGGAATGTGTGAGAGCGCTGTGCAGGAGCGCGGACCTTGTGGCGCTCCAAGAAACATGGCTTGTGCCGCAGGACCTGCCGTTCCTAGGCTCTATTGATTCTGAGTTCAGTTTCACCGGCAAGTCTGCGATGGACCTATCGTCTGGGGTCAGGAAGGGTAGACCTTTCGGAGGTGTAGCTATTTTATGGCGTAAAAGTGCTTTTACAAATGTGTCAATTGTGAAGTGTGAAAGTGATAGAATTGCAGCGATAAGAGCGGTTACTAGTAACAAACGGGAAATGATTTTTATTTGTGTGTATATGCCTACAGATCAGTCGGAAAATCTACCGATATTCACCGATTGTCTCGGGGAAGTAAGTGCTATAGTACAACAAAACAATATTGAATCAATGTTTATACTTGGAGATTTTAATGCTCATCCCTCGACTCCATTTTGTGAAGAATTGCGTAATTTCTGTGTGGATAATAACTGGCTATGCGCTGATATGCTTAAACTTGGTGAATTGTCTGATACCTATACATTTCTTAGTGAAGCTCATGGCTGTAAGCGCTGGCTAGATCACTGCGTGGTTACACAATCCGCTTGGAAAACAATAAATAGTATTAGTATAGACTATGGAGTGTATTGGTCGGACCATTTGCCAATAATAATTAAATGCAATCTTGACATTATTAAAACTAAATGTATTGTTGATAATTTGACATATAATAATATTATTTGGGGTAACAGAGAGGCAGTAGAAGTAGATATTTATCTTGACATGTGTAATAATAAGCTAAAAACTATACACTTTCCAAGTGAACTTCATGATTGCGCTGACAACATGTGTAATAACTTAAAACATAGACATATTATTGAAAAATTATATAGTGACATTGTAAACATATTATGTGAGGCATCTAAGCAAAGTAAGAGACCTAGAAAAGTAAAAAAGGGTAAGACTGTGTTGGGATGGAACAAGTATGTAAGAGGAGCTCATGACCAGGCTAGGATAGCATATCAAATGTACCTTTTGCATGGGAAGCCTGAAAATGGACCCATTTATGACACAATGTACACTAGTCGTAAAATTTTCAAATCTTGGCTCAAGTTTTGTCAAAATCACCAAGATCAGATAAAAATGAACATATTAGCATGTAATGTAAAGGGTAAACATTTTCGAGCTTTCTGGAAAGGGACTAAGAAACTGAACTGTAAGCTCAGCCTGCCAGTTAGTGTAAATAGGGTTTCAGAGCCTAAAGAAATAGCTAATCATTTTAAAGACTATTTTAATGTTCACACTTCATCCGCTACCAATCTTTCGGCGGCTGGTGTTGAGATCAGCGATACTATTGGAAAACCAATGGGTTTCACTGGTAAGGATGTCGAAAGAGTTATTAAAAATATAAAAAAAGAGGTAAATCACCAGGAAGTGACGGTCTCAGCATCGAGCATCTGCAGAACGGGAGTAATCATGTATATAGAGTTCTAGCCATGCTATTTACATTTTGTATGCGCCACTCATACTTACCGCCCAAGATGATAGAAACTATTGTTGTGCCTATAGCAAAAAATGCTACTGGGGATGTGACGGACTTACATAATTATAGACCTATCTCCTTGGCTACTGTTATTGCGAGAGTTGTCGATGGTCTGCTTGATGCAAATCTTGCAAAGCATGTTGTACTGCATGATGCGCAGTTTGGCTTCCGAGAGGCTCTTTCAACTGAAAGTGCTATTTTGACACTTAAGAACACTGTGTCATAATAATGTAAATAGAAAAACACCTATATACGCTTGCTTTTTAGACTTTTCGAAAGCTTTCGACTTAGTAAATTACAATAAGCTCTGGGCCAAGCTTGAAGAGGCTGGCGTTCCTCTGGAACTCATACAATTTTTTTCATTTTGGTATACAAACCAGATAAATTATGTAAAATGGGGACATGCATACTCAGAAGAATATGTATTAGAGTGTGGAGTAAGACAGGGGGGGATATCCTCTCCAAGATTGTTTAACATGTATGTAAACCAACTGATCGATGAGCTCAGTAACTGCCATATCGGGTGTCATATTGATGATATCGGCGTTAATAACATCAGCTACGCGGACGATATGGTGTTGCTGAGCCCGTCGGTTGGCGGTTTAAGGAAACTTCTCGGAATCTGTGAGTCCTACGCTGTAGCTCATGGCTTAAGGTACAACGCAAAGAAAAGTGAGTATATGGTAATCAGAGGTAAAAATAAGGAGCCTGAGCATATACCACCTGTTTATCTGAGCGGTGTATCTTTGGCTCGTGTCACGCAATTTAGGTACCTAGGGCACATAGTGACAGAGACTTTGAGTGACGATGCAGATATCGAGAGGGAACGGAGAGCATTGTCAGTGCGTGCAAACATGTTGGTACATAGGTTTGCGCGGTGTTGAGTAGATGTTCAAGTTATACTGTTTAAAGCCTACTGTCAGATTTTTTATACCAGCGCACTATGGACTCTCCGCATACAGTATAATAATGCCTTTAGGATTCTGGTGAGGCTGCCTCGATTTTGCAGCGCCTCGGGTATGTTTGCCGATGCGAGGATAGATGACTTTTATGCCATTATGCGCAAAAAGTCAGGCTCATTATTACGAATTCGAGGCAGCACCAACAGAATCGTAGAGATGATTACCGAGCGACCAGAGTCTGCAGTGCTAGGCAGATTTAGAAGTTTGCATGTCACAGGGTACTCGTAGTTATTCTAACTAGCTGCGGCTCGCGGTTTTACCCTCGTGGTGATGAATGATCATTAAAAGTATTATATTAAGTGTTACTCCCATCTATCTATCTACCAAATTTCATTCAAATCCGTTAAGCTGTTATGCTGATTAAAAAATAACAAACACCTTCCAAACTTTTACATTTATATGTTATTGTTATTAGTTAATCTTTTATTAATTGAATTTATAATTATCGTTTGTAATGGTATTTATGTGAATAATTTAATAATTTCTATCTTAACTAAATTAAAAATACTGATTATTTTAACTAACTTAGATGTAAGACTATGTGTATGTACCTTTACTAATAATATGGACAGATATTAGTCTGAAATAAATAAATTCTATTCTATAGCTGGAATCCGCCCTTGGGAATCATGTAAACCATTATTTAGGGAATACAAAATATTTACATTGCCTTGTATATATTTTTTCGAATGCGCTTAATTTGTTAAGGAGCACCCTGAGTTATTTACAACCGCTCAGCAAATGTACCCGAAAAACACAAGACGTCCTGATAGATTGGTTTTACCAAAAATACCTAAGACCGCAATGTATCATAAAAACTGCCACGTGATGTGTATTCGTATTTATAACGCTTTGCCCAATGACCTTAAAGAATTACCGAGAAGAAAATTTTTGTTGAAACTTAAGTTGTGGTTAACTAATAAAAAAAATTATTCTGTAAGTGACGTATTTTGTAAGCAAAACTTATAATAGTGATAATTTAAAATTATTGACTAATAATCTTGACTATTTAAATACTACAATTATTCTATATTTCAATTCAATTTGCATGTCACTATTCTGATTAAGTATTATGGACATTGTTTATATTATATATAAGATCTAAATTGTACCAATACTTATAGCAAATAAATCATTCATTCATTCATTCATTCATTAATTCATTCATTCATTCATTCATCCAACTTGGAATTGCATTAATAATGTCGTTAACATAAATCAAAAACAACACTGGTCCGAGGATAGAACCCTGAGGTACACCTACGACTATATTTCCTATTTCAGAGTTAACATTATTGACAGTTACAATTTGACTTCTGTTATTTAATAATAATAATAATAATAATAATATTTTTGATTTTTATTTTTTATTTTTATATTTATATTTAGATTCTCCCTGGGGCTAAATGAGACCCCTGACCCCCGGCTTGCCTTAATTGGCCGTCTGGGGGTGGAGACGCAAGAGCAAGTAACAAAAAGCTCCAAGGGTGGAAGTGTTAAAGGGCATAACGCCGGTAGTAGCGTTTCAGTGAAACCGCAGCACACCTCTCGACACCCTTTAGTCAGCCACACCAACGTTGCCCTTTATGTCACCATTCATGGTGGCCTTTATGGGGGGCCCGTTTAGTGGGTGGCAAGTCACCACCTGCCCAAAAATTTTAAAATGAGACTGAATTTGGCAGGTGCCGTAGTCTCTTCCATAGCCCACTTTCTTTTTATCACTAATAAAATCATTTCAATAGCCTTGTCATTTTACCCATTTTTATAATAGATATACCATGTCACCATCCATCCAAAAGTTTCTGGTTTTTTTATACTACTTTGTATTTCTTATACCAAACAGGCCTCTAAGTGTTGGCTACAGCCCCACTTATGCCTTTGTAAAGGACCGGATGAAATCCGTGATTTATTTTGAATAAAAGGAATAATAATAATACCGCAGGGGCGGCTTTGTGGCGAGCCGTCGGTGAGTGGCAACACCGTGGACCCTGATTCTCCCTGGGGCTAAATGAGACCCCTGACCCCCGGCTTGCCTTTATTGGCTGTCTGGGGGTGGAGACGCAAGAGCAAGTAACAAAAAGCTCCAAGGGTGGAAGTGTTAAAGGGCATAACGCCGGTAGTAGCGCTCTAGTGAAACCGCAGCACACCTCTCGACACCCTTTAGCCATTCACACCAACGTTGCCCCTTTTGTCACCATTTATGGTGGCTTTTATGGGGGGCCCGTTTAGTGAGTGGCAAGTCACCACCTGCCTAAATATTTTAAGATGAGACTGAAATTGGCAGGTGCCGTAGTCTCGACCATAGCCCACTATCTCCCGTATCACTAATAAGTACATTTCAATAACCATGCCATTTTACCCATTTTTGTAATAGATAACCTGTAACCTTCCATCCAAAATGTTTCTGTTTTTATACTACATTGTATTTTTATATCAAACAGGCCTCTAAGTGTTGGCTACAGCCCCACTTATGCCTTTGTAAAGGACCGGGTGAAACCCGTGAAATTGGTTGAATAAAAATAATAATAATAAGATTTAAAAAAAAAAAGATTAAAAAAAGATTAAAAACAAAGATTTAACTGATACTCACTCGATCCTCTATTGTGGGGCAATCACGGTATGTCGCGTTGCTCGTGTTAAATTCCCGGACACTGACCGAGCACCGCGAAATGCTTCGGGTGTACCCGAGTGGCAAACGCGGATCGAGAGACGTATCAGTACGTACAGGACTCTCATTGCAAAGCGAATCTGCTTCAGCAGGGGCAACAAACGCCCTCGAGTCATACGCTTCGTGAACCAAGCTTTTGCTGGGACTGGCATCAGACCCCAGGAGTATATGACTTGTGTCACGGAGCGTATAGACTTTTTGAAACAGAAAATCTATGCGTGGGCAAACCGCATTCGCCGTTACAGAGAACGTGTGAATAGATACCAACAAAATCGCCTTTTCCAAAGTGATCAAAGAAAGGTATATAGAAAATGGGAAGGAACTGACCAACGAGTGAATGATGGACGGCTACCGGATGCCGACACCATGACAAACTTTTGGCGTGGCATCTGGTCGCTGCCCATTGAACACACGGAGGGCGATTGGATGAATATTGTCGAGAGCTCATGTGAATCCATCGAACCCATGGAGGCTGTGAACATCAGCCCCATAGACGTTAGTTGTGCTATTCGTAAGACCCCGAACTGGAAAAGCCCTGGACAAGACGGATTGCACAATTTTTGGCTAAAATGGATTCGATGCTCACACGAGTGCTTGGCAATACAATTCCAAGAAGCCATTGAACGTGGTTCCCTTCCCAATTTCTTGACAACTGGTGTCACCTTCCTGCTCTATAAGTCCGGTAGTACCACGGAAGCGAAGAATTACAGACCCATCACGTGCTTGCCTACGCTATACAAGCTCCTTACATCTATTCTGCGAACAAAAATTTATTTGCACATTGTTGTGAATAACATTTTGGCTCCTGCTCAGAATGGATGTCGGGTTGGGTCCCTTGGTACTAAAGAGCTCCTCCTCACAGACATGACCATTTGTCAACAAGTCCGGCGAATCAGGGGGTTCTATCCACTGCCTGGATTGACTATAAGAAGGCTTATGATTCAGTGCCTCATTCGTGGCTAGAGAGGATATTAGAGTTATATAAAATCAATATAACTCTGAGATCATTCTTAAGCACATGCGTGAGACATTGGACCACAGTTCTTCGTCAACCAGGAGATCGTGAGAGCGTCTCTGGGTCACAGGACTTCATAAGGATCAAACGAGGTATATTCCAGGGTGACAGTCTCAGTCCTTTGTGGTTTTGTCTAGCGTTGAATCCTCTCAGCACTTTGTTGATTGATTCAAAACTAGGCTACCGACTTCGAAGAGAGGGTGAGATAATTTCTCATCTATTGTATATGGATGATCTCAAACTGTTTGCAACGAATCGCCAAGACTTGATGGATCTTTTGAAAATTACTGAATCTTTCAGTGATTCTATCAGGATGGAGTTTGGTGTAGATAAGTGTGCGGTCATGCATGTACAACGGGGAAAGGTTGTGAATTCTTCAAATTTACAACTTTCCGAGACAATTACTCTCACATGTCTTTCTGAAGTTGAAACCTATAAGTATCTTGGTATGTCACAGTCATTGGGTATCATGGATAGGGACATTAAGCAGACAGTGAAGGAGCGTTTCTTCTACCGCTTAACAAAAGTTCTTAACAGTCTTTTGTCGGGCGGCAACAAGACGCGCGCCTTCAATGGTTGGGTGATGCCCCTACTCATATACTCCTTTGGCATACTAAGATGGACTCAGACTGAACTTGACGCCCTGGATAGGCGGGTCCGTCAATTGCTTACAACACATCGCATGCTACATCCACGCTCGTCTGTTATGAGGCTATACATCCCACGGAAGTGGGGGGGTCGTGGCTTCCTAAATGCCAAGAACCTCCACAACTGTGAGGTGTCCAGTCTCCGGGAGTATTTCCGTAACACCGAGTGTGGGATACATCGCGATGTCATAGCAGTTGATAGGAGCCTCACACCTCTCTCCTTGGCAAACGAGAACTGGCGTAAACCAGTGGTGCTAAGCATCGAAGACCGTAGAGACGTATGGAAGGGCAAAGAGCTACACGGACGGTTCTACAAGGCCCTAACAAGGCCTGACGTGGACCCGCTCGCCTCAGTGAACTGGCTGCGTTTCGGTGATCTCTTTGGTGAAACTGAGGGTTTTGTTTGTGCTATTGCTGACGAAGTTATCAAGACGAATAACTACCGGAAATATATTCTGAAAGACGGTACGGTCGACATTTGTCGAGCATGCCGCCGTCCCGGAGAGTCACTCAGACATATTATTTCCGGTTGTTCTCATCTTGCTAATGGAGAGTACTTGCACAGACATAACCAAGTAGCCAGGATTATTCACCAGCAACTTGCCCTTCAATATGACCTTATTGAGTCTGAGGTGCCGTACTATAAGTACGCACCTACGCCTGTTCTTGAAAACGGTCGTGCTACGCTCTATTGGGATCGATCTATAATCACAGACAGGACTATTGTTGCCAATAGGCCTGACATCGTGGTGATCGATCGATCTCAGCGCCGGGTAATGCTTGTTGACGTCACCATTCCTCATGATGAGAACCTCGTGAAGGCTGAGAAGGACAAGCTTAGCAAGTACCTTGACTTAGCTCATGAGGTGACCACCATGTGGGATGTTGATTCGACAATAATTGTTCCGATAGTAGTTTCAGCAAACGGCCTTATAGCAAAAAGCCTCGACCGACATCTTAAGAGGCTTTCGCTAGACGGTTGGATCAAGGGACAGATACAGAAGGCAGTACTTCTTGACACGGCACGTATTGTCAGGAGTAGTTTGGGTCATGCCCCGCTGCCGATGGCAATCTAGGATTAGGTTTTTTACAATGTTTTTTATTTATTATTTTTTATTGTATATAGAAATATTGTAAAAAATGTAATTTTAAGAAAAGGAAATAAATAATGTGAATAATAATAATAATAATAAACCCGCAGGGGCGGCCTTGTGGCGAGCCGTCGGTGAGTGGCGACACCGTGGACCCTGATTCTCCCTGGGGCTAAATGAGACCCCTGACCCCCGGCTTGCCTTAATTGGCCGTCCGGGGGTGGAGACGCAAGAGCAAGTAACAAAAAGCTCCAAGCCATAACGCCGGTAGTAGCGCTTCAGTGAAACCGCAGCACACCTCTCGACACCCTTTAGCCAGCCACACCAACGTTGCCCTTTCTGTCACCATTCATGGTGGCCTTTATGGGGGGCCCGTTTAGTGGATGGCAAGTCACCACCTGCCTAAATATTTTAACATGAGACTAAAATTGGCAGGTGCCGTAGTCTCGACCATAGCCCACTATCTCCCGTATCACTAATAAGTACATTTCAATAACCATGCCATTTTACCCATTTTTGTAATAGATAACCTGTAACCTTCCATCCAAAATGTTTCTGTTTTTATACTACATTGTATTTTTATATCAAACAGGCCTCTAAGTGTTGGCTACAGCCCCACTTATGCCTTTGTAAAGGACCGGATGAAATCCGTGATTTATTTTGAATAATAATAATAATCATAATACCGCAGGGGCGGCTTTGTGGCGAGCCGTCGGTGAGTGGCGACACCGCGGACCCTGATTCTCCCTGGGGCTAAATGAGACCCCTGACCCCCGGCTTGCCTTAATTGGCCGTCTGGGGGTGGAGACGCAAGAGCAAGAAACAAAAAGCTCCAAGGGTGGAAGTGTTAAAGGGCATAACGCCGGTAGTAGCGCTCTAGTAAAACCGCAGCACACCTCTCGACACTCTTTAGCCATTCACACCAACGTTGCCCCTTTTGTCACCATTGATGGTGGCTCTTATGGGGGGGCCCGTTTAGTGGGTGGCAAGTCACCACCTGTCTAAATATTTTAAGATGAGACTAAAATTGACAGGTGCCGTAGTCTCGACCATAGCCCACTATCTCCCGTATCACTAATAAGTACATATCAATAACCATGCAATTTTACCCATTTTACTAATAGATATACCCTGTAACCATCCATCCAAAATGTTTTTGTTTTTATAATACATTGTATTTTATACCAAACAGGCCTCTAAGTGTTGGCTACAGCCCCACTTATGCCTTTGTAAAGGACCGGGTGATACCCGTGAAATTGGTTGAATAAAAATAATAATAATAATAAATAAATATTTTAACATGAGACTAAAATTGGCAGGTGCCGTAGTCTCTTCCATAGCCCACTATCTTCCTTATCACTAATAAGTTCATATCAATAGCCTGGCCATTTTACCCATTTTTGTAATAGTTATAAGTACCATGTAACCCCTCATCCAACATTCTTACTGTTTTTGATACTCTGCATTTTTATACCAAACAGGCCTCTAAGTGTTGGCTACAGCCCCACTTATGCCTTTGTAAAGGACCGGATGAAATCCGTGAAACTTTTTGAATAAAAGGAATAATAATAATAATAATAATCATTTATTTTCAGACACATAGATCCATAGTATTAGTAAATTATTTAATTAAATGTGAATGTCAAATAAATAATTAATTAATAAATATATATGTTACAATATCTAATAAAAATAATAATAATAATTATAATAATCACACTAACTCGTCAATATTTTAATATGGTGCTGTAGAATTGGACAGTCATATTTATATACAACAATGGACAGGATGCCATTGGAACTAGCACGTACTCTGCTTAATAGAGATGCGACCTTTTTCCGCATTATTGCTGCAAATGCATCAGTGCGCGCTTCCATGAACATGGAAGACGGGCTGCAAAAACGTGGAAGCACCAACAGCATCCTAAAAGCATTGTTGTATTGGACGCGCAGCGAGTTAAGAGTTTTTTGCGTATATGTCGTCCATAAGCTGCTACCATAAAAGGATTGGCAATATGACTTGAAGAGCGTTATCTTGACTTCATCTGAGCAAGCGTAGAATCTCCTGGACAACATATTCGCCCTCACCGTCAAAGCCCTGAGCTCTCGCTCCATGTCTAGGTCATCTTTAAGTTCTTCACTCAATATGTGACCCAGATATTTAAACTGGTGCACCCTATTGAGACAGACGTCGTTAAGCACTATAGGGGGCACACTCACAGGTCCTGCCCCGCGCCTGCAGAATACCATATACTCAGATTTCTGCACATTGTACCGTAATCCATGGCTAATAGCATATGATTCACAATAAAGAAGTAGCTTTCTGAGAGCGCTGACAGAGGGCGCAAGCAGCACCATATCATCAGCGTAACTTAAATTATTGATACTAACGCCGTCAATAGAGCATCCGATTGGCATACTGCTGAGGCCCTCTATCAGCTCATTGATATATAGGTTAAAGAGTTTGGGAGAAGTTACACCACCTTGCCTTACCCCACACTCCAACCCATAAGCATCAGAAAGCTCTCCACCCCACTTAACGTGGTTTACCTGGTTGTTGTACCAATACTCAAAAACAGAACAGAGTTCTGTCGGCAAACTGGTAGTACTAAGTTTCTTCCACAACACATCGTAAGATACCATGTCGAAAGCTTTTGACAAATCAAGAAAACAAGCATAAACTGGAGTCTTTCTATCGACATAGTACCTCACAGTATGCTTCAGGGTTAAAATTGCACTTTCCGTGGAAAGTCCCGATCTAAAACCAAACTGGCCATCATGAAGTATTAGATGTTTTGTAAGATAGTCGTCCATTAAACGATCTAATATTTTCGAAATGATTGTAGTTAAAGATATTAGACGATAGTTAGACTTATCCGCGATATCTCCAGTTCTGTCTTTGAGGATTGGTACAACAATCGTCTTCACTAGATCTGAAGGCAGATAACAATGCGAGATACAGAGTGAGTAGAACATAGCCAGGACGCGCGGTAGATGTACCCCTGCATTCTGCAGGTGTTCAACACTAAGACCATCGTGGCCTGGCGACTTACCTCTAATCATGTTCTCAATTACTTTTATCACTTGCTTGGCAGAAAAGTTGACATTGCACACCGTGCCACAACCCGTCTTAGTACCGAAAACCTGTGAGGTCAACCTACTTAACGACGATTCTACTCTAAAATGATTTTTAAAAATATTACATATTACTTTACATTCCGAATTTCCCTCAATGCTCACTGGGAGACTTGGCTTTAGGTTAAGCTTATTAGTGCATTTCCAGAAATTCGAAAAATTTTTTGAAGATCTGTGACTAGCTATTAAGTCCATTTTAATTTATACATATATAAATGATTTTGATTTTTTTTGACACCATTTTAGCTTTGCCTTAAACTTCTTGCTTTCTATCATATCATTGTTAACAACACCACGGTCAGGTTTACCGTGCCATAACCACAGATTTAACTTAAACCTAGCCTCCCGGTGAGCAGAGCTCACTTTCTTATTCCAGCCTATTACACAAGAATGGTTTTTATGTTGACTTTGTTTATTTTGATAAGTCACTTCTGCTGATTCCTTAAGAGTACTAACAATATCACAGTACAAAGTGTCGATTATATGTCTATGCGTGATATCACAACAACTTTTTCCCGCACACATAATTAGGTCCTGAGGCAAATCAATATGCTTAAGCTTACTGTTACAGTGCTCAGAGTATTCTTTAATTTGTAATTTTGTACGTTCACCCCAAGTAACCTTACCATAAGAGTGATATATTAAAGTAGATTTAGGGCGAACAATATTTAAATCACAACTCATTATTACAGGTAAGTGGTCAGACCACATGACATCGTACCACACCTTAATGTCCTTAACAGTGTCCCATGCCGATTACGTCACAACACAATGGTCTAGCCATCGTCGGGAGCCATTCGCGTCACTTATAAACGTATACGCACCCGAGTTGATACCTAGCTTATGTATATCAGCGCACAGCCACTTCTGATCCAGACAGAAATACAACAGCTCATTCGCGAATAACTCAGTCGGATGTGCATTATAATCACCGAGAACAAACACAGATTCTACTTCCGTACTTTTAATTACAGCACTTATTTCACTCAAGCACTCTGTGAACTTTGCTAGACTATCTAAACTTTGCGTAGACATGTAGACGGAAAAAAACCAAAAATGATCGATCATTTACTTTAAACTTCACAGCTGATAGACGCACACTATATACACGTAAGTATAGATACTGTTTGGAACAGGTTCCTACGCCACAGCAGTGCCACTCCGCCTTAGGGCCTACCGCGTAATATTTCTTTTGATGTATCAACTGCAGACTTCCCAGTGTAATCGAAATCATCATGTATATACCCGAGGAAAGGAATGTCGTTTGGAAGAAGCCATGTCTCCTGCAATGCAATTATATCTGCAGTACTGCATAATTGTCTTATATTTCCATACGACCGCTTCACAGACTTACAATTAAATGTTACTAAGTTGCACAATAGTTTGTTATCCATCATTAAAAATGTTTAGGTAAATCCATTGCTCGCAGGTGCAACTTTAGAGTCCCGTCTTAAGTTCACGAAACTTCTAAAAGATATACCATCCGGCCATAATGTAACATCCATAAAAACAGATAATTTTGTCATAGGTACCAAAACTTTATATGAGTCATAACTCCTCGGGGTCTTAGTATTTATTTTTTCTAGTAATACCTCAATTTGTGTCTTGTTCATAATATATGTAGCTATATCTTTAGACGAAGTGCCTTTGTCAGCATTATTTATAAACAGAGCGGCTTTCGTGTCTGCGGCTTTGAACTTGCCGGTAGGTTCTATCACCGCTTGTCCCTTTGAGCTTATAAACCTATTTCGTAGTCTTTTTCTTTGGATAGTTATCCAGTTGTCATCCTTTTTGTCAATAAACTCGCCCTTTTCGGTTGCCACTTTAGCAAACGACTTTTCTAATAGCGGCCGGGGCACTGTATCTAAACGTATATTAGTATTATCGTTATTTGCCGGGCATGTAGGTACTTTAACATCACTAGGTTGTTTTTCCGTATCTAGTATAAACGTTACTGAACCATGCATATCGTTAGACTTTCGAGGGTTCGCTATCGTTGTGTCCACTCTCGATACATTTTTTAAGCAAGTTTCTACTTGATATGACTCATCAATTGGTGATTCTTGCGCTGGCAGATGCACCAGTCCTATCGGTCCACTGTCAAAGTTGTTAACAGTACATAAGTTTGAACTACCTCTTATTTTATTCACATTAGACATATCAAAATTATTAACTATTGAAGCCATTTTAAGGTTATTTAGCTCATTTTTAATAGAATTGAGCTCTTCCGTTGTAACGTAGGTTTCCTTCACAGTTGCAACGTCCTTCTGTAAGATCATTATTTCCTTTAATATTCTACTGCAATCTAGGTGGTCCCATAAAATTGGTGGCAAAACACTAAAATTTCTAGCGCAAAATTGTGGCAACTCTAACGGATCCGTCTCTTTAAGAATCCTGATAATATTTTCTAAGTCTTTCTGTGCCTTTCCGTCTTTTTTTTCTTAGAATTTTACGCTTCGAAGACGGCACACACTCGAACAACAAGTTTTTCGCCTCGGTAATTTGTTCCGTTGTAAAAGAACTCGAACAAATACGTATCATGCTAATTTCATCCATGACTTTTATCTTGTTTTGAATAAAAGTCAAAACTTCACTAATTACTACATTGCAACTCGTACACTTAGCGCATGAAGCCATTATTAATTAATTCACAAATACAGCACTGCAATCCAAGGACGCGTGTGCCTGCAAGGTCGCGCGTACGACGACTGATTTAAATAGGAACGTATCATACTTAGTTCAACCCCATCAAATCCGTAGTATTTAAGTTTCGAAATCAGCACGTCATGACGCAGACAATCAAATGCTTTTGACAGGTCACAGTATATGCTTGCACATTTCTGTGACCTTTCCAAGGAGTCAAGAATATAGTATACTACTTTACTTATGGCCATTTCGGTCGATTGTCCTTTACGAAATCCGAATTGAGAGGTGGCAAAAAGACTATATCTTTCAAAATAATAAACAATTCTTGTCTTTAAAACAATTTCAAGAATTTTTGAAATAATTGGCAAGATGCAAATAGGGTGATAATTTTCTATTGATGAGTGATTTCCTTTTTAATGTAAAGGTATATTACGACCAGTTTTCAGACAATCTGGAAATATTCCTTTAACTAAACAATAATTAATAACAATATACAAATAATTCAATAGATATTATTTTTTTATAATTAAACCTTTTAATGTCCTTGAATTCATATCATAAATATCACAGGAAGTTTTAGGTTTCATGTTTTGAACAAACGTCTTTAATTCTTTGTGAGTCACTGCATCAAATTTAATTAATGTTGGTGGTTTTACCTTAGAATCTAGGTATTTCAAGCATTTTTCTGTTCAAATTCATTTTTGTGTGTCAATTTGTAGGCAATATTTTTGAAATAAGAATTGAATGAATCAGCAATGGTTTTACAGTCAATTATTTTTTTACCATACTCGTATGTAATTGCCAGTATGGGTTTTTTGCTTTCCTGAATTTTACCTCAATTTACCTCATTTTCGATTTTCCAGGTTTCTTTAATCTTATTCTGTGATTTTTTAATTCTTTGAATGTACTTCATTTTCTTGACAGTTAAAAATATTTTTCTCAACTTTTTTGTATTAGATTTGATTTTGCATTTTCTTTGATCGGTAGGTTCAATTTCTTGTAAGAGTTCTATTTGTTCTAAGGCTTTTTTTAGAAATTTCTATACCATGAGAAGACATTTTTTTTCTATATTTGTATATCATATGCCTTTTTTTCGGAAAAATTATATTGTAATAATATGTCACTGCATCTTGCAAAATATTCATTTTTGTATTTGAATCTTTACACTTAATTATTTGAGTCTCTCAATTTACAAGATCTTTTTATAATAGAAAATGAAAATAACTACAGTTGTTAGGCGACACAACTCTCTTATAATACACTCGAGAGCAATGAATCCGGGTCACTTAAAGAATGTTAAAAATCTCGGAAACTAAAAATGATAGGTTAATGCAATAAATTGTATTTAATAGACAATGTAATACTCCTTAAATGAAAGTAAAAAAAATATGAGTCACAATACATTTTATTAACACAAAATTACATAAAGAAAAAACTGCTGATCTCTCCTTAAAACAAAAATAGGAAACATGAAATTTTTGAACTTTATTACGATTTTCTTGAATTTTAATACTTCGTATTGCCTCCTCGTGCTTCCATTACTGCGTTTACGCGGTTTGGCATGCTGTACACCAAGTTCCTTATACGATTTTGGGGAATATTCTCCCATTCCTCTGTGAGAGCAATTTTGAGCTCACGAAGCGTGATTGGGGGAGGGTTTCGTTGTTTTACGCATCTGCCTAGCTCGTCCCAAGCATGCTCGATCGGGTTGATATCCGGGCTGCGCGCTGGCCACTCCATACGAGTAATGTTCATCTCTTGAAGGTAGTCATTCACAATCCTACCTGTATGAGGTCGGGCATTGTCATGCATAAATATAGCATCCTCACCTAAATTGACCATAAATGGACCAACGTGATCATTGAGGATTTCTTCCACATATCTTTCGCTAGTCAAAGAGCCGTTTTCTATGATCACCAGCTCTGTGCGACTTTCAGAAGAAATTCCGGCCCACACAAGTACAGACCCACCACCGTAGGCTACTTTTTCTTCGATGCATGCTTGCTTGAATCTTTCCCCTGGTCTTCGATACACTCTGTGTCTTCCATCGTGCTTGTAGAGCATAAATTTTGATTCGTCGGAGAACATAACTTTTGACCAATCTTCAATACTCCAATTTACATGGCTCTGGGCATATCTTAGTCTTGAAATACGATGCCCACGCTCCAGTTTAGGGCCGTTTGCAGGCCTAAGGCGTTTTAAGTTAGATTCAGCAAGCCGACGTCTTACTGTCCATGCACTTGGGTTACTTCCTCCGAGGCGTCGAAACTGATTTGTGAGTTCAGTTCCTGTGAGAAAGCGATTTCGAAGCATGGTGTTCACCAAGTATCGGTCTTCTCGTGCTGTGGTACACCTGGTTCTGCCCGTTCCTGGTCTGCGTAAGTTAGAATCAGTTTCTTCGTAACGTCGGAGAACTCTTTGTACTGTTGACAGCGACACACCGACAGTCCTGGCTGTATCGCGCTGACTCCGGCCGGTTTCCAGCATTGTAAGTATTCTGGTGCATTCTTCAGGCGTAAGCGACATAATTTCAGCTTGAATAATGAATATAGAGCACTATCAACATGGTTTATGTGCATTTCCGCGCGGCGATGTCGCGTATGCTTTTTGAAACATAATACTTTAATGCACGACTCATGCACTTCGGTTACTAAGTCTAATGTGCCGACTAAGAATGTTATTGTGAAACCGACTGAAAATGTACCTAACAACAGCACACACGTGTCACAGAGTGGAAAAACAGAAGTGTTATTAGCAACAGCAATGATAAAGATTACTGCAGCAGATGGTACATGTAAAACATTTAGAGCGTTGATCGATTTAGGAAGCCAAATATCACTCATTTC
The DNA here is from genome assembly GCA_917880725.1 of Selenia dentaria. Classification (NCBI taxonomy): domain Eukaryota; kingdom Metazoa; phylum Arthropoda; class Insecta; order Lepidoptera; family Geometridae; genus Selenia; species Selenia dentaria. Next base: position 13,235,769 of record OU862877.1, on the reverse strand, counting down.
GGAAAATGCAGCTCAGCAATTAGGAGTGAAGCGCAAATATTGCAAGGGTGTTGTTTATGGTCTAGGAGAAAGAGAAAACAATTGTAAGGGCATGATCAACTTAACATGTATGTCCTTATATAATGATTTTCGAATGAACATAGACGCGTATATAATGAAGCAGTTAGTAAAGAACTTACCTAGCAGTTCATTTGAAAATCCGATGTGGGAGCATCTGCATAATATAGAGTTGGCGGACCCTGAATTTTATGTCAGTAGACCAATTGACTTATTACTGGGGTCTGATGTGTATGCTGCAATAAAAATGTCAGGAATGTGCAGAGGCGAAGATAATTCTCAACCACTAGCAGAGCAAACGCAGTTTGGGTGGATTCTGTTTGGGAAAATGGAAACGTATCAATGCAACGTGGTTTTGAATGATATAGAAAAGATACAAAAGTACTGGGAAATTGAGGATATTACTGATCAATGTACCGTATCAGCCGAAGAACAAATATGTATAGATCAGTATGAAGCAACTACTAAGAGACAAGCGGATGGCAAATACGTGGTAAGATTACCGTTAAAGCCTGATATTGACGAAAAATTGGGAGCATCAAAAAATAAAGCCGTAGCACAATTCATAAATTTGGAGAAGAAACTTGAGAGGCAGAGTCAATTAGCAGAAAAATATAGATCATTTATGAATGAGTACCTAGCCTTAGATCACATGAAGCAATCACAGAAAAATAGCAAGGAATCTCTGGCATGTTACCTACCTCATCACGCAGTACAACGTGATGACTCTGCCACCTCAAAGTTAAGGGTCGTATTTAATGGTTCGGCTCGAACCGAAAGTGGCTACAGCCTTAATGATCTTATGTATAAAGGGCCAAATTTACAGCAAGATCTACAAGCTTTAATCATAAAATGGCGCTTTTATCGTTACGCTTACACCTCAGATATTGAAAAAATGTACAGACAGATACTAGTGCATGAAGCAGATCAGAAGTTGCAACAAATAGTATGGCGAGAGTCACCTGAACAACTCCTAAAATGTTTTCAGTTAGCCACAGTTACTTATGGAACTAAAAGCGTCATTAGCGCTAGGAACGGGGCTCCTAGCGCTAATGACTCTGAAACGTCTAGCAGTTGATGAACAAAGCAACTTTCCCGAAGCATCCAAGGTCTTAAATGAGACGTTTTATATGGACGATCATTTGCATGGAAGCCACTCTATAGAGGACGGAATGCAGGCAATAGCAGACATTAGCAATTTACTACTGTCAGGAGGATTCAATTTGAGAAAATGGACCTCAAATGAACCAAAACTCCTTCAAAACGTTCAAAATAACGAAAGCAAAGAGCATTTTGTATTCAACTTTAAATCAGAGACATCATCAAAAACATTAGGTCTGCTATGGAATCCCGTAGAAGATAATTTCAGCTTTCAGTGCAATATGTCTAAATCTGATATCAAACCAACAAAACGTGCAATTTTGTCGGAAATCTCAAAGATATATGATCCTTTAGGATGGTTATCCCCTCTGAGTACCAAACTAAAACTATTGTTTCGGCAAATATGGAACGCTAATATACAATGGGATGAAATAATACCTGAAACTATCAACACGGAATGGAAAGCAATACGAGCCGATATCGAAAACATCACTAGTATAAAAATACCTCGTTGGATTGGATTTAAAGGGTGCGAAAAGATCGAATTACACGGGACGTGCGATTCATCCATTAAATCTTACGCAGCTGTAGTACACGCGAGAATAATGCGTCAAGGTGAAGTATCGGTAGTACTGGTAGCAGCTAAAACCCGACTTGTACCAATAAACAAAACTGTATCGTTACCGAGGTTAGAGTTATGTGGAGCGTTATTGCTGTCTAAATTGATGGAAAAAATTTTACAATGCGCTGGCGAAAACAACGTTGATATATATGGGTGGACGGACTCTAAGGTAGTTTTGAGTTGGTTACAGGGAGATCCGGGACGCTGGAAACCGTTTGTATCTAATAGAGTCCAAAACATAATCAAAATAATAAAACCAAGCAACTGGCATTACGTAAAGTCAGAATCAAATGTTGCCGACTGTGCCAGTCGTGGTATCACTGCATCACAATTAAAGAAACACGAAATGTGGTAGAATGGTCCCGAGTGGATGAAGGCGAAAGAATTACCGCTACCCGAAAAGCAAGTCATCTATAACACAGAAGAAGAAGTGAAGGGAAAACGCGTGCATGCTGTGCAGAAAAGCTGCGAAGAAAACATCATTACGCAATTATTAGAAAATCATAGCTCCTTTAAAAAGGTTGCAAAAATCGTAGCATGGATGTTACGAGCTATAAAAACAATTAAGTTTAAAGATAGCACAATGAAATGTAAACAATGGCCTGGCTATATCACGTTACCGGAACTCAAGGCGGCAAAGTTGATTGTTATAAAACATGTACAGCGTAGTGAATTTAGCATGGATATTGACTATCTGCGAAAATATAACAAGCCAAAGAGCAACAGTTGTTTAATAAAATTGTACCCCTTTTTGGATACAACCGGAGTTTTACGTGTCTCTGGTCGCCTGCAAAACGCAAATATCAGTAAGGACATGAAACATCCTATTATAATACCAAAAGAGCACAGACTAACAAATTTATTGATTGAAGAGGCCCATCAGTTGACCTTACACGGAGGACCTAATTTAACACTAGCTTACCTGAGACAGAAGTATTGGTTAGTTACTGGATTAAGAGCAGTTAAAAAACAACTACGCAAATGTGTGACGTGCAGAAAACTCAACCCTACAAAGCATTACCAACTTATGGGAAACTTACCTGATTCGAGATGTAACTCGACACCCAATTTTTATCGGGTCGGGGTCGATTATACAGGTTATGTTGAGATAAAAACAAAAAATGGCATTATCAAGAGAACGATCGTCAAATTATCAGTTTTGCCTTTAGCGTACACAGACATCGCTGCAAAACAAACAGAAGTAACTGCCGATGCAGACAATACTTCGAAAACCCAAACTAAGGCTAAAACAACTCGTCCAAAATTATTATCACTAGCCCTATCATTTATCATGTTCATGACGCTCATCTGCGGATCTCAAGGCAGCTACAATATAACGCAAATGAGTGCAGATAACGGATTGTACTTCGACAAAATTGGAAACATGCAACTGGTGAGAGATGAATGGAAACTGGTCACCTATTATGACTTGAACCCATTTTGGAAAGGCATAACAACCTTGACTAAAAATCTACAATATTTGGACGACCTCTGCAAAATGATAAAAATAACATCTCATTGTGAAATTATTAACATACAAATGCGTCACGGGTTCTCAGAAATAGAGTACTCGAACCGCATCCTTCTAAGTCAGCATTTAAACGTGCGTACCCGACGAAAGCGCTCATTGATAAACGGTATTGGTTACGCGATGAACAGTCTCTTTGGTGTTTTAGACGAGAGATTTGCAGAACAATATCAAAAGGGCATAACACACATACGACACAACGAAAAACATTTAGCTTTATTGTGGAGAAACCAAACATCAATCCTTGAAGCCCAAAATAATTTACTAAGCAGAATACAAGACGTAATACAAAAACAAAATAAAGCTGTCAATGCGCATTTGAGCAACCTCGATAAGACTACCAACATTTTAAAAGCAGAAATGCGATCGATAGAGTTGGAGAATGAGTTTACACTATCTTCTCTGATTTGCAACAATTTGTTAACAAGTCTAAGGAGTGTGCAGGACACCCTTATAGATATGATCACCGACATTCATCACGGAAAATTTAATGTTCATTTATTATCACCTAATCAACTCATGAATGAACTAAATATTATTTCAGGACTATTACCCAAAGAATTATTATTGCCGATTGAAAATATACAATTTAATATGCCTTTAATATATCGAGTATTAAACGTGAAAAGCCGAATGACATCCGAATATTTAATCTTTGAAATCAAGATACCTCTTATCAGTAGAGATGTATACGAATTATACAATCTCATAGCAGTTCCACATCAAATAAGAAATTCAACAATCAGCATAACTCCTATATCTGATTATGTATCGATTAACTTGCATAAAGATACCTTTATTCCAATGGATAAAGCCGAAATACAGCAATGTACCGAATTAAATGCACATAACTATCTGTGTCATATACATACTACTACATACAGCTTGCAAAATAATCAAAGCCTGTGTATCATTGACCCATTAACTGAAAAATGCAAAGTAAGCACTGATACGTGTCGTAACAAGTGGATGCCATTGAATAAGGTCAACACCTACATCTATTATTGCTGCCGCATTTGTGTCCTACGGTTTATGTGCAAGGATCGGGTTTCTGTCGAACAGCTGAGTGCAGTGGGAATCGTCGATCTAGGTTACAAATGTGTTGTCAAGGGAAACAAATACACAAGTTATGCACGGAATGAACCTTCAAATATAGTCAAAGTAAACCAAAACAGCTATGCCCCACAGATAGCACCAATAAACAATATAATTAACATACCCCTGGTCCACTACAACGTTAATGAAACAGAGGTCCCATTGTTCAACGAAACGTTAAACAAAATACGTAGTCAGATAAACGAATTAAAGGCAGCTCAGGTTCCCGAGGAGGAGGACTCTTTCATGTCCAGTCATGACATCCATCAGTACAGTATTTCGTACCTACTGGTGGCGGTCGCATCATCAACGGCAGGAGTGTTCCTGTGGCGGAGGTGGCGGTGCCGGCGGGGGCGTCTGGCGGCCGCGGCGAGGGCGTCCCGCGGAGCCGAGGTGGCTCGCGAGCCCTCGCCCATCACGGCCCGTACTAGTGCTAGTGTTCAGTGTATCAGTGCCAGTGTTTTAGCCCCGTCTCACTCTCGTAAAGTCAATAAAGCATCCTCCCCCATACCAATGAAAGTGTTAAAAATAAAAGACTTGGAATAACCATCATAATTTAAGAATATTAGTATGATAAGAGTATTTTATAACATTCTCTAATTAATTGATTGACCTTTTTAATTATATTAATACTTTTTTTACCTTAGCATATCATTTATATTGTATCAGCAGTTTAGTGTACGGTCTAGGCATAAATTGTTTTCATCGATTCAGTAATTATATTTTGTATTTTTTCTTTCTCTTGCCCGAGAAGATGTTCGGGCCACCGAACACAGAATAGGAATTAGTTTATATTAAGTCACGATTTACGTGAAATTGAGTTAGTTCGCAATACTCCGCGGCTGCTTCGTGTCGCGCGCGGCTCACTAGCATTACTTCAGCATTTAACATAATACAATAAAGTAACAGTAAATATAAAACATCTTTTATTTGTACACCTCGTACACCACATAAATGACAGATTACAAACAAAAGCAAAACCAAATGCTGTAATTTCGTAGTTCCATCTTCGAAAGTGGCCCTTTTTCAAATTTGATTTTTTTATGATATAACTTTACAATAACTAAGAAGTTTTAATACCTTCATTTAAGGAGTATTACATTGTCTATTAAATACAATTTATTGCATTAACCTAGCATTTTTAGTTTCCGAGATTTTTAGGATTCTTTAAGTGACCCGGATTTATTGCTCTCGAGTGTAGTAGGATTTCGTTTCAGCTATGAAACTAACATTTTCATAGAAATATAGTTTAATAACTTTGTGATCTGAGAATTTTCGATTTAGTACATGGCCTTCATAATTGTTAAAGTTTACTACAAAGTTGTCAATACATGTTGCGGTTGTGCCCTGCACTCTAGTTGGTTGATCAAGTACCCATTTACAATTGTAATTATTGAGTATGGATCGAAATTTTAACAAGTCTTTATTTGGTTTATAAACATTTAAATTAAAGTCACCAGCAATCACAATTTGTTTACCTTTTTGACAAAGTTTGCGTAGTTATTTTGTTAGTATAACAAAAAATAGATAAATGTCTTTATCCCTTCTATAAATTGAAATTATTACAACTTTGTTACACCTTAACTCGATGGCCGTCAACTCAAAATGCATTTCAAAAGATAACTTATTTATGTCATTTCTAATCTTAAAATCTAAATTATTTCGAACAAAAATGGCTGTCCCTCCATGTTCAAATAATTTCCTATTAAAATAAGATAATAATTCAAAATGTTCCATATTCATTGATTGCACTTGGTGACCTTTTCCCCACTTCTCCGATAAACATAATACGTCACACATACAGTCATTAAGTAAATTTTCAATTTCATCATATTTGTTATGGATACTTTGCACATTAGAGTGTAATATTATCCATTCTCTTCGTGTTGTTCGTGTCATCTTGATCTTTTTTGAAAATTCGTATCAGGCTGAGATGATTCTTGATTGCCATGACATTTGATAAACTGAAGAGAAGATGAACCTTGAAATTGTTGCTTAGTAGCTGCTTCTATTGCCTGGGTCATGAGTTGTTTAATATCATAAAAGTTTCTGGCCCTGCCGTTGCAATGAATGTTAGGATCTACATATTTTACGTTTTTCATTGTGTTTGCCATATGCACTATGGTTCCATTAATATGATATATTTCGTTGTCGTGAGTACTGTTATAGTGGATGTCGCTTATAATTACATTAAAACATATGTTTGTATTATTTATAATTTCATTTAATAGCTTGATATAAGACCTTTTTGTGTTATATTTGTAAGATTCGTCGTATTTGCTAAGAAATATAGCTCCGGTATCGTATTTGGTTAGTGTCTTAGTTTTTTTCTTGAAATGTATCAAATATATTCTCAAAGTTCGGCTTACAATAATTAATAATTTTTGTATTTTTGTCAATTTTATTTAAAATTTTAATGGCCAGTCCCTGTCCTAGGCGGTCAGAGAATATAACCACTCAACCTTTATAACGCCCTTCACACCCTGGTATGCTACCACGTCTAGTACATCCGGGTGGCGATTGGGGTCTGTTGGTATGTGCGTGGGTTCGTCAGGCCCCACCACTTCGAAGTCTAGGTCTTCTGCAGCTCTATACAGCCCTTTACCCGCTTCGTTTATTAAACCAGACCCCCAATCTGTATGCTTCGCGTTCATATCACCAATGAGAACGGTCGGGATAAGGCCATTAAATATCCCGCTGTAATCTGACGCTAGTAAGTGAGGCGACGGTGGTCGATATGCGCCGTAGATATTGATTTCGCCTTGAATGGTTTTAATTATAATCCCGTTCGCTATAAGCTCTTGTAGTTGAGGATGCGCCAATTCATCGTGGACCATATCTCTCCTGACCAGTGCAGCTGTGCCCCTGTACGCCTGGCCTCTAGGTAAGATGCAGTCTCTTCTGTAGACGAAGTAAAAAGCGATCTTAAGGTCCTCTTTCAGTATTCACTTCGTCTCGCCCAGGAGGATAATGTGGATATCCTGCGACTGAGCGAGAGCACGTAGTTCCCTGGTTTTCCCCGATATCTCTCCCGGGTATAGTCCCGGTATAGAATGCGAAGGTTAACATCCATACTGAAACCGGGACAGGAATGATAGGCGTCTCCTAGCCGCTTCTTGTAGTTCTCCTCTTGCGGCCATGGAGACGAGCAGTTCCGTCAGGACCCCCAATATTAGAAACAAGGGGTTCCCGCTGCTGCCCGCTGGTAGGTATGCTTGGGGAGGAGGCATCTGTCCTTCTTGGTTATAGAAGCGGGGTTGATAGTTCCCAACTCTTTGATGTTGGTATTGGTGGGCTCTGGGATCTTGCCTTTGCTCCTGTTGATGTTGCTGTTGTTGGTAAAATTGCTGATGGTATTGGTGTTGGGCAGCTTGCCTCGCTTGCTCATCGGTCTGTTGTTGTGTCGTTTCTACAGGCATTCTGCCTGCCCTTAACGGTTCAGGGTGCACCGGGGCAGTAGTGCCTGTAGGTGCACCACTTCGTTCCACCTAGATGGGTCTGAACGCGGGCATGGGGCGCCTGCAATCTGCGTCTGTCTGGTGTGGCGGTGCTGCTGATGTAGTGGTTGGCAAGGGCGTGGATGCTGCAGTTGGGGGGCATTCAGTCCTCTTAGTCGACTGGGTTCGGGCGCACGGTTTTCTGCGTCTTCTTCTCCTCTTTTGCGGTAGTGATTAGCCTCTGTTAGTGGGTACATTTGCTTCTGGGGCCAGTGTCGTAGGTTGTAACGGTGGGGGCGGCCACAACACACTTTGTGGCATGCGGAAGTGTGGCTCGATTTCCGGTGCGGGTGGGGCACACTCTTAGCGGGATCTAGTCTGGGTCCCCAACCAGACTAACGGCCTTTGTTGTTACTGTTGAAATTGTTGTTGCTGTTGTTGTCGTTATTGCTGGTTTTCATACTGTGGGCGAGGCCTTGTTTGGCGGCCTTTGCCTGGCCTGTAGAGCTTGTTGGCCAAAGTTTGTATGTATCTGGTTGTGTGGGCCAGCTCTTGGGAAGGGTGTACCCTAATTCCCCTTCTCCTTGCCTCCCTCAGGTAGTGGGGGCACTTTCTACTGCTGGCCACATGCTTCCCTTTACAATTTGCGCATTTCGGTGGGGCATTAGAGTCTTTATTGCAGTCTGCTGCGAAGTGCTCTTCTGCACACTTAGCGCAGCGAGGTGGGCGATGGCAGCCTCCAGATGCGTGACCAAACATCTGGCATCGGTGGCACTGAGGTACCGTGCCGGCTCTTGGTGCCCATCCCTCTATGCGCACATTTGGAATGTTGAGGAGCTCGTTAATGGAATAGAGCTCCTTTTTCTCTACATCGTTCAGTATGTCTGGAAGGACATAGTAGGTCGGCCCACCTTTACTACCCCTTCTTGGAAAAATTTATTTAATATACTTGGACTTAAAGCCCTTTGATTCAAGCTCCAGTTTTATGTCGGCTGGATTGATGCCGTATGTCAGCCCTTTTACTGCTACCTTCAGCGGCGGCTCTTCAGCTAGGGCATACCAGTGCCATGACACTCTGCGGTCCTTCTCCGCGGCTTCGGTTAGGGCACGTTGGACTGCTCTAAATTCGTCCACCGATCTGCATGCCGTTGCCAATGGGTTTAACGCTTAGTGCATGTCCAAGCTTGTTCTTAAGCTGGGCGAATATTGAAGCCCAGTCCGGCAGCGGCTCAACCATGATGGGTGGAAAGCTTTTCTGGGCTGGTGTTGTTGTCGAAGGTTGGCCGGCTGTCGTAGCGGCTTGGCTAGGTGCCGCAAATTGACTCGCCTGGGCAGGAGTGTTGGTCCTTGTGGTTGGTGGTGACGCTAGCGTAGCTGTGTAAGAGCATGCTGCTTCTGGTTTTGGTGATGAAGGTGACGGCATAGGAGCCGCGTCCATAGGCACCGACTCTAACGTCGCGTATAAAGTCGAGTTAGTGTTGTGCTGACAGTTCTTGCTTGCCGTGTCAGAATCTGAGTCGGCAGTGATGTTTGCTGGCTTATCATCAGATGATGATTGCGCAGCTTTGGCGTTGCGGCTGAGCTCGAAGAAGTACTTCGGCTACTTCTTTGTATTCCCCTCGCAAGGCCAGAAGTGGACGGCTGCGGTTCTGTTATTGACTTTTCGGGAGTGACGGACACCTTCTGCCTCAACCTCGTCTCGTCCCCCCTTAGGTCCTCATCAGAGGAGTTGCGCCTCTTCTTTTGGGCACTATTTTTTATTATATAGTGTGCGAGGGAGACGGCATATGCGGGAAAGGGATAGGATATACATACATTTTATTTGCGTAGGTAGATTACGCCAGTCGATACAATAAATGCCTACAGCTATACATTAGTATCTTAGGTTAATTGAAACAATATACAGTTTATAATACATTTAACACTTTAAACGGTGGCTAGTTACTCGTAGAGTAAGATTTTACAAAGGTTAAAAACAAACTAGTACAGTTCTGAATCCCTCTCTGAAACTAGCTGAGCTATACGATTTTATTTGAGATCTTTATTTCTATTGTATTTCACAATTTAAACTATACGTTTATTAATGCGAAGACTGCGATGTAACAGTTGAAATCGTCGACAGTCTCCTCCTCGTGCGAAGATGAGTACCTCGAGCACCTTATTAGTTTATAAAGACGATTTAGGTAATTTTAATAATGCGCGACGCCTGATTTCTCCAGCAATGGTTCTTACTATCACAACGCGCACTTTGCCTTTGGGGCCCGGGAAAGTTTTCAGTATTTCCCCTCGAGGCCAGGTCCCTCTAGGTAGTGAGGAATCTATGATTAGCATCAGTATCACCGATTTTTAATGTGCTCTCAAATTGCATGTGATCGTTTGGTCTCGGTGCTATAGTAGGAAGATAATCTTTGAGCCAGCGGTTCCAGAACATTACGGCGAGTCGTTGTACCGTAAACGACCCGGGTAGTATCGTCGAATTTTCCTATATGTTGTTACCACACGACCTGCCTATTAAAAATGGTTAGGCGTCAGGCTTTCTTCGTCGTCTGGATCCAGTGATACCTCTGTTAGCAGACGTGAGTTAATTAAATGTTCCGCCTCGAGTAGTAAGGTATGTAAGATTTCTTCACGCGGCTGTCGGCTGTTTAAAGTGGATGAGGGGCTTGCTTTGTAGATCCTACCAGTTGTTTCCAGCTGCCACCGGCGCTAGGATTTCCTGCTGCTATTCGTTTCCAGGTTATGCCTCTAGGCTCGACGTCATTTGACCAGTTTTGAAATTCCGCTTTCAGCGCTTTTTCAGCGCCTACAAAGTTCGTGCCGTTGTCGCTATATATCGACAACGATCGACACGGTTGGGGTTCCTCGTCGCGCTATCATTCTTCTTAGCGGCAAGATCATGCTATCAGTGGTCAGTGATGGTACCAATTCTAAATGTACTGCGCGTGTCGTTAAACAGGTGTACAGCGCTACTCATCGCTTTTTCTTGTTTTCTGCTCACTGTGATAATTAGGGGACCCATGTAGTCACAATCGACGCATGTAAACGGTGGTTGATACTGTTGCAGGCGTTCCGATGGTAGGTCTCCGACCGGGATCGATATCGGTTTGGCTTTGCGAATTTTACACATTCACGTGCGATCGAAGTGGGAAGTAGGTAGGGGAAGTGGTAAGCGTGGCGTCGCTGATAAGAAAAACAGCAGGCGCAGCAGGTGCGTGATGTAGGTGACACCTATGATGGAAGTACCGATAAGGTGCGACCATCAACTCCGCCATTGACGCCGTCACCGCAACCGATGTCGTCAATACCGTCGCGGCCGACGCCTGGGTCACCGCCACCATCGCCCGCAGTTCCAGAGTTACATACACCGTCGTCGACGACGATTGCTGCGCAGCGCAGCCGACGCACCGCCGCGTAGTCAGTTATAAAGATAGCTAGCCTAGCTTAAGAAAAAGTGTAAAATGGGGAGGAATGTTGTATACGGGCTGCGTCCCGCAGCAGTACCTACTAATATTGTCATTTACGCATTAAACGTCAGTGCGCAAAGAGCCGTGATTTAGTTAACACGCATTACCCTCTAACGATATACCTAACACTAAGTAATGTACTTACAATTTCCCAACAGGTTAAAAATCCCAAAGATTTCGAAGTTTCACTTAAGGCGGCATTCATGGCTTTCTTTCCTTCTTCAGATATAGCTGTAGTGATGGCAACTTTACTTTTTGGTCTGTAATTTTAACAATTTTAACCATAATTACTTCTTAGGGTTTTGCAAATATTAAACATAAAGTGAATTAAGTTTAATGGATTAACTTGCGCATACTGGCAAGTTGTCATCTGCCACCCATAAAATGTAATAGTAGTAGTACCTAAGTAGAAACATTGTAAAAATCTTATATAAAAAGAATAGAATTTTCTTGCCGCTTCTTCTCGGTAGACTCTATATATTTTGAGGTGCAGCGGTTGAGTGTTTAAAGTACGTTAAAATTAAAAATTGACGTTCACAAGTGCGTCTTTGATGCCAAAATTGAATAAATGATTTTGACTTTAACATAATTTTAAATTATTTCAATCTCAACGTTTTGAACACATTTCGGTAGTCATGGTCATGGGTAGTCTGTTATTATAGAGAGCCTGGTTAGATATATTATTATTTAAGATAACAAACTATTATGTATTATTTTAATGGCCAAAACCTGCACTAGGCACAAATAATGAATATTTTATAATTTATACAAAATTATTACTAAAACAATTACCTGAACAACCCAAAATATAAGATCGCTATATAAAGGTAGACGAAAGTTTCTAAGAAAATCATATTTGGTACTCGAAATGCGCTGAACTTCGAAAATGTTACGTAATCTTCATAGTAAGGGTACAATCTGAAATGCAATTTTTTAGATTTAACTGTACAGGTCTCTTAAACAAGCCATCATAATCATCATTATCACCTCAGCCGTAGGACGTCCAATGCTAAACATATAAATAATTAATAAAAAAATAAAAAAATTGCCACTAAAGAAAAACATTTCACACTATCAAATTAACTTATAAGTTATGATGAATATATAAACTAAATTTAACATACTTACTAATATTATTTAAATAATTAATATCTAAGGGCAATAGGGGTAATTTCAGCATTATGTTATGTTCACACTGTGATGTGAGCATAACGCTGTTTTTCAGTCATATGCCTTCCCTATAATTTTCCAAAAGGACCGGTTGGAAGCGGCCTATTTCCAACGTCGTCCTGCGACCTTTATCAGGTCGTCTACCTACGCTGCGCTTGCCGGTTCGTGGTCTCCATTGCAGAACCTTCCGGCCCATCGGCCATCTGTTCTGCGTGCTATGTCTGCCCACTGCCACTTTAACTGGTTAATCTTCTAGGCTATGTCGGTGACTTTCGTTCTTCTTGTCTTCTGAGGATCTCCTCATTCCTGATTCGATCACGTAGAGACATCCCGAGCATAGCCCTCTGCATAGCTTGTTGTGCGACTTTGGGGGCATGCATGTACAACGGGAAAAGGTTGAGAATTCTTCAAATTAACAACTTTCCGAGACAATTACTCTCACATGTCTTTCTGAAATTGAAACCTATAAGTATCTTGGTATGTCACAGTCATTGGGTATCATAGATAGGGACATTAAGCAGACAGTGTAGGAGCATTTCTTCTACCGCTTAATAAAAGTTCTTAACAGTCTTTTGTCGGGCGGCAACAAGACGCGCGCCTTCAATGGTTGGGTGATGCCCTTACTCATATACTCCTTTGGCATACTAAGATGGACTCAGACTGAACTTGACGCCCTGGATAGGCGGGTCCGTCAATTGCTTATAACACATCGCATGCTACATCCACGCTCGTCTGTTATGAGGCTAGACATCCCACGGAAAGGGGGGGTCGTGGCTTCCTAAATGCCAAGAACCTCCACAACTGTGAGGTGTCCAGTCTCCGGGAGTATTTCCGTAACACCGAGTGTGGGATACATCGCGATGTCATAGCAGTTGATAGGAGCCTCACACCTCTCTCCTTGGCAAACGAGAACTGGCGTAAACCAGTGGTGCTAATCGAATAATACATTAAAAAAATAAAAAGCATCGAAGACCGTAGAATTGTATGGAAGGGCAAAGAGCTACACGGACGGTTCTACAAGGCCCTAACAAGGCCTGACGTGAACCTGCTCGCGTCAGTGAACTGGTTGCGTTTCGGTGATCTCTTTGGTGAAACTGAGGGTTTTGTTTGTGCTATTGCTGACAAAGTTATCAAGACGAATAACTACCGGAAATATATTCTGAAAGACGGTACGGTCGACATTTGTCGAGCATGCCGCCGTCCCGGAGAGTCACTCAGACATATTATTTCCGGTTGTTCTCATCTTGTTAATGGAGAGTACTTGCACAGACATAACCAAGTAGCCAGGATTATTCACCAGCAACTTGCCCTTCAATATGACCTTATTGAGTCTGAGGTGCCGTACTATAAGTACGCACCTACGCCTGTTCTTGAAAACGGTCGTGCTACACTCTATTGGGATCGATCTATAATCACGGACTATTGTTGCCAATAAGCCTGACATCGTGGTGATCGATCGATCTCAGCGCCGGGTAATGCTTGTAGATGTCTCCATTCCTCATGATAAGAATCTCGTGAAGGCCGAGAAGGACAAGCTCAGGAAGAAATTTGACTTAGCTCACGAGGTGACAGCTATGTGGGATGTTGACGGGACGATCATTGTTCCGATAGTGGTTTCAGCAAACGGCCTTATAGCAAAAAGCCTCGACCAACATCTTAAGAGGCTCTCTCAAGACGGTTGGATCAAGGGCCAGATACAAAAGGCAGTACTCCTTGATACGGCACGTATTGTCAGGAGGTTCCTCAGTCTGCAGCCCGAACCACCGGTAGTTTGGGCCATGCCCCACTGCCGATGGCAATCTAGGATTAGGTTTTTTTACAATGTTTTTTATTAATTAATTTTTATTGTATATAGAAATATTGTAAAAAATGTAATTTTAAGAAAAGCAAATAAATAATTTGAATAATAATATATTATATATATATATATAATAATAATATATAATATAACATATTTGTAATAATTATAAGTACCATGTTACCCTTCATCCAACATTTTTTCTGTTTTTTATACTACTTTGTATTTGCTATACCAAACAGGCCTCTAAGTGTTGGCTACAGCCTCACTTATGCCTTTGTAAAGGGCCGGATTAATTCCGTGAATTTGTTTTAATAAAATGAATAGTAATAATAATATATATTAATAATAATATTAAACAAAAAAAAATCGCTGACAACATAGACGTCTTGTGATTTTCTATATTTTATAAATACAGTTTTTTCTCAATTTTAACTATTTTGTACACTTTTATCTCTGGATTTTACAAAAAGACCGCCTCGGATTACAATAACCATAAAAAAATCATCAGAAATAGACAAAAATCTATGAACAACAGAATGCATTATTTCCAACCAAATGACAAAGTCAAAAATAGCTCAAGCAATATTTACATATAATAATTAATGATTACAAGAAGTAAAGCTGGGACAAATTGCGCACGACCACCATCACTGCTTGTCCCGTCAACACCGTGCTTGCCGTCAGATGAGGAGTATGGAACTCCCCGTGGGCACGAGTGCATCGAGCGACGAGGGCGGACCTCAGTCACCATCGCCGCCACCACCAACTGCGCGACGAGGGCGACCACCACTGCCGGCACGCTTGGGGCCTGCGGGACAACCTGTTCTGTGCCCGGCCCCCGCTACCGGTGGTATAGTGCGCCGCATGCGATGGACGTCAATAAATGAGAACTGCATGCGCGCCTACTATGGGGATACAGATGGGGGAAGAAACCTGACTGCGTATCGTGATCGTATGCTGTCTCTGTTTCAGACCCTTGGCTGTATCTGCATAATGACTATCGGATCAGGTACGGGCTATTCATCGGTGTAAACTGTTGGACCAGCCTGTGCTTGATCGGCTATGCCTGGAGACGCTACCTATTCATGCAAGTTCATCCTCGATACGGGACCCGTCTGTCACGGTGTCGATATCGGTTCCGGTATCGACGACTATACGAGCGGATACTGTAGTCGGCGAGGAAGATTGCCTGAATATGACTGTAAGTACCCAGGCGAATGAGCAACTGAGAAGGGCTTTGGATGACGCGATTTTTAGATATAGATTCACACTTAGCTCTAGGCCGCGCCTGCTTCGTCTACCTATCTACGAATAGACGTAACCTAGCGTTAATGCCTTAAATGCTTTGCTAGCGCCGTATTTACGCGATAACAAAGATTTAACTGATACTCACTCGATTCTGTATAGTGGGGCAATTGCAGCATGTCGCATTGCTTCGTGTCAAATTTCCGGACACTGACCGAACACCGCGAACTGCTTCAAGTGTTCCTGCGTGGCAAATACGGATCGAGAGACGTATCACTACATTTAGGACTCTCATTGCAAAGCTAATCTGCTTCAGCAGGGGCAACCATCGCTCTCGAATCATGCGCTTCGTGAACCAAGCTTTTGCGCGGACTAGTATTAGAGCCCAGGATATATGTCTTGTGACACGGAGCGCATAGATTTTTTGAAACAGAAAATCTATGCGTGGGCAAACCGCATTCGCCGCTACAGAGAACGTGTGGATAGATACCTACAAAATCGCCTTTTCCAAAAGCGACCAAAGAAAGGTATACAGAAAATGGGAAAGAAAAGATCAATGTATGAGTGATGTACGGCTTCCGTAAGCTGACACCATGACAAACTTCTGGCGTGGCATCTGGTCACTACCCCTTGAACACACGGAGGACGTTTGGATGACTGTTGTCGAACGCTCATGTGAATCCATCGAACCCATGGAGGCTGTGAACATCAGCCTCGTAAGTTGTGCTATTTGTAAGGCCGCGAACTCGAAAAGCCCTGGACCAGGCGGATTGCATAACTTTTGGATAAAATGGATTCAAACTTTAAGATAGAATGGACTTGGCAATACAGCACCAAGAAGCTCTTCAACATGGTTCTCTTCCCAGTTTCTTTACAACTGGTGTCACCTTTCTGCTCTATAAGTCCGGTAGTACCGCGGAAGCGAAGAACTACAGACCCATCAAGTGCTTGCCTGCACTATACAAGCTCTTTTAATCTATTCTGCGAACAAAAATTAATTCGCACATTGTTGCGAACAACATTTTGGCTCCTGCTCAGAATGGATGTCGGGTTGGGTCCCGTGGTACTAAAGAGCTCCTTCTCACTGACATGACCATTTGTCAACAAGTCCGGCGAAACAGGGGGTTCTATCCACTGCCTGGATTGACTATAAGAAGGCCGATGATTCAGTGTCTCATTCATGGCTAGAGAGGGTATTAGAGTTGTATAAAATCAATGCAACTCTGAGATCATTCTTAAGCACATGCATGAGACATTCCTTTGTCAACCGGGAGGTTGAGGGAGCGTCCCTAGTTCACAGGACTACATAAGGATTGAACGAGGCATATTCCAGGGCAACAGTCTCAGTCCATTATGGTTTTGCTTAGCGTTGAATCCTCTCAGCACTTTGTTGATGGATTCAAAATTAGGCCACCGACTTCGTAAAGATGGTGAGACAATTTCTCATCTGCTGTATGGGGATAATCTCAAGCTATTTGCATCGAAGCACGAAGACCTGATGAACTTTCTGAAAATTACTGAAACTTTCAGTAGTGCCATCAGCATGGAGTTCGGGGTACATAAGTGTGCGGTCATGCATGTACAACGACGGGGGAAGGTTGTAAATTCTTTAAATTTACAACTTTCCGAGACAATTACTCTTAAATGTCTTTCTGAAGTTGAAACCTATAAGTATCTTGATATGTCACAGTCATTGGGTATCATGGATAGAGGCATTAAGCAGACAGTGAAGGAGCATTTCTTCTACCGCTTAACAAAAGTTCTTAGTAGTCTTTTGTAGGGCGGCAACAAGACGCGCGCCTTCAATGGTTGGGTGATGCCCCTACTCATATACTCCTTTGACATACTTAAATGGACTCAGACCGAACTTGACGCCCTGGATAGGAGGATCCGTCAAATGCTTACAAAATATCGCATGCTACATCCACGCTCGTCTGTTATGAGACTGTAAATCCTACGGAAAGGGGGAGGTCGAGGCTTCCTCAATGCCAAGAACCTCCATAACTGTGAGGTGTCCAGTCTCAGAAAGTATTTTCGGTAACCCCGAGTGTGGGATACATCGCGATGTCATAGCAGTTGATAGGAGCCTCACGCCTCTCTCCTTGGCAAACGAGAACTGGCGTAAACCAGTGGTGCTAAGCATCGAAGACCGAAGAGACGTATGGAAAGGCAAAGAGCTGCACGGACGATTCTACAAGGCCCTAACAGGACCTGATGTAGACCAGCTCGCGTCAGTGAACTGGCTACGTTTCGGTGATCTATTTGGTGAAACCGAGGGTTTTGTGTGTGCAATTGCTGACGAAGTTATCAAGACGAATAATTACCGGAAATATATTCTGAAAGACGGTACGGTCCACATTTGTCGGGCATGCCGCCGTCCTAGAGAGTCACTCAGACATATTAGTTCCGGTTGTTCTTATCTTGCTGATGAAGAGTACTTGCACAGACATAACCAAGTAGCTAGGATTATTCACCAGCAACTTGCACTTAAATACGGCCTTATTGAGTCTGAGGTGCCGTACTATAAGTACGCACCTACGCCTGTAAAGTTCTATCCTAAAAAGTACTCTGGTTGCTGGGGACCTTGGTTTGCCGGGAGCCAGCCGTATATTTGTTAATGACCATCTCACGCAGGAGGAAATACTTCTCAGCAAAACTAAGTCCTTAGCAAAAGCCCGGGGTTTTGCTTTTACGTAGGTCAGAGGAGGCCAGATCTTCATGCGAAACTACAGGTTCTGCGGTGATCACCATAAAAACAGAATTAGATCTAAAAAAGTTATAAAATATCAATACTTGTATTCATGTGCGCTTTGATGATTATTTATATAATGTCTAGTGAACGTGGAAATATCTGCCACCAAATGTTGTTAATCGCTGCCCTGCATACCGGTTCGTAAATATTATTCAGTACTTACCTACATGTATTATTCTTGTACATTTAGCTACAATAATTTATACAAACAAAGTGAAACTGTCTAAAGCAATACGATTGATAATTCCAGTTTTTATTTCGATAATGAAAACGTCAATACACAAAATAGTCAGTTTATCTAATATGTACAACAACAATTACTAAGTTATTGTTGTAACTTCAAACTTTTGGTGTTTTAAAAATAAGTGTTTTGGTTCCGTCGATATTATATTTGTTTAATTTTCGATTGTGGTTGTTTGGAACACTTAAGGCTAGGGTTCCATGAAGAAATAGATTGTGCAATTGTTTCCGTCGATTATTAATATTATTTAATTTTCGTTCATTCTTGATTTGCACATTCAAACTAGAGTTCAATCAACAAATAAGGTGGTGCTTTGGTTCCGTCGATAAATAATATTATTAAATTTTCGTTCACTCTTGATTTGCACATTCAAACTAGAGTTCCATCAACAAATAGGATTGTGCTTTGGTTCGGTCGATAGTTTTTTTTATTTTGTTTCGATTATTCTTATTTCGGAAAGTTTTAACGTTAGATGTCTTACGTACCCAAACGCGCTCTTCTTTCAAAGAAGAAGAAATCATTAGAGACTTGTGAGCTGACTAATAGTGACTTACCCGTATTACGACGTAAACGTACACTTAACCGACCACGAAAAACTTTGGAAGTGGCTCATTTAGCAGTATCGGATTCGTCTCGCATGGATGAATTCATGGCATTTTATTCTGTAGTGAAGAAGAATGCTGATAATTTCAAGGAAGCGCATAGCGACATTCTGAGCATTGTTGACGATGCGGAGGCAGAAGAAGAAGACATTATTCGTAGCGAGTTCGATGATTTTTATTTCCAAGTGCTCGCGACTCATCGTAAACTAGTTCCTCCTTCTGCCTCTGGAGAGTCGCCTACACAACATTGTTTACCTACGTCCGCTATTAGGCAAGATCGATCTTCCACGGTTTTATGGTAACATCAAAGAGTGGCCTATGTTTTACGATGCGTTCAATTCGCTCATTCGTTCGCATGAATCACTGACAGACTCGGATCGTATGCAGTACCTCCGAGCTAGTTTATTCGGGGACGCATTGGGACTTATTCGTACCTTTCCGTTACAAGGCACTTACTATGCTGAAGCTTACAAAACACTAACTCGATATCGTGACAAGCGTGAACTCGCTTTTACTTTTTAGCGAGAAATGCAAAACATTAACTTGAAGGTAAGCTCACCTACCGAATTAAGACGCGTGTTGGACCTTTTTAATGAAAATTTGATTATTATAAAAAGTCTTAGCTTGCCGACGGAACATTGGGACTTTGTTTTATCTTATCATTTGTTATCGAAGTTGGATTCAAAGACGCGCTGCGCTTTTGAACAAGCGCATCCCTCGTCGGAACTACCACCCTACAGTGCTCTAAAAGATTTTCTCGAATCGCAATGCAACGCGCTCGTGTGAGATACCCACTTTTTGGGTAATCGTGAGAGTCAACAGTCTACGAGTAACAAGACATATGTCAAGTCAACAAATACCAATAGTTACCAGAAAATGACATCGTCATTACTGTCAAATTCAGAGAAGACAACCATTCAACCAGAAAAGAAGCAATCTAGCCCCACTTCAACTGCTGTGTCAGGGGTGACTTCTAAGTGATGTTTCTGTTCAGAACATCATTCCATCTTACATTGTAAGTCATTCGCGGCTGTGTCGGTTCCTGAACGGCATGACTTTGCTATGAAACACCGTTGGTGTTTTAACTGCTTAAAATCATCACACATCATTCGCGATTGCAAATCACCTTTCACGTGCCAGAAATGCCGTCAGAGGCATCATACGCCCCTACATCAGGATAATTCGACACTACTTTCTGAACAGAAACCTCCAACTTGTGAATCCGTTCGTGTACTGACTAACGTTGGTGACGGTTTGTTGTTGTTCTTATATCCACTGCCGTTATAAATATTCGTGACTCCTCGGGCAACTATCAATCCTTTCGCGCTGTCATCGACAGTGGTAGTCAATGCCATTTCATTTCAGAACGAGCAGTGAAAATTTTAGGACTTGATAAACGTATGACCTTACGCCAAGTTCGTAGGTCAATCGTCAGCATCCATATCCAGAGCTATTCAACTTCAGATAGGTATAAACGGTCGGGTGAATTTTAACGTTGAGGCGCTGACAATACCTAATATTTGTGGAAATGTGCCAAGTGTCAGGCTTGATAAACCATCTTGTCTTCATATTCGTGGTCTCAATTTGGTTGATCCAGATTTTGACAAACCTGGTCCAATCGATATTCTTCTTGATGCAGAGATCTTCCCCTCTCTAATTCTACCCGGAATCGTGAGTGGAGGCCAAAGCAACCATCTGCGTTGAATTCTGTGTTCGGCTATCAAGGTAGTCTCCCTACCGAGACTTGAGCTTTGTGATGCTGTATTGTTAGCAGACTTACTCAAATTCATTTGCGAGGTATATCGACCTCATCTCCCGATTTCAGCCATGTACGCGTGGTCAGATTCAACTGTCACGCTTTCATGGATAAGATCGGACTCCATCCGGTGGAAGACGTTCGTGGCTAATCGTATGAACCATATCCAGGACGCGCTTCCCGATGCACAGTGGCGCCACGTCTAATCCTCGGACAATTCTGCAGATGTTACGACACGCATTCAAATGCGAGCGGAACTTGTTAACAACGCGTTATGGTGGGCGGGACCTAGTTGGCTTTCTCAGGACGTTCAGTCTTGGCCTCGATCAAATTCAGATCCTCTTGAGTAGGAATTGCGTACTGAAGAAAAGGTACAAAGCTTCCTTATGAACGATAGTGCGTCCCATCCGATTGACGTCTTACTGACTCGTTATTCATCAATTCGTAAAATACAACAAATCGTCGGTTTGTTGCTCCGTTATATGAATAATTTACGTTGCAAAACCACTCGCCGTTCTGATTTTTATCTAAATCGTGCAGAACTTCATTATTCGTTATTGATGATTGTCCAACGTACTCAACTACTTCATTTTCATGAAGACATTAAACGGTTGAAAGAAGGAAAGCTTCTTTCAAAACAAATGCAAAGGTTATTTTGCATTTGTTTTGAAAGAAAATATGTCCTTTCATCGACAGCCTGGGGATGTTTAGGGGGGGCGGTAGATTATCCCAATCGGGACTCGAGTTTAGTCTCAAGCACCCTGCCATGCTCCCCCGACAGGCTCCACTTACTTACATGATTATCGACGCTTTCCATCGTGAAAATTGGAACCCAGGAATTAACACGTTACACTATTCAGTAAGTCTGCAGTTCTACCTACTCTAAGCCAAACGGACTAATAGATTTGTTATTTTCTTCCTAGGTTAAGATAAAACGTTCTATATAATTTAATTCGATCAATTTCATAGTAATAATGTTGTTCATTATACTTATATTGTTCATACCTAAGGTTCATCTTTGTATCAAGCAGATTTAGCGTGCTTCGGCATATTGTTATTAAGCCTTCAGTATCATGTTGGAAGCCCTTTCGTATCATGATCTTCCTTCTTTTAATATCATCATTTGTGTGTCTTAATTTTCAGTATTTTATTTGAAAATACATCTATCGTGTATTTCGGTGGGCGCCAATGTATCGTCATCAATTAAAACTTAGTTAGTTAAACCATACGATTTCATTGCGTTTGCGAAGCACTTTGTATGTTAAGACATGTAAAGACAAACAAGCGCGACGAAAAGCGCAAGCAGGCTTCCTGGGGCGGCTTAGAAGAAAGAAGCCTTCGGAATGTCAAGAGCACCAGCCGATCGGTACTCGGCTATGCTCGGCGACGACGTCAGTCATTCGGGTGCACGCGTCATTGTGTTACGTGCGCCCGCGCAGCTAAAGTAAAACAACCAAATTGCAAATAGCGGATGTGCTACTATTCTAAAACGGAAAATGAATGCAATAAGTATTGGGGTGAAGGGTTATGTTGGAATAAAGCGTCAGCTGTCTGATGAGAGCCGTGGGTACGTCTTTTAGGTATATTTATTTTACACTATATTAAAAACAGATGCTCTGCAATCGCTTTGGAGTTCGTAAAATTCCATCCCCATATGTTGTGATTATATGATAAAGTAACACCTACCCTTTAAAAAACCGTGTTGATGAATTGAGATACTATGCTTGAGTGCGGAATAAAGTTGTGTATGATCAATTTTTTCTAGTACCTTAGCAAACAAGCATAGTTTCGAAATGGGTTAAGGATGGGAGTAATAAAAGCTGTCGTCCAAATACGTGGAACGACGATCTCGGTAAGGGGCCGGTGGTTTCCTTTGCAAATTTCTTCCAATTGCATATTTTATGATTCTCTGAATAAAACGAACAGGATACAAAAGTAGTAGCAACGTGAGTACAATTTGTTTAAGAATTCTATCGCCCTTAATCTATTTTCTAAAAATTCCTCAAACATACCTAGTGTAGGCAATTCCAAAGCTGTCTCAGTTACCTTTTGTTCCCACAGCTTGCGGGACTCAGCATCAAGTTTTTGGCTATTCAAGAAAACTATCATTATGTCCCATGTACTAATTTTGAAATAAAAATTCTTCAAAGCGCTTAGGCATTCTCTGGTAGTGTCTAACAATTGTTTTATTGCGCTAGAAGATTCAGACATTAGTATCCTTTGAGATGTTAACTTTTTCAAAATGCAATAATAATTAACAAAAAAATTAAAAAAGTACGAGTATTTCTTATTATTATATCTGCTTTCTAACTGAGTCCAGCACACCTGGTAATTACTTTAGGTAACTGGGATATGTCGCAATAATTGTTCAGCTTCCCTTGATACAGAACTTTTTAAATAATACAGCTTTTGCACATTATCAATACTACCGTTATTGTGGATCAAGGAAATAAACAAGTCGCGGAAACTAGCCCATTCGGAGTATTTACCCAAGAATTTTAGAATTTCTTTTAAGGCAATTTCACACTAAGCTGTCGAGTTCCCTGATTTACAACAGGGTTAGTAGAAAAAGGTTCTGGTCTGAGTTTCAAAATAACATCTCTCAACATAGATTTGTACTCTATATACACCTCTTCAGTTGTATCATACAAATCGTTTGAAATACAAGAAGACTTCTGCAAACATCAGTTATAATTTTACGATGGTTATTCTGAAACTCTTGCCAATGTTGCTCTAATGTTTCTAACCGTGTGCCAACATATAATAGGGTTATTCTTTCCTTTGATGATTTTTAAAATTAGCTTTAGACTTATTTATTTGTGCCGCAATGTTTTCTTGGAGCCTTAAAGAACTGGCTGCCATCGTGAACAAATGAAAAAATGATGACTAACAAAGCCACTAAAACATTAATAAAGTGTCACAACACAACACAAACACTTTGAGTAATATTTATATTATTTCACCACCAATAAATAACTCACGCTTGATCATACACTTGTATTGCCGTCACAACTCCAATGACGTCATGTCACCGGGCAGGAACTGTAGTAGGGGCTCGCTGTCAGTGGTAATCCGCCTCACTCCGCTGAAGGGCAGAGTATGCCGAACACGAATGCTGATGATGAGTGATGATAATCTCCTTCACTGGCCGCACCCACCATGGGAGCACTCAGGGCTGGAGGTACTCTTCACTTCTCCGCAGTGATACGTACTCCCCACACAGCAGTTATGCTGCTGGTTAGGAAGAACAAAACTGCTACCAACTTCAAGCAGTACCAGGTAGCGATCCACTACCTTGTTTGATGCCGCAACGGACAACGTCACAGTTACCAAGTATCGCCGTTTTTTCGGCAATACGTAGGACCACGTACAAAGCCCAAAAAGCCCGCGAGCAGTTTAAGTAAAACTATGCAAGTCGGAACCAACTGTATATTTTCGATATGTTAAATGCAAATTTCCCACCTTATCTAAAAGCACATGAACATAACGCTTGCATGTTATAAAGCAGTACATCGCCATCTAGTAGAATCATGTGAACTAAAATAACAGTCACACTTTATTATCTTAGATGGCGTGGAGTTACAGATTTAAATAAAATATAATAATATACAAATTTATAAAAACACAACATTATAAAATAAAAATAAAGTAAAATGTCTGTGTATTTGTTATTCCTTCACGCTAGAGGGATTTGCACATTTTGAACAACATTTGCCGATACTTTGAAGATATGGGCGTTCGCAGTGATGAATACAGATACTATAGATTAACACTTATATTCCTTTTTTCATCATCATTATAATTACCACTTATTACACAATCGCGGGCTATATAGTATTCTTTTAAAACCACTTTATCTTATCTGTACTAGCTGCGCCACGCATTTACACCCGCATAGTGATGCACGATGATGATGATGATGAGGAAAAGTATCCTATGTGCTTATATATATCCAGTGCCTCATCTACCTCTATATCAAATTTCATGCGGAGTACCACAAGGTTCAATCTTAGTCCTGTTTTGTACTCGTATTTGACTTGATCCTGTCAACTCATTGATAAACTGAGTGGATAAAAGTTGGTTTTACAATCATCTGTAAACACACTTTTATCCCAGTATTTGTCTCGTAACCCAGTCAAAAGTCTAATAAAATCCAATTTGGAGTATCCAAGTCGAAGTCAAATCATTTTACTTCGCGAAATAACTAACTGCAAACGTACTTACTATCTTTGTTATGATAATTAAATGGTATATGTATAGTTATGTATATATTTTGTAGTATATATGTATAGTATAATTATATAAGTATAGTTTGCATATCTTATAAGTAATTTTTCTAGCTATATTCTTGAGTTTTGCTATATATAGTGTTTATTAAACTTGTTTTATAAACTAACCGCCTAACTAAAGATCGCTCTGAACGATAAGACCGCCCATTGTGACACTTTAAATTTTAAGTATTTTTGAATTTATTATTAATTTATTCTTATTTCATAATTTGTTACATACATTGTATTGTAGTGTTACAATAAAGAGTTATTCTATCTATCTTATTCGAAAAAATATCTGTTTATTGTGTCTACGTTAAAATAGTATTAGTTATTAGTTAAAATAGTACTAGTCGTACCAAATAATAGATAAGCCAAAATTCATATATAAAGACGGCAATCTTGGATATTAATAAAGTACAATAAAATGTCTCTAAGAGTTACCAATCTACATTATATCTTGTTCTTAAAAAAATGTTTGTTTTTTCTAATCTAATACAGCATAGCAAAAGTATTTTATATGTTAAAATAAAATTGTTGATATGTACCAAAGTGTACCTTTAACTGGATCTTTTGGAAACCTAAATGACACCCAATCGGGAAAATAAACAAGTAGAGTGGTAACACTAATTGAATTTTGCATAATATTAGAAAAATCTCTTGTTAAACACTTAAAAAGAGGTGTTGTAGAATACTTTTGCGTGAAGGGCGACCGTGGTCTCCTTTATTTTACATATACTCTAACTTTTACGCAATCTAATCGCACAAAATGGTATTTTTTATTTTTCATTATACATATCCACAGCGAGTGACACTTGTCGACTGATTTTGAATTTGAAAGTGAAAACCAAGTAACCCTGCTAGGGTTAAATTTTTTTGCTTTATGAATTTTAACGTATTAGGCACCTGGAGACTATATAGTCTCCTATCCTCCTCCTCCTAGACTATATAGTATCTATGAATTGAACTTCAAATCAACGTTATCGTGCGTATCGGTTTTTCAAGGCATGTGCCTTAAAATTCCCTTCAAAGGGATCAAAATAGGCAAATAAGAAGGCAAACCGTCAATTGTCTTGTTATATGTCTGATAAATGGGGATGGTCGTATTTGCCTATATTTGCATGTTTGCATGAACGTCGTGTATTTAGCCAAATACAACAATCACCCAATAGCAAACTGAAATAGCCATGTGAAGTGCCACCATTAAACATAGATCTTGAGGACGTTTTTCTCGGAGCGCCGTTGACGTTTATGGTTTCACATTCACACTTGTTGTTTGTTGAATTATTGTTATCGCAACCCCCACACAACAACGCCACTACCCCACTCTGTCACTCACTTCACTGTGATAGCAAAGAGAATTTAATGTGGTGTGCGACTTTGTGAATTAGTTGACATATTATGCGAGCCAAAATTCGAAGCAAGCATGTCGACCACCTTCTACTTTACATATAAAATATAGCCAACATTTTGATACAAAGTTATTGTAATATTCGTTACCTTTTGATATAACCCAACAACTGTATATCACAATAATACCTAAAGTATCTGTCCACGCTAGACCGAAATGTCCATACATTTGGTCAATACCCTTAGGTTTAGGTTTAACGATTTATTACTCATAAACACGTAATTTGTATAATTACCAAAAAAAAAACAGCACTATATGCTGCTGGTACTTAATACATACATGGGAAGAATATTTAAAACTACTTTAAAAAAATAAACCCACATAATCATCAATATTTGGTCAAACGTCTAGATTGATTCACACCTACAAATTTTATTCTAGGCATTTCCACTATTCATTAAGATATACTACATGCGCGCGGTTTATGCATTAAACTTAACACCCCTACATAAAAATGTATCATTCATAATCATAACATTCGGTAAACTCGCGTCCTAACTCGTTAGTACATATTATTATTAATTCTGTGCGCTCGGGCATTCTCGCAAGACCTGGCCACCGGACCAACCCCGCAACCTCCGCCCTGCCACCGCACGGCCTTTGTTTCTTCCGAAAACGAACGAACGAAAGCTGAAAGGCGACAATCTCTTTCACACCGAACACTCGGGTGGCTCGGGAACGGGGGGTGTATGAAAGAGTAAGAGAGATATTTTTTCACTGACGCGAATCATGTGTTTTCATTAATAAGTTGTACATAGGCATGTAGTATTTTTGTTAAGATGGTGTCCATACTTTTAGATGGCTATAAAATACTATATAAAATTAAAGTACTATACTAATTTTCGAAAACGTTAACAATTAGTAATTATTTCTCTGTGAAGTAATAAAAAAATTTGACTACATATCTACAATGTATTAACACTTTTGTACCGCCCATTTTTTTTTTTTTTGGTAATTATACAAATTACGTGAAGAACGTAGTTCACTTACAATAAGATTAAAATTCTAAATAAAACTAATAACTAATTAAGAACTAGTTAATATTAAAACATATAAAATATCCAGTTTTCTAGCGGTATGGACTTAGAAAACATGTTCATGTATCTACTTTTTTAGTTTAGTTTTAAACATATGTATATTTTTACAGTTTTTAAAATCGTTAGGTAACTTATTAAATAATTTTGCACCCTCAAACAAAATGTTTCTTTTACCGTAGTTAGTTCTTGGAGTATTTACTTTTATTTTATTTGTATTTATATGACTTTTTTGTAAATGTGATTTTTGTGTGTATTTTTTCTGATAGTATTTTGAAACACATGTGTTGTGTATGTATATAGCTGGTTTCCTTGTAAATAATGCGTGTATTAGTTAGGTAGTGATAGTTGAAAATTGTTTTTATTAGATTATTTTGCGAGATTTGTAGGTTTTTCAAGTTAGTTTGTGCAGCACAGCACCATATCTCAATGAGATATTCGAGATATGGTTTTACGAGGGTGTTATATATTGTCATTTGGACTTTGCGAGGTAAGCATCCCACGGCTCTCCTTTTTTCAAAATTGGCGTATTAGTTGCCCTACCTATATCGCAAATTTTTCGTATTTCCGCTTTTTTGTATAAACCCAGTGGCTTACTAACTAGCTATTAGATAGTTATTTGTACAGTGTTGAAGAATATTTGGAATATTAAGGGATTTGTAATATTCATTGATAAATAATGTTAATTAACTCGTTAGTTACGCAATCTCTATCCCAATATTTGCTTATCTACTTGCAGAATGAATACAGATGCGATACATTTGCACAACCAACCACCGGTAAGGTTATTAACTCTTTGGTGCAATCAAGGCCAAATCTTTCGTGCAAAATCATTATATCTGAAATTAACAAGCGGTATTTAAGAGAGAAAAATATTGTCATAAGCGGTGTAAGTGAAATAGCCTCCAAAAATTCTGACGAAAGAGTAAAGCATGATATATTATACAAGAGGTCAAGAAAATTATAAAATTCCCAATTTATAAAAAGCCAATCCCACATGCAGTGAACCTACTAAGATATATCGTCTGGGCAAATATAGTAGCGAGAAGTCCCGCCCCATAAAGGTATGTCTAGATACTTCCCATGCTGCCAAAGCAATACTTCGCAATTGTGGAAAGATATACACTGAAATAGCGAATGTCAAAATGTTATTCGAACCAAACAATGTCTCAAAAGAAACTTTTGACAGACTTACGCGATGAGCTGAAGCGTAGAACTGAAGACAGAGAAAAGGATCTTACAAATAAATATGTAAAGGGCATACCCAAAATCATGCAAACTCATCCAAAAAACTAAATCCGATCGAAACTCATAAGCACCCGTCTTCAAATAGCAAAATTACATACCAGCTAACAAACTTTCACACGAATGTAGTGTGTAAATCAAAATCTTTAAAACGTTTATATGCCAATGTACGAAGCATTGTAAAGGAAGATAAATTAGATGAATTGAAATGTATAATGCACTCCACTCCAACCACGATGCATGCAATAATACTGTCTGAGACTTGGATAAAGTCTGATGAGGAAGCTATTAGATTGACACTAGCCAACTATACTCATTATTAAAAATTTTGTAATGATACAAGGGGTAAAGGGGTATCAACAAGGATATTATCTCTGCCATAGAAAAGAAAAATCATCAGTTGAGCATATGTATGAAAAGAACAAACAATAACGAAGAGTTAAGAACAGAAGACATGGAACAAGAATTAACTTAATTAAGAAAAGAAGCACGTGATAAAATTCAAGACGCTAAAAACAGATACTATCAAAAGGTCTTTAAATTCTGCAATACAAAACCACATTAAATGTGGCAATTAATAAACTCATTAAGTAGCAATAAAATCAAAACCAACAACGCACCTTCTAAAATAGAAACACAATTGGGATGTTTTTCTAAAGTAACAGACATAATGCAACTATTTTGCTAGCATAGGTTGCATTTTAGCAAATAAAATTCCTAATATTTACCATGATAATGACGAATATGACAAAATTTACAGTTAAGACCCGGATTTAGAACAAGTAAAACTACTTGAATTAATTCCTGCTTCAATAGACAAGATCTGTAAGATAATCGATAATCTGAATGCAAACACAAGTACCGGTATTGATGGTATCTCGTGTTAAACCTTATAATGCGTCAAGCGTCTTATATTAGAAAGGTTAACAACCTTAATTAATAACTGTCTTGAGATAGGATATTTTCCTGAGACACTCAAGTTGGCAAAAGTAAGTCCAATATTTAAATCAGGTATGAAAACAGATAAATATAAGAGGAAACTATCGTCCTATTTCGGTTCTTCCTGTTTTTTCAAAAGTATTTGAGAAAGTTATTTTCAATCGCTTAAATACATACTTCAAATCAAGTAATTCCTTGAACGATAAGCAATATGGGTTTCGACCTCAATCTAACACACTGTCAGCCTGTATAGACCTAGTGACAAATTTGAAAATCAAAATAGATAATAAGCAAGTAGCACTCGGAATTTTTATCGATCTCAGGAAAGCGTAGCATGTCATGACACTATTAGTCATAAACTTCTTATACGAAAGTTATATGCTGCAGGTGTGTAAGAGAAACTGCCCCAAAAATGATAGTCGTATATCGCAATAGACGTCAGATTGTAAAAATCGGCGATACTGAAAGCAATAGCTTGCAAATCACATACGGAATCCCACAAGGATCAATCCT
Organism: Selenia dentaria; assembly: GCA_917880725.1. NCBI lineage: Eukaryota > Metazoa > Arthropoda > Insecta > Lepidoptera > Geometridae > Selenia > Selenia dentaria. The sequence continues at coordinate 13,205,488 of OU862877.1, read as the reverse complement.
TCGGTCTTTGTTATTTTTGACCTACATTTACAGTATTAAAGACCTCGGTTTAACTGCAGACTTAACATTATACGCAGATGACACTTGCCTATTTTACTATGGTAATAATTAGATATTATATATTAACAGTTGTGAATCAGGCTCAAGCTGACCTCAATATTTTGAATACTTGGTTTCAATTCAATTTTTTAACCATAAATGTTGCAAAAACAAATTACATGATATGTAAACCGAAAAACAAACCAATTCCAAAAGATTATATACCACCCCATATTAATAATGAACCCCTCACTAAGGTTGAATCCGAGAAGTATCTCGGTTTAATACTTGATAGAAGTCTCAAGCCTGGAAGGCACACATAAACAAAGTAAACTCAAAACTGTCATCATTACTGGGTATCCTCCGAGGTAATGTTCGTTGCTTTCCAAGTACTATTCGACATGTCATATACAATTCCCTTATTAAATCTCGACTTGCTTACCTAATAGAAGTGTGGGGTTTAGGTGCCAAAACAAATTTAAAAAGTTACAATTCACGCAACACAAACTCATCAAATTACTATATTACCTTCATTATTTAAAACCAACATCTATAGTGTTTGACAAAACTAAACTAATTACAATTGACCAGATGTTTAAATATACTTGTATATTATTCAGAAAAATTATAAAAAAAGATATACATACGCAAATCACTTTCACAAAAAAATCGCAATTACAAACGAGGCTAATGAGAAATGCATATAACATCTGCTAACTCAAGCCACGAACAAAGTGAAAATATATGGTCATAGAAATATCAAATATGAAGGTGCTCAAATATATAATAAGCTTCCCCGAACCATTAAAGAACTAAAATCTTTTCCTCTGTTTAAAAGGCAATTAAAATATTTATTTGTGAAAAAAAACAAAAATTAACTTGCGTCTAAATAATATAAGTGCACATATTTAAATATATATCTCTTAATGTATCTTTTAAAATATTTATCAAACACTCTTGTATTTATAAAAGATATATTAGTAATCTAAATTAATTAATTTACTAACTAAACATTATTAAATATCTGTCGGCTATAAATAGGTAATATAATAATAATTAATAAATATGTACATAACTTATTCCACATATATAGTAGGTATATAAGAAACGGTTTTCTTAATTACTAACTTAATAATTATTAATTAATAGATAACTATCAACTCTTTCAACATGTACACCAAAACAAATATTATTCGTATCATGTTTCACCTCGATAGCAATTGCAAAGCTAATACGTAATTCATGCGACCAGGGTGGCTATTCTCTTAGCTACTGAGCAATTCGGTATGCTAAAAAAAATTAACCTATGCCAATTCCGAAACCATTTCGAGATTTTATGTTAGAAACCCTTATTTTTCTACTCTGACCTTTTAAAACGATAAGATGCCATTTATTTTAACAAAAAACGATGAAATAATTCGACTTTCATTGACCTCTAAATGACGTCACTTTTTTGCACTTTTGTTTTGATTGAATAGAGACTTACGAATTAGTAGGTGTCACTGTCAAGTGTCAAAGTAAATTCTAGTTTCTTTTTCTTTGGCTAATCTTCTGGGCTATTTCGGTGACTTTAGTTCGTCTACGGATCATTTCTGATTCGATCACGTAGAGAAACCCCGAGTATAGCCCACTCCATAGTACGTTGTTCAAGGTGTCAGAGTCAAGTCACAGTTACACAAATTATTCCTTCGTCAAGTCACTGTCGTCCTGTTACGTTCTAGTAACGAAGTTGTTCAATTACCAAGACCAATTACCATCGTCTCATGATTCTAGTCACTTTGCGTACATTCGTGCACCATTACGAACATTAAACGGTTAATAATCCATCAATAGTTCTTACCCTTGTCAATATCTACAGTTATTCAATAGTTTCAAATTGAACAGAATCATAAAAGATCAGTGGAATAGGCCTACCGGGGAAACCACATTAAAAAAAACGCACTAAGTACACTACCTCAAAGGTGGCGTGGAAACGTGTGCATATTATGACGATTACAACTCTTTCAACTTTTTGAATCGCTATATCTCAAAAACGGTGGCTCTTAGGAAAAAAGTATTAAGTCATTTTTTATAGATAATTATCTGATCTACAGTTTTTGTCTGTGCTAATTTTATGATAAACCTTACTATTTTGCTGAAAATTGCGAAAACCCCGTTTTTGTGACCTTTGACCCCGAGTAATTTTTTTTGCACGTGCCGGATCGATGAGGACTTTTCACATTTCCTTTATAATAGTGTATTGAACAATCCTACCAATATTCAGCCAAGTGGGAATTTTTGTAACCTCACCCTATTTTTTAGTCTAATTTGACCGTATTGTTAGTTTTTCGCCTACCTTCATTTTGATAAATCAATATGCATGATGTAGTAGGTTTAATTCTAAGTAATTCGTGTATAAAACTAACATGTGTATTGTGTACGTATTTGAAATGACCAAATAAGCATATCAACTGTAGTGTGAAACTAACCGCAAATAATGGCCGTTCAGTACCTAATAATAATAATAATAATAACCCGCAGAGGCGGCCTTGTGGCAAGCCGTCGGTGAGTGGCGACACCGTGGACCCTGATTCTCCCTGGGGCTAAATGAGACCACTGACCCCCGGCTTGCCTTAATTGGCCGTCCGGGGGTGGAGACGCAAGAGCAAGTAACAAAAAGCTCCAAGGGTGGAAGTGTTAAAGGGCATAACGCCGGTAGTAGCGCTCTAGTGAAACCGCAGCACACCTCTCGACACTCTTTAGCCATCCACACCAACGTTGCCCCTTTTGTCACCACTCATGGTGGCCTTTATGGGGGCCCGTTTAGTGGATGGCAAGTCACCACCTGCCTAAATATTTTAACATGAGACTAAAATTGGCAGGTGCCGTAGTCTCTTCCATAGCCCACTATCTTCCTTATCACTAATAAGTTCATATCAATAGCCTGGCCATTTTACCCATATTTGTAATAGTTATAAGTACCATGTTACCCTTCATCCAACATTTTTTCTTTTTTTTATACTCCTTTGTATTTTTATACCAAACAGGCCTCTAAGTGTTGGCTACAGCCCCTTTTATGCCTTTGTAAAGGACCGGATGAAATCCGTGATTTATTTTGAATAAAAGGAATAATAATAATAATAAGCTTTATTCATTATAAACTTAACTAACTTAAATTAACAAACACATAACTTATGATATTTTGTTATATAAGTTATAAATCCTTGAAAGTCATTGGCTAGAATTACTATAGAATTAAATACTAGAATTACTCTGTGATATGGCATGCCAACGTCTTCCTCCTAGACAGAATACTTACTTAAAATGTTATATAATTACAGATTATGCGAGTTAAATTATTTTGCAATACTAAAGAAACATACATTAAGTTTGAAATTCAAAATCAAAGGTTGCAAATAAAAAATAAATTAAAAAGTAAACAAATCTACCTACATTCTAAAAAGTAAAATTACCGAGAGGCCTTGCATGTTTGTGTGTGTGTTGTGTGTGTACGCTGTGGCGAGTTCTTACTATGTAAGAGTGCTCCGATGTATGTTCGCAGGGAAACCTGTATTGTCTGTGTGAGTGAATGCGCGTGTTGATTGTTGAGTTAGCGTGTGGCCCAAGTGCATGAGCGAGTAAAAAATATTTAACTTAATAATTAATTAATATAATTTTATTTAAGTACAAGAATAAAGTTTTCGGTTTGTGTGTAGTCTAGGGTAAGCAGGAATTTTTCAAACAAAGTTTTTGCATTGGAATTTAGTTTTAGGGTAAATATCACAAGTTTTATTAATTTTGTTGTATAAATAGGGGCCGAGAAAAATTTGTTGTCGATGAGAGAAAGCAGTATTGTATTTTTTACGTTCCGTAACGTTAGTAACAGTCCTTTGTTGACCCAAGATAAAGGGATCACCCTCTATCTTGAGTCAAAAATTTATATTGTGTGATCGAGTGCTGAAAGAGAGTTATACGACTAATAAAGAGTTGACGAACAGTTAGAAATTTACAGTGTTCAAAAAGGGCTTTAGTAGGGTGCCTGAAATGAAAGTTGTACATTACTTTTAAAATGGACCTTTGAGCTCTCTCCAACTTTATGACAGTAGATTTACAAGTGCCTCCCCAGACAGGTATGCAGTATCCTATAATCGATTGACATAGTGCATAATATGTGGTTTTAAGCAACTCTGGTGACGCAATGTCTTTCAGTTTTTTAAATATCTAGGTTAGCTTTCTAAGACGGCTGGAGAGTGCTTCTATATGAGGCATCCAGGTAAGTCGGTTGTACAATGTGATGCCCAAGTATTTTATAGTATCAACTTTTTCCAAAACAGGACAGGTACAAGTATGTCTATACATTTTCATTTTAGGGTCACATGCATGTAACTTCAGATTTAGTGACGCAGGTTGAGAAGCATTAGTTATAGAAAATGTAATGTACTTGGGTTTACATATATTAAGAGTAAGCTGATTACGATGTAGCCAAGTCGAAACGTTTAAAAGTCCTGATTCAGCTTCAGACCGAGCCTCATCCCAAGTCTCTCCCTGATATATAAGTGCTGTATCATCGGCGTATGATAATATTTTACCATTAGTTGGGGTGAATAAGCAAAGTTCGTTAATATAAATCAAGAAAATACTTGGACCCAGTATACTGCCTTGGGGCACCCCAAACGTGGTGTTTTGAGGTGAACTGATGTATTCATTAATTTTTACACTTTGTGATCTATTGGTTAAATAGTCTTGGAAAAGTTTAAGTGGCAAATCACGGATTCCAATGTTTTCCATTTTAGTCAACAAGAGCGGGATCGAGACGGTGTCAAAGGCTTTTGCTAAGTCGAGAAATATACCAATGCACTTTTTCTTTTTATCTAGATTAGTAGCTATAAAGTCAGCTAGGGCTGCGACGGCATGTTCAGTGGATTTACCACGTCTAAAACCATATTGGGAATTTGCTATTAAATTTTGTTTTTCCAGAAAGTTCGTTAGTCTATTATTAATTAATTTCTCTAGCATTTTGGACAGGGCAGGAAGAACCGAGATTGGTCTATAATTATTGACACTGTCTCGAGACCCGCTCTTATGAATAGGATGGACTAATGAGTGTTTTAATGCCAAGGGGAAAACACCAGATTCGAAACATCTATTAAATATGTACGTGAGAGAAGGAACTATACTCTTTCTAGTCAATTTTAGAATATGAGATGAGATTCCATCAGAACCCACAGCACAGTTATTTTTTAGACTAAGTATTATAGACTCAACTTCAGCACTATCCGTGTCAATGAGAGCAAATGAATTATCATGTATTTGGATTGGGATGACGGATTGTTGTTCCGCTGAACGAGATTCAAGAGTATTTTCAGCTAATTTCCGACCTATATTAATAAAAAAATCATTAATGTCCTCAATAGATTCCTTAGGACCAGAGGGGTTACAGTTAAGTAGTTCAATCACTTTGTTCCGTTGAGGCGTAGTAGAAGTGATTTTTCTTATTACTTTCCAAGTTTGTTTAGGATTTGAAGAGACTTTGTTTAGTTCAGACTTTTCATATCTGTCTTTAAGTTTTT